>OX387401.1:8226566-8846566 GCA_947563765.1 Anarsia innoxiella | reverse complement strand
AAAAACTTGCCCTTTCTTGAGCAAGTCCCTGATTTGATCAAGGTACGTTCTTTTGGCCTTCCCCAAGTGAGGAGTACCCTAAACCAACGGGCAATGACGTGGATGACGTGTGGATGAAGCGAAAGAAGTGTGTTTGGATCGTAGCAAGTAGAGGGAGGTGCCTGCCCCAATGGGAGAGAGGCCTGACGGATATGTATGTACGTATGTAAAAAGACACCTTAATTTGACCTAGAGAGTAAAACAAAGACCTGTATATGTATTTGACTTACCCCAGCTAGTAAACTCCCACTTCATCTCAACATAGAAGTCCGGGGCGAGGCTGAGCCGCCGCAGTAAGTCCGGTATACCACCAGCTCGCACCATGTGCCGTTGCAAGTCACGTCGTGATAGCACAAGGGTTAGGAGCTCTACGCTGCCTGATGCTGTCGCTTCTTGGACCGCTGGGGACATTCACCAAAAATTAGGAACTAAAGGCTGCTCACGCCTTCGTACGTATTTATCGTCATAACTTGGAAAAAATACATGATATCTTAAAATAATAAAGGCAATGTGCTATTCTGATGTTTAAGCTACAATATTGCCAAGTTTCATCAAAATCTGTTCAGTCGTTTTTGCGTTAAAGAGTAACCGATATCCCAACATATCTACATCCATCCACCGTCCGTCCATTGACACAAACATTGACATTGACACATACAATGTTAGTAGGCAGTAGGATTAGGATTACTTTAAGTATTTCGATCAAATCGGGGATTTGTTAAAGAAAGGCCAAGTCAAGATTACCCTAATCCGACGTGCATGTACTAGAAAACTGATGAATGTGGATGAAGCGAAAGAAATGTGTTTGGATCATAGCAAGTGGAGGGAAGTGGTCTCTGTCTACGGTGGGGAAAAGTCGTGATATATATTACATGTAGCTATATTCAAACTTAGGATCATCCAGGGGACCAGGGTATCCAGGCTACTCACCAGTCCACCCATCCTTCTCGCAGTTAACATCGGCGCCTGCGTCTATCAGCACACGCACCGAGTCAATGTTACCCAATGTGACGGCGAGCAGCAGCGGCGTGCGGCCTCTAGGGTCTTTCAGTTCTAAGTCTTCTGGCGTGTACTGAGGAAGAAGATTTATAAGAACGCTTATCAGTAATTTGCTGCTTAGTAAAAGCGGCCTGATGACATAGCGCGAGAAAATGTTGTCACAGCTAGACAAGACTTTGACACGGTGCAATAAAACTTTGTCTAAGTGCGACAAAGCTTTGTCTAAATGCGATAAAACTTTGTCTAAGTGTGATAAAATTTTGTCAAAGTGCAACAAAAAAAATTTCACTCAAAATGACTGTAGGTAACTTTATGATAATTCATAACTAAGATTTACTAAGCAACCAAGTTTAAGGTAGCACTTGGGAATTTATAAAAAACTAAACTAGAAAGTCCACTGAAGTATTTCAATGGCACCATATTTAATAGTTTGGTTAATGTATAAACCATTAATATTCTTGAAAAAATGTTAAAAATAAAATAAAAATATCTTTATTTCCACAACATGTACAATTTAGTTTACAAAGGATTTTATTGTACAATACATAATTACAAAGTTTATTTTGTCTTAAACCTTCGATTTGAGCTCGTAATACTAAAAGAATTAAAGTTTTGATAGTTCCTGGTCCCCAAACTAGGATTCCCTGTACTAAGGGTAACCAGGTTTAGGAATGTGGGGGCTTTTTTTTAAAAACTCAGTTCCATTGATGACTCGGTCTTTTAGGAGGTGTACATGGGGCCGAGGCCAACTGGGTCTGTTGGCAACCCCAACATTTTAGTGTATTCATTTTATTGTGCCTGTTGCGAACTCTTTTTATAATTAACCATTTTTTGTACAGATTGCCTTTTGATACGACAGATATTTGTATTTTACTTTTTTACATTCTATTTTTCATGGTCTTGTCAGTAGTATTTATTGTCATTGAGTGTTGTCGTGTTACGTGTTAGTAGTGTTTAGTCCGAATATTAAAGAAATATAAAGGAGATAAAGCTAAGTATTTCATTACTATAATGAACTAGCTGTCCCGGCGAACTTCGTCCCGCCTTAGAATGAACTTTATTGTGTAGGAATAAAGTTAATAAAGTTAGAATAAAGTAGATAATACAGTCCACATCTTCCGTCCTTAACAGTGCCGGTATCACTTTTTTGTACTTCTTCTTCATACGAATACATGACAACTTGTACAATTTCCTTTCGGACTCTTCTTTATTAAATCAGCCTTATCGATTAAATATTTATACAGTTTTACAGAGTCCCATTGTATTATAATTATTTTTACTTTAATTTAGTTAAGCATGTCCCAAATTAAGTGGTCATTACCACTTTCCACACAATTTGGCAACCTTCAAGCAACCTTGAACCATAAGGCTTCACTCAATTAGATTATTTTAGCATCATAACATCAATTGTTTGGCTTCTTTCTTAGTAGACGCACTTAAGCTAGCTTTCTGCTAAGAAATAATGTGTTTTAATTATTTAAAATATTATGTGTTTATTTTAAAACTAAAGACAAATCTTATTATATTTCTGTCATGTAGCATGTTAGTTTTGCTTTTTTTTAAATGTTTTTTTCTGTATGTAACATGTAGCATAAATTAGTTTTAGTTTTTTTTTTCCTATTACTTTTTAAAATGTTTAAATACCTACCTATATATTTAGTGTTAGATAAGCTTTAATTATGAATATGTATTAAAATAATGGAATTTAAAAAGATGAATTAATTTTTTTATGGTATTGTTTTATTGCAAAGTTTTTCTAAATACTTATACACTAAAGTAGTAGTACTTGGGGCTGGGCTATTTAAAATTTTGTTTTATTTTTAAGAGCATTAAATTTAATAAAAATTACATGTAAATGTAACTTTATAAAAGTGCAATGAATTTATAAACATGTATGATTTTCAGTACCTATTCTAAATAAAAAAGTAACGAGGTAACAGCCTAAGAATATACTTAAGTACCTATTTCTTTAGTTATGAAAATCAAGTCCTTTCACAATAGACCATTATGCCTTACCTAATGAATAACATTTTATTATCACTTGTTAAGACCAAATATATTATCAAACATGACTCAATGATTACTTCTATTTTATCTGATCATGAAATATAACGCAGTATATAATGATTCATAATAACATTTATGAAAGTTTTCGTCTTAAAAATAGGAAATTGGTGAAAAATAATCGTAGCGCAAACTTAACCTATTTTTAAGGAAACCTTTAAAGAAATTTCTCCAGGAGTTTTAGGATGGATAGATCATTTAGTTACCTTTTTAGCGACGACGTTTCTTTGCAATTCTTCATGCCGATCGTTCCAAACCAACCAATGAATCGGATACCTAGAAGCCACTTCTTCTGCAGTCAACCCCATTGCTTTAAAACATCTAATACACTCCTTACTTTAATAGTTGGAAATTAAACAACAAATACTGGCTTTACTAGTGCAATTACACGGATTTACAGTCCTCTAAAAACGGAAATTCAATGAAAAATACTACACCGATTTATCCCTAACCACGAAATGTCACAATGAATGACTGAAAAAGCATAGACAATGAACTTCTTTTATTAACTCAATCACCAGTTTGCAGGCTTGAAGACAATTCGTTTGGCTAATCTTTGTAAACACGTCTCGTAATGTCAAGACGAAACGTGTTCGTTTCATACCTAAAATTTAAAACATTTTTACCGTTTGTTGCTTGTGATAAAGAATATTTTACAAGCTTTTTTTATGTTTGTCTTTTCTTGAATTTTATCTACTCAATTTATTTATTTTTTAACCAATTAAGTATGGTCGACTAAAAATAGGTATCTCAATGTCAAAAATTAACATATTGTGAAAATTACATAGTTCGGAAAAAACTTTACAATGAAACGATTATACCCTGAAAATTGTTTTTGTTTTTTATTTCTGTCATTTTCCGTCCGTCTGTCGTTTGTGCAAGAAAAGAAAACGCAATAATTTTCTTTCGTCTTCTAAAATCATGTGTGTATTTATGTAACAATTTGTCACAAAAGCTTTAAACAAGCAAAATTCGGGGATTATTTCTATAGCAATGTATTGTACAAACTGCTTCAATTTTCTTTCCATTTCTCGTAACGTTGGAATATTTTTTAGAAACATAACGAAATCAGCGGAAAAAAGTTTGAGGGTAAGGAAGTTTGTTGATTACATTTCACTGCTATAATCTGAACAAAATTATTGTTTCAACTATAACCTCATCTTGCCTCCACTCCTCTGAAGGAATGAAAGCAGTCTCGCCTTTATACCTTCTATAGATATCGGTAAAATAGCAAATTACGGTCCTATTCTTTATTTAAAACTTACGCACTTAAACTTAAACTCACTTTTTACTTTCTGTAGGTACTTACATTTTTATGAGTATTCTGGCTCTGAAAAACTGACTTCTAACTTACCTATTACAATAGACTAAAAATTGCCTTTCTACACATTTTAACCTTTACTAGAGGTCTCTTCGAAGATCGCCACTCCTTCACGAAGTATCCTTCCCAGTTTTATAAACTTAAGCATTTGTTACCTGTAACATTCAATGTTAAGTAGTCACATCTTTAAATCCTACTAATATTATAAATGTCAATGTTTGTGCCGATGGATTGATGGATGGATGTTTTTTACTCTTTTACGCAAAAAAATCTGCACAGATTTTGATGAAACTTGGCAATATTGTAGCTTGTACATTTGAATAACACAGGCTATAATATTACGATATCATGATTTTCTTCCTAAATATGATAATAAATGCGAACGAAGCCGCGGGAAGCCTCTAGTTTGACTATAAATACAAAAGTAACTGTATATTATATACCTATGCATTAATTGTTCACATGTCATCATATTTAAGAGTCAGACTTATCAGTGGAGCTTTCACTATTTAGGCCTATCCTCTGCTTTGACTTCTTGTTACGACCTTAACTATACCTTCTTTTTAAGGAATGCTACAAACTCCTGCAAGTACCACTAGACGCGCGACAAGACGAAATAAGAGAAGCGTTTCTAAAGCTAGCTAAGAAATACCATCCAGACTCGGGAACACCTGAAGCGAGCATAGACAAATTTGTCCTCATAGAGAATGCTTTCCGGACTCTTACTAAGCATAACACGGGTTCTAGCAGTAGTGATGAGGTTGAGAAGATTGTTTATGATATTCGAGTAAGTTGTTCGCTCTATGGTTTTTATTTTTAATTGCTACCTAGAGGTCTGGTATCTGTGCCTGCAATATTGTTCTTGATTTTTCAAAACCTTAGACAGCAATTTCAAGATCATCACTGTTTTTTTTTCAAAAACCCATTAACGGATCAATTGGTATTTGCCTTCTCAGCAGTCCACTGACGTCAAACAGATGAAAGCAAGCAAATCTGTGAAGCTATTCCTAGGATTAGGGTCAATTTCTACTAGTGCAGAGTCAATGCGAATTTCTAAAAATGAACATAATATAACATTCAACTTTTACTCAACAGCATAACACACATATTACTTCTGTTATTTTTCATGTCTGATTTCGCGCGAATGCGCGCGTCCTTTTTGCACGCATTAGCGCATTCAAATATCAGCAGTAATATATGCCTTACGCCGTTGAGTTAGGGTTGAATTTCTTATGTTCAATTTCGGAAATTCGCTTCGACTCTGCCCTAGTATAAATTAGTCGTCACGATTTGAAATCCCAGGGACAACTTCAATGGGGCATCTGGAACTACACGATTCTTACTCTGCCAGCAGATTCTTAAGTATACTCTAATTCCAGCACACAGCCCCCCAACACCGTCACTACTTAAGCTACGAAGGAGTCGGCCACGGAACCCCGTCACAACGACAGAAACAATGGCAACAAGTGAAAGCACAACGAGCAGCTGACAACGTACTCGAACATCGACTCTTACAATCACTAGCTTCAGAGAACACTCTCATGAAAAAAGGAACGTACGGACAAAAGCATGATATCAAAACGAAATACGGTTTCGAAAGGCTCGTCGAAGATTATATTCAAGAAGCTATGTCTAAAGGGGAGTTTGAGAATTTAAGTGGGAAAGGGAAGCCGTTGAAGACTGAGAATCGGAATCCGTATGTGGATTTTACTACGCATAAGTTGAATGAGGTAGGTTGATGTTGTTTTGTTATTTGCG
Source organism: Anarsia innoxiella (assembly GCA_947563765.1). Taxonomy (NCBI): domain Eukaryota; kingdom Metazoa; phylum Arthropoda; class Insecta; order Lepidoptera; family Gelechiidae; genus Anarsia; species Anarsia innoxiella. Next base: position 8,840,385 of record OX387401.1, on the reverse strand, counting down.
GCGAGTGCGGATCTTGTCACTAAAATGGCAATGGGCAGGACACCTGGCTAGGAGAAAAGACGGTCGATGGACGAAAGTAGTCACAGAGTGGTGGCCGAGACAGGGACGTCGATCAGTGGGCCGACCACCCGCTCGCTGGGCAGAGGACATCATCAGTTCGACAGGGCCGCTATGCGTTAGATTGGCACAGGACCGTAGTGAAAGGCGCGAAAAAAGGGAGGCATATACCCAGCAGTGGGGAGAAACGGTTTGATTTGATTGATTGATAGATTGATGTTTAGGAAAGGCCAAGTCAAGAGTACCCCAAACCGACGTGCATGTATGAGGCGACTGATGAATGGGGATGAAGAGAAAGAAGTGTGTTTGGATTGTAGCAAGTGGAGGGAAGTAGTCTCTGTCGTATGGTCTGATGGAGAGAGAGGCATGATAGATATGTAAGTATGTACATGTTATTTGAATTGGTAGCATACTGGATCTTAATGTTCGAATAGTTTTTGTTATATTAATGGTGCTCCCTCACTGCAACTTAGTATGCAAAATGTTATAAAATGTTTACAAACATTAACATAAACTTTTTAATGTTAGTAGACATTTTATAACACGCAATGTGGGAGCACCATTAGACCAAACACCAACTGATTCTAAACAACGATTTTAGGCGCGGTTTATATTGAAATGGCGTGGCGGAGCCGCGCGGCAGAAGCGTCTTCTCAAGAAAACTCTTAAAAGTATTCGAATAGAGTCGGTGCTTGGCGGCGCCGTTTAACGCGCGGGGCGAGCGGCGCGCTCAGCGCGGACGAAATTACGGCAAATACGACTCTATTCTAATACTTTTAAGTTTCCTTGACAGGACGCTTCGCCGCGCGCCTCCGCCACGCCACTTCGGTATAAACCGCGACTTAGAGATAAAATCAAAGATGCGAAAAGTCTTGCTAAGCGATTTCCAACCTTCATATAACATTTCTAGTCTTGTTTCAAACCTCACAATCTTAGACCAATCTGCGAGTTAAAAAAAATCTTTTCTTCAGGTTTTAATAAACAACGGATTCACACCAGAATGGATAACAATGTGCAAAGACATTGATCAAGAGATAGAAAATTTGAAGGAAGAGTTGAAAAAAGACCGAATGCGATTAGGACCTTATCCCTTAAGCCCAGAAGACGAAACCAAATGGAACAGAATATATGAACACAATAAAGATTTAGCAAGATCGATCAATGCTAAAATCAATACGTACAATTTGATAGTGCCGTTGATAAATAAACAGAAGTTTCATGTAGCTTTTGAGGAAATTGCTGATGAAGTTCTGAAAACGGGGCAACATTCTATGGAGGAAGTCAAAATTGAAGATGAAAGGAAAGAAGAAAAGGTAACGAGTTTTGGCGATGATTTTCTAAGCCTTATCATAAAAGCTTTCGCGGAAATATTCAGTTTTAGTTACACGAAGAAAAAGAATGTCGATAATAATTAATTTTTAGATCTCCATTTTATAGAATGCAATTTTGAAACAAACTTGATTAAAAACAAAGATTGTATTTTATAAAAAAAAATTAAGGCGTTTAAACGAGCTCCAACGAAAATTAAAGAATAGTTTGTTTGTCAAACAACATTTCCCAAGAAACATGACTCGAAATACAATATAGAAATTGAATTTTCCCATACTTATGTCGTTTTTTTCTTGGACATTTTGTATGAAAGGTAAAGAAAAAAAATTTATATTTTGCAACATGTTGCTTAGGGGACGTTCTTAAGTCACATGAGCAGATTGTTTTTTGCTTTTCGTAAGGGATCGCATAAGCGTCTTTTAGCGTTCGAAAGAAACTTAGGAAAATTATTGTGTATCTGTGATATTTTACTGTCAAAAATGAAAATGGACTATGTAAAAAAATATATATATATATAATTTTTGATACATGATATTTTATTTCTAACATATAATCTAAAAATAGACTTCACATTGTTTTGTTTCTCTAGGAATGTTATTTTAAAAGCCAAAAAGACAATTTAGATCATCGATATATTTATGCTATAGACATAACATAGTCACTTAGAAAAATTTATACTTATAAAAAATGTAAAATACATTCCTGGTCCCAAAAATTACTCTTATAACAAAAACTATAAAATATACTACATAACAAGATTTTTAACATAACTTGATAAATGCTCTAATGACTTAAAAATAAGGAATGTTTTCGCTTATTCGAGTTTTGTTTACATATTCGAGAACATATAGATCTTATGCTTATGGCACATTTGAGGCACTAGATGAATGAAATGTATATAATAATACATTTTTATTTGAAGTTTTAAACTATTTTTATTCTTATTACAAAAAACTTGTGATCAGAGAAATTCTAAAGATATTTACAAAATGTCTTACAGTAAACGGCGATAAAGAATGCAATGAGCTAGCTTAGTATAAACTCCGTCATAAGACGTTGTCATGGATTTGTCACGCTTACGTCTCTTTCCATAGCTTTAAATGTGATAAGGACAGCATGACGTGAGATAATTGTCGCGGCACGTATGCTAAGCCTCCTGATCTTTGAAAAGAAGCTATCTGGTAATTTCATAAAGCGATATCTGTGTCGCACACACCATGACGTTTGTTTTGTAGTCATAGTTCAATTCAAAACAACATTTAAGTACTTAGTTCTAAGTTCAAATTCTGATGAACGATTATTCCAAGTAGGTACCTACATGGATATTAGCATTCGTTTGTATTCGGAAATCCGATGATAGCCGATGTGTATTCTTTATCGCGTTTTATTGTATAAATCACGTTTTTAATCAATTCTGTAGTTTGAACATCGTTGTATTTGCAATATTTCCGCTTAGTCGTATATAAATCTATTTACGCAGTCCACATAATCTGCCCTTGCGCAGTTAACCTAACCCTTCCAGTGGCTACGAGTCGCAAAGCACGTGGGTACGCGCGGTGTTCAGCCTCGTGTATGCGTTCCGTTAAAGTTTCTACTGTATCGTCTTTTTGGACTGGCACGCGTTCTTGGAGGATGATTGGGCCGGTGTCCATGCCCTCCTGTAAAGAAAAAAACATTAGTAGCAAAAAAATATGATACGTGTGTACTACGCGTGTGTACGTGTATAAAATTGTCTATGGTTGCAGTATTGAGACGTGAAAAGTGTTTTATTAAAAAATAGGCAAAATTCATTACACTTTTTTGATGTCACTTTTTTTATCTAAAACTACTGCCGGTTCACTACCTGTATAGCCGAGAGGAAGAAGACATACCTATATGAAATTATGTCAATAGTGCGGTAAGAAGTCATTAATTTTAATACTGATACATTTAACACGTCTAGACCTTAATGTATCAATGGCAAAGTTAAGAGCCTTTCACTCTAAAACCACTCAAACTAAACTGATTTTAATGAAACTTTGCAATATTATAACTTACACGCCAGAATAACACATAAGCTATATTATTTTTAGAATCATGATTTTTTCCAAGATATGACGATAAAAGCGTGCGGAGTCGCAGGAAGGCAGAATATAAAAGTAATAAAGTTGTAAATGTACTTCATCATCATTTATTTAAGAACCAGGCTCTTGTCGGTGGAGTAAACGCCATCTTTGCCTTTCCTCTGCCAGCTATTTCACTTCCTGATACGACACGACGCCAATCCTCTCTTTCACTTGAGTGAAGTAAGTGTATAATAAGTGTATAACTTGGTGTATAATGTACTTACGTCAACAAAATGCACAGTACATCCGCTCTCCTTGTCGCCGGCGTCTAAACATTGTTTCTGTGCTTCGAGTCCGGGGTGGCGCGGCAGGAGGGACGGGTGGATGTTTAGCAGCCGGCCTTTCCATCTGGAATGGCCATAGATGAGTGTTATCACGTGATATTTACAATAAAGAGCGATAAAGAATGCATATTGATGGAAAGAGACAATCGGCTTATTTCGACTTCATGCAGCGATATATGTGTCGCGCACACCATGATTATTTTGTCGGTTGTGGTTAGCTTGCTTAGCTTAGCATTCGGTTGTATTCAGAAATGTGATGATTGCCGATGTATAGGTCTTCATCGCCCTTTTAGTCTACCTTTTATGAGGCGACTGATGAATGTGAATGAAGCCAAAGAAGTATCTTTGCATTGTATGAAGTGGAGGGCAGTGATCTCTGTCTACCCAAAGGTCTACCCCGATAAGAGAGGCGTGACAGATTTGTATGAATGTAGTATGTACATTTATCTATGGGTGTTTGTTTAAGAACTGTCTAATCAAGGAACATAAATTGCCCCTAAAATTGACATTTGACTTTTTATACATGTTGCACAATTATTTTTATTTAATAATAAAGGTTAGCTATATCTGTATAGATAGGTATATAAATAAAAAAACTCACTTCTGTACAAATTCACTAGAAAGTATCCTCATGTACCCGGCGAGACAAACAATGTCAATCTTGTGTGCTTCTAGTGCGGCGGTGATCGCGCGGTCGTACTCCTCGCGAGAACTGTACTCTTTGTAGTTGAATACCTGGGGAGTACATCATCATCATTTAACTTAAGAGTTAGACTCTTGTCGGTGGGGCATTCGCCATTTAGACCTATCCTCTGCCAGTGCTTTGACTTCTTGATACGACATGACGTTAACTTTCTCTTTCACTTTAGTGAAGTAGGTACGTGGCGGTCTTCCTCTGCCTCTCTTCCCCTCAACCTTTCCTTCAATGAAGAAGTGTTAAACATAGTCAACGAGAAGCGCTGCTTGTTAAGAACATGATAGGGCACTTGATGCGACATGACGGGAGTACATACATATGGTTATTTAGCATACAGGTATGCAGCTAGGATTAAAAAATATACATAGCTATGAAAGAACAGGGGGGTGCAATACAGTCAAAAAAAGATAGATAAAGCCACCCTACGCAATTTTTTCCGCCATGACAGCTTTATAAGCAAATCTATTGAAAATTCAAAACTTTTATGTACAAAAGAAACCAATAACAACTTAACACCCAGAATACGTCTTAAGTTATGTTTACATCGCCCCTAGTGGTGACTAAGTAGTTTAGCGATTTGCTATTCGAACGTGACAATTAATTCCGATTTCCGCCACTAGATGGCAAAAGATAAATAGGGCGGAGTCACCCTTTCCGCGTCTCAAACTTCGACCCCGCGCTTTGATACACTCAATCTGTATGAAAATGTTTAAAATGGCGAGTCCTCTTCCTTTTTTATCCGTGCGTGGTACAGTACAATCATCTAAACCTCACCTTAGCAGGTACATTGGCCTTCTCCGCCCGAAACAGCGCAAACGCATCCTTCTTGTTAGATATGTCAGCGCACATACATTGGTCTCTAAATGGCCTATCTATCTCTAACTGGCATATTTGACTCTAGCTGGTATATCTGACTCTAACTGGCATGTCTGACTCTAACTGGCATGTCTGACTTAACTGGCCTATCTATCTCCAAATGGCATATCTATCTCTAACTGGCATATCTGACTCTAACTGGCATATTTGACTCTAGCTGGCATATCTGACTCTAACTGGCATATCTGACTCTAACTGGCATGTCTGACTTAACTGGCCTATCTATCTCCAAATGGCATATCTATCTTTAACTGGCATGTCTGACTTAACTGGCCTATCTATCTCCAAATGGCATATCTATCTCTAACTGGCATATCTGACTCTAACTGGCATATTTGACTCTAGTTGGCATATCTGACTCTAACTGGCATGTCTGACTTGACTGGCCTATCTACCTTACACTGACCTATCTATCTCTTAATGGCCTATATTGGTCTATCTATATTAATGGCCTATATCTCTAAATGGCCTATTTATCTGCAAATCCTTACCTTAGTAGGTACATTGGCCTTCTCCGCCCGAAGCAGCGCAAACGCATCCTTCTTGTTAGATATGACGAGTGTGACGTCAGCACACATACACTGCGCCGCGTCTCGCGTCGTGTCGAGGATTGCTTGTAAGTTGCTGCCGTTGCCTGATACTAGGACTGCTACCTGATTGTTAAATATGGGTTATTTAAGGTTATACTTCATGTCGTCCACACCGTGTCCGGCGACGGCGACTCCAGAAAGGTTTACATTTACGATTGTTGTTGAAGTGGGTGGTGGGCTCTGATGTGGCTTGCAAAGCCGAACTTGGTCTTAAAAATGCGATCACAGGGGGTACAGTACATAGGGGTAGGTGGAGACCATTTAAGGTTGTAATAATATGATTAACTGACCCTCAGTTTACATTGAGAGGCGTCGCGTAGACTGAAGAATGTTGATGAAGTGAAGTATTTAGATAGCAAGTGGAGGGAAGTGGTATCTGCCTACCCTGATGGAACAGGCATTTACGTTAAAACTAATCGTCCTACTAATATTAAAATTTCAATGTTTGTGCCGATGGATGGCCGGATGGATGTTTGTTACTCAAAAACCGCTACACAGATGTCAATGAAAGGATGGATGGATGGATGTTTGTTACTCTTTCACGTAAAAACTGCTCAACGGATTTCAATGAAACTTTACAATATTGTAGCTTGTACATAAGAGTAGCACATAGGCTATATTATTTTATGGTGTCATGTTAATTTTCCAAGATATGACGATAAATGCATACGAAGCCTCGGGCACCCTGTAGTATTATTACCTTCTTAGCAGGCATGAGCGGCATGCGGCGCGTGAAGTCGATGGCGGAGGGGAAGTTGTCCACCACGACGCGCGCGCCGCCCGCCGGCCGCGCCTGCACGCTGCCGATCACCATCGCGCCGTACGAACGCGTTATGTTCATCACCTATACCAAATAATAATAACGTTCCATTGACTAATGTACATTTAAATAAATATATAAAAATTGCTCAAATTACAGGTCAAACACTGGTACATAACCTACACAAACAAATATATTTTCGACTAGTATGGTTGCCAATTGTTTTTTCTAAAAAAAGGGATTTTGTCCCTTGATTGCCAAAATTAAAAAAAAAAACAAATATTATCTCTCAAAGATACAGCTCAAAAACTGCAAATTCTTTCCGAACGCACCAAACATGGCGCTGTCATGATCATCTGTCAAATGTCAAAAAGCGCGCGCTTTTTACATTCCCGCTACACACGTAAAAATTTAACAAAAATATCATAAAAATTGTTCTCCTTTAGGTTAAATTCTTTTACGTAAATTTTTTTTGAGTGTCTAACTAACTGATACATATACTTGTTCGAACCTTAAAAACGTGATAGATAAGACAAACCAGCGTAAATAAATTCCTTTATCAATATGGTTCCGTAAAGTTCCGTTGCATCAGGAAGTATGTACCTAATCTATAAAGTCTGCACATATAATCTTCATTTTAGTAAAGTGATCTTTCTCTCTATCTTTCTCAATGACAGAACGTACGTAAACAATGGCAGAATAATAATAAAAACATACCTCAGCTTGGTTATCAGGTGACACGATCAGCACCATTCCGATACCGCAGTTGAATGTACGTAACATCTCGTCGTCTTTGACTAGACCGACGTCTGCGATCCAGGCGAATACCTGTCGAGAGATTAGGTATTAAAGTAAGTAAGGGAACTATTCGTAGATGCGAAATTTGCTGCAAATGCCGCTATTAGTGCACTAAGGCTTATTGTTCACGAAACCGCACGTGATACGCATGTTTTCATCAATTGACGATTGCAAGCTTGCACCTTGCGGAGAAACAACCAAATCTCTTAACTTAGCATGGCACTCCGTGACAACACGTTGTCATGCGTTTGTCACGCTTACGTCTCTGTCTATAGTTTTAAATGTGATAAGGACAGCATACGTGAGATAATTGTCGCGGCACGCCGTGCTAAGCCCCCTGTGTCCACGAAGCGACTGACGCGACGTTGACAAACATTCGATTGTTTCTACATACGTTTCAGTTACATGTAATATGGGCCTAAGTGTGAGTGCAATATACCAAAGTTATTGAAGTCCTTGCTGTAATTTACTCTCTTAGCTAGGTATATCAATGTGTCATATAGTAGCCATTTTGCTTTCTTAGTTACTTCAATATGACGTTACCGACATTGACAACTCAAAGACGCCATTTTGTTTCCTAAGTTACTTTCAATATGGCGATAGGGTGCCATTTAGAAATTTATATTTTATTTGAAGTTGTACTTATTACTCTCATCTGATAAATGAGAATTTAAGACACTTTTTGATATTCTATCCTCCTAAAATTTTCTTAGAGCGGTTTCGCACTACGTCCGATCCAAATGCGATCTTAGTAGTTAGCTAGAGCCCGAACAACTATTTCTATGGTAATATAATACGCATATTCTCACCGGATGCACATTCCACCAGTGCGCGTTGAGCCGCGCACGCACGTGGTCGGGGATGACGCGCGGGATGTTGTCCACGAGCCCGCCGCCCGTGATGTGCGCCACCGCTTTAACCACGCCGCGTTGTAACGCCGGCAGCACGCTCTTCACGTAGATCCTTGTCGGTTTTATTAGTTCTTCGCCTGGTTTGGAAAGGGTTTGAGATGAGTGAACAATTGAACATACATACGTATCCATCACGCACGTCACGCCTCTTTCCCATCGGGATAGGCACAGACCACTTCCTCTCACTCGCTGCGATCCCGACACACAAAAGAGCGAGAGAGAGAGAAAACATACAAAATATTAAATAGATCAAAAAACAAAACAGTATATAACTCCGGTATAACTTATAAATTGCACTCTCTGATAGTAATAATATAATCAACAATCGCTCATGAAACTTAACCACTAACCCAAAAAACATGGGCCAACAATGTCTTTCCAATATTCAATTTAACGAAAAACAGAGGTACGGACTGGGGATCGATAGAATGCATTTCATAGAATACTTCCTATGCCGCCATGTTGGCAGCATTGAAAAGTAACTGCCTTTCGCCTTTTGCAATACAAGATTTCAATGCTACCAACATGGCGGCATAGGAAGTATTCTATGAAACGCACTATATCGTGTCTTCTAAACTAAATTAAAGGCGGACGTTCTACCAACACGATATCAAAATATAAGGGCTGCTTCACATTAGGTCGCAGTCCGTGCGACTGCCGCGAAAGTCGCGCACGTCTGTCAGCTGTCAATTCCCATACTAAACTGTGACAGTTGCGCGGCAGTCGCACGGACTGCGACCTAATGTGAAGCAGCCCTTATTATATTGAATCAAATCCAACAATATGGTACACATAGACCAGTTCCATTCGAAATTATGACGATAGAGATTATAATATGAATATTTATGAAACAACTTACCTAACGTAAGTCCCTCTTTGCTGAACGGCGCCTTATCCTCCAGCGTAAGCCCCGCCTTCTTCACAAGTTTGTGAATCAAACTGAATCCATTACTGTGCACGCCGTTTGATGGAAGACCGATTATAATGTCACCCACCTGGAAGAAATCATGTTGTTAATGGAGGGGAGTGTTCTCGTCGTTAGTTCTCTAAATCAGTGTTTCCCAAAGTGAGCGATAACGCCCCTTTGTGGGCGCTGTAGGCTTAAAGGGTAGGTGAACATAAAGGAGGCCAAAAAAATTCTCATAGTAGAAAAACTAAGTTTGGGATCCCCTGCTTTAAATGAGTAAAATGTTTTCGGATTTACGAATTTTGACAATTTTATTTAATCCATACTAATATTATAAATATCTTGCAATAAGTAAATAAATGCGAAAGTAAGTGTCCGCTTATGTAATTACGTGTGTATGCAATTATTCCACTTCACATGGTCTTAATGCCGTCCGCATGAAGGAACATAACTAACACTTTATTTTCTATTCCAGTTACACCATATTTAACACGAAAATACAATAAAATAGACAATTAATATCTACTTACAGCTATATCATTGATCTTGGGCAGTATATGACTGCGTTCTACAACGCCGAGCGCGAATCCAGCGATGTCGTAGATACACGGCTCGTACATGCCTGGCATCTCAGCTGTTTCTCCACCTTAGGAAACAATACATGACACACATTAATTTATGATATATGATACTACACATTTCAAAAATTAAATTGGAAGTCGAAAAGTTTCGCATGATTAACATAAAGATATGGTAACTAATGAAGAAGTTCATAAGCTTTAGGCCGTGGCCCCAGTAGGCAAACTGTTAGCGGCCGACTGAGTGAGCCGCAAATTTGTGGCGAACTGAAATAACCGGTTTTGGTGGGAGTCGGCCGCTATCTGAGATAATCAGCGCGCGTAACGTTGCAAACTGCGTACAGTGAGCGAAAACTAGCTGTCTGTGGACACTCCATTTCAAATATAATGGAAAGGCGTACTAAGTCGATACGCCGCAAACTAGTCAGCCGCTAACAGTTTGCCTACTGGGGCCACGGCCTTAGAGTCGGTTCATTTATAACGGAGTATCCGTCGCGTATTTTCGGTCACGTAACGTCAGAACAGGCAAATGTATAGAGGAACACTCGACCGTTCACACTTAACCGATGATACGTTAGTGCGACGGATAATACGCTTGACACATTTTCCGTTAGATGTGAACGCTTAGTTAACGACTAAACTTAACGAACATTCCTATTTTAATATTTGAAATTAATTTACAAGAATCGGATACAGTTTGACTTTCCTTCTCATTCGAGAAATAACTCCTTTGTATCATTAAGAATGGACCACTATCTTCACATCTCTCACTTACAACGCCATCTGTTGACAACGTCTTATTATCAACAGCGCCATCTATGTATTTCCCGCGGTACTACAACGAAACTCACCAATTAACGCAGCAGAAGCTTGCCTGCAGCCCTCAGCCACGCCTGATACGACATTTCTAGCAACATTCACGTCTAGAGCGCCGCATGCGAAGTAATCCAAGAAGGTTAATGGGGAAGCGCCGTTGCATAGTATATCGTTGACGCACATAGCTACTAAGTCGATACCGATTGTTGAATGTTGGTTGATCTTTTGAGCGATCCGTAGTTTCGTGCCTACCCCGTCGGCGGCTAGAACGAGGACCGGGTCCTAGAGAAAAGAGGTTTCAAGTTAATATTAAAGCGGGACTAATTAATCAGGGAGTTTTTTTTTTAATTGAAATTAAGATCTTGTAATGTGGGAATCAAGTGAATAGTTATTAAACAAACACAATATATTTTCTAAACTTGTATGAATTGTTAGAATAAATAAAATTACTCTATTTTTCTCTGCCAGCTCCGTGACTTTTGTAGATGATTTTTGTGTAGTTTATGTGTGATTTTTATGTAGATGTGTTGTATATACTTTACCTTGTATTCTTGTTCGACAGCTTTCAATTGGAAGCAACCTCCAAAGCCACCAAGACCTCCAATCACACCAGATCGTGATGTTGTCCTACAAAGCGATAAATTACAACCAATAACTAAAGTGAATTATTAAACTATAGTTGCCTCCCTCGCTCGCACCTAGCAAGAGGCTTGATGATGGAGACAAGAGAATTAAATCAAATATTTTCAAATTAAATACTTATAAGACAAGCAATTACTAAACTGTATTACTAAACTACAGCTATCACCTTCGCACTCACCTACCGAGCGGCTTGATGAGCGAGACAATAGAATCAAATCTTATATTTTCGAATTACGTACCTACTCATAATAATATATGCAACCAATTAAACTCCAGCTATCTCCCTTACACTTACCTAGCGAGCGGCTTGATGAGCGAGACGAGAGAGTCGCCCGCTTCGATATCAACTCCACTGTCTTTGTAAGAGAGTGACTTCTGAGGTCTCTCTTGTTTTGTAGTTACGTACGGCGCGGTTAGAGGGCTCATTGCTTCCTTGAAATTGTCTATTACCACTTGGTGGCCTCCTGCGGAAATGGAAATTTTTATTTAGGACTATCCACACTCGCACGTGATTTCCGGCTTTAACTCACACAACAAAAACATAAGGTTCTAAGTATAGTTGCTTTGACGCCAAGTTCGAAGCTTGTGAACCCTTTGTCGCGAGACAAAAACCCTATAATTTTTGGGCACAAGGCGCGAACGCGACAAGAAGCCGCGAAGAATATACGAATCGGATCTATACTCTTAATTCGCGCATGAGTTGCGTACGTGCGAATGTGGATCGCCCTTTTGAATTATTTACGTAAGGTATTATACAAAAAGGTTGCGTCCCGCTCGAACTATCTGAGATGATAGTATATTAAACAAGGACACAAAATACACACCCAAGTGGTAAAATTTTTGGACTGTTTTCTGGCTAGCTATTCTTATTTTGTGACATTTCTCTGGTTATAATGTATAACGACTTACCTTCTTTCCCAATATTCTCAACGACACCAACCACGTCGATGGTGCCTTCTACCAGATTTAGGAGTTCAGCCAAACACACCGGGTCGACAATCGCCACCATACCTACTCCGCAGTTGAATGTGCGCAGCATTTCGAAGTCTGACACCATTCCTGTGGAATACAGTGTTGAAATAATTATTGAGAATAGATTTTTGGAGTTATGATAACAAATATTCCACTATATTGTTAATATCAATGTTTGTACCGATGGATGTAAGGAAGTTTGTTACTCTTACACGTGAAAGCCACAGAACAGATTTAATGAAACTTTGCACATCTTTGTCTTACAAGCTTGCACATCAGAATGACACATAGGCTATATTATTGTAAGATATTGTGTAAGTTTTTCACGATTTAACATCCTCACGTCCATAAATCTCACGACTATGTAATTTTTTTACATTAGATACAACTATACTGCAAATAAAAAACTCTCAAACGTAAAACTAAGTTTTAAACCCAATAACATACAATATTAATACAACGCCATCTACATTTTACCCACAGAACTTCAACAAACCTTTAGCTTGCAGCCACCCAAACATGGGCTTAATTCTGAACTTCATAGCGTCCATTTTGACCCTTATTCCGGGCGGCAATATCCTTGGAATGTTCTCCAATAGCCCACCGCCGGTTATATGCGCCAGGCCCTTGATGACGTCACGTTTCACAGCGGGTAATAAAGGCTTGACGTACAAGCCTGTAGGTGTTAGGAACTCTTCGCCGAATGATTTGTTCGAATCGCTGAACAGGGCGCGTTCGTGGAAGCTGGAAGATTTGTGTTTGTTTAGTATTGTTTAAAGAAGTGAAGGAAGTGTGGAGAAGCAAGTGGAGGAAAGCGGCCACTGCCCGATGGAAAAGAGAAAATATGCACATATGTATCTTAGTTTATCTAATTTTCAGCTAAATAGATGTAGCCGCTCTTGAGTCTAAACCTAACTAAACTAACCTTTTTATATGAAAAAAAAAACCCGATTGCGTATAAAAAACGCATTTCTTTTGTTTTGATGTACCCAGTGTCACTCTTACTGTAAATAAGAATCTAACGACACCCCCCATGCTGAAATCCGTCAAGCTGTTAGAGCTGTAGGGCGTGCCAACGAATTATAAACATACATACCATCGAAAAATATAACTCTTTCGGGCGCAGTCGGGTAAAAATATACATATAGATTTGTATACTCACTTATGCCCACTCTGCAACATAATCTTCTGCACCAAGCTATACCCGTTACTATGTACCCCAGTAGACGGCAGCGCCAACACAACATCGCCAGCGCGAATCTCCTTAGACCGCGGCAACTGTTTCAAGTTGTCCACGACACCGACCGCGAAACCGGCCAGATCGTATTTACCGATGTCGTACATTGACGGCATTTCTGCTGTTTCTCCACCTGATAGATAGATGGCGTTGACAATGTGTTAAGTTTTGGTAGTTCCATGTTTGTTTACTAGATGGCGTGCTTTCGTTTTGGTTGTTGTTCAAGCTAATGCACTATGTGGCGTGTTTCAATGCTGTCGGGACTTGAATCGCGCTGTTTAAGTTTTAATATGAATTAAAAGTTTAAAACTATCATCGTTCGTTGGATTAGTTTGAACATGGATATCTTGTTTTCTTATTTTAATTGCTATCTTTTCGTAGCAAAAATAACGTTACGCACTACATCCGATCCGATAAAATAACCATAGAAATAGTTCTCGGATACTATAAATCTAGAATCGGATGTAAGTAGTGCGTGTGTGTGTGTATGTCAAGTGTATATGTGTGCGTATATGTATGGTTAAGGAGGAAACAGCTGCTCAGTCGGGTACAGTGACTCACCATCGTTTTGTAAAGAAAGAAAAGAGATACTTTCATCTCTTTTGCACTTGCGCGTGCGCATGCCAAAAGCTTCCGAAAAGTGCAAAAGAGATGAATGTATCTCTTTTCCTTCTTTACAAACCGATGGTGAGTCACTGTACCCGTCTGAGCAACTGTTTCCTCCTTAACCCTATGTGTATGTGTGTGCATGTATGTATGTATGTTCATGTTAATAGTTAAGACCTTACCCAGCAAAGCGCACCCAGACGCAATACAAGCATCAGCAACTCCTTTAACAATGGTAGCAGCGACATCAACCTGCAACCGCCCGCACGCCATGTAGTCGAGGAACGCGAACGGCTCTGCGCCGGCGCATAGGATGTCGTTCACGCACATCGCGACTAGATCCTGGCCTATCGTGTCGTATTTCTTCATTATTTCTGCTATCTGTAATATTAAGACGATATAAGTATGATTAATTCCTCTTTTTCCTAGACCTTATCCTTCACTTCGGGTCAGCCTTTCTTGTCCTCTTCCAAGTTTGTCGGTCTAGTTCTAGATTGGGTAGGTATTCTAGGTATATGGTTAAATATGCGGTTATAAAGCTTCATAATTTATGCAGTAAGCAGTTATCTTCTCGTGTAAAATAAATGTATCCGTCCTTGTCTCAAAAATATTACGATTTCAAATTGTCAAAATGGGAAAATGTCATGACAATGTCACGTTGCTTGACATGACATTTCAATGGTAAAGTCAATACGGATATTACCATGATTAGTGGGTAATTATTATCTTCTTCTTATCTAGCCGTTGTTGTCCCATCAGTAAAAATAAATCATTTTTGTTTTGTTTTATCAGAATTATCCTATTCGATCTTTAAGAGTCGTTTACATCGCAACCCTGCCTAAGAGAGCGACTTGGAATATACTTTATTTAGGTACCAACTTCACGATGCACATACATCTCATTGAGCCAAATCGATTGATTTAAATAGTTCGTCTGGTTTGAATTTGAAATGTGTACAAACTGTATGTTGCTCTATTTGGAAGCCGCGTCACCTCGCAATGTTAGCAAAATGACCTTTAAGAGGTCAACTATGACTGCTCAAAATTATACAAACCTTAAGCTTAGTCCCAACACCATCAGTCCCTTGAACCAACACTGGGTCTTTAAGGCTAGGGTCCATCGCAGACAGGTGGAAAAGACCGCTGAAACACCCCAGTCTACCTAGGACACCTCGCCTGTGTGTGGCCGTCGCTATAGGTTCGATTTGACGGACGAGTGTAGCTGCTGCATCGATGTCTACGCCACTTTGGAGGTAGGATAGGCCGTTGACCCTGAAAAAAAGTAGGTATTGTAAGAATTTTTTTTCTCATGATTTTTTTATGTAAAATTCATTCAAAAATATGGTAAGACTCAAAGGTTAAAGACACTTTCACAGAGTTCAAATGTTTTAACTACAAGAGCATAGTGAAAAAGTATGTTATGTTATAGCTTAGGTTTTGTTTAATGCTATCTACACACCAAAGCCGCCGGCATGCCGCTGGGCTAGACCGGCAGCTTTCCGCCATACAAATGGCAGCTGTCAAAAAAGCCGGCGGCTTTGGTGTGTAGATACCATTAGAATCAAATTTTGCAATAAGGTGTTAGTGAAATATTTACTTTAAAACATATTTCGGCTGATACTAACCTTTTTAGTAATTTATTCAGGATGGTAATTTCATGATAAATGTCCAAAAAGCGAAAAAGAAACCCAAACATAATGAAATGAAAGCATTTATTCAAAAATCAATCTTTTTTTGAAACAAACACAATTTTTATTGCGCAAAAACGACAACATACAAACATTCGTGTAAAACAAGCGACTAACTAAACTTTTAAAAATGGAATGAAAAAACAAAACACTGGAATGTTCGAAATTTTAAACTTTTTGAAAATGGAATGTGAAAAAAAATCTGGAATGGAACCGGTCAATGTGCGAGATTTTTCAATTTTTCATGCTGAAACAAATTAACAACGTTTGAAGACACACACACGTGAGCATAGAACTGTAAATTGAGCATGTTTTTAAAAAAACAGATGAAAAACGATTTAGAATGAAAAGTTACAGTGAAGAAGCGTGCAAAAAGTAAACTTACTTGCATATGGTTGCAAAAAAATAGCATTGAGGTATACTATTGTTTAGGCATGCCGAAATAATGGGGAGATTAGATGAACATCTTTTTGTATAGAATATGAGTTGAAAAATATACTTAAATCAGCCCTGGAGAGAAACAACATCATATGCTTCATCATTAGAATGTGTTTCATGAAATGCCGCCAAGTTGGCAGCATTGAAAATTTGTACTGCGAAACATAATGAGGGTAATGGCAGTACAAATCAATGCTGCCAACATGGCGGCATAGGATCTATTTCCTGAATCGAGTTCTTAATCTAGCTAGCTGTAAAACTTACTTAGAAAACGCCCGATGCGCGATATCCTTCCTATACTGCGCGCCGGGGAAGTCTATCGCCGCCGCCGCCGCCGTGGCCGCCGCCGCCGCCGCCCGCAGCGCCGCGGCGCGCGCCACCAGCAGCAGCACGCGCCCGCCCCACGTCACCAGCGACCCGTTGGCGCCGCGCGCCACGCCGCTGTGGAACACCACGATGCCCGGGTTGGACTGCACTTGGGATAGACCTGAGGAGATTGATAATCGAAGTGGCGACTGTCTGTCTAAACTAGTCGATTTATTCGTTGACAAATATCAAAAGAATGTTGTCTCAAAAGTCGGTTGACAGGCGGTATTTTGACTTGACGACACGTCAAACATAACAAGTAGGTATAATACACAGGAGTGGAACTGTGGAAGGGAGCAGATGCACCACGAACCGAACTGAGCCGATCGCTAGAGCCGACCATGCTTCTAGCTCGTTCGTGCCGCACACTCGCTTGCGGAACATGGGGGCCGTCCATTAATTACGTGAGGCTCAAAAGGGGGGGGAGGGGGTATGGAAAACATCACAAAACATCACGAGGGGGGAGGGGGTCTCGTTAGACATCACGTGTATTAATTTTATTTATTTTTTGTCAAAAAGCGCTATTTCTGAACCGAAATTTTGAATGGCAAAGACATACATATAAATGTTTTCGAATCAAAACGCCATTTTTTATTATTATTTTTTTCAGTCAAAAATAGCCTTTTCACAGACTTCCAAAAAATACACGTGATCCAGGGGGGGAGGGGGTTAGTGGTCCTAAACCTCACCAAATATCACCAGGGGGGAGGGGGGGTCAAAAATGAGAAAAACGACCTCACGTGATTAATGGACGGCCCCTATACTACAAGCGTAACGAGACAATGACGTCATCTTTTTCGAGTATGCAGCCCGTAGTATCGAGTTTTAGACGTTTTGTATCTAAAACTACTACCGTTTCACTACCTGTATAGCCGAAAGAAAGAAACAACAAGATACCTTAAGACACAGGGCCATACTTTCACATAACATTAAGAAACATGTCAACTCACCACTAATAACACATCCTTTGGTGGAAGTCTCAGGGTATCCTTTGGAAGCGATGACTACTCCAACAGCTGATAACTTGGTGTTCCATTGAACTTGATGTTGTTTTAGTGTACCGTCTACACACGCCTGGAAATATGTTCAAGAATTAAGGTTACATAAAGGAAGTTAAGGTTGTCTGAAAGAGATCACTTTTAGTGATAAGGGCGCCTTTGCGCACATTGTTATTGTCTTAAGTATTTCCTGTATCTCTTTGTGTGCAATAAAGTATTTCTATCTATCTATCTATAAACGTAACATGTATGGGCAGAAGTATTGTTATCACGAAAAGGATGGCGGGATGAGCTGGACACCTTTATGGATGTCTGGGTAGAGGCGACTCAGGATAGAGAATCGTGGAGAAAGAGGAGGCCTAGGATGGAGAATCGTGGAAAAAGAGGAGACCTTTGCTCAGCTTTGGGCCATTGGCGGCTTGATAACAGGGAGGGTAACCTATTTTGTATAAAAACAATATATTTACTTACCAGATTATTTGATTCTTATGGAAGGCATGCGCAATGAAATATTTATTACATTCTATATTCTTACTAAATTGATAATTAAATAAGAAGGATGATATTGGAACTATTTAGTTTAATGCACATTGCTTGCGAGCGAGCAATGCGACGTTGCGTTTCTAGTGTGAACAGAAATATGTAATTGTATACAGACGAAACGATGCCCCGCCCACTCGCTAGCTGCGAATTTAAAACTTTACGATGCCCCGCCCACTCGCTAGCTGCGAATTTAAAACTTTACGATGCCACGCCCACTCGCTAGTTGCGAGTTTAAAACTTTATACAAATAATAATACAATACCTTCATAATAGTGTAAAGATCGGACTCTAGTAGAGTCATGAGCACTTGCGTCTCGGGGTCACCGAACCGCGCGTTGAATTCCAACACCATAGGACCTGCTTTTGTCACCATCAAACCGGCATAGAGTACACCTATTGAAAACAATTTATTTTTTTAATACCTTATTGTAAGAAGATAGTACACAGAAACAGAAAAAAGCGTATTTATACAAAACGTACAGCACATTTTTGTCTACTGACAATTTATAAAATCTATTGAGAACAGAACAGGAACGATGCTAGGACATTTGATACGACATGATTCCTTCATAAAAAACATCATAGAAGGAAAAATTGAAGGGAAAAGGAAGAGAGGAAGACCCAGACGGACGTTCCTAGAACAGGTGAAGGAAAAGGCGGGTGTCATGTCGTATCAAGATGTTAAAAAGAAGGCAGAAAATAGGGAGGGATGGAAGAGGCTCCACCGACAAGAGCTAAGCTCTTAAATAAGAAGAGAAGAAGACAATTGATAGAAATCAAATAGGAGAAACTGTTCTTTACTAAGAAGTTATTGTTACTAAGAAGCTGTTCGCGACATGTACGCATTTATCGTCATATCTCGGACCAGAGAACAATTTATAGAAGAGTGTAAGTTACATACTATCCTAAATTGAAGTCTATATCATTGTATTATTCTGATGTGCAATCTACAATATCGTAAAATTTCATTAAATTGCGTGAAAGAGTGACAAACATCCACACATTCATCCATAGGCATAAACAAGAAACATTGACTTTTATGATATTAATAAGTAGAATATTTAGAAATTTATGATATAACAACCTAATCAGCCATTCAAACCTAATTTACCCGATAACAAGATTTAAATTAAAACAACAAATCTGATAGAAATTAGCTGAAACCATATTTGTTATGCATTATCTGCAAGCTATAACTTACGTAGACAGGTCAGAGGGCAATGACATTAGTAACTTTAGAGTATTAATTATTATATAAATAGTTTCTACTGATAAAGCTTGGACGATAGAATATGCAAATTTTTACTTGAGACCTAAGATGTGTGTAGGATCTTATAAATGGATTGTCTAGTATACTAATGCAGTTGGATGTCTTATTTAGGAATAAATAAGTTCAATATCTATATATACTTAATTTCATGTAGATATAAGAAGATAGATAAATATATATAAATATTGGGGGACATTGCACACTCGGTCACCTGACCCCAAACTAGGCAATCCTGTACTATATGGGTATCAGGGACTGATATACATACATAGATAAATATATAGATAGATAGATGTATAGATGTTATAAGATAGGTATACATAGGTATAGTAATTTGTGAAGTACTACAAATTACTAAGTATAGTTACGTAGTAACTACGTATTCATTAATCTGTGGTAGTAAAGTGCGTTTCATGAAATAGTTCTTATGCCGCCATGTTGGCAGCATTGTTTGTACTGCCACATTACCCTTATTATGTTTCGCAGTACAAATTTTCAATGCTGCCAACGTGGCGGCATAGGAAGTATTCTATGAAACGCTCTATAGTAATAAAAAATAACACATCATGCCAATGACTCCAAATCAGAATGTCTGTTTCATAAACTCTTAATTATAAACGAAAAATCTCATAAAAATAAAGTAAAAGAGCATTAAATGTAAAAGAGAAAGATAGAAATCTAATTAAAACAAGTTAGGTATATTTTTACGTTAAGTAAAAAGTTTTTAGAGTCAAAACAAATTTGTTATCATTTATTTTTAATTGCCTACAGACAACAGCTGTTATTATTGTACGTATTTAGAAATTGTTGCTAAGACGACATTGAAGATTTGATAAGTGGCTATTTGTGATTTGTGACCTAAATTGGATCGTTTCGATCGGTTTGGAACTGGAACTTTTCTTTGGGAACATAACTAGATATTATAGAAAATTAATGATGTGCAGTGCAAGCTACAATAATCCCAAGTTTCATCAAAATCTGTTCAGTAGTTTTTAAGTGAAAGAGTAACAAAACAATCATCCATCCGTCCATCCATCCATCCATCGGCACATTGACATTTATAATATTAGTAGGATTTGTCAGGTGATCGATTTATTTAATAAAAACTATCTGGTTGTCTCTAATCAAAGTCAAAACATGTTTATTTCATAGGCAAATAAATATCTACATGCTTTGGAAAACATGGTATTACTTACACATTTTTGTAAAGCTAACACTAGATTCGCAAGGTAGCTGTCCCCAGAGAAGAATCTAACAAGAAATTTTGTTGGGTTGCTGTTTTTAAATAAAATTCCACAATTCTTATAAACACATAGATACATATTTACCTTATTATAATTACACCTTAATAAATTTTGACTCAACAAAGTCAGCCATGGAGATCAATGAATGTGTATGAAACGAAGGAAGTGTGTTTTCGTAGCAAGTGGAGGGAAGTGGTTGCCTACCCTGATGAGAAAGAACCCTGACAGATATGTATGTATGTATGTATCGCAGACATTGCCCCTATAAAACAAACGCAATAAACTCATACATTTTATGATCCGAGCATTTCCTCAATAGAAACTATAATAATGACATCAGATAGATAAAATTTATGGATCTGGCAACAAAGACTGTCTATGTTTGACCTTTGTGATAAGTTGACGTTTCTAGATACTAGAGTCTGAATTCAATGTAGATTGTACTGGATGGTTCTAGAATTTGCTAGAATTATGTAGATAGTTAGGTTAGGTTAGACTATGTTTCGCCTAAAACGTAACGTTGTATTTGAAAATAAAGTGTGGAAATCTAATAGGAATTCATATTCAACTAGCTGTCCCGGCGAACTTCGTCCCGCCTTAGAATGAACTTTATTGTGTAGGAATAAAGTTCAAATTGACTCTACATTTTGGTAAGAAAACATTTGTATGGGAAAAAGAAAAGGTCTGTTTTAGGGCTTTCCCGGCAATTATTCGATTTTTTCTCACCGTAAGAACCATCCTTGGACTTCAATGAACATTTTAAAAAAAGAATTAGCGAAATCGGTCCAGCCGTTCAGGCGTGATGCCGCCGTGACAACGGAAAACGGGTTTCATTTTTATATATATATAAGATAAGATTTTACTAATATTTACCCGACTGCGCCAGAAGGAGGGTTATGATTTTTCGAGAGATGTGTATGTATGTATAATTCTTTGGCACGCTCTACAGCCTATACGGCTTGATAGATTTTAGCTTGAGAGGTGTCGTTAAGATTCGTATTTACAGTGAGAGAGAGTGACACACAGTACATCAAAGTAAAAAAGCTTAATTTTTTTAAACGCAGTCGGTTTATTAAAAAAAAGGTTAGTTAATTTTTTAAAGTATTTGCTCTAGTTTGACCGCTATCGTTCGCAATGACATTGTAGTCTCGCTGCTAATAATAGAAATTGATTGTCTATTGGTCTTAATAGGCCATGTTTAAATGCTTATGTAAAGACGATAAGTTTCGTCACATGGCTGCTTGGATGATAACTATATAACGGAAGTAATTTAAGAAAATAGTCATTTAGTATGGATCTTACTTTTTAAATGTTTTTTTTTTGTTAGCCAATAAGATCCCACTGCTGGGCAAAGGCCTCCCCCGCGACTTTCCATTTAACACGGTCTCGTAGTGATAGCGACCCGCTATTCGCGTACTTAGATAAAATTCATACCTACATACTACATAGGTAGGTACCTATCGTTTAAGACATTAATAAGCGAAACTTCGAATTCATATTTAACTTAATCGTTCGAATCCCACAAACGCAATATCGAACCAGACACAGTAACATTTATATTATTTATAAGTAGTAAATATATATATATTTTTTTTGAATAAGTAAATATTTAGTTATTCTGTTCCTTTTTTTTTTTTGGAGTAAATATTTTTTTATTTGTTTTTTTATCTATATCTAATTCAAATTCAAATTCAAAATGTTTATTAGCACACCATAGGTATTAAAAAGTAGTTTAAAATAAATATAATACTAGATACAGGGTCCATACCCTGAATAGGGCACGGCTATGTAGCGCAGCTACGACATAATATAAACTTATATCTAGGTACACTAATGAGATCAAAGTTGAAAATTTATAACATTTAAGTTTTAACATTAACAATGTATTTATAGTATATTAGGTATTATGTATTATCTAATTCTATCTCAAATATCTTTCGTATATCTATAAATCTGTTGTTATTTAGCAACTAAAGTTGATGTTTACGTTATCCTTGCTCGAAGCACCCGAGAGGTTATCATATCATATTGTATGAAATATTCCATTATTTGTCTTCTTTCTGAATTTCTGACGAAATTCGCCGATTGACTTGACTTTGACATTGTTATGTTGGTTTGTTTATCATGCTATTTTTATTAGGGGTATGGCTAATTAAATATCAGTTGATTACGTATGTTTAGATCTTTGTGACCGCTTTTATGATAAACATTAGAGACATACCAATAATGGCTTCGTTCGCATTTATCGTCATACCTTAGCTACATAGTATCATAAAATAAAATAGCATTTTATGTTGTTCTGATGTATAATCCGCAATAATGAAAAGTTTCATTAAAATCTGTTAACTTATTTTTGCATGAAAGAAAACTTAGCAAACATCCACACATCAATCTATCTTTTTCTTCATCTTTATCCATACTAATATTATAAATGCGAAAGTAACTCTGTCTGTCTGTCTGTCTGTTACGCTTTGACGCCTAAACTACTGAACCGATTTCAATGAAATTTGGTAGAGAGATTGTCTAGACCTTGAGAAAGGACATAGGCTATATTTTGTCGCGAAAAAGGGCTTAAGGGGGTGGTAATAAGGGATGAAAGTTAGTATGGGAGATCGTCATTATTCAAAGATAAAACCATGAAACTTTATATTTAGGCACTTAATACTAAATCCATACTTCCATACTATCCATACTAATATTATAAACGCGAAAGTAACTCTGTCTGTCTGTCTGTCTGTCTGTCTGTCTGTCTGTCTGTCTGTTACTCTTTCACGCCTAAACGGCTGAACGGATTTTGATGAAATTTGGTATGGTGATAGATGATAACCTAGAAATGGTCATAGGCTATAAATAATCACGCCATCGTTCTTAGGGGGTAGGCAGTAGGTAGATAACTAAATTGAGTTAGTGATTTTAAGTCGTTTTGGTTGGGACTTTTGCTCTTTCACGTCTAAACGGCTGAACGGATTTTGATGAAATTTAGTAAGGTAATAGATATCACATTACGCCAAAACTATTGATCTGATTTGTATACATCGGGGGTTGGCAGGTAGGTATAGTTAGTAGTATTTTAAACCGATTTACATTATTTACTTTTTATATTTACTAAGGAAACATTCGGAGCTATCCATTATGTGCTTAGGTTGCTTTTGAACAAATTTTGATGTGAAGTTGAGGACCGGAACACGATAGAGGGAGATTGTTGCAGGGGGACTTACAGCCGGGAGAAAACAAAAAAACTTATGCGGACGAAGTCGCGGATAAAAGCTAGTCTTTAATATAAAAATGAATCGCAAAATGTGTTGTTAAGCGCAACTCAACAACGCCTGGACCAATTTTATCAATTCTTTGTTTTAATGTTCATTGAAGTCCAAGGATGGTTTTTACGGTGTGAAAAATTCGAATAATTGTAGAGAAAGCCCTCTCTAAGGCGGAATAAAGTTCGCCGGGACAGCTAGTTTAATATAGATTTGAAATACATTTGAAAACATTTTTAAGTATATTTACTAAATATCTCGAACGGATAGGAATCAGATATAGCGCGTAACCTCTATTCACACTTACCAACATACTTGATACCCTCAGCCTTCAACCCATCGACAGCTCGCTGCAACACCTGGTCTTTGACATCAGCCAGCTGGTCAGGCGTGATCAGCGGGCACGGGCAATACGCCCCCATACCGCCGGTGTTTGGGCCTGTGTCGCCTTCTCCGATACGCTTGTGGTCTTGCGCTGGGAGCATCATTGAGACCGTCTCACCGTCGGTGAAGGCTAAGACCTGTGAGGTTAATAATAATTATTATTTCTTTTATTATTTTTTAATTATTGTTTTTTCCTATTTACCAACATCCGCCCTATTTAGCCACAGAGCAGATAAAAGTTCAAGATCTGAATAGGTGTTTTAGGCAACTACGGAGAAGTCAAAAGAATGGGTAATGTGTTTGGCAGTCTATGTATATTACAGTATAGTATAACGATGATCAGAAGATAGCCATGGTCGTAAGTCCATGTCGAATTATTTGTGATGCGTTCGGCATAGATGAAAAACCGGCCAAGTGCGGGTCGGACTCGCACAGGAAGGGTTCCGTACCATTCACTATTACAGACAGACAGACGGACAGCCAAGTCTCAGTAATAGGGTCCCGTTTTCATCCTTTGGGTACGGAACCCTAAAAAGCATGTCGGAAGCTAAGTGCCTATAGATTAATTTCAGATTTCTATATTCTATTAATGACATCAGATTTTTTTTGTGCGATTTAAATCTCGCCATTAGATAGTTTATAATCAGTATAAGTAATGGAAAAAACAATAAATTGGACATAACAATCAAGGGAAACCAAGTTCAAAATATCGCAACTTCACACTAAAAAAGCCGTAATCTTTTCGTCATTACTTAGGTACATTGACCTTTGACCATAACAGATAAATATTACCTACTATTTTTACTGCACATTTAGTAAAAAAACATCAATTAAAGACGTCTGTATCAATTATAATAAAGTAGGTAGTTACGTTATCTAAACCCCAATGGAAAAGTTTGCAAATAATGGGACCCCGTGAGATAAAATAGCATATATACTATATCATCTGCCGGCAGCTAGCGAAAGAGTTGGGCAAAATTGTTTCACCTTTTTACATAGGTACTTTGGTTCACAAAACGTCAGCAGAACAGACGTTAGGAATGATAGCTCGGCTTACTAGTTATATACGGCTCACAAGGTAGATAGAAGAACCTAAACCAAAGAACTCAAACCAAACCCTGACTCACTAAAACCAGCAGCTTAACCACAGTTTTTTACACCACTTATCTAACAAATGAAAGTCGCAAGCAACAACAAATAAATACTCACAGAAACTTCATCCCCTTCCAGAAGCTCTTCAATGACAACAGTTTCACCAGCTGCACCGTATTTAGAGTCTGTCAGTATCTCGTCAACAGCCTGACACGCCTCCTCCTTGGTGGTCGCCACGACCACGCCTTTCCCGGCTGCTAAACCTGATGCTTTGACTACTAGAGCTGGATAGGGAGCGCTGGAAGAAGAAAGAAATGGTTATATATCCGTTACAGTTTCATCCTGGCAAGCTGTGTTTCCCTGTAATTGGGTCTGCACCGAGCTAGAATTTAAGACATACTTATATGTAAGTTAAGATATGCTGTTGGCAAACCCTTTAAATAAATAATCTATATCTATATCTATACTAATATTATAAAGAGGAAAGATTTGTACCTATTTTTGTATGTTTGTATGTTTGTAATGAATAGGCTCCGAAACTACTGGACCGATTTCAAAAATTCTTACACATTTGGAAAGCTACATTCTTCCTGAGTAACATAGGCTATATAAAAATGTCAAAATATTTAGGGTTCCGTGTCAAATATTCGATAATGTAACCCAAGGTATGCAAAACGTATAAAAAAATATCACAATATCGCGTTTGCTGAGAAAACTATTGATATTAGAGCAAAGTGATGTACTACAGTTTTCATGAAGACATAAATATCTGCATAAAAGTCCTTAAAACTATAGGTCCAACTATTACAGTGTTGCCACAATAACCATTTTTAAGCAAAAAATTGCGTGTAATTTTTTTTTCATTTTTAATTTCATCTATATGGGTATCAAATGAAAGGGTTTGACGAGTAGAACACAGCAGACTTTTCAAAATTTTAATTCAAGATGGCGGCCGCAACAAAATGGCGGAAAAACTATTTTAGTTTTCAATACAATCAATATGGGTGTCAAATGAAAGGGCTTCACGAGTAAAATACAGCGGACTTTTCAAAATTTAAATTAAAGATGGTCGCCGCAACAAAATGGCGGAAAAACTTTTACTGTTTTCAATCCTATTAATGTACCAAATGAAAGGGCTATTCAAAATCTGAATTCAAGATGGCTGCCGCCCCCCATCTATTTATTGGAACGTATAGAGAAATTAACAGTGGAGGGCGAAGCCCTCCCCCCTTTTAAAAGAAATAACAGAGAAGAGACGAGCAGGGGGCGAAGCCCCGCATTCATTTATTGGAACGTACAGAAAAATGAGCTGCGGAGGGCGAAGCCCTCCCCTCTTTTAAAATAAATTACAGAGAAGAGACGAGCAGGGGGCGAAGCCCCGCATCCATTTATTGGAACGTACAGAGAAGTAACTTGCGGAGGGCGAAGCCCTCCCCTCTATCAAAAGAAATTAAGGAGAAGTGACGAGCAGGGGGCGAAGCCCCCCATCTATTTATTTGAACGTATAGAGAAATGAACAGTGCTTCCCCTTTTAAAAGAAATTACAGAGAAGAGACGAGCAGGGGGCGAAGCCCCCCATCCATTTATTGGAACGTACAGAGAAATTAACTGCGGAGGGTGAAGCCCTCCCCTCTATCAAAAGAAATTAAAGAGAAAAGACGAGCAGGGGGCGAAGCCCCCCATCTATTTATTGGAACGTATAGAGAAATGAACTGTGGAGGGCGAAGCCCACCCCCCTTTTAAAATAAATTACAGAGAAGAGACGAGCAGGGGGCGAAGCCCCCCATCCATTTATTGGAACGTACAGAGAAATGAACGGTGGAGGGCGAAGCCCTCACATCTAATAAAAGAAAGTACAGAGAAGCGACGAGCGGAGAGTGAAGCTTCTCATCCAATCTAACGTCTTTTTACTGAATCTTGCTATAATGGATAGGGGCTTGGCCCCCGTTATACTTTTCGCTGTAATTTCCATTAATGAATGAATCAATGAATCATCATCAATTAATATTTCAACTCCTCTTTTTTTGTAGGTACCTACATTTCCGTAATGTATAGGGAGCCGTCGCCCCCCACACTTCATTTCTCTGTACCGTTCTGTTATGCATGGGGGGCTTCGCCCCCGCTCTTCTGTTTTCTGTCATTTTCATAAATGAATGGAGGGCTTCGCTTCCCTCATTTTTTTCTTTGCAAGTTTCCGTAAAAGACGGGGAGCGTCGCCACCGGACATCGATTCTCACTATATTTCTGTCATGGATATCTGTCATGACTTTACCCCCTCATTTATTTTATCTGTAGTTTTCCGTCATGGTAACTTTCCGTAATGGATGGGGAGCTTCGCCCCCGTACATCGTGTCTCAGTATATTTCTGACATGGATGGGGGGCTTCGCCCCTTCACTTATTTTCTCTGTACTTTTTCATCATAACACAAGGGCTTCGCCCCCGCATATATTTTCTCTTGACTTTGATGTAAACTTTAAAAAGTTAATTTATGTTATAAATAACTAACCATACTCCAAATAGGTGCATAGTTTGGAAGTAGTATATTTATGGTATTATACAAATACATACCGCAAACGGAGTTGCGGGCGACCGCTAGTAATAAATAAAATCATAGACAGTCAACACCACTTTTAACTGCCAAAATCAGTCAAATGTGGTTTTAACCAGTGTCCTTAGTTAAAACTACTTCTGACTGAAAAACCATCAGTTAATCAATATCCGTAAAAAGTTACAGGAAAGTTAAGGTTTTTAAGTTAGTTGGTGAGAATTACGAGGAAAATCACGCCTCTTTCCCATTTGTGTAGACAGAGACCACATCCCTCGATCAACGAGAACGATCGAACACCGAAAACACTTCCTTCGCTTACACATTCATAAATCGTCTCATACATGCACGTCGGCTTAGGGTACTCTAGACTTAGCCTTTCCTTAACAAGTCTCCGATTTGATCTTGATCACAGCGGGGACTTGTTCCCTTATGTAATCGATAATGATGATCGGGGAAATTTATCATAAATCATCAGGGACGAATATAAACTTGATTAATATTATGATGGACTGATAAGGCACACAAGGCCTTTACTTCAAATCAATTCTTAGCTCTACGGAGTGCACCACTCATCGCCTTATAGCCTTGAAAGCTTTTATATTTAGGCGTTTTGAATCTACAAGAATGTAATTAAACTCGCGATAGGTATAAATTACTCGTAATAATTTCTTGATAAATTCCATTTAAAAATAACACAGTCCAAAGGACGTATTTACTATTATTGCAATGACATAGTGCCACATTTCTTTTAATGATGCGATAAATAAGTAAGGCAGACTGCCTAATGTCATGTATAAGTTATCTGAGTACAGGTTACTAGGAATCTTGTGAGGGTCAATTTACACTCGCTGCAAATATTTTCCTCTCTTCCCCAATGGGAGAGCGGCGTGACGGATATGTATGTATGTATATGTATATAGGTATCTTGAGCTATACTGCCTTCGCAAAACTCATCATCATTTCAGCCTATAGCTGCCCACTGCTGAGCATAGGCCTGTCCAATAGTTCTCCAACGTGACCGGTTCATTGTCTGCATCTAACGAGACCTAGCGGCTTGCAGAAAAGTAATTACAAGAAAGCAGACCATAATTCTATAGAAATGTAGTAGCGATTGCTTCTACGTCAGTAAACCTTTAAACCTAGGTCTACGTTACACGCACCGAGCACGAGCCGAGCCGTTCTGGTTCGTGGATCACGGTGTCAAGCGTAGATGTACGATGAACAATGAGCACTTTCCTCAAATCCCTTTGTGTTCGTCAAAAAACCGACAACTGCCCGAACGCAACCGAGCACGACCGAAATGTTCAAACCAAAATGCGTGATCCGTTTCCACTTGCAACGGATCAGAGTGGACTAACCCTCGAAGAGCGCTCGTGCTCGGTTCATGTAGCATTTAGCTTAAAAACTTTGTAGACACTTAAACCAAATAAAAAACCCACTTACGTATTAATAAACTCCTTAGCAGCTTTAGCATCAGTAAACGACTGATACCTCGCAGTCGGAAGTTGATATTTAGTCATGATCTTCTTCGCGAAGTCTTTGTTGGCTTCAATCTGTGCCCCAGCCTTGTTAGGGCCGAAACAGCTGATGCCTGCAGCGGTCAAATCGTCCACGATGCCGGCTGCGAGCGGGTCTTCCGGCCCGACGACGACTAAGTCGATCTTGTTTTCTTTGCACCATTTTGCTACGGCCTGGTGACGGGAAAAATGGGTGAGACAACTGTGACAAGTAAAACAAAGTACCTACTGTATAAAATAAGCCTTGCTTGTTATACTGTTCAATAAACCCAATGATATTATATAAAAGTTTACTCTGGGACTTCGACTTGCGGGTTCCAAAAAGTGCGTGTAAAGGTAAACCTAACCGTAAGACTTGACTTCATCCGCACACATGAATTGAATCGATTTGAACCTTAATCATAATGAAGTTCGAAATACTATACTTTAAAACGATTTTCTGCTATTTGTATTAAAATGAAGCTAATGATACTTTTGATGCAATCGTAAAATCTTGCTGACAGTCTATGTAGATATAATTACTTATAGGTAGGTATTACGCTATTAGCTTATCATTAAACTCCTGAACATTTCAAACGAATAATTACAGACTGAAAGCTTTTTTTCTGAAATAAACAATAGTTTTCCTATAGCCTTGGTCAAAAGTAGGTAATTATTTAGCAAAGATACTCATTTTAATATTATTCAAATGCAAAACTTTAAAAAATAGGTATGTAACAACTACCAATTATTTAATCTTCCTTTGTCAGGGAAATTGAGAGATATAACGAGGTAAAAAAAGGAAAACTTAAGCAAAAAGAAATGGCAGATAACTTTATGAATAAATTATCGCTGCAGACGACTAGACTTTCAATAAATAGAAGTCATGAAAATGCTGTAATTTTTGCATTTAAATATATTTTAACATCTCACTAGGATGGCATTTGTTAAAGTTGGCGGCAAGCTACCTTTAGTTATAGGTATAGGTATACCTACACTACACCTATATACTCGTAGCTGACAAGCCTAAGTGATGAAGACTGCTCCCTTAGAGCTTTATGCACAAGAAGTCAGTCAACACAGAAGTTTTATATGCTAGCTCCACGAGTAATAAGAGACTAGCATTATACAATGTCAACAGATATGTATTCTTATTATATTTAAGAGCCAGGCTCTTGTCTGTGGAGTGGTCGCTATCTTTGCCTTTCGTCTGCCAACGATTTCATTTATTTTTCCTTCACTTGAACGAAGCAGGCTAGGCTACTGCAGGCAAGCTGTAATGAAGGCTAATATAATGTTTCTTAATTTGGATACGTAAAAACCTCCCTAAGAGAACAACCTAAATTAAAAATATTTATACAAGAATTGAAGGAGCTACAGGATAATAAATCATATTATAGCGTCAGAGAGTATTTACAAGATAAACTAATAGTATTGACACCTAGTAATTAAGTAAATTTAACTCAGTAGTATGTAAATAATGTTATAAATATATAAGTAGATAATGTTATAATAAGGTTATAATATTATAAATAGCCCTCTCATATTGCTGTGCCCCAACGGTGTTTCATGTACCTCTAATACCTCTATACTTGTAGTACTATGTATATGAACTGCAATAAATTATTTTGAGTTTGAGTTTAAAGAGTACCAAGACAAAAATATGGTCAGACTCATTATTAATAACATAATTAACCTATCAAAACTGTTTACAAGATCGGGTAACGATACATTTGGTGTGCGAGACGAAAGTGCCACAACATTGCAAGCAACTGTGTTAACAAAAGGAGCCACAGACGGTTCTCTGAATTCATTCATCGTTTGCTATTTAGATGCTACGATACGACTACGATACGATTTGTTGGTTGAATAGTCAGAGATATCTAAGTACCTACAGGCCTTGTGCCGAAGGTTTCTTGTCGTTTCTTCCACTCGGCTATACAGGTAGTGAATCGGTTGTAATTTTAGATTAAAAAAGTGACGTCGAAAAAGTGGAATGAGTTTTGCCTATTTTTGAATAAAACCCTTTTCATTTTCATTACCAGACCAGTACCATTTTAGCATAATATATTAGGTCTTTACCTATGAAATTGCCGTTTTGTATGAAAAAATTCAAACGATTTTTTTTCATATAATTTTTATTTGTATTAAGTGAAGTAATTACCCATACAATCAATGCATCTTTGCCAACGCAGTGGCAGTTTATTAATGCCCTTCTTAAAGAAATCAGCTGGACGAGAGGCAACAAATTCTTCAAAGGCGTTTTGAACTGCCTCTTGGTTATTGAATTTTTTTCCAGTCAAGAAGTTATCCAAATTCTGGAAAAAGTAGTAGTCTGTAGGGGCAAGGTCCGGTGAGTACGGTGGATGAGGGAGAGCTTCCAACCCCAGTTCTTGCAACTTGGAGACCGTCATTTGTGCGGTATGAGGTCGCGCGTTGTCGTGCAGGAGCAGCGGAGACGAGCGATTGACCAATGCTGGTCGGAGACGTGCCAGCTTCTCCATCATTGTGTTCAATTCTTCACAGTACACATCTGCAGTAATACTCTCCCCATTTGGTAAGAAGCTGTGATGAATCACACCGGTGCTAGACCACCAAACAGTAACCATCACCTTTTTAGGGGTAAGTTTTCGTTTAGGGCATTGTTTAGGTGCTGAACCAGGATCCAACCAACTTGCTGAGCGCTTACGGTTATCAAACAGAATCCATTTTTCATCACAGGTGACAATGCGGTTCAAAATTCCTTCATTTGTGTGTCTGTTGAGCAATGCACGGCACGTCTCGACGCGTACTTGGCGCTGGCGATCATTGAGTTCGTGGGGCACCCATTTGTTAAGCTTTTTTACCTTGCCAATTTGACGCAAATGGACCAATATTGTTTTGATGCTAACGTCGAAAGCTGCTGCTAATTCAGCCGTAGATTGAGTATCATCAGCTTCCACGATCGCCTTCAATTCGTCTGCATCGACCAAAGTCTTCGGACGACCGCGGGGTTCATTTTTCAGGTCGAAATTTCCAGAACGGAAGCGAGCAAACCAATAACTAGTGGTTCGTTGGTTTGTAGTGTTAGCTCCGTACACGTCGTTGATGTTGCGAGCCGCTTGTGCCGCGTTGCTGCCACGACGGAACTCATATTCCATAATTACTCGAATTTTTAACGTATCCATGTTGACGAAAATGATTGAAATGCAATGAAAATGTAACACTAACCAATAAACAAATGACTGTTTTTGGAAAAAGAATTCCATATTTTTAAAATGAAATTAATTTGAAATTAGAATTCTTAGCTAAACAAAAAATATTTTTAATTGAAATGGCCAGTAATGTAAAACAGCAATTTCATAGGTAAAGACCTATTACATTAAATATTATAAGTAAATACATTTGATGCGCCACCTTCCCATCGAGGTAGACAGAGACCACTTCCCTCCATTTGCTACATTCACAGTCATCAGTCTCCCTCCTCACACATACCCGTCGTTCAAGAATATTCTAGAAAATAACTAACTTATTGACTAACCTCCACATTTTTCCAGCGTGCAATGTTTCGCGGGCACATTTACTCTCATCCATTAATCTCAGGCTCATTAGAGACCGATTCTTTCCTTTTCATTTATTAGATACAAGATAGATAGAAAGGTAGCGAGATGAGCTGGACAGTTTCTTGGATGTCTGGGCAGAGGCGGCCCAGAATAGGAAGTCGTAGAAGAGGAGGAGAGAGGCTTTTACCCAGCAGTGGGGCATTGATGGCAAAATAAGATACAAAATACAAGAGAGTCATTTGCTGATCCCTTATATAAAACTAAATGGGGCTTATGATATACGTAATGGAACTGAATAATAATACAGAAGATGATTATAAAAACCATCATATTTAATTAAAATCAGGTCCGACGAAAGAACAGCGTCTTTCTCTACACGAGGAAGACACATGCTGAGCCGGGTCCTATTCGCTGTTGTCATAGTGCACACTTTGATGTATTAACTAATACCTCTGTACCTTATTTAACTAAAAATACAATGTACCTACCTACAGTTAATTCCATCTAAGTGTGTATTTTGTTGTCAGAGCAGATTGAATAAATATATTTTCTTTCTTTTTTATTATTTATTATTATGGTAGGATAACAGCTAAACCTAAGAGACCTGTATCACAAATATATTTAAATATTCACAAGGACAATGTTACTAAATACACTTTATCACGTAAGTATTTGCGTTACATTAAACGAATTTCGATATTTTACGATCCGGAGATGTAAAAAGACCTATTCATTACCCTCGAGATTCCTTCGTTTTTCATAATTACTTAACAGACTTCTGAAGTGATAAGACGATTTTTCTTTTCAATTTTTCATTTAGTGCCGAAGTTCTTTTGTGTATTGACAAACATGGATTTGTTTTCGCCGTAGTTTTGTTTTTTAATAAACTGTTTTTTTTTTTCATCAACATGCCTAAATGGAAAGGGATTAGTCCGTTTTATAAACAAGTGAGTATTTAATGAGATAAATTAATTAGTTACTTTAAGAATTTACACTTAGTGTCTTGAGGAATGACGCGACTGATGAGTGTGGATGAAGCGAAAGAGGTGTGTTTGGATCGAAGCAAGTGGAAGGAAGTGGTCTCTGCCTACCCCAATGGGAGAGAGGCGTGACTGATATGTATGTAATGTCATGAGGAATTTGTTGTCAAACAATAACTGGCGAAGTAGGGTACTTAGTTGGAGGCGGGGCAGATAGCGAATTGAGTAAGTCTAGGGATCTTTCCTATTGGTTAAGCAGAGGGAATCCTTTGGCCAGAAATTGATAGCCTTTGGGTGTAATAATATTCACTATTATTTGCATACACCTCCATTGACCACCGATTTGGCTGTAGGGATAATCGCCGCCGGTTAGTGACAGTTTAAATTATCGAAAAGGTCACCCAGTGTTCGCTAGCTGCCCCACGGCCAAAAGATCCAAGAAATTATTGCCAGAGGATCCTGCGACCCAAAGAATAGGTTTTCGATACGCTAGATAAATCGCGTACTCCAAGCACAAGTTGTAACTGGAATTTGCATCTTCGTAAACACAACACAGTTCACTTACATTCAATGCAACATAAAGTGCACAGCGTAACGTGCGTAGTCAATGTAACATCGACTCTACACACTGAATGTTAAGACTGATTCCTGTATAGTTTCGTCGGTGGCGTGGTCCGCAACACGACCGTCTAAATTGGGTTGTTTGTGGCAAGTAGTCAATTTGACATGAACTCTACTGAATATAAATAAATTGAAACCTATAGGTATTCGTAAGATTAAAATTATACAACCAGCTATAATGCGTAAGTAAACATAGATATCAATATCTTCTTTGTTTGACTTGGCCTTTCTTTAAAACTTCCCGATTCAATCACGATACGTTCGCCTACGCCTTCCCCTCCTAACATTTCCATCAACTCTCGCCTTATATCTCTTTCATTAATCAGAAATATTCTAAATTCCAGTGTTTCGTGACAGCAGCAGTTTGCAGCGACGTGATCGGTCATGGTTGCATCATCGGCTTCCCAGCTGTTCTGCTGCCTCAGTTGCAGAAGGAACAGGATATACCCATGACAGAGAATGACGCTTCTTGGGTTGGTAAGTTTAAAGTACATACAGAGTGTACCAAGGAGAAATATAGCTTCAAAGTGACTATGAGTGCCATATATTACAGTAGCATGGGTGAAGAACCAAAAAATAGAGTATAGGTGTGTAACAAACGATCGTATATGTAGGTAATACAATTCGAAAGAAAAGTTTATAAAAATATACAAGTAGTTAAGCCAACGCCGCCGAGGTAGGCCCAAAAAACGATGGCGTGACGACCTATGCTCATTTAGGGAAGATTGGCGGAAAGCAGCCATAACAGGAATCTTTGGAGAAGCATTGGAGAGGCTTTTGCCTAGCAGTGGGACGAAATAGGCTAATAAAAAAGACTTAAAAAATAATTGCATTATTAGATTACGTAAGCATTGTATTGAGGAAGCATAACAATGGAAGGCTTGCAGCTTCATATTTTGAAGATATTAAGAATTAAAAATGTACACAAATACGAACATCAGACCGAGAAACGTGCCTTGACGAATTGCCGCCACGAGGCATATGTTATTCCATTTTTTTTCTCCTAATTTTATTATTTCTAATTACAGCTTCAGTTCCTATTACCCTTTTATGATTTGTTTACAGCTTCAGTGCTGGGTATAGCAATGCTGATAGGAATATTCCTAACGCCTCTAGCGATGGGGCGTTTAGGAAGGAAAGCAGCTCACTACATCGTCATCTTGTCGTTACTTGCTGCTTGGCTTACGTTTACATTGGCTACAAGTGTTAAGGTATGCAATTGTTTAATAGGCAAATGCAGTTTGCCAGTTTCGGTCATTTTTGCTAGACGTGTGAATCCTAAATGAAATACAACAATGTTACCAACTGTGTACAACTATATCACACTATATCTAAGGCAAATAAATAAATCTTTTACTTTTAAGTCAAGATTTTCATTTACGAATAAAGAACGTCAATTTAGGTTCGGAATTCGCAAAAGATTCCGTAATATTTTTATAGTACTATCGACGGTAGTTTCAAATGAAATACCGTTTTACGCCAGAAATTTTGAGAAAAACTGTATTTCCTGATGTCGATATCCAAAATAAGATTGGACTTGGATGGACCATTATAAAATAAAAGTTTTAACCGTTTGGATCATCCAAATCTACTTAAATCTTTGTTGTGTGATTTCAGGCACTAATCATCGGAAGAATCCTCCAAGGCCTCTCATTCGGAATGTTCACCCCACTCCGTTCAGTTTTAATCGGAGAATACACGAGCCCGAAAAACCGTGGCGCTTTCTTGACCACCATATCCTTGGCCCAAGGTGTTGGCATTATGCTTGTCCATCTCATCGGGTCTTTCTTATCCTGGCAAAAAACCGCATTTACATGCATCATCTTCTCTTTCACTAGTTTAATAATGACGATATATTCCCCAGAATCACCAAGTTGGCTGGCCGATAAAGGGAAATACGATAAGTGTCGCGAAGTTTTCCACTGGCTCAGGGGTCTAAATGAAGAGCAAGAGTTGGAAGAAATGATCTCAAACCGAATCGCTTCGAAGAAATCGGCGAATATTCGGAAAGAAAGTGTCTTTGGGGTTGTTACCAAGACTTTCGTGAAAAAGGAATTCTATAAACCAAGTTTGGTGATGCTTCATATGTACTGCATGCTGTCTTTCTCTGGAAGCATGACTATTGCGGCTTTCTGCCCTACTATTATAACTTTGCTAATGGGTCCAGACACAGACACTCATATCTGGATGATAGTTTTAGACGTTCAACGCGTCATCACGAATACTGCAGCCATTTATGTGATAAACAGAGTCAAGAGGCGAACAATACTCTTCGCTACTCTAGGCCTTTGTATCGTAAGTCATTTAGCTATAGCAGCATACGTTTACGCGAAGAACAATGAGTATTTATTCTATGATGCTGCTTGGATTCCTGTGGTACTACTGAATGCTCATTATCTGTCTATTGCAACAGGAATGGTACCTTTACCAGGTGTCATAGCTGGGGAAGTCTTCCCTTTAGCTTACAGAAGTATTGGAGCAAGCATTAGCATAGCGTTTTACTCTACCTTCATGTTTCTAGCTCTGAAAACCTTCACAGGTTTGATAGATAGTATAGGTTTGCACGGGACCTATTTGGTGTATGCTGGTCTTTTGACTTACACCCTTTTGGCGATTGGGTGGTTGCTGCCGGAAACGAAAGGAAAGACGTTGCAAGAGATCGAGAATGAGTTTGTAGGTGTGCCGTGTGAGAAGACGGAAGTTACGCCGCTGAAGACTAGTTTGGGGCAAGCGTAAGAGTCGCGACTCTCCTGCGTAACGTACCGCGCGGAACGTTCAGCAGCTGGAGTAAGAAGTCACAGGCAGCCTCAAGTAGATAATAAATTAATTTTAAATTACATATTATTAAAAGTAGGTCTAGTATAATTAAATCAGTTATTATGTAATTTGTTTTTCTGTTATATTTGACGTTCCGATTACCGAATCAACGGTTGAATAAAGTCGATTGCAAGTATAGTTAAGATAAAGGTTATCATAGTTCAAAATGTTATGTGTGGTTCTTATTGTCAGGTCAATGGTATCGTATTTGTTGATCGGCGTAGAAATTATTAAATTCCCTAGATTATTAACTAAGTACCCATTTCAACATCAACAGAAAAAATTTAACTGACAGATAAACCTATTTCTATTACATAAAACATGAATCTAAGACAGTGACAGGTATAAAATATATGTCAGATACATTTTATCTATAGATCGTGAAGCAGGGCCTTAATCTTTTATTTTATATGAGCGTTGATTGAATTGAGATTGTTTTTTTGTCAAATTGTATGCTTCATTTGGATCAAAGTTTAACATAGAATTAGTTAAACATAAGTGTTAAATAAATCTTTAACATTTTTGTTAAATTTAAGTATTAAATAAATTCTTTTTTTTTCTATTTTGTTAGTCCTTTTTAAACGACTTCAAAAAAAAGGAGGAGTTTCTCAATTCGACCGTATATATATATATATTTTTTTTTTTTTTTTTATGTATGTCCACGCAAAACTTCGTCGTTTATGAACCGATTTTGATGATTCTTTTTTTGTTGGAAAGGGGGTATCCCGAGGGTGGTCCCATGGTAAGGAAACCAGGATCTGATGATGGAATCCTGGAGTAATCGAGGGAAACTCTCGAAAAATTTTTATTTTCGACTAGTCTGTTTCTTATGTTTCTTCACACAACTTCGTCGTCCATGAACCGATTCTGATGATTCTTTTTTTGTTAGAAAGGGGGTATCCCAAGGGTGGTCCCATGGTAAGGAAACCAGGACCTGATGGTGGAAACCTGGAGATATCGAGGAAAACACTCGAAAAATTGCATCGCGACTGTGTGTTTCTTAATATTATGCAATAATAAGAATTTTAAAGCCCTAATGTTTAATGAGGGTCTGACGTTGACCTGATGATGGAGCGGAAATGCAGTCGACGGAACTCGACAACTGTTTACAGCAAGTACTTTGTGTTTGGGCTTGATTAACTTATATTATTGAGACCTTTCAACTAAATAGGTTGTGACTGTTATTAGGGGTCTGATAATGAAAATGAAGACCAGTCAAGGGAAACTAAAAAATGTGAAATAAAAAATTTTTGCCAAAAAAGAAACAACTTCAAAACGGAAACTAAAAAGTATGAAATAAATTAACTTGTAAAGCAAATTTCGAGTTTATAAGTGACTAAAAGTAACATAAACAAATACATAATTATGTCTTTAAAATTTTTGAAGACGGTGCCACCTGTTTCCTTGAGATGTGAAAAAGATTGATTATAAGTACCTATATTACCTATATCTAGTTATTGTTTTAATTGGCACCGTCTTCAAAAATTTTAAAGACATAATTATGTATTTGTTTATGTTACTTTTAGTCACTTATAAACTCGAAATTTGCTTTACAAGTTAATTTATTTCATACTTTTTAGTTTCCGTTTTGAAGTTGTTTCTTTTTTGGCAAAAATTTTTCCTGGGCAAGTTGTATAAAATCCAAGGGTCACTTAGAGGCAACCTCATTATTTTTTTATGTCTGGCTGTTATAGGATTTGTATTATCATACTTTCATTTTTGTTTGTAGTAAAAAGTAAGTAGGTAATTAGCTAAAGTAGTACCCTAAACCGACGAGCATGTATGAGATGACTGTTGAGTGTGGATGAAGCGAAAGGGGTGTGTTTGGATCATAGCAAGTGGAAGAAAGTGGTCTCTGCCTACTCCAATGGGAGAGAGGCGTGACGGATATGTATGTAAAAGTTGAGGTGTATGCCTTAAATCTGGCATTATTAACATAGAGATAGGTACATTAGAAATTATCAGTATTTCATCCACTAATAGAAATCAAAAATGCAGCTGCAAAACAACAAGCATAAGCATACGACGTAATATAATTACGAAGAGGTTGTCGTATTAGGTGCTCAAACGTACGGCACAGAATAGAGAAGAGTGGCGCAGACTCCGCCGACAAGAGGGACGCTCTTAAATCTATGATGAAGAAAGAGACAATAAACCCAGACTTACCGAATGATTCTTGACGTCCAAATCGACGTTTTCGACCTTCTTCGTCTGAGAAATACCAAGGCTGCCCGGCGCGCAGTATATTTGCTTCACGAATGGAGAATCAGCCAGTTTCCAGCATAAAGCGTGCTCCCGACCTCCATTACCGATCACTAGTACCTTATTATCAGTCATTTTGTACTGTAAATCAATCTAAAGCACTTGTTTACGTACGAATGGAAGCGGCACGTGCCCACTCAATTTTTTACAAAAAATCTTTCGAAAGAGTTCTCAAAAGTTACTAATTTAGACTTATTAAAGGTTAATATATACTTAAAATTAATATCAGTAATATTAAAATGGTTAATTAATAGTTTTTCGTTAAATAAACTTGTGGCAACAACTGATCACAACACGCGTTAACTTTCAAGTGACGTTTGTTTTGACGTTTCGTGTTGACCATTCCGATGCTAGAGTTGGATTGTAATCGATATTTTTTTGTATCGATCGATATTTTCTTTATTTTGTTTATTCACCTCAACATTTTACAAGAACACAAAACAATTATATTAGTTCATAAAATTAAAATAGTCAAGTTAGTTCTAAGTAATAACGAACTTAGACAAATTGTACCTAGTTCATAAACTAAGTTATTTAAGACACCAAATATCTTTCATAGCTCCCATATGAGTAGCTCCAGTTACGTATTTTTTCATATTTTCCTTATGTAATTGTTGAAATAAAAGTCTCAGAAAAACCTTGAAATGCATTGACCTCCTAAATTCCTATTAAAATTGTCGATATCGATTTGAAAACTCTATTTCTGATAAGAACTATACATTCGTTTAATAGTTAAAAATGATGAAAGGTCGAACAACACCAACGTGCGCAAAGGGTCATTGCAGGTCATCTTTGTTAGTCTGATTTGTACTTATTGTAGCGAGTGATAAAATTACATCATAAACAGCATATGATAAATAGTTAAGAGAAAATTTGTCCGTGACTAGCTTTATTACGTTACCAACAATATCAGTGGCAATACTGATAACAAAAATAGATAGGTATTTACTTATTTACTTGTACGTACCTACCTATTTAGGAATTGGCTTAATTTAATTTTATAAACTGTAAAGAATTGATCATGAACACAACCATGAAAGATATGAGATCAATTATTGAGACCTTGGTCCATTAAAATGGATGTTAGTGAGAGTAAGAAACTTTAAATCAGTGCGCAGACAGGTGGAATATAGGTGTAAAATATATTTTGTTTGAAAGTCTCTATAGGTACCTACCCTATAAACTCAAATAGTCTCGCATGGTCATCCTAAAGTGGATAGTAGACGCCGAGACGGATACGGTATCCGGTATGCTGAACTATTTTGTAATAGGTATCCGGGATACCTATAATAAAATAGTTTAGCACTTGGTGTTCTGTACGTAATCCGTAGCGGAAATTATATTATTTTCTACCTCAACTAGCTGGTGGTAAAAATTGTTATAGATTTTGAAAAAAGAAACTCATTGGACGGACAGTGCTTTGCCTTGGACACAAATGTTACTTGCGATTAAACGAACATATCCATTACGTTACCTTTAACGCATTTAATGCTGCTACATCATTGAAAATAAATTAATTGATACCAAGAAAACAGGGTACATTTTGTAACTAATTAGTTAACTTTTAATAAGTTTTCATAAATTAAACATATAAAGTATAATGCTTTTATAAAAACCAACAATATCTTTATGAAATAGAATATTCAGGAAATCTAGAGGAGCGTATGACGAAAAGCTTCTAAAATGGCGATTTTTCGTTCGCTCCTGTCATTTTCGCTGTGATGCTTGCTCGTTGTGTAAAAACTTGTGTTTTGTTGCTATAAAATGGCTGACACCGGACTACGTATGAATTTTGCCGCATTAAAGAGGGCAGATCCATATGCGAGGGAAATAATTGACAGTGCTACCCACGTTGCGCTTTATACTTTCGAAGAAAACGAGTGGGAGAAAACGAACATCGAAGGAGCTTTGTTTGTGTACAGTAGAAATGGGGAACCTTTTCATAGTTTGGTGATTATGAACAGATTGAATACGAACAACCTCATCGAGCCTGTATCGAAAGGAATAGAATTGCAGTTGAAGGAGCCATTCCTTTTGTATCGTAACGCGAAGTCGCGCATCTTCGGCATATGGTTTTATGACAAAGACGAGTGCGTCAGAGTGGCTACGAAGTTGAATTCTCTCGTCAAAGAGTCTTTCAAGCAGAATCCCGGTGAAAACATGCCGCAGAACCCGGTATTCAACACGACGGGGACGCAGGGCGCGCAAGTGGATATATTCAGCATGCTGAGTAAGGCGCAGGATGACTTCAATTCCAATAAGGGTATGACAGCCAATAAAGCAGAGACAACGCCGTCGCGAGCGCCGGACATGGCCTCGCAGAGCGTTATGGACTTTTTTGCGAAAGCTGGAGGCAATGCAAGTGGACACCCTTCGGTCGCCTCCCTGCCTTCACCCGGCATCTTCGGGCCGAGGCCTACCGACGCCAGGGAAGGGCCTATGCTGCTCCAAAGGCTTATGAGCAATCCAGCGCATTCAGTGGAACACATAGAAAAGCAGCAACGCTCGGTCACCCCACAAGAAGCCCATAGTACTAATGGTAATGTATCTTTAGATCCAATGCGTCAAAACTCAGGGTTCCCATTGAAGTCTACGCCTATTGACAAGCAATGCTCTCAGAGGATACCGGGAATGAAGAAGGGGCTGGATGTATCTGATACAAATGGGCCAAACCCGTTGGAGAGTGAATTGAATTTAATGCATATATCGTCACCAAAACCCAATTCCCCATTGGCATCATATCTCAATGGTAGTAAGTTGGAGGATCTTGGGATTTTTCCGTTGATTAACAATTCAGGGTCGCAGCCGAAGCCAGCGTTGATGCCCCCGACGATGTTCACGGCGAGCACTGGTGGAGATGCTCAGCCCCCTCCAGAACCTCTCACTAGGAACCAGTTACTACAAGCCTTCAACTATCTGCTAAAGCATGACGCAGACTTTGTCAACAAATTACATGAGGCTTACGTAAAATCTTTTTCAGAAAAGGCATTCTCAGTGTCATAAAATTCATTCTCCCCTGACTGTGGCTGATATGGCCAGTTATCACTGTACAGTTGTAACTTGAAGTATAAATCCACTAAAATGTTGTTGAAACCCTCTAGTTTTGTAGTCATTCATTGTTTGGACAGAGTATTTTTAAATAAGTTTTAAAACTTTGACTATGTCATTAAAATCTGTATAGAGAATGAATTTTAGTGACTTTCTTATCTTGTTTTAGTCTGGAATTGTCTTATAAATGATTTATTGGAAAGCCAGTTTGTGATATTTGTATTGGCTTCTACATAAGAATACTAAATCGGATTCATTTACAATGGTACCCTTGTTTATAACCTATTTAGTGTAGTTACTGGTTCATTGCAATCTGATTTCACTGCCTTACTTTCATTGCTTGTTTTATAAATAATTATATCTCTGGAGTTAAACCTATTCACTGTTACACTTCATTGAAACGCCGTAGCCCGTTTCACACTTGTATTATAAGTATTATGTCAATCAGTGTAATGTTTATAATCGAGTGGTCAACTTGGATTCTCCTGGAAGTGAAGAGGTTAGATGTATGTTGCAATGAGCTTTGTGAATAAGGACATAGTTTTGAAATTTAAACTTTTGTTTCTATTGTTATAAGGACTGCATACATTTGCTATTTCTTTACAAGATTTTTTCTTACTTCATTAGTTACACCTTAGTAGGTTACGCATCCAGTTTTTTAGTTTATTATTATATTATGTTAATATTTTATTCATTATGTAAAATTTGTCAGTAAATATCTTATAAGATTTCCCCTCAAAGTTGATATAAATTTCTGTTGAAGTAATTATATGAATGCA
Source organism: Anarsia innoxiella (assembly GCA_947563765.1). Lineage (NCBI taxonomy): Eukaryota > Metazoa > Arthropoda > Insecta > Lepidoptera > Gelechiidae > Anarsia > Anarsia innoxiella. Next base: position 8,796,847 of record OX387401.1, on the reverse strand, counting down.
GGATGCAGGTATAGTCCAAACATTATACAGGGAAATCAATTGATTGGAATTATCATTTATAATTTTTTTTCATTTACTTTTTAGAAAGGAGAATTATAATTTTCTAAGTTAAATTGTCACTAAGAATCAATTCTGTGGATGTTTAAAGGTGTAATTTTGTTGAGAAAGAAATCACCAATATGGTGACAATGATATTCGTGTGATTTGCGGATATGACACCATATCCTGAAAATGTGGACACCATTTTTGGCAATAGAATGGTGTGTATAGTTTGCAGGTACAAAAATTGACAATATGATTATAATTTACCATCGTTGACCATTTTATATTGTTAGCCAATTTGGCCTGAATCATTGTAAGGTTGATCTTCAGTATGTAATATAGAACTGCATTTTTTCTATATTTTCTGCAGCATAGACATTTATAGGCGAGAAAGAAACAGAAAATGTTTCTCTTTCTAGCTTATGAAGTCAATATGAACAGAAAAAGATGGAAAATGCTTCTTTTTAATATTGTAACACAAATTCTATATGCATATTGAGGTCCAACCAATAAAAAGAACAAGAAAATTGAGATTTGAGAAGTTAGATTGTAGTAGATTCATAAATGGGAGCCTAAATAACCAGTCTATACAGATCTGACAGTTACTTGGCCTATAAAAGCAATATTTTTTTATGTTATCATAATAGTTGCGCTCCCGAAGAATTATCAACTGAACATTCTGTATAGCATTACTCGGCGGTATGTTTTGACATTGTGGAATTCGTAATTCATCAAAATAGTCTCAAATTAAAGGGTTCATGAAGCATTTGTGTATTTTGATTTCTAATTTTAGAAAAGTAGTCTGTAGGCGGCCCGGGATAGGGAATCGTGGAAGAAGACGAGAGAGGCCTTTACCCAGCAGTGGGACACAGATGTCTAGATAAGTATTACCTACTGTCTAGATTATACAGGGTGTAACAGAAAGGGTATATAAAGCCGAAACACAGCGATAGTCCTCATGAAACTGAACAACTTTCCCCAAGGAACATAGGTCGTAACTCGAAAAAATTTTTGGATCGCCCATACTTACTCGATCAGCTGATCGGGCATTTTGTATGGGGAGGCGAAATTTTTTTTTCGAGTTACGACCCATGTTCCTTGGAGAACGTTGTTCAGTTTCATGAGAACTATCGCTGTGTTTCGGCTTTATATACCCTTTCTGTTACACCCTGTATATTTTTAACTAGTTTTTGATTATGAACTGTTAAATCTATCTATCTATATATATAAAAATGAAACCCGTTTTCCGTTGTCACGGCATCACGCCTGAACGGCTGGACCTTTTCGCTAATTCTTTTTTTTAAATGTTCATTGAAGTCCAAGGATGGTTCTTACGGTGAGAAAAATTCGAATAATTGCCGGGAAAGCCCTAAAACAGACCTTTTCTTTTTCCCATACAAATGTTTTCTTAACAAAAATGTAGAGTCAATTTGAACTTTATTCCTACACAATAAAGTTCATTCTAAGGCGGAACGAAGTTCGCCGGGACAGCTAGTTTTATATAAAACAACACAAATCATTTCGGTAGGTGATCGTACACTAAATTGCTATAATAAAAAACCATTTACTTATCAAATATCATAAAATAATGGAGACGTTTTGTCCGAACTTTCCTCTCCCTCTTTATCACACACTATCTAACTTAGGTCTAAAAAAAAAGAAAACAATTTTTTTCAAATCGATTTAATATTGCTATATTACAAATCGCATTTTGAACCATGAACAACCAGTTGAGACCATATTTTTATACCTTTATCATTTTTTATATTTACGTAGATAAGTAATTGTAGGAATTCTTTTCATTGTTTACATGAAAACAACAATGTTAAATAAAATGCTTTCAAATCTGTAAATTGGTGACAGAGCGGCCGATTTATTCTGGACCTTCGTTAGTCTTTTTGTCTCATTTTTTTTTCAGCCGAAAGAGCAAGTGTTATTTTATTAACTTACTCAAACTTTTACGTATGCCCGGCTTTTTCCTATTACTGATGTTTGGTTTGATGTTCCTTTTTAAAAATAATTTCATAATAACATTGATGTTTTCACGTAAAAGAATTGACCACTTTTGTGGCGAGTTACAATAACATAGATCAGATTCGTCTATTCTGATGGATAGGGTAAGTAAGCATAGTGCCGTGGCAGTTATTTTTATACAGTCCTCACGCATTCATATTTTACAGGCTTAGATACTTTACTACCCGCATAAGACCAGAGTGGTGGTCACTTAATCAATCGTATGAGAGTAGGCTCGTGCGCCTTTAGTGGGGACGTTAAAAGGGCTGATAATGATCCTTACGCCGGTCGCCTGAACAGGATCATAAAACTGCACAGGTTTATTCCCACTTACATCCGGTCTACCTGCGTAGACATACCTACCTGCACAGGTAGACCGTAGCATGCATGGCCGGTATAAGCGTGAGGAAACCGTAATAACTTCAAGTCACGGGACGTATGCTACTTCAAAATAGATGGTTTTGAATTACACCATCTGAACTTTTAATCTATCCATCGTTGTAAGGAATATTCCGCTTTTGTTTTAGCCTAAGCGCATTGTGAGACGTAACGTGCGTACATTTGTAACGCTTGAAACTGTATGAACGATGCCACACCAGACTTTGTCGTTTTCTCGAATAACTTTGTCGTTTTAACTAGCGTGCTTTAAACTGAGACGGGTTAAGCGAGAAAACGACAAATCGTCTAACAGTTACGTTACAACGTGCTCAGGCTGTTACAAAGTTATCTTTGCGTCTGTCAAAATAACGATTGGGTGGTTTTAATACTTCCAAAAAAACAATTCAACGGCATTCCTTAATTTTGTAATCTAGATATTTTTAAAAACACGCCGAAACATTCTACAGCTAATAAATACAAAGTTTTGTACATTGGTTTTACAGTTTAGAAAATATTAAAACCTACCCTTTTTGATACTTACAAGGTCTGATTTACATTACACTTTTTCACCCGGACTTTGTGAATGAGGGCCTCTATGTTACATTATGTAAATTAAATATGAATTGTGCTATATTGCGTTTAGTTTACATCAGGTCAAAATGGTACAGGTCTCTTAAGTAACAAAATTAGGGGGTGCATAAATTGTGTCATTTTTGGGATAAAAATAAGGGGTAAGTTTCGGAATGAGAAAGCGCTATTTTTTAAATATATTTTTTTGTTTTTTGAGTATTTTCTGAAAACTTACTGCAGTCTTTATATGATGTACAATTAAAGCTATCTGTCACTATATACCATCGCTTTTTTCTCCAGCATTGGAACAATACAAAAAACACTATAATTTTAATGAAGGGGTAAGACACAAAATCTAAGAAAAAATATCCATAAAACGACATAATTTATACACAATCCCAAACACCAATAAATCCAGAAACAAACCAACAGGAATTGCCTAGTCCTAGAGACTTTTTAAAAGGGGTAATAATTTATTTTTTAAATTATTTTTGTCAACAAAAACTATTTTAATCTCATCTCATAAACAATCACCCTGTGGATTTTAACCTTGGAACTTTGTATGCTAAACTAATATTTACAAAAAAGAAATTAACTTTACTATGCTTCTCAAATAAGAATAGGGTCGCATGAATCGTGCAACATCTTGTTTTTTAAAACATGCAAAATTCGTTGGTGAGCTTAGCATGGCACTCCGTGACAAGACGTTGTCATGCATTTGTCACGCTTACGTCTCTGTCTATAGTTTTAAATGTGATAAGGACAGCATAAGTGAGATAATTGTCGCGGCACGCCGTGCTATGCCCCATATGTAAATTGGTGTTTTGTTTGGTACCGTGATGAGTGTGGATTAAGCGAAAAAAAAAAAAGTGTGTTTGGATCGTAGCAAGTGGAAGGAAGTGGTCTCTGCCTACCCCAATGGGAGAGAAGCGTGACGGATGTGTGTGTGGATGTTTAGTACCATTTGAAATCTATATTTTCATCAGATTAGTAGGTAACTAAGGGCCGTTTCAACATATATTGATAAAATTTATCTAACATATTTTATACCTGTCTGTCTAAAACGTATTTTTTTATGAAATAGACATAGGTTTATCTGTTAGTTATTTTTTTTCTGTGGACGGTGAGACGGGCATTTTATCAGTACCTAGGAAATCTTTTAACTTAAACACAATTTTTAAATAATCATTCAAAGTTAGTAATTTGTGATACTTAATTGTATTTGATTAGTAGGCATTATATCAGAAATCTTAGTCTTTTCCTCAAATTTTCTACCTTGCATCTTAAGAAATTGGCTTCTAAAATCCCATTCTTATTCGAAAAGCATTGAGTTTCTAAACTTCATTATTCATAACTTTTATTCTAATAAAACCAGTTAGACTCAGAACACACGGGGAAACGTAACTGCAACTGCTAGTTACTTTTGAGTTGCATCTAAGTTTCTGCTATAGACTCCTTTAGAAAACCACACACAATAATCTGAAACGTTTCAAATCGGTTTCAAAGTAGTTGCGTCGTGTGTGGTTTTCTAAAGAATTCTATAGCAGAAACTTCGATGCAACACAAAAGTAACTAGCAGTTGCAGTTACGTTTCCCCGTGTGTTCTGGGTCTTAGGGTAAGATCGACACATAAAATGGCGGAGGGGTGTCAAACTGGTAAACTCCGCCCACATTTCGATTCTTACCCCAACTGACTTCAATTTAAAGATTTTCTAAGGAAGATCTTTAAGAACAAAGTAGATAGAACCTAGTTTTAAGAGTAGGGTGTATTCTTAAAACAATTTAAGTATCTTTTGGGATATTTTAGTTTGCTTGCATATGTATGATATTCTTTTGTTAACGCACAAAAAAGAAAGTATACAGAGTGCGATTAATGAAATCTTTGAGTATAGAATATATAAGGAGGTGCCATACTGTCTGGATCTGTGTGCCTGGTCTGTCGCAAAATGGCTACTTTTTGTATGGTACTACTTATCGTTTGACAGGTCATCTACCAAGAAAACTTGGCGCAACCTTGGCACGCTGTCATAAACTCAATTGAATTTGAAAAAAAAAATTGAGGCCACTCCAGCCTATATTCCTTCCTCATTGCATGAAATATTTGAAAATTTGTACTGCGAAACGTCATCAAGGATAATGTCGCAGAATAAATTTTCAATGCTGCCAACATGGCGGCATAGGAAGTATTTTATGAAACGCACTCTAGCATACATTTATCAAAGTTACGGTAAAGATTTTATTATCAGATTTTTTATAAGAAATAATTACTAAATAGCCTATTGTCATAGATATTCACAGCACTAAATTAAGATCCGTGATTTGCCAATTTTATAAAAAAAACATGATTAAAAAAAAGTTTCTTGTTTAGCCAAAATTATGTCTGCACCTGCCTTTAAATATTTAGTTTTAATCGTTATTTTTTAAAAAAAAATAATAATGGAAAAAAAAAAAAACAACCCGAGGTGTAAAACAAACTGTTTGATTGGATTAAAAAAAAACTGTATAAAGAAGTTTACGACGTATTTGAAAAAAGAAACATACAATTTTATAGCATCTCTTTCACACAACAAATGAGTAAGAGAGATAGAAATTCATTTGAAACGAAATAAATCTGAAGGATTTTTTAAAATTTTACATTTATATGACAAACATTAACTTAATTTTTTTTACGATTTTTAATTCGTTCATTCTTATTACGATTATCTCATTCGATAATTTATTTATTTATGTATTGCATAGACTTAAAAAAAGAAATAATCTTTTTTTTGAGAAAGTACTAATTTATACCTAAATGAAGTTAAAAAGTTTATTTTGATACACATCTATTTGTTTTTAATAGATGTATTTTTTATATTTCGAATATGGAACAATAAGATTTCGGTTAACTTTTAAATTGTTTTAAATAAAGTCAAGTATAAGTTTTATTAATGCTCTCAAATAAATAAAATGTCATAAATACAATTTGTTATAGTTAAAATAGCCATAGAGAAAGGTCTTGTTATTAAAAAAAACGACTTAACCCAAGAAACATAATATTTGATGATTGGAAAACCTGTAAGAGCGGTTTCGCATTACACCCGATCTGATAAAATTACCATAGAAATAGTTCTCGGATGCGATGTAATACGTAACCGCTCATACACTAGTCAATATAAATATTTGAATAGAAACACAAATCCTTGTTCCGTGAGAAAAGTTGTTCCTTCCAACCCTAAAGTTCTCTCGAAATTATATGTATGTATGTATAACATTTTATATAAAATTTAAGAGCATTTTCAACTTTTAAACTTCACTAGGTGTTCAGTACATCTGTACAAACTTAAATCATAAGCATTAAATGCTGAAGTCACTACAAACTTACATTTGCAGTTGGACAAAGCGCCACTGTCTAAGTAAAAGTCCAAGAAGTTCATTTAGTTCTTATTTTATCCAACGCACACGATAAGTTGGTTGGGCCGGCGGAGAGCTGACGGAGCGCAGCGCAGAGCGTTTTTGATTGTCATATTATTATCGACATTGTTCTTATTAGAATAATATTTAAAATCAGTTGACACGACATTCGCATGTTGTCGCTTCTATGCTTCGATGCTCATTTGTTGTGTTAACTGATTTTGAATATTATTCTAATGAGTACAATGTCGATAATAATATGACAAACAAAAATGGTCTGCACTGCGCTCCGTCAGGTCTGCGCCGGTCCTAAGTTGGTCTAACACTGCCGTGCACACAAGTGCAACATTCTTTAGAAAAACCAAACTTAAAAAAAATATTTAGCTATATTTAATTTCTATATGTATATTTGAATAGCGCTGAACGGCCTAACGAGTGAAAAAACATAATAAATAATTTCAGGAGGCCTTCGGCGTCCCTCATTTGTACAAAAGCCGGGTTTTATCTGGAAAATAAACAAAAAGAAACTTTAATTCAATGAGGATTCAGTTAGTTTCGAATTGGATTCTAAGTGGGACAATTTTAAATTATAGGCGCCAAAACACACGGTGAAACACGACGCAACTAGTTTGAAACGTTTCGTTTCAGTTGCGTCGTGTGTGGTTTTCTAAAGAAGTCTATAGCAGAAACTGCGATGCAACTAAAAAGTAACTAGCAGTTGCAGTTGCGTTTCACCGAGTGTTCTGGGTCTAAGAGTAACAAACATTCTCACATCCGTTCATCGGCACAAACATTGACACTTATAATATTTAGTGCCCGTTTTAGACACGGATGAAAACAGCTTCGTAAGTCCTTAGCCTAAGGGCTGAGGACTTACGAATTGAGACAGTAACTGACGTCAGTTACTGAACTGACCTGGTATTGCCATAGTGAAAATTGATCACTGACGTGTCAGTGCACTGTCGCGTCAATACTGACTTCAAAATTCGTATGGGAATAGTGAAGTCCGTACTTACTGACTTCCAATATTCGTCAGTTACTTAATCAATGTAAAACAGCTTTTAAGATTGCGAGTGTACATATGCTTACCTGTTAGCACGCTACCAGAGACGATGCAGATGCAAGTTACGCGAGAGCACGGAGCGTACGTCGTGCGTGAACCTGAGCGCGTCTAGCACCGGCAGCAGGTTCAGTAAGGACACGTCTAGCGGGTCCGAGAACCACGACTTTATTGGGATCGCGTTATCTAGGGATACGAGAAGAAAAACAATCAGATTGGGGACTTGTTGAACTCTTAGGGCCGACGTACACCTGACGGCGAGCAGCGCAGACCATTTTTAATTGACACTAGCTGTCCCGGCGAACTTTGTCCCGCCTTAGAATGAACTTTATTGTGTAGGAATAAAGTTCAAATTGACTCTACATTTTAGTAAGAAAACATTTGTATGGGAAAAAGAAAAGGTCTGTTTTAGGGCTTTCCCGGCAATTATTCGAATTTTTCTCACCGTTTAGACCTACCCTGGACTACGACAAACATTTTAAAACCAAAATCAGCTCAATCGGCCCAGCCGTTCTCGAGTTTTAATCAGACTAAACAACAATTCATTTTTATTTATATAGATTACTATCGACATTGTTCTCATTATGGCGCATTTACATTAGTCGGTTAAATCGTATTCGGCTGCAGTTACCGACTCATATAAACAGGTATTCGTTTAGCCGTATTCGGTTTGGCCATATTCGTAAGCGTTTCGGTTAAACCGAATGCGGCCGCCGCTGCTTTCGGTGATCGACCTAATATAAATGCGCCATTAGAATAACATTCAAAATCACGAGGGAGTTCTTTGCCCAGAAGTAGGACGGGAGAGGCTAACTGTATTTGTTGTTTTTTTATTTATTGTATCAGTATTTTCTTACCAGGAAAGTCCCGATACGCTCCCGGAGAGTTGTCCAGGATGAAAACCCTGTTGAGATCGTCGCATATCGACGATAAGTTCTTAGTGTACGACCCGTGCTCGGCCGTGCAGTGTTGTCTGAAATTATACGGTTTTATGAATAGTTTGTAAGCTTAATTGTCGACTGTGTTTTTGAAGTTAAGGTATATTATCCTATAATTAAAGAACTGTTTGTTGAGATCAGTTGGACAAGGGCTTGATGAGACAGTAAGGGGCGATAAAGAATGCACATTGGCAATCATCGCATTTCCGAATACAAACGATTGCAAATTTCCATGTACCTCCATCAATTCTGAAGAACGATTAACGTTCTTCAGAATTAAAATTTAGAACTAAGTACTTTATTGTTGATTTGAGCCACGAGATATCGCTACACGAAGTCGAAATTAGCCGAGTAGGTACCTCGTTTCAAAACATCTTTAGAAAATCACTGACTTTGATAAGTATTCTGTTAGGCCGTCCCCACATGGGGCTACTCAAAAAGAACTAATCACCAACTAAAACTAATGAAGTTTCTTGAACGTCAGCGCCATACGTTTCCATAGATAGACGTCGACTACTGATTGTGTGTGTAATAGTATTGTTACCTATAAAACCGCCGGCGGAGTATCCCCCGACCGTTGTCGAGTTTGTCGGCGACCGCAGCGCCGTAAATCTCCATGCTGGCTGTAAATACCACCAGCTCGTACCATTGTGATACCTGTAAATACATTCACATTTATTATTAGAATAGAATAGAAAATATTTTATTCAGTACCAAACAAAACAGATTATTGACAGGCCTGTTAGCGTAGTCGGTAGTGAGTCTGCCTCATACGCACGGGTCGCGGGTTCGATAAATGTTTGTTCCGTGTCTGGGTGTTATATATTTATCTATGTGTATTTATCAGTCCCTGATATCCATACTACAGGTTTGCCTAGTTTGGGGTCAGGTGACCGTGTGTGAAATGTCCCACATATTTATTTAATTTTATTTATGTAGTACATTGAGGGACTAAACACTAGATGGTCTCGATCGATACTGAAAGGGCCATCCAGCTCAGTATACTGCAGCGACTCCGGGCCACAGCAACTGATTTTCAGCTGGAACCCTAGCAATAACTAATTATAATAAAAGGAAAAGGTGAAAATGGTGTTTCAGACTTTGAGCTAATGAAAATGAAAAGTGTTTTATTCAAAAATAGGCAAAATTCATTACACTTTTTTGATGTTACTTTTTTAATCTAAAACTACTGCCGGTTCACTACCTGTATAGCCGAGAGGAAGAAGACGGCAAGAAACCTTCGGCACTTAATGCAAATTGACGCAACAAAATTATGAATAATGTTTACTAGAGTCTGGGCTGCAGGCTGCTAGCGTCTTCGTAAGCATTTATCGTCATATCAGCTAGCTTAGCATGGCACTCTTTGACAAGACGTTGTCGTGCGTTTGTCACGCTTACGTCTCTGTCTATAGTATTAAATGTGATAAGGACAGCATACGTGAGATAATTGTCGCCTCGCCATGCTAAGCCCCCTGGACTAACTTAAAATAGCTTACGCGTTATTCTGATATGCAAATTGCAATGTAAACTTTCATTAATATTGTACGGTGTAATTAAAATAATAATTCAAAAACTTCTTTTTTTTTTTACTTTCAACTGCGTTACGTTTTGCGTGTGCTACTAAAAAAGGTATTGTAGTTTTTGCGTGAAAGAGAAACTAAACATCCTCACATCCACCCATTGGTACAAACATTGACATTTATAATATTAGTAGGAATTAGAATAATAGAATTTAATAAGCAAATGTGTTGTTTTTAATTTTTAATGGCAAATAGCATCCAACTTATTGGTATAATAAAAATTTTCGGTATCAATTACACTACACATCCCATATTATCCCATATTCGAGCTAGTATGAAAAAAAAAGGTGGCAGTCACTGATGAAACTAACGCCAACTTTTTTTCTCCATACTAATTACTATAGCTCGAATAGGGGATGTGTAGTGTAATTGATACCGAACATTTTACTATACCAGGCTCCATACAAATATGTTCGATGCCATTTCATACTGTAATTTTATCCGTATTTACCGTCACATCATGGTAAACTTACACAATATCTTAAAATATTTACGGACGCCGCAAATTATTTAGTAAGAATAAAGACTATAAAATAACCTTTTTATACTCATAACAGAAAACTTATTAACTGCGAAGTAACACAGCGCAAACTGTGTGTAAATATAAATTATAAGCAAAACTCTGGGATTAAATTACACAAACATATGGTAACCACATGTTTATGAATGTTGTGGCTATTTTTATAATAATGACCTGAATGAAACTTACTTAAAACGAGTTTTATTTATAGTCCTAGAATAAAATCAGAAATATGACGTTTCGGGTATAGAAAACACGTCAAAAAATGACATTAGTCCTAAAACTACATATATTTAAAACGCGTTTTGTAATAAACATTTCTTACAGTATTAATAATTAATTATGAATAATAACTCTAATTAGTATTTCCTTTTTCAATGGGATGTGTGTGTGAGATATGTATGTATGTATGTTTTCTTGATTAAATCAGGGACTTTTTAATAAAAGGCCAAGTCAAGAGTACCCTAAACCGACGTACATGTAAAAGGCGACTGATTAATGTGGATAAAGCAAAACACGTGTGTTTGGGTTACAGCAAGTGGAGGGAAGTGGTCTCTGCCTACTTCGATGGGAAAGACGCGTAACACACAAATATGTATGTATGTTCCTGGCTTATTCACTGCGAGTGAAACCTAAAACTGCCGTATCATAAATTCCTTCCTAACCACTTAATCTACATAATCCTATTAGACGTGTCTTTTCTATTTTCAAAAGGCACCACCGTTTATCCTACTAATATTATAAACGTAAATATTCATGCTGGATGGATGTTTGTTAAACTTTGCAGCAAATGAGTCATACACAGAATTAGGTTCAAAATTGTCTTTCCTGTTCCTGATGATTAAGGATACTGGAGCAGCCAATCCTCAAAATATTTATACATGCCAAAACTACATCGGGCACAGATTATGCGGATATGCATTAAGTTGAGAAATTAGCTTCCAGTGTCCTTAACTTTCGGGAACAGGAGAGACATTTTTTGTTTTTTATGTCTGTAATCTGTATGACCCAAATACCTCTGAAAAGATTTTAATGAAACTTTACAAAGTTGTAGCTTGCACATCAGAGGCATAGCTATAGTTAGGTTTAAGTGAAAATATGTACGATGTCACGGACTGACAATGGTAAGAAATTAAAAATAAAGAAATAAACTTGTTCAAATTGGGAAGAAAAGTCGAATTGTTTTTAGGGTTCTGTACCCAAAGGGTGAAAACGGGATAATAATAAAAATAAAGATGCAGCTAGCCTGTCTTGTGTGTCCCGCAACAGTGGGACACACACGCAAAGTCCTCTTTGCTCTCCGTCCAGTTCTAATATGCACCAGGATTTGCCATTATTCAGTCAAATAATTTAACAAAATTATGCTTTGTATATAAAATAGGTAAGTAAAAATATTGATTGTGCATGTCATAAAAACAATACATCATTTATCAGTTGTCAGTAGATATTAATAAATCTTTCAAGCGAATAAATTGATAACTCTTTCTTCAAAGATAAAATACTAAACTATTACGTAGCATACATTTACTCCAGCCGCTGAACGTTCCGCGCGGTACGTTACGCAGGTGTGTCGCAACACCAATAGTATAGCTGTTTCATTAAATATACAGCATAAGTCTTTCGCTCGAAAGAGATAAGTATATTAACGCTTGGTGTACATACAAATATACCTTTCTTATATCTGTCAATTAGAAACTGCATGTAAATAAATATGTTAAGTTTTTCCTTGTTTAGTACATCTATTAATAACAATTAGAAGCATATATCCAGGACCTCCCATTCTTCGGTGAATGAGTCAAGCTTGTCCCACCATTTTTGTCTAGGTCTATTGCAATGTTGTTTCCCGTTTTTGGGAGTGCGAGATGACGAATGCACCCAAAACACTCGCACCAAAGCTAAAAAGGTAAATTCTTGGGAGCGAGATGTTGAATAACTCGTTTTTGGTAACCTTTTTACTAAGATAGGTAAGGTAGCTAAATAGGTAAGTAAATACGTAATAAAAGGTATAAAACTTACCGTATCCAAAAAGTAGTCAACATGAGGCCGTTTATGCACAAAGAATCTGACCGGATGTTTGTCTATGGTAACTTTGAGCACAAAGTCTGGCGGCGTCCCGGGCTTCACCGTCGGCCGTAACATTGCATCGTGATGCGAATGGATTAACGTCTCATCTAAGTCTAGTACCAGCATTTTTCTTTTGACTAGACCTGGAAAGGTACAATGATATAGGTGTATTATTAATTTATCACTTATGGCAGGCCTGTATGAGGCGATTGATGAAGGAAAAGAAGTGTGTTTAGATTGTAGCAAGTGGAAGTGGCCTGTGCCTGCCTGACGGGAGACAGGCGTGATGAATATGTATATATTTATTACTTTTTACAAAGTTAGAATATAGATTAACAATTTGTGATATAGAATACATTTTGTAGACCCAGTTATAGAGCAAATAATTTTGGTCTATTTATTTTATATTATGAGCTTAGAAAAGTGCTTTGCTTTAAGCTCAGTCTAAATTAGAATAATATGTTTAGTAGGTGAATGAATACCTTTCTAAAACATTATATCTTAAAATGTCCATAACTTACTTTCAATTAGGCATACTTAATTTTGTTTATAATATCATACTTTATTAATACAGATATTGATTATTTATGATATATTCAAGGTGATATTCTTGGTTCAAAGTCAGATTAATGATTTAATAAGTTAATTGTTGACATGGCAACTATAAGCTACCTTACATACTAAGCAAGATGGCTTAATTTCATGATCTTTATGTCTAATAAGAATGTATAAATTATGCATTATAAACATATAGTTAAAGATGTATGTTTTATTATGAATATTTATATATCCATGCCAACATATTGAAATTCCTAGGATATAAGTAATAATAATAAAATAGTCAACTTTCTAACAGCATCAAATTCTCACACTTAAGTGTTTGGTAAAAGTAAACTTTCACTTTGCACTGGACATTGTTTATGTATAGTGTCAACAGGATGAGGATGTGTCTAATCTCGCGACGACAGTCGTTATCAGATGACTCGTGTCGTACTGTCCAGACAGAGATAGGTATCTACTGACTGGTCGACTATAGAAGCAGGAGATACTGTCTGTCTACGAAACTTATAGAATAACAGCTGGAAGGATTCTAGTGGATGTCTATCAGATAAAATGCAAAGTACTTACTCAGCCTATGTCTTGAAACAGGGGAAAGGGGATATATTTCATACTTGACAGATTGGTATTGAGCCAACTGAAAAATAAAGCACCACGTGAGACACACAAACTCCTGCGTAAATACAATCAAACAGACAACATCCCACGCATATTATTTTATATTTACCGCTCGATATTGCTTCTTAAACATATAACAAAAACAACTCCATACTTTAGATGCGATGAGCATGAACGCGCGAAGGCCCATTTGCAATTGTTTCAGCATTTGTTTAGATTAAGAAACGATTACTAATATATAAATACGCTTAGTGTTAAACAACAGCGGTTGAAACGAGATCATTGACGGCGTAATTCAAAACAAATTCAATAAATCCAAGTGCCGAAAACATCTAACCCGCCATGACATAATCGACCCAATTCGTTGACCATAAACTAAACAAACTTTTTTTTACCTTTCATAAATCGTCTATGGATTAGTGTTGTAATACGTTACCGGTTTTAATTCCACATCCAAATATTGAGCTATATGTTGCGTGAACAGTAACCTTTATATTTCTCTTCTTTAAAAAAATTGTCTATGGTTTGCTTAACTATTGACGTTTCATTTTTGGGGGCGGGTATCGCCTCTTTTTTATCAAATTTTAGAGAAAAATGCGACTTTTTAGTCATATTCGTTGATTCGGATACTTGTAAACGTTACCAGGAATCAATGTTTCTTTGGAAAAAGTAGCAGGTGAGTGGAATTTTTCGAGTTACAGGCTTGTTGGCCAGACGCCTAATTCTATTAGAATTATCGGTCATTTCCTGTTGTATTGATTCGTAATCAAGCTTTTAGCTTTGTTTTCCGGTACCTGCCTTAATTTAAGAACCAAACTCTTGAAATATGGTCTAAATATTGAGCTTCCGCCTACCTTCACTTGGGTTTTTTTGATTTGTGAAAAGAGGAGTCAGATTGCCTGGGTCATCGATTTGCTTTTCCTTATGATTATGATTGATCGCTATCAAAATCAACTTTGACCTTTGGAAAGAGGCTACTTGACTTCTGCTTGGAATCATGTAGGTACAGTCAGCATCATAAGTCTATGAACACATTCAAATTTTCAAAAGTAATACCTATACACAATTATTAGACGTAAAACCTTACTTATTTTCTTTATTTTGAATCTTATTGGATGGTCATTAATCCCTAGAGTATCTTTTGCTAAGCGATTTCGTCTAATAACGGTGTATTTTACTTTTTAAAATCTGAATATGTTCATCGACTTATGATGCTGACCGTACCACAATTAACATGACCAAAAGTACCTACTTATACTACCTATTGATGTAGTCATGTAGGATTTAAAAATCTAAAAATTTTTGGATCTTTCAATTTTGGCTACATTTATGTTGCCTATATGTTACTCCTATGTAGCCTATATGTTCCACCTAATTCCATAACATTTTATCTAATCAGTCCCAGCCATTTATGTGTCAAAAAGTAATATACACATTACACATACCTACATACATACACAGTAAATTTTTATTAGCCTGCTATGTCCCACTTAAAAAAAAAGCTTTGTAAACTGATTTTTCCAACTACCTACTGTAACTCTGCCACTGTGTAAAGAACAATAAACATTTATTAAAAAATATATTTATTGAAACATCACTGACTAATACAAAAATCAATAAATCGGCAACACGCTTCGTCAAGACAATACGAAATGCTTAAGCACAAAGAAAATCTGCAACATGCTTTAGTCAAACAAAAAAAAAAAAACAATCATAAACATTTTATCTATCTTTTTCTTCCACTCGCAGCAGACCTCAAAATGATCGGAGGTCTATTTGTCTACAACCACAAAGGCGAGGTTCTAATCTCCCGCGTGTACCGTGACGACATAGGACGTAATGCAGTTGACGCGTTCAGAGTCAACGTCATTCATGCACGGCAGCAGGTCCGGTCGCCTGTCACTAACATCGCCAGGACTTCGTTCTTTCATATCAAGGTATGTTTCTGCTCATTTTTTTTTTTTTTTAACAAGGCTTACTTAAGGCCCACTTGCGCAGCCCAGAGTTATCGCAATAAACCCGGAGTTAGCTGCTAACACAGGGTTAAATCTAGATAAATGAATACAATTTATTAATTTAACCCTGTGTTAGCAGATAACTCCGGGTTTATTGGGCTGGGCAAGTGGGCCTAAGTGGCTATGCCTGCCTCATGGTACATGCAGCTGATTATATTAATACTAGAGACTGCCCACGACATTGTACGTATTTAAATTCGTCATCATCATAAATTTAAGAGCGTCGCTCTTGTCGGTGGAGTCTGCGCCACTCTGCTCTATTCTCTGCCGTCCGTTTGAGTACCTGATACGACACAACTTCTATTCCCTCTTTTATTTGATCTATGTAAGTCCTTCCTTATTTAACTTCATATCTTGGAAAAATATTGCCAAGTTTCAGTTAAGCCTGTTCAGTAGTTTTTTGTGTGAATCAGTAACAAACATCCTCATATCCATCCATCTTTATGCACAAACATTGAAATTTATATAAAATAAAAATAAAATAGCCCTTTATTCAGATTAAGCTTACATAATAATTCCATAATTTGTATTATAATTTTTCCATTCACCCATCCGCTTGCCCTTTGGCAAAGGCCTCCCCTAGTTCCCTCCATAATTTCTTGTCTGTTGCCTTCTCCATTCTGTTCCTGCGGTTATTTTTATTATTGAAAATTTATATACTAACCTGCTAATATTATACATATCAATGTTTATGCTGATGGGATGGATGTGAGTATTAGTCTGTCACACAAAAACTACTAAACAGATTCTGATGAAACTTTTCAATAATCTAGCTTACATATCAGAACAACACAGATATTGTGCAAATATTTGAAAATATTAAAAAAGTTGTTTTCTGTTGATTTAATACTTCTAACAATTTTCTCATTCTCATGTTTTGTGATTCGAACATGTTACTCATAAGAATGCATGTTTTGTTTTTTTAAGAACATATAACAATTACAATATGAAAAGAAGTAACAACATTATCATCTTATTGTTTTTTTTTGTATCATCTCAAAGGAATGCAATATATCACAATAAAATTTAAATATCTTTAATATTATAAACAAAATATCTGTAATCTTCACAAAACTGGAGAACTTTTCTTAAGAAACAATAGGTACCTAATACGAGAATAACAATGCTTTAACTTTTCTCATACTTATATTTTATTTTTTTATTCTTCGTTCGCATTTATCGTCTTATCTAATAAAAAATAATATAGCCTATGTGTTATTCTGATGTATAAGCAAGCTACAATATTAGCCTATGTGTTATTCTGATGTTTAAGCAAGCTACAATATTGCTATGTTTCATCAAAATCTGTTCAGTGGTTTTGTGTTCATGAGTAACAAACATCCATCGCCATCTGTCCATCCATCCATCGGCACAATCACTGTTGTTATTGTTGTCAGCCCATATATGTCCCCACCGAGGGGCACGAGCCTACTCTCATACAGATAGTGATTAGGCCGTAATCCACCACGCTGGCCAAGTGCACAATCTTTGACATTTTAATATTAGCGGGATTCTTGATTTTCTGTTTTTTGTGTACTACTGTCTTCTTTCACAAAATTCTTAGATAAAACAGCATATAAAACTTAATCTCATAAATTCATTACCTTCCACAGCGAGCTAACATCTGGCTAGCGGCCGTAACGAAACAGAACGTCAACGCGGCTATGGTCTTTGAGTTCCTACTCAAGATCATTGACGTGATGCAGTCATACTTCGGCAAGATATCCGAGGAGAACATTAAGAATAACTTCGTACTGATTTACGAGTTGCTTGATGGTGAGTTTTTTGTTTCTATTTTCTACAGAAATGCCCATTTGAAATCTTCTATGTATATGTTGTAATGCCTTTTTTAAATGTAGAGTAGATTAGAGTACTGTAACTTATTTCAATAGGTAATGGTTATGTTTTCAATTACAAATGTATTTTTTTTCCGAATTAAAATAAACGACAGAGTGTTTATACATCTGTGTAATAAACATATTTTTATGTAGTGTTTTTAAACTTTTTCATCAAAATAAAGCGACATTTTCTGCTGATAAAACTAAAAGTAACTATTTACGTAGGTACTTTTGTTAGTATTATATTGTTTTGCTGATATTTTAATTAGGTGGCTAATTATAATACTTCTTCATGATACAATGCGCATATTGCGTATGTGGGATCGGTCTGTTTCTGCCTTCATTACCACTGTAAGACTTATGTGTAATAAACGTTTGAGTATTTATTCATACAAGACGGTAGTCTCGTAACCAATATCTTCACCCACAGAGATCCTGGACTTCGGCTACCCTCAGAACTCAGACACGGGTGTGTTGAAGACTTTCATCACTCAGCAAGGCATCAAGTCTGCTTCCAAGGAGGAGCAGGCTCAGATTACTTCACAAGTAAGTTATTTATGACATAAAGCCAACAATTTTAGAATAAGGTATTTAAGTAATTAGGAAATATGTGGAAAGGCATTCTTTTGTTTTTTCGATACCCGCCAAGTCAAACAAAAAAGAGGTACAGATTTATTCAAATACTAGAGGCTGACCGCGACTTCGTACGCATAGAGCTAGGAAATCTTACACAATATCTTAAAATGCTGTACTGAGTCTATAATCTACTTTTATGTAATAAGCTACAATATTGTATTGTAAAGTTTCAATGAAATCTATTCAGTTAGTTTTTGCGTGAAAGAGTAACAAGCATCCTCGCATTCATACATCCATGTATGCATCCATTCATCCATCAGCACAAACATTGACATTTATAATATTAGTAGGATATTATTATTTGTATTTTTCAAGGTCATTTTCTTTGTTTCCAGGTAACTGGCCAGATTGGATGGCGTCGTGAAGGTATCAAATACAGACGCAATGAGCTGTTCCTTGATGTACTGGAGTATGTCAACTTACTTATGTCTCCTCAAGGTATGGGAATTTTCATTTACAAAATAATATACTTAGCAGTAATATAAGGGTGCATACTTGGCAAGCTGGCCTTTCGCTCGGTTATTTGGGACTTATGTCTCCTCAAGGTATGGGAATTTTCATTTACAAAATAATATACTTAGCAGTAATATAAGGGTGCATACTTGGCAAGCTGGCCTTTCGCTCGGTTATTTGGGGTTATGACTAGGTAATATCGATTATTTCTGGATTTGACAAAGAAAAAATCACTAAAGTCGAATATAATAGAATTTTAAAGACTGCTCTGCAGACATATTTCACGGATTTTACACTAAATTAATTATACTTATTGAAGACTAGGATGTATGCTCTCTGGACCTTGCCTGCCCTGAATAAAAAAATCTTATTCACTGAACATTGCTAAAGTAGCAGCGGACGGGAAATGTTCTTGAACACGCTATGTTCATGAACCAATGTTCTTTTTCTTTCAAAACATGAGCAGCGGAGACGTCTTAAGTATTCAATGAATGAACGAATGAATGGAATGAACGAAATCAACGAATTGAACGAAATGAAATCATTTCCGAATTGTTCTTCTTCCAGGTCAAGTCTTATCAGCTCACGTAGCCGGTAAGGTGGTGATGAAGTCATACCTCTCAGGGATGCCGGAGTGCAAGTTTGGTATCAACGACAAGATTGTTATGGAGGCTAAGGGCAAGGGAAATGGTAAGTGTTTTATAGTATACAGGCTGCTTAGGTTATCCCTTTTGAAAATTAAGGGTCGTATATAGGTACCTAAGTTGAGTGTATCCCACTATTTCCATTTCTCCACTGCAGTGGACTTACGATAAAAAAGGCGGAGTTTGGTTATTTAATTCGACCGTGTATATTTTTTTTCTATGCGCACGCCCCGTCATAAATAGGTCTTTTCTACGCGCACGCCGTCAAAAATAGGTCTTTTCTATGCGCACGCCGTCATAAATAGGTTTTTTCTATGCGCACGCCGTCATAAATAACCGTTATACGGAGGTGATGCAGCGATTTTGTCGTTGCGTTTTTGCCATCACGTCGCATGAAAATAGTGGGACGACCTGTCCCAGTATTACCATCAATGGAAATAGTGATATACACCCCGTAAGTTTATCGTTCTCATGAGGCCGAACAATTGTCTCTAAGAAACACAAATCGACTCGAAGAATTTCGAAGATCAAGGCTTTCGAATACTCTTAAAACAAAAATTCGATATTACATCAGTCGTATATAAAAAAAAAATATTTTGATAGAAATTGCCCGCGAATTCGTACCCATTTATCGTTTTCACAAAACTTATATAATAACTTAAAATAATATATGTTGTTCTAATACGCAAGCTACAATATTGTTAAGTTTTAATAAAATCTGTACAGTGGTTTTTACGTGAAACATCCTCGTATCCATACATCGGCACAAACATTGATATTTATAATATTAGTAGGAAGTGCCATTTAAAAATACTATTTATTTTCTTCAGGAGGTATATCTGGCAATACAGACAGCGATCCAGCTAGATCTGGCAAGCCGGTGGTAGTGATAGATGACTGTCAGTTCCACCAGTGCGTGAAGCTGAGTAAATTCGAGACGGAACACTCCATATCTTTCATACCGCCCGATGGCGAGTTTGAACTTATGAGGTAAGTCCGTTATTGGTAATCGATATGTCTATCTATGTATCGAAGTATCTGTTCATCTATCTATCTATTTATTTGTCAATCTATCTATCCATCTATCTATCTATTTGTCTGTCTATCTATATGTCTGTCTATCTATAATTATGTCTATCTATCAATCTATCTATCTAGGTATCTGTCTGTTTATGTCCAAAATCAATATCAAAGTCAAATTACCTTTATTTCATAGGCAAGCACTTGAACATGTCGATAATTGTATATTTTTCAAGCTAACGCTAGACTCGCAAAGTTTTCCTTCAGAAGAATCATTGTATTTTGAATACCATTAGTATTCTTTCATGCAACTTCTTTAAATACGTAATAAGTTTGATAAATACCTTCCCATATTCTAGGAAAAATATACCCCCCACTCCTTTAAAAAAAACCCTATTATGATACAAAAAAATATATTTTCCCCCCAGATACCGCACAACAAAAGACATCTCTCTTCCCTTCCGCGTGATCCCACTAGTACGCGAAGTAGGCCGTACCAAAATGGAAGTGAAAGTGGTACTAAAGAGCAACTTTAAACCTTCGCTCCTTGGACAGAAGATCGAAGTTAAAATACCGACGCCGCTGAACACTAGTGGCGTGCAACTGATCTGTTTAAAAGGGAAGGCCAAGTATAAAGCTTCGGAGAATGCTATTGTATGGAAGTAAGTAATGGAAGTAAGTTATGGAAGTAAGTTATGGAAGTAGTTATACTAGGTGTAACAGAAAGGGGGTATAACGCCGAAACACAGCGATAGTCCTCAAAAACCTGAACAACTTTCCCCAAGGAACATAGGTCGTAACTCGAAAAAAATATATAATTATCTATTCCACAATTCCTATAACCCTATCCTTTTCCCGCAGAATCAAACGCATGGCAGGCATGAAAGAGACGCAATTATCCGCCGAGATAGAACTTCTTGAAACTGATACTAAGAAGAAATGGACTCGACCACCGATTTCTATGGGCTTTGAAGTGCCGTTTGCGCCTTCTGGGTTTAAGGTAGGTAATATTTAGTGTATATGGGATGGAATGCAATGGCATGGGATGAGATGGGATGGGATTGCATGGGATGGGATGAGATGAGATGAAATAAGATGGATTGGGATGGCATGGAGTGAGATGGTATGGGATGCGACGGCATGGGCATAAGTCAATAAATAAATAATAATTTAATAATAATAAATCAATAAGATGGGATTGATAAGATGGGAATGGAATGGCATGGGATGCGATGGCATGGGATGTGATTGAATTGCATGGGATGAGA
Organism: Anarsia innoxiella; assembly: GCA_947563765.1. Taxonomy (NCBI): domain Eukaryota; kingdom Metazoa; phylum Arthropoda; class Insecta; order Lepidoptera; family Gelechiidae; genus Anarsia; species Anarsia innoxiella. The sequence goes on along the minus strand of OX387401.1, from coordinate 8,775,242 downwards.
CCTCTATCCCATCTCAATAAGATGGGATGGAATGGGATGGGACGGGTTGGGATGGGATGAGATGCTATGCGATGCGAAGGGGTCATATGAGGGATGAGATTTTTATTTGCAAGAATATAAGTTTATAATGAAATTTGGAAAATTGTCAAATAAATCAATTGTTATTATTATTCAGGTGCGCTACCTAAAAGTGTTCGAGCCTAAACTGAACTACTCGGACCACGATGTTATCAAATGGGTGCGATACATCGGTCGCTCCGGACTCTACGAGACAAGATGCTGAAATGGATGCACGGTAATGTATACTCATTTATTTTGTTACTAGATTACCTGTGACTTAGAACGCATTTATCGTCTTATCTTAGAAAAATTTAGCTCGGTACAATCTCTTGAAGATTTTCAATTTTAATTTATAAAACTCATTTTTAAAATATAGTATTAATTATGTATTATCAAGATTCCATCCGAACAAACATTACATACATATGCAGCAAGTTAAATAAAAGCTTTCAATAATTATACAATATCTGAAAATATAGCCTATGTGCTATTCTGATGTATGAGCTACAATATTGCCAAATTTCATCAAAATGTTTAGTAGTTTTTGCGTGAAAGAATAACAAACATCCATCCATTGGCATAAAAATTGACATTTATGATATTGGTAGGATTAAAAAGTTAATTTATGTTTAAATTTTGATTTACGCAATTATACCGACGTGCATTTGTGAGGCGATTGATGAATGTGGATGAAGCGAAAGAAGTGTGTTTAGCAAGTAGAAGGAAAGTGGTCTCTTCCTACCCCGATGGCAGAGTAGCGTGACAGATATAGACATAGACATAGACATTTATTTTCTTACAAACACAGTACAACACACAACACAAACTCAACAGTTCACAATTACATTTTTAAAATAACACGCAGATTTATTTACACACAGTACACACAAAAAAAGGAAAAAAAAAACAAAAAAAAAAAGAAAATATACCTAAAACAACAGAAACAAAGACTAAAATAAACAGAAGAAAGAGGTAGGGTGTGTGTTGTAGCGCGATGTAAGGGTGGCTACATCTCAGCATATGCTGCAGCATTGCCACAGCGCTGATTTTCAGACGAGCTCCCACTTCCCTTGAACGTCAACTGTCATCCACAAAATGACACAACAGCTTACATATTAATAAATAATTAAACATAGAATAATGCATAATAATAATTTACATAATATTTTATTAAATTGCGTTAGTTTGCAATATATGTATGTCATCATCATATTTAGGAGTTAGACTCTTGTCGGTGGAGTATTCGCCATTTAGGCCTATCCTCTGCCAGTGCCATGGAGTATGGAAATGTCAGATACGTATGTATTTAATAATAAAAAAATGTTCTTATTGTTTCAGAATTTTGCCTAGCGAGTTGGAATCAGACGAATGAAACAATCAGAAGGCTTGTTATGTAATATTAACTGTATATAATTTAACATCCAATCATATTATACCATCAACAACAATTTATTTTTGTTTTGCACTTCAAAATAGTTTATTTTTCTACATTAAATTTTGTATTTTATGTATATTTGGTCCATAGTTGTGTATTTAAATATCATATTTGTATGGATGGCTCAACTTATCCTTTTTTTTAAAACTGTGTATGTATTTTTGTATGATTGTATGGAAATTGCGTCGAATCTCATACAAGCTTAACGTATGTGTTTGTAATGGCACAAAATTGGTAATTTAGTAAAAAAACTGTTTTAATATGTCTGGAATTACGTTTACTATGATGTCAAGCAGCGTTAGATAAATCGATATTTAAAACGTAATCGATATTATCGACTCAGAATTAGATAAATCGATATTTTTAAACATAATCGACATTGTCGATTCAGAATGAGATAAATCGATATTTTCATTATCGATTTAGAATTATATGAATCTATATTTTGAAACATAATCGATATTATCGATTCAGTACCATCTGTTGCGATGTCAGTTCAAAGAGAAAATTGTTTTTTTTTTAAATATTATTATCAAGCTGGTTTGATATAAAATTGTATGTTCGATTTTGAAATAAGTCTCCGTTGGTAGATTTGATCCCTCATTATTACTAATGAAATATCTATTAACGATTTTTCGAGATAATGTGTAACTTTAAAATATTAAAATAATATAACTATTAAATGTAATAAATTGTTCTCGATAACACTCAACGATCTATTTAAACAATAAATAAAATAATTAGAATAAATAGCTCCAAACCATTCCTTTTAATTTTTTTGTTTTTTTCAAACCAATGTAATATTCTAACCTTTTATAAATTTTCGGTTAAAATTTAAATAGAAAGGCAGCACCAAAAACGTTCCCTTTGCTTTAGATAAAAAAAAAACAACTTATAGTTAATGAAAAAAAAAATGTTACGTATACATACTATGTATTTTAAAAAAGAATAACTTTAAATAAGGTCTTTGCATAGGGTTAAGGAGGAAACAATTGCTCAGTCGGGTACAGTGACTCACCATCGGTTTGTAAAGAAGGAAAAAAGATACATTAATCTTTTTTGCACTTTTCGGAAGCTTTTGGCATGCGCACGCGCAAGTGCAAAAGAGACGAACGTATCTCTTTTCCTTCTTTACAAAACGATGGTGAGTCACTGTACCCGACTGAGCAACTGTTTCCTCTTTGACCATATAGGGTGAAACCTTAGGCCTCGTTCACACGGCATTCTCCTGCGCGTTTTTTTGCAGTATACGTCCTTAACTTATAAATGGTGACCATACAAGGTACGTAGATCTATACACACATCGATTGTTTAGATTTGCGAATAGGGTATTTGACTATATTCAAAATATACAACAAAATGTGGCCATCCTAAAAGATTATATTATAAGGAAATATATTTCACTTTATTTTGATGTAAAACATGTTTATTTTTAACAAAATAAAATAAACAAATTGTAATATTTTTTAAATTTTTATCTGAAACACGAACGGCCTGGTGACGTCACACGCAAGTAAACAGCTGTCATAATAGTGCGCTTCGTTAGTGTTTTTCGTGTTTGTTTACTCGCATGTGACGTCACGCTTGACATGTGACCAGCGCCATTACAGAAACAGTGTTATTCGCGGGTTTTATTAAATTTGAATTTCAACATTGATTTTTCATCATTAAAACATTAAATATTTCGGAAATATCAATGTAGGGTAATTATTGTCATTTAAACATTAATTTAAAATTATTTTCCAAATGTTGTCAAATAGCCTATTGATCCACGCAAGTCTAAGGGCTTAACCTACAGATCAAATTTATCTGACAAAATGTTTTATACTTGCTTCTGTCTAAAATGTCACATTTTATGAAATGGATATGAGTTTATCTGTCATTTAAATTTTATCCGTAGATAATGAAACGGGGAAAAAGACGTATACTGCAAAAATGTGCAAGACCCTGCCGTGTGAAGGCCTTACACCTAAAGGTGCGTACAGACCATGTAACATAACATGTTATTTAACATTGTTATATAACATGTTTTACATAATGTGGACACTGAATGTTATAAAACAATGTTATTGATATGTACAACAATGTTATATAACTTTGATCGCGTGGAGGTGCGTACAGACCATGTAACATGTTATTTAACTTGTGTTATATAACACGTCCACACTATGACCTTGTTATTCAACATTGCAACATAAAAATATAACAATGTTATATAACATTAACATTTGTTATATTGCATTGTTATTCTAATGTGTACAGTATTATTTTATGTTGCAATGTTGAATAACAAGGTTACATAGTGTGGACGTGTTATATAACACAAGTTAAATAACATGTTACATGGTCTGTACGCACCATAAGGCTTGATTTCTACCTACGCGTAGCTACGTTAATTTCAGTCGCGCGTACGAATAAACACAATATCAACACCCTATAATTACAAAGTATATAAGGATACTCTACGACTCCTAACATACTCTGAAATAATCTGCAAAGACCTATATTATATGAAATATTAGTTATTATTATATTAGAATTAGTGTTAATATATTAATTATGCGTGGTTTTTAGGTTTATGCTTGTATAATTGGTATAATTTGGACTACACAGTATAATAATGTCTTTTTAGAAATTTTCCAATTGTAACAATATTTTGTAAAATCTAAAACTCGTATTGATAAGTAACTCAACTTCTCATTATACCCCCTTTCTGTTACATAATAAAAATTGTTTAGAACATGTCTATAATTTCAAGTGCTATGTTTAATATGTATATTTGTGTACGAAATAAAGTTTATTTAATCGTCAAAAGTTTATAAAATCAAGTAAAATCCCAAAACCACGTATCTGTAGAAGGTATTATTTGAAATATTTGATAATTGTACGTACGTTAGACGCTGGATCAAGATTTAGAAGTGCATGTTAGGAACGCTTACGTTGTATCGTGTTACAAAGGATTATGTACAATAAAATTGAAATTTATACTCTTGTTTTATTTATATTATCACTACAGGCTGCCCGTACGCATTTATCGTCATATCTTAGAAAAAAATAAAGATGGGTATCACGAAATAATATAGCCTATGTGTTATTCTGATGTGTAAGCTACAATATTGCCAAATTTCATTAAAACCTGTTCGGTGGTTTTTACGTGATGAAGTAACAAACATCTCAAACATCCATCCATCGGTACAAAAAATAACTTTTATAATATTTTTAGGGTTAGCTTTATAAGGACATATTTGCCGAACGTACGGCGCGGAACGTTCAGCGGCTGGAGTGTGTATGCGACGTAATTTCAGCTGATGTGTCATAGGTGACTTGAAACACATTGCGAGCGTATTGAACCGAACGTTCAGCGGCTGGAGTAAATGTATGCGACGTAATTTCAGCTGATGTGTCATAGGTGACTTGAAACACATTGCGAGCGTATTGAACCGAACGTTCAGCGCGGTACGTTACGCAGGTAATCAAACAAAAAAGCTGGGACATAATCCTACTAGCCTAACCAACTAATATTATAAATGCCAATGTTTGTGCCAATGGATGAATTTATGGATGTGATAACGTTTGTTAGTCTTTCACACAAAAACCACTGAACAGATTTTAATGAAACTTTACAATATTCTAGTTGGCACATCAGAATAACACATTGGCTACATGTGTAAGTTTTCCACGATATGACGCGCACGGGCAGCCAGTAGGTACCTACTGTACCTACATAATATGCAGGTAAGATGCACATCACAGAAACAATGGCAAACGTGCCTAAATCAGGCCTCATATTAAAATGACACTACATTTTAATATGAGAATAAGCTAGATTTAATAAAGAGGAAGACGAAGCGAAAACAAAATCAAAAAAATAAATCTATTATTTCCCTCAAATCTCCACAAGCAATGATGTAATGGATTTTATAATCAGCTTAGGTTGCAATTCAGAAAACAAATCTAGGTTTAGCTCGAACCGCAAGTCTAGAATATTATAAAACCTAGGTAGACCTAAGACAAAAAGACTTCGTTATTGAAATGTTTGAGAGGAGCAAAGCGAAATTTGTTCGTAGGGTTCTGTTTTCATTTTAACAAATTATTAGTTTAATCGAGGAATGTCTCATCTTTGGAAATTGACAGAAGATTAAGGTCTATCTATACACATCAGGACCGTGCCCTGGCCGGGCCGGGACGTGTGTGATCAAATCCATAAAAAATCTATGCAATATATTTTTTAAGTCCTGACGGGACACGTCTCGGAGACGGCCCTGATATGTGTAGATAGAACTTTGAGCAGGGACTCGCGTAGCAGCTTCTACAGTCTACGAGCTACGAATTCGTAGCAAAGTTCTACGAAACTACCAATCATCAATTCATACAAATCCGTCACGCTTCTTTCTCATTGGGGTAGACAGAAACCACTTACCGCTCGCTACGATCCAAATACACCTATTTTGCTTCATCCACATTCATCAGTCGCCTCATACACGCACGTCGATTTAGAGCAATGAGGAAGGAATATGAGGAGTGGCCCCAATTTCTTTTTCATATACAAATGAGTTTATGACAGCGTGCCAAGGTTGCGCCAAGTTTTTTGATAGTTTTCTTCTGTTTTCTTGGTAGATGACCTGTCAAACGATAAGTAGAACCATACAAAAAGTAGCCTTTTGCGCCAGACCAGGCACACAGATCCAGACGGTATGGCTCCTCCTTTTATATTCTATACTCAAAGGTTTAGAGTTTAGTTAAGAATCATCAATCTTTTTCAAATAATTTAAAATGTTTCTTTAACTAGTCGTTACTGAACCATTTCTTAATTACTTATGCACTTTTTCCTTTCAGACTAGAAGATTCTTGTCTTGACCTAGTTGATGAAGTATTTTTTGATGCAGAGTGGTTCGAATCTTGAATGACGAAGTGCTTTTTAGCATAGTTATAGATCTATGTGGACATATATAATCTTTTTGGGAAAATGTCGAAAATATTTGCGCTTTAATAATGGATTTTTTATTTATTTATTTATTTATTAAGGATCGCCAGTGAATACTACATTACAAATCAGCTTAAAATACTAACACAATACAGATTGGTCAATGCATATTCTGTTGAAGGCAACCACAACATGCGTTTAGGGAGAAACAGTAATAGGTATGTACTTATTCATTAAATATTATAACCTTCTCCTGATATATGTATTTTGCACTATACATACATCAAGAGAAAAATACACAGGTACTTAATATAATAATACTAAATTCCAAGGTACAAATACAGTAAACAAAAACGCAACTACATAGGTATCTAGGCACTGAAAAGCTAACAACATTGTTTTAAGAATTTCTGATAAAATTTAACACATTTTTTTAGTTTAGCTTTAATAATAAACGAGATAAGTATCATAATAATTTATTTATTGCACTTCTGCTAAGTAACAAAAAAGTTTCAACAATATTTAAATATAACAACGTAAGAACCTACTTATCGTATCTACTTGTATATAAGTAAATTCGTGGCTTCAGGAAAAAGTAGGTATTTGTGGCATATTTACACCATTAGTTTCGCAAGACTTGAAAGACATACAATAGATTAAAGTAGGAATGTTTATTTAACTAGTCTTTGAATTACTCACTTGTTTAAATGGCAAAGCCACAATTTGAAATCAACAACCTACTCACAATTTGCAGACCATATTTCATAACAAACCAAAGCACCAAATAAACATTTATTTAGTTGAGGAACCCTATAAAAATATGCAATCGGCAACCCATCATGTTGCAATGTAGCAATCTCTACAATAATGGGATCTGTTTTAATCTTCGGCCTGAGAGCTGACTGCGCGCCTTACGAGTTGTAGAACTAGGGATGGGGGCTTTCAAACTACTATATCGATAAATTAAAACTACTATTTACTATATCGATATTTTTATAGTTAAATTTATTGTGTCTAGGTATCGGATTTGTTTAATTTTTACTTAAAGAAGGCCTGTTTTTACAATACAATACAATACAAATATTCTTTATTGCACAAAAGATATAAGGTACAGACACAAACAAGAATATAAGAAGCAACAGGCGGCCTTGCTAGGTAGCAATATCTCCCAGGCAACCTTATGGTAAGAAATAACGAGAAATAGGTAATAATGGTTGCGGGTTGTGCAAATAATACAGAATACATACATAACTACATATACATACCAAAAATAGATAGTACCAATAGGTAGTTTTTAATGATTGTAACGATTTTTATCAACCCACGCAAGTTCAAAAACATATCTTCCCTTTGAACCTGACACTAAGGGCTCGTTTCACTACTAACAGATAAAATTAAGGTGATAATAACCTAGATAAACCTTTGTCTATTTCATAAAACTCGATGTTTTAGACAGTAACAGATATTATGTAGTTAAGTAATGAAAATGAAAATGAAAAGTGTTTTATTCAAAAATAGGCAAAATTCATTACACTTTTTTGATGTCACTTTTTTAATCTAAAACTAAAACTACTGCCGGTTCACTACATGTATAGCCGAGAGGAAGAAGACGGCAAGAAACCTTCGGCACAGGGCCCTACGTTATGTGCAATATATCTTTTTTTTAAATCGAGACTCTTATATACAATAACATGTTGACTTAACTTGTTATCACAGTAATTTACATGAATATCACAGTACGAGTAGTTTAGTAAGCACATACATATCTGTCACCCCTCTTTCCCATCTGGGTAGGTAGAGGCCACTTTCCTAAACTTGGTACGATTCAAACAAACTTCTCTCGCATCATTCACATTCATCAGTTACCTCATACACGCACGGTGGGTTAGGGTACTCTAGATTTCGGCCGTTCTTTAACAAGTCTCCGATTTTCAGTATCGAATCGTTTTCGTTTTTATATTGTTGGAAAAACTACAAATCTTATATATAAAAATGAATCGCAAAATGTGTTGGTAAGCGCATAACTCAACAACGCCTGGACCAATTCGGCCAATTCTTTTTTTTAAATGTTCGTTGAAGTCCAAGGATGGTTCTTACGGCGAGAAAAAATCGAATAATTGCCGGGAAAGTCCTAAAACAGACCTTTTCTTTTTTTCATACAAATGTTTTCCTACTAAAATGTAGAGTCAATTTGAACTTTATTCCTACACAATAAAGTTCATTCTAAGGCGGGACAAAGTTCGCCGGGACAGCTAGTATCCTATAAATAAGTCCGCACATGGAAATGTTTTTCCAAAGCAAAAGTTACTTAAGTTCCCCTTTTCACTACAGATAAAATTTAGTTGACAGATAAACTTATGTCTATTTCATAGAACATGACGTATTAGACAGTGACAGGTATAAAATATCTGTCAGATAAATCTTATCTGTAGGTACGTGGGGAAACGGGCCTGTGACTCTATGAAATGTTACATAAAAATATTTTTTCCAAAACAAAAGTTAAATAAATCTCTTATTTATTTCTGTTTACTTTCACCCATTTTCCAATCCCAACCCTATCGAGAGAGTCCTCGGAAACCGATGATCGAACACCTGTGAAGGGCTCTTTGATCTCATGACGTCGGTATTTGCACTTCTGCATCGGATAAATTACATTCTATTAAATAAGGTGACTTTAAATTAGTGAACGATAGAAAAGGATACGCATGTACTCGTGATATCATTCAATAAATTTTGAACTCCCCATATAAAATGCATCAGCTGATAGTATGGGGAAACAATTTTTTTTTACGATTTCGACCTTGGTCCCATATTAAAAGTTGTTTGTTATCACGAGTACATGCATATCCTTTTCTATCGTTCACTAATTTAAAGTCACCCTATATAACTACAGGCTGCATTTATCGTGATATCTCGTAAAACTATCTAAGTGCTCGTTTCGTCACCTACAGATAAAATCTAACTGCCAGATAAATCTATGTCTATTTCATAAAACATGACGGTTTAGACAGAGAGGTATAAAACATCTGTCAGATAAATTTTATCGGTTAATAGTGAAACAAGCCCTTAGAATAAAGCCTATACCTTACCTATATTATTCTGAAGTGCAAGCTACAATATTGTAAGGTTTCATCAAAATCAGTTCAGTGGTCTTTGCGTGAAAGATTAACTAACATTCTCACATCCATTGGCACAAACATTGACATTTATAATAGTAGTAAGACTACAGGCTTCATTTATCTCGGAAAACTTACACAATATCCACAAATGTTTGCCTCTAAAGGCCAAAACACACCGGATGCGTATGCGTTGCGTATGCGTAGACGTATGCGTACCTCTGAGTTGTAATATATGGAACTGTCACCGCTTGCGTAACGTAGACGTACACGTCGACGTGACTCGTAGCCCGGTGTCACATCGGGTTACACAGTAACTACGCGCGTGGCTACGCCGTGCTTACGTCTGCATAATGGTATCTACACACCAAAGCCGCCGGCTTTTTTGACAGCTGCCATTTATTTATTTATTTATTTAACAGTTTATTGTAAGATGATAATACATAGAGACAGAAAAAAAAGAGAAGTAGAAGAGAAGCCATTCGTATGACGTAAAGCCGCCGGCCTAGCCCGTCGGCATGCCGGCGGCTTTGGTGTGTAGATAGCATTACGCATACGCATCCGGTGTGTTTCAGCCTTTAGTGACACCTCATACTTAGAATCTACTACAACTTACAACACAAAACAACAATCACCCAATTTCTATTTACAACTTTTTAACTTACCTACCAATCAACCAATAAAGAACCTTCACGGGAACGTAAGTAAAGCCTTCGGGCAATAGTCCAATCAGCTCATTACATCGGCTCATATCGCACCACTAGTGTAAGAAAGTCGTAACTACACTTGCGTCAAAAAAATGTTAATTGCATAAATGAAGCAAGCGTAATGGTTTGCACCTTCTGTCAAAATCTCGTGAAGTTATGGCCAAAAATGAAGGAATAATTGCAAAAAAACTAAATAATTATTTACTTATTTCTTCTACGAAACTTTTGCTGATAGTTTTTGTGTAATTATTGTTACATACTTTTAACCCGCTAAAACTTCACAATGCGTAAAGTGTAGTCGTAGTTACTTCTTTATTCTACGAAACATATCATACTTGATGTAAGGAAACATATTATTATTACGATTAATATCCTTCTCTCTATGTAATAGGTACTAATTTATACTTATACCTATAATAAATTGTCCAAAAATTAACAAAAAGTTCCATATACCAAAAACTAAGTAGGTACCTATGTAAATTCCAACTCGTAAATAAATAAATAAGCTAACAAGTTGCCATAACAAGTAGTCGAAACGTGTTTATTTGCTTAAAACAAGTTTAATATAATAATTTTTGGCAGATTTTTCACCGTTCCTATCTTTTTTATTGTCTTTTATGTTAAATAAACAACTAAGTTATATTTATAGTCAGGAACGCTCTTGCCCGCGACTATTGTACTTTCAAATGAGGATTTTTTTCGGGAAATATGTAAGTAGCCGGTTTAAAGTTTTCTTCCTCACTTTTTATAGGATTTAGGCTTGAAATAATACTTTAAATCCTGGAATAGTTCCCGAAAATGCTCTTAAGGGTGCAACTTAGGCGCCACACAGTCTAAAGACAAAGGTTTGTTTTCAACAGTCGAAACTGAGACTTGCCGTCCTAGTGACCGACTGTACGATCGACCGGCGCATGCTCGAACCCACTAGGCTCAGTTACTCGCCAACCCGCGTCTGTACCGCGCGTCTCGTCGCCCACAACACACATCTATGCGATTATCCTTCTGAAACCTGTCACTTATCACGTGGGCATCATGACGGTTTCAAACACGGTGAAATACTGCTAAACACACGACTGGTTCACGGCAAAATCGGCTCCTATACCTCAAGATCCATGTAAGTATTATTGACATTACGTTTTCGCGATGCTTTAGCTTCGTCTCTCAAAGGAATTGGCTTTTAAAGCCTTAGTATGGATCTTGGTTGGAATTTACATGGCTTTGTCCTCCTTTTTTTGGTATTTGATACCGGATTTCAGGCGGTTTTCTCAGTTTTTTGTCTCAGGGTTTTGTTAAAATGAATTGTCACGTTGGCATGTGCCTGTGTTAGGTTGTGTCTCTATCATGACAGAAAGATATGGCCTAATTAGATTTAAAAGTAAGTACATTCTTAATTTCCATTTTAAAACGTGTTTAAACTACAATTTTTTACATTTTGTCGATTATTGCGATGAACGTCACTATTTTTGAAAACAAAATAAGAATTTGAACTTAGAACTTATAACAGGATTATCAGTATTTAAAAAAAAGAACAGGTGTGTTTTTATTTTTTTAAATGGCGGCATAAAATAGTTTACATTTAAAAAAATAAAAATTTTCAACAGCGCCGGTATACACGAATTACTATGATAATAAACACTTTTTATCTTTGTATCAATATAATCACTTTATCATTTATTTACTTTGGGTCTTGATAAAACCACGATGACTGTTTTTTAGCGTTTAAGTTGGTTTTCATCTAAAACGGAAGGTTTAGATAAAAAAAATCGTTATCTTTAAAAAAAAACTTAATTTAGGTTACCTAATCATTCATGAACGAAATATTTAGTATTTTCAGGACATATATTGTTTTTGTTAAAATACGATAAAAATAGAATTCGATTAGATACCTAAATATAACTACTTAAATAAATTATAACCTGTAATAAAGTGATAAGTAGGCAACGAAATTTCTTTGTATTTTGTATGAAAAAAAAAATTTTATTCTATTTATCATAAATATAGGTACTTAATAATAATAATTTTGAGAAAATCAAAATAACTTAATCACGTGCTTATAATTATATTTCCTATATTATTCCATGTTTGTTATAAATTACGGTTTAAATATTAAAAAAACTTGTGAGATTTTCTTTGGTGTAAAAGTATTTTAATAGTAAAACAAACGACTATTATTTTAGTCAACGAAAAGCATCACACCCACCTATGAAAAAAAACTTAGCAATTTCATAAAGGTATGAAAGGTGTAAGCGTGATAGAGACTCAAATATAACCACGAATATTTTCTCATAGGGTCGAAGGTTGCCTTAAACTAATTTTTATACCTTTTTCCGATCTTATTTTGAACGAAAAAGCAAGTATTTTTACCCGACTGCGCTAGGAGGGTTATGTTTTACGAGAGTATGTCTGTATTTTTCGTCTGTATGTTTAATTTTATGGCATGCTCTACAGCCTTAACGGCTTGATAGATTTTAGTTTGTGTCGTAATGGTATCTACACACCAAAGCCGCCGGCTTTTTTGACAGCTGCCATTCCTATGAGGAAAAGCCGCTAGCCTAGCCCGGCGGCATGCCGGCGGCTTTGGTGTGTAGATAGTATTAGATTCGTATTTACAGTGAGAGTGACACCTGGGGACATCAAAATAAATAAAAATGTATTTTTTAAACGCAGTCGGGTTTTTTATAAAAACGGTTAGGTTATCCTAGAAGCTGTCTTGGAAGCTAGTTTCGCATAAAAACTTAGTTTTGAAGATAGCTATTTTGTTACGAAAGTCTTATCCTAATTTTAAAACTTGAAAATTCATGGAATTTTTCGTAAAAGCAAGTTATACTAGAAGTTATTATGATAAGGTCCTGTTTGGTTTCTTGTTGTAGAATGGGCATGATGATTATAAAAATTTTTTTAGTCCATCACATAGATAATTTTTCTCTTAAACTGAAAATGACAAAGATACACTGGGTTAAAGTTGCTCGTGATGTCACGCCTCAGTACGATTTTAACCGAGGAGTGACGTCAATATCCCCCACTCCGTAACTTTGATGCTCTGTATATCTTTGTATTTATTTATGTATTTGATCAGGTAATAAATGTGTTTCAAATATTTTTTAATAGCCTAAAAGACAGACTTATCATTTTTTGAATTTTGGAATGCAGTCATCATCCCCATTTACACATTGAATCGCTGAACCAGTTTGATGTTCTATATAGAATCTCGACCAATCCGGCGATTAATCATCTAAAGCGGTTTGCGTTTTGGTAAAAAAGGTCCTAATTAAATATCTATCCTATTTTGGGGACCACTTTGATTCACAAATTAATTGAAAGCAAATTTTATTTAATGGAATAAGGGCCCGTTACCTTACCTACTTACAGATAAAAGACTGACAGATAAACCTATGTCTATTTCATAAAACATGACGTTTTAGAAAGAGACAGGTATAAAATATCTGTCAGATTTTATCTGTAATTAAATGGTGATACGGGTCATAAGTATTCTAATGTGAAGCTGTTAAAAACATTTTTTTATATTCCAAGACAAAGCGCTTACACCACAATATTCTCTGTAACATCAAATAAGGCCAAAAAAAGGCATCAAATCAAAAATAAAAAATAAAAAAAAAGGCATGAGGCCGCCTTTGCACACAATGTTTTAGTTTTAAGTTTTATTTGTATTTCTTTGTATGTAATAAAGAATTTCTATCTATCTATCTATCAAATAAAAGGACTAAAATCCTACTTAAATCTCAATCAATAATCCAGGAGTTATGATGGATCATTCGCGTGTGGTTTGCAGGTGTTAGTGTTCAATTCTAGGAACCCTAGGCTCGGCTAGGCATGCCCTATCAAATATACAAGAGATTTAATTGAAAAGCAAACGGGGCGATTGTGGTAGACAAATATAGGTCTGATTTCAATTCGGTAGAAACGTCGAATCGTAGTAGGTCTACGAAATTCGTAGCGCTGCTACAACATTCGTAGTTTGCTACGAAAGTTTCTTAATCATGAGCTTGTATTAAAAAAAACAATAAGAAAATAACGCCATTTGAATAAAAAATACATCTGTATCAATGTCCATATAAGAAACTTATATTACATACATACATATCTGTCACGCCTCCTTCCCTTCGGAGTAGGCAGTGACCACTTCCTCAACTTGCTACGATTCAAACACACTTCCTTCGCTTCGTCCACATTCATCAGTCGCCTCATACATGCACATCAGTGTTTCTTGTTTCAATTTTAAGAGTGACGCTATTGTCGGTGAACTCTACGCTACTTCATGATTTAGATAAAAATAATTGTAGAAAAGAAATTCATCAGCAAGTTATCCCACCTACTTATTTTATAAATGTCAATGTTTGTGCCGATGGATGGATGGATGTTTGTTACTCTTTCACGCAAAAACTACTGAATAGATTTTGATGAAATTTGGCAATATTGTAGCTTATATAGAATAACACATATGCTATATTATTTTAAGATAATATCATGTTTTTCTTCCAAGATATGACGAAAAATGCGTACGAAGTCGCGGGCAGCCTCTAGTCTTTATATAAAAGACAAACAAATAACTTCACTTCTCATAACAAAATAAGCTCCGTAGCTCCCAATTCTCACCAAGTCAAAGGAGGTGCAAACATTGTCATATTAGTTAGACAAAGTTGTAACTGTAGGCTAAAGTTCGTACCAGCCACTGAAGTAGAAAACTTGGAACTTTGTCGCATTAATATCTCTCTTGGATGTTACAAATCGTGTCTTCCAACGGGTTGTTATACAGGGTGTTACAGAAGTGTGTTTGGATCGTAAAAGATGGAGTGAAGTGGTCTCTGCCTACCTAAGTGGGAAAGAGGCGTGACAGATAAGTTTAAATGTTGACAGAAAGGCTGTACCTAACCGACCGAATCAAAGCCGAACAACTTATCTTATTTTTTTTTAAATGTTATACTACTATTGTTTCACTATCTGTCTAGCCGAGAAAAAAACGTCAGGAAGCCTAACTGTGTAAAAAAAATCATTGCCAAACTTAAGCTAAATAAAATAAGTAAAAACATTATTTAGTTGTTATAAAAACTATATTTCAAAAAGCACACTAAATAACATCAAAGCACTTTCGAAAAAGGAAATAAAATTTTATGTTAATTTCACTAAAATTTAACTTGGAACTTAAATAGTACGGCAACTCACTTAAATAGGGGCTCAAGTTAAGTAATACACGATAATACCGCACATAAGCATTGCATTTATTGCATCACATACATAAACTAATTAAAACAATAACATAACCGAACATTTTCATGTTACGTCATAACAACCATTCTCTATTCCACTCTATTCAGTTAAAATACAGACTATATTCCAACAATCCCTTTCAAAAATTATACTTGTCAGGACGATAAACAGTCCAGTGTTAAATGAGCTTCAGTTTCGTTGAAAGTATAGTGATATAAGGGTTATATTAAAGTGGTTATTTGTGACCCAGCCATGACCCCCAAAATAGGTATTTTGCGTGTTAGAATTAATAGTTTTTATACTAAAACCGACTTAAGGTTTCGTACAGTTATTAAGATTTTAAATCGTATAGTGGTCGCGTGTGAACGTAATTAGGAGTAAAGGCTGTATAATAGTTTTATTAAAGCTGTCTTAAGATGCAATTCTTTATGTGGTGAACATATAAAAAAATGGTGAGAAAAAAGTTTTCATTCATCGTATTGCAAAAAGATCATCATGTCAGCTTATGGACGTCCACTGCTGTACAAAAGCCTCCCCAAAGATCTCCGCAACGACCGGTCTTGCGCTGCCCACATCCAACGGTTTCCAGCGACTTTGACCAAGTCGTCAGTCCAAAAAGATAGGTATATCTTATTTTGTTGCTACCTATGTCTGGTAAGGTACGGGCCAAAACCAAGGCTTCCACAATAATGGAGAAAAGACATCGCAGCAAACCTTGGCGAAGATGGCGAGACGAGCTTGACTCAAATTCACATTCAGTGGAGTTAGTGGCAAATACTAGCGCATAGTAGAACTCGATAGAGAGGAAGGAGACCTTTGATCAGCTGTGCGACGTGACAGCATAGGTGTATCTGTAATATTATAAGTTATCGTCCTAGTTCTTTTTACCCGACTGCGCCAGGAGGAGGGTTATATTTTTCGACAGTACATGTATGTTTGTTTGCAAGTATAATTCATTCATAGGCACGCTGTACAGCCTAGTCCACTTAATGGATTTTAGCTTTAGAGGTGTCGTTAGATTCGTATTTACAGTGAGAGTAACATTGGGTAGGTACATTAAAAAAATTGCGTTTTTAAACGCAGTCAGGTTTTTTAAATAAAACAGTTAAGTTATTTATCTTGTTTTCAAAAACAGAATTCTAAACTTCATTACACCTACAGGCTACCTAGTAATTTAGTTTTAGGTTAGAACTCCTAATTTGGCTAAAAGTCTAGCCTATTAGCATAATCCGTTTATCCTGAAACCTGTGATGTGGAAAATAATACTTGTGATATAAAATATAACCTAGAATACCTAGATAGGTATTACTAACAGCTGACAGTGTATCGTACTCATTTATCGTCACACCTTGGAAAAATTACGCAATATCTTCAAATAATTTTCTTTATGTGTTATTCTGATGTGTTATTGTATTCATTTATTACCTTATTGTGTTTCTTTATGTGTTATTCTGATGTGTTAGTTACAATTTATACCTGCTTAAGTTAAGTTTAATAAAAAAGGTGTGTATTGCTATTTTGATATATTAAGATTAACGAAACCGACGTGCATGTATGAGGGGATGAATGTGGATAAAGCGAAAGAGGTGTGTTTGGATCGTAACAAATAGAGGAAAGTGTTCTGTGTCCATCCCGATGGAAAAGATGCGTGTCAGATATTTATGTATGTATTAATCTAAATAATTCTTATTTAGATATTATTTATAATACAAAATAATATTTACACACAATGATATAAAATTATCTTCAAAAATGGATTAGGTGAGGCATATTACAAAAGATAATTCCAATAACTAGGTTCTATTAGCATAATTCTCCATCCTTCATGTCACTAAATGGCTAGTTTCCTCAATCCATGGAAATTCTTGTATTAAATTAACCCACGCAATTTCCTTTCTCTCTTAGCACAGAGATGGACTTAAATCTTTATTTCGTAAGGAAATATTATACTATAACTATCGTTTGGAATCCTACCTACATCAACGTTATTCTTTTAAAGCTGATTCTAGATTATCCCCAGAGAAGAATCTAGTAAGAAGCTCTGTAGGGTTTCTCTTTTAAAATAAAGATTTTCAATTTTTATAAACACACCGATACAGACATATATATTTTCACATTTCCGTGTACCTACTCAAAGTGTTGTCACATTATAATACATGAAAAAACTATATTTTAATGTTGATGTTACCAACAGCCCCCAAAAACCAATCGCCCCTCTTCGAAGCCAATTCGACCCTAAATACAACCCCGCCGCCCTGAAACTTATAATTTGAGCGGCTCTCTCGAAATTTTAACCTAAAATGAAGCCGCTTATTATCTCTAATTCGGGTTTAATTTAAACAGAAATTAATTATGATATTTACCTGGGAACTGTGAAAGCATTCGTTATTTTAATGTGGCGGTTTTACGAAGGTAAAACCTTTAGTCGTTTAGTAAATATTTAGGTAAAGGGTTAATTTTGTTTACCTTTTATATCGGATGTATCTTTATAACAGCTTTAATTTAGGAGAAATTATTTCCAATATAAGTAAGTAGTTTTTAAAAATCGAACACACGCTTTAGCTCGCACTAAACATGGGCTCCATCATCAAAAGTACCATATTATTGTATTGTAAGCAGAACTCTGAGCGTGTGAAAAATTTCATCCTATTCGAAGACCGGGAAGTGGGTCAAATTAAGATTCCAAGATTTGTTTACATACATAGTTACTTACAAGTGAAGCTAATATAAAGCGTGTAATAAGTAAATATAGGTGAACGTAGGCTCTGTGCTGTTAGGCTTCTTAATGTTACTTTCTCTTGATTATACAAGTAGTGAAACGGTAGTACCTACAGTTTTAAATAAAAGAAATAAGTCAAAAAGTGTATTGTAGAGGTATTGTCTACACAGATCCGGGCCGTGCCCGGGACGTGTCCGAGCCGTGGCCCGTCAGGAGGGGAATCAATACGTCGTCATGGCAACGTGTCTGGTTGGATCTGCGTAGATAGACCTTAAGGTTTCGGAGTCAGACCTGTTTATTCTCTTCTTCTTAGTCGTGACCTCAAAGCTGCGGGTGACCACCATAGGTAGCTCTTCAGTCTCCTATCTTGGGCAAGCTATCTATTAGGCTGTCTAAAAATAAGTAGGTAAACTACGCTACCATTTTTAAAAGTTGGGTTACAAATTACCACAGCGACCATTTTAGCCAGAAGTAGAGCGTGGAGTAATCAATTTAATATTTCATCTGTGGAAGTGTCTGTAACGAAATTCTGAAGAACAATGTCTCCCTTAGGTGTTGTGAGGGTTAATAAAATTGTTCTCATAATATTTTGTTCTGTACCTGTTGTTTAAGTTGGCATATGAAAATGGGGTGTTAGGATCACGTTTGGAACTTGTTTCTCTTTCTCTTTTTCTACAATAATCAAATCTAATCTAGCCACTTGTGTCCCACTGTTGGGCAAAGGCCTCTCTCCTCATCCGCCATGACTTTCT
This sequence comes from Anarsia innoxiella, assembly GCA_947563765.1. NCBI lineage: Eukaryota > Metazoa > Arthropoda > Insecta > Lepidoptera > Gelechiidae > Anarsia > Anarsia innoxiella. The sequence goes on along the minus strand of OX387401.1, from coordinate 8,756,303 downwards.
GTCTCGAGCTTCGTTTGAGCTACGATCTACCTACGATAAAGTGATTATTCTGATCATTTAATTGATAACTTAGAATTGATAACGTAAATAGACAGCCGAATTCTTCTTTCTTCTTTACATCACTTATATCATCTAATTTGAGTAGGTAAGTTGAGATAAAATAGGTAGTCGATATATTCTTATTTATTTTTGTCAGACATTCAATCGGAGTTTTTATTCAGCTTTTGTATTGCTGAGTTGGAGCTAAGATCGAGTCTAAGCAACAATATTACATTGTAAGATCCACTAAAATCTGTCCAGTGGTTTCTCCGTGAGGAGTAAACATCCTCACATCCATCCATCTATCAGCAAAAAACTTTGACATTTATAATTTTAGTTGGAAGTAGGGCTGTAGCAAAAGAAGGAAGAGGTGTGACAGATATGTACCTGTACCTACCCCGACGGGAAAGAGGCGTGACAGATATGTAAATAGTTTTATAGGATTTTATAAATAGCTAACGTGATAGATGTATGTAGGATTTAAACGAATATCAAACAAAATTTTCGTAAACAAAAAAGTGCAGCCTATTTGGCGATCGTGTAAAAATTCACCGTTTCAACATAGTTTGTGAAAAGAATGCGTTTTATGAAGCTATAGAAACGAAACGCTCGTTCGTGCTATTTAGTTTGGCTAGCGGGATTCCTACAGAAGGAATGTCTATAAAATTACGTTTACAGGTTCATTTCCTTTGAAAAATCTGATTTGAGTGCAGTTTCGTTTTGTTCTTTTGGGTAATTTAGTTGTTAAGAGGTTTTGGAACTGGTTATTCTTTGTTCAAAACATTCGTTGTCTTTTATTCAAAAACTTTAGAAACATTACAATAAACTTAAAAACTATGTACAATAAATTCTTATAAACTAAACTTAAATCCCTACTAACTTAATCTAAAAGACCCTCTCTGAAATGAATCACTAATGTTTCCCATAAATTTAAGTATCATATTTTTTTATTCTATAATTTTATTTGCCATAATATCGTCATCTATATGGTTTTATTTGCCATAAAACTCATAAGACATATTATTTCGTGACATAAGTATGTTTGCCAGAATATAACAAATGCACTAATATTTAAAAGCTATATTTACTTTAAACATAATGACTACATGACATATATATAACCTATAACCTACAACCTACAACCTACTGATGGTATCACCTACATGATAATATTTACATGATCCTGATGAACATGCAGCATGCAGCAGGCATGCAGCATGCAAGCAGGCATGCAAGCAGGCATGCAGCAGGCATGCAGCATGCAAGCAGGCATGCAGCATGCAAGCAGGTATGCAGCATGCAAGCAGGCATGCAGCATGCAAGCAAGCATGCAGCAAGCAGGGATGCATAATCATGTTCTAACCTAACCTAACCTATCCTAGCCGTTCTGGTTGGTGTTCGTATATATGACGATTATTAGAAATAAATGTTATGGCATTCAAAAGTTATACCTTGCAATATTATGACAAAAAAATAATCGGTGAAACAATAATTATGGATTAAATAAAGTATTGCAATTAATATTAGTGCATCTAATACTTATGTTTAAAAATCATTATGTCAAACAAAAATATGGCATTTAAATTTATGGATAAAAAAAGACTCCCCTCTGAAAGTACCCGATGCAAACGTACCCATGATACTTGCGGCGTTCCCTCGCTGTATCGCAATGGATATACGATGGATATTGGTTATTTAGATATAACTAGAACCTGCCCGCGACTTCGTACGCAGTTATCGCCATATCTTGGAAAAAAGTCATAATATCTACAAATTATATAGCCTATATGTTATTCTGATGTATAAGCTACAATATTGCCAAGTTTCATGAAAATCTGTCCAGTAGTTTTTTGCGTGAAAGAGTAACAAACATCCATCCATCCATCGGCACAAATATTGACATTTACAATGGCACTAGGATTTCGTATTTATGAGAAGAGTTTTTTGTTACACCAACGTGCATATATGAGGCGACTGATGAATGTAGATGAAGCGAAAGAGATGTGTTTGGATCGTAGCAAGTGGAGGGAAGTGGTCTCTGTCTCGATGTGAGAGGGGCTGGATAAATATGTATGTTTTTAATTATAGTTTATAATAAATCAAAGTATATTTAGTAATCAAGTTCAGTTTCTATTTTCTTTGTTTTGTTTTTCTATCATCATCGTCAAATTTAAGAGGCGTCACTCTTGTCGGTGGAGTCTACGCCACTCTGCTCTATTTTCTGCCGTCCGCCAAAATAACCTAAATATAGATAAAACATTACCTATTCAAAGAATCATACGATTTATTTTTAAAAAAGTCAAGTTAAAGCAACAAAGACCTCATTTGACTCCTTTCTTTCCACAGATAAAAATAGAAAAACAAAAGAAGGCTACTCTACTCTAAACCTAATTCCATTCCATTTTCAAATAAAAACCCTCACAAAATATCAGCTTGCATCCATCTTGCATAAAACCTATTTCAGCCGCGGATATTTTGAAACTCGAATAACCGACTATACAATGTTGGTAGGTGTTTGTATACGGTTTGTGAAATAGAGGCGCTCCCTTGACACGGTCGGGTTATACGTATTGGGATGAGGTCATGTTAAAGCGATACAGTTTGGATATAGAAGTCAGTTTGTTTTTGGACTTTGTTGTGTCGTCGGTGTGATGCCTGTATCCTTTGAGTATAGAATATATAAGGAGGTGCCATACCGTCTGGATCTGCGTGCCTGGTCTGGCGCAAAATGGCTACCTTTTTGTATGGTATTTCTTACCGTTTGACAGGTCATCTACCAAGAAAACTATGAAAAACTTGGAGCAACTTGGCACGCTGTCATAAACTCATTTGTATATAAAAAAAATGGGGCCACTCCTTATATTCCTTCCTCACTGCCTGTATCTATCTGTTAGCATTTTAGCTGATTTTCAACCTTCTATGTGAACATTAAAAATGCTGTTTTGTATTTCAAAGGCTTGTTGGACATGAACGCACCGCCATTTTTGAAAACTATTTCTTTGATTTTTTAAACGACTTCAAAAAAAAGGAGGAGTTTCTCAATTCGACCGTATATATTTTTAAACGACTTCAAAAAAAAGGAGGAGTTTCTCAATTCGACCGTATATATATATATTTTTTTTTTTTTATGTATGTCCACGCAAAACTTCGTCGTTTATGAACCGATTTTGATGATTCTTTTTTTGTTGGAAAGGGGGTATCCCGAGGGTGGTCCCATGGTAAGGAAACCAGGATCTGATGATGGAATCCTGGAGAAATCGAGGGAAACTCTCGAAAAAATTGTATTTTCGACTACTCTGTTTCTTATGTTTCTTCACACAACTTCGTCGTCCATGAACCGATTTTGATGATTCTTTTTTTGTTAGAAAGGGGGTATCCCAAGGGTGATCCCATGGTAAGGAAACCAGGACCTGATGGTGGAAACCTGGAGATATCGAGGGAAACACTCGAAAAAATTGCATCGCGACTAGTGTGTTTCTTTATATTATGCAATAATAAGAATTTTAAAGCCCTAATGTTTAATGAGGGTCTGAAGTTGACCTGATGATGGAGCGGAAATGCAGTCGACGGAACTCGACAACGGTTTACAGCAAGTACTTTGTGTTTGGGCTTGATTAACTTATATTATTGAGACCTTTCATCTAAACGGGTTGTGACTGTTATTAGGGGTCTGATAATGAAAATGAAGGACAGTCAAGGGAAACTAAAAAATGTGAAATAAAAAATTTTTGCCAAAAAAGAAACAACTTCAAAATGGAAACTAAAAAGTATGAAATAAATTAACTTGTACAGCAAATTTCGAGTTTATAAGTGATTAAAAGTAACATAAACAAATACATATTATGTCTTTAAAATTTTTGAAGACGGTGCCACCTGTTTCCTTGAGATGTGAAAAAGATTGATTATAAGTACCTATATTACCTATATCTAGTTATTGTTTTACTTGGCACCGTCTTCAAAAATTTTAAAGGCATAATATGTATTTGTTTATGTTACTTTTAATCACTTATAAACTCGAAATTTGCTGTACAAGTTAATTTATTTCATACTTTTTAGTTTCCATTTTGAAGTTGTTTCTTTTTTGGCAAAAATTTTTTCTTATATTTTTTTCCTGTTTTTTTTACTGTTTAATAATATATCGCGTTCTTTTGTGGGTCGGATCCGTGTTTTTATTGGAAGACGATGTTTTTGCGTTAAAAGTGGGAACGAGGACAAAACTATGTCTTTTGGGAAATGGAAAAAGAATAGAAGATATTTTTATCTTGTATTAACGTTGAACATAACATAAGATCTAATTTAATACCTATCAACCAATTTTAATAAAATACGTAAAATAACCCAATAAACCTATCCCATTTATTCCAAACAAGAAATCTTGATAAAAATCTATTTAGTTTTGAAACTTCTTAGCTTTACGTGCAAAGGTGTAAAATGCATACAGCTCATACTTAGCTCATAGCAAGCAAGTGTCGTACTTTACGAGCAACTTCGACAGGCAAATGACGTCACTATCCTTCAGTCTTTTGTTTCCTGTTTAAGATTAAAGTCTCCTTGAGACAAGTGTCTTAAAACTGACATGTTTTAGCAGCGGAATTTTTGAGTGTTAACGAATGTACGACTAGGAAGTTCGACAATTTCTTGATGTACCTAACTTAAAATTTACCAGCTTATCCTAAGAGATAGAATACCTATTTGATGTTCATTTGTTTATTCTAGAACTCATAAAAACCGCATACCTACGAATACGATATACTTAGGTAATGTCCAGTCGAAGAATTAAGAATGTTTGGTTCGTTCCTTATTTGTTTTTTGTAGTGCAGTCGGCTTGGTCGTGGAAATATTAAGATATGTGTACACATACCGTTATTTTTTATTTGTAAGTACAGAAAATCTTCACTACCTGTGAGGCGGTAGTAGTAGTTGAAATGGTATTGCCACTTGTAGTTATCACTTGTCATGGATTTTAAACGTGTGATAACAGTGCTAGCACATTTTGTTTGAATCTATTGACACTTGTCAGGTGACGTCACATAATAATTGTCGTCTTATTAAAGCCGGACTGACCACAACAACTAAAAAGCCTAAAAGAAAATCAAACCAAATTTTTGTCTACCAAAAAAAACCTTAGTTTTTTAGGTCACACTATCTTCATCGGCATGACACTCGTGTTTCCCTTGGCATCATTTATCAACGGTTAATACGTCGTTTCGAACCACTAACCCTCAATGGGGATCTTTTTGGGTTACACCCTTACGTGCCGCGGATTTCGAGGTAAATAAGCGTAAGTGATGACGTTAATGTTGGGTTATGGAGCGGGAAATATTATAGGGGGAATTCGATTGGGTTATGTATTTATTAGGCTAAGCTTCTGATGAAAAAACTGGCCAAATGCGAATCAGACTCGCGCAGGAAGGGTTCTGTTCCATTCACTGTAGATATCGAGCAAAAAAGGCAAAAAAAATGTTTGTTGTATGGGCAAAATAATATTAATTAAGGGGAGCTCCCTTAATTATTATTATTTTTGTCTGTTTTGTGTCCTATTGAGTCACTAAGCACAAACCTACTGTTCGTATTTTTCAACTGTAACTGTGTCATTGATTGATAGTTGTGAAGTGTGTATAATGATCAATAAATGCATCTATCTATGGTATTTTCGCGGTTTCTATATGTCAAACTTCAATCACGCTGCGATCTTAAGTGTGTAGGCGCAAATGAATGTAACTAATGCCGCGTTAGTCTAACAGCCTTTCCAGCAACCGGCCGTAAGAATTTAACTCGTTTCGTCAACTTAACAAACAAAAGGTGGAAATGCCCCCCGCATCCCTCCTCCACCCCCCATTTTACGACGGGATCATAAAACGAGCGCTGAAATTCTATTTTTGAAGTTTATATAACTTCGCAGACGGTACTCGCATTCTAAATTCGAATCTTTGCTCAGTGTTTTGTCAAATTCGTAACGGAAGGTTTTTTGATTGACGAAAAAACAGGATATACCTATGAACTATAGTTTTGGTATGAATTGCGTTTCTTTATGGAAGTTGTAGAATAGACAAATGAGCATCAAATAGGTATGCTAACCGTATCTGTACTAAGTTGTGTATCAATGAGAGTGTCAATGAGAGTGTCAATGTGAGTGTCAATGTGAGTGTCAATGTGAGTGTCAATGAGAGTGTAAATGAGAGAGTCAATGAGAGTGTCAATGAGAGTGTCAATGAGGGTGTCAATGAGGGTGTCAATGAGGGTGTCAATGAGGGTGTCAATGAGGGTGTCAATGAGGGTGTCAATGAGGGAGTCAATGAGGGTGACAATGAGGGTGTCAATGAGAGTTTCAATGAGGGTGTCAATGAGGGTGTCAATGAGAGTATCAATGAGAGTGTCACTGAGGGTGTCAATGAGGGTGTCAATGAAAGTGTCAATTAGAATGTCAATGAGAGTGCCAATTAGATTGTCAATGAGAGTGTCAATGAGAGTGACGATGAGAGTGACAATGAGAGTGTCAATGAGAGTGTCAATGAGCGTGTCAATTAGAATGTCAATTAGACTGTCAATGAGAGTTTCAATGAGAGTGTCAATTAGAGTGTCAATGAGAGTGTCAATGAAGGTGTCATATGGGGTGTCAATGAGAGTGTCAATGATGGTGTCAATGAGGGTTTCAATGAGGGTGTCAATGTGAGTGTCAATGAGAGTGTCAACTAGAGTGACAATTAGAGTGTCAATGAGAGTGTCAATGAGAGAGTCAATATCATTTTTTGACACATTTAGTCGCAATCAGTACAAGCCATTATTTAGCAGAATACCAAATGTGTCAAAAAATACCATTGACACTCTACCGACACACAACTGAGGCTATTTTTAATTAGCACATTTTTTTTATTTTTTTTTTATTTGGCAACCATGCTGTGCGCATATTTTGCCACCGTCAAAGTTAGGGAAACAAAATATATCTTTAAAAAAAGGAAAATACGGAGAAAATTAGCAGACTTGGTACCCAGTTAAGTCATAAGAATCTAGGCTAAAACACAGCTTTCTTAGCATGTTTTTATTATCTTTAGGCTATTCGGTCATGTTTACGTTATAAATTATACCTAGAAGGGCGTGTTGGTTCGTTTGATAGATGCTTTGTGAACTACCAAGGTTGATAAACACTAATTCTTTATTCTTTTTTGCTTGTTTTCTTTGCTTGGGTAGAGTTCTAGGGTTTGTTTTCTAAGGTAATCCAGGGGGACTTGGGGAGGCTTTTGTCCAACAGCGGGCGTCCATAAGCTGACATGATGATGATGACACCAAATTTAAATCATATAAGTCAATTTCTATCGTTAAAATTCACTGTTTGACCCGACTACATACATACATATCCGTCACGCCTCTCTCCCATTGGGGTAGCCAGAGACCATTTCCTTCCACTTGCAAGTATGAGATGATTTATGAATATGGATGAAGCGAAAGAAGTAAAAACACTGATAACGTTTAAAAAGAAGAAAAAACACTGATAACGTTTAAGGCGTTCGTTTAAAAAGTTGGGTTATAAGTACAGTTGAGTAATTTTGACAGTGATTTCAAACTAGCGAAAATGTCAGTTTTTTATTTAAAATACCTTTTAAGCCATTTTCTGTTATTTAATCTGCATATATCTTAGGTAAGAATTTCGACCATCGCGATCGCGAACTAAAAACAAAACACAAACATACATTTAGCTAAAATGGTAGGAAAAGAAAATTTTAAAATCCGTACGGACATAAAGCGGGCATAGAAGTGCAGGAAAGGCCATTTTAGCTTGGCCATTTGTTGAATAAAAACCTCTTTATGAGGGTTGCAACCAAAGAGGTGGCTATCTCATCTTTTCATTACCTACTCTTTTAACTACTACTTTGGGAACTCGAAAGAATCTCGGTTTATGTTTTTTACACCGCGAAAAGGTTCGTTTGCGTTTATTTTGTTGTTTTGTTCAGGTGCTAAGATTAAAGATACGTAGGTAAAACGTTATGTGTTTTTTATTATTTGTTTACAAATTTTATGAGAATCTTACCTGTTTAGCAAAAAACATGTTATTACCAGTGGCGTGCACAGACTTTTCGGTCAGGGTAGGCAAAAAGAAAATCATGATTTCTTGATCATCGTTTAAAGATAATTTACAAAACCCCACAGAATAAGTAACTACCTCCTACCACCATCACCATCATCACAAGTCACAACTCAAATAAATTTCACAATCTATACTTATACATTTTAAAAATCAATTTAATAAATCCGCGATAACGCACAACAAAAATACATTTTAAGGTTATGTTTATGTAACAAAAAACAATAATAAATAATTTTGTCTAATTACTATGAAACTAACCTACTCTTCATAGTGGTCGCATAATGTCAAAATATAATACTACAAAAAAATAATGGTTGTGAATTGCGTCACAATTGCATGAAGTAATGCGTACTCCTTAAAATGGTCGCATAATCACTATAGAAAACCGAAAAGGCACTGCCTACCTTGGACTCTTGTGTGCGGGGTTTTTTCAAAGTGTGCCTGCGTATTTACAGGCACGCACACTACCAAACGAGCTGTAGTTTTCGAGGCAAAAAAGACAAAATTAGTTTGTGCCTTTCCCGCAAAAAGAAGGAAGCGGCGCTAGGTGCGCGATCAATCGAAGATGGCTCGATGGTATAATAGCCCGCTCGCTTAAAGGCTTAGTAGTACTATGATCAATAGATAGGTGGCGCTGTTAGTGTAATTAAATTTTTGGTGATTTTCTACCAACGTTATTTCGATTGATTCGTATTATTTTATTTACGGTTTGTTTTAATATTGTAGGGTAGGCAATGTCTTTTTGCCTTTATGGAGTGCACGCCACTGGTTATTACCTAGGGTCTGATTTATTTATTTATTTATTCTCATAGGGAAAGTAACAACTTAATTCTAATGGTATCTACACACCAAAGCCGCCGGCTTTTTTGACAGCTGCCATTCGTATGACGTATGCCGGCGGCTTTGGTGTGTAGACAGCATAATAGATAAGTAGATACATTGTATGGTTACGAAAAAAGTCAAGTTGATTATTCAATGCTCAGATAAAGCTTGGATAAATCTATAGTTTGTATTTATTCATTAAATAAAAATGTAACCTAGCTTTTAGGAAAATTAACAAATTTACCTATTTCCACGCCTACTTCTCTTTCAGTAATATCTGCTATTTATTTAGGTATTATAATATGAAGGCAAGGTCAAAGGAACCCTAATTACACAGAGAAGATAGAAGGACCTTGATTACAGACAGACAAACATCTGGTTAATAATGTTCTAAATAATATTATCTCAATCTTGTTATGTAAAGTGGCTATGACTGGATTAATCCAGTATTCATGTAGCAGATAATACCGTAGTACTTACTTTTTTTATCATGCAATAAGTTTTTCTTTAGTATAATCTTTAGAAACGATAGAAAAAGCCGCAAGTCAAGCCCAGTTTTGTTTTGAGTATAGAATATATAAGGAGGTCCCGTACCGTCTGGATCTGCGTGCCTGGTCTGGCGCAAAATGGCTACCTTTTTGTATGGTATTCCTTATCGTTTGACAGGTCATCTACCAAGAAAACTATGAAAAACTTATCGCAACTTGGCACGCTGTCATAAACTCATTTGTATATGAAAAAAAAAGGGGCCACTCCTTATACTCCTTCCTCATTGCCAGTTTCAGCGACAACGTTTATGTTGCTTGTTGCTATTGCTGTCTCGTTCTAAAAGCCGCTTACATTAAGCATAAGAGCGAGAAAGACTACGTCAGTCAACTTTCTTCGCGGGGATGCCAACTCACTTTTTTGTAACTCGGACCATTTACCGCGAGAAACTTACGACTTAACGAGAACTCGTAGTACCACTTCCAACGGATGGGTTTTCGAGAAATTACAAGTTTTCAACATAGTGGGGGGGGGGGGGGTTAGAGCAAAAAGGTTGTATGTAGCGTAATAAGGTTGCAACGTACAGACAGACCGACTAACATTGTTTGGCTTGCTTTGAACCGCTCCAGTTTTAAGCTATGAATGTACCAAAATAAAACGAGATTTTCAAGCTTATGTTTTCGTTTGTAATTTTTTAGTTTTTATTGACGTTTTTAGGTTAGTTATGTACGTATATAAAGAGCTGTTTGGTTTGAAATGTTTTACTTTAAAATTGGCTTTTTGTTAGTTATCATCATCATTTAGTTAGAGTCAGACTTTTGTCAGTGGAGCATCCACCACCTATTATCCTCTGCCAGTGCCTTGACTTCTCTTCTACGCAGATCCGGGCCATGCCCGGGACGTGTCCGGGCCGTGGCCCGTCAGGAGGGAAAACAATATTATTTTTTATGGATTTATTATCATAATTTTCTATGAATTTGTTCACACACGTTGTCATGACGACGAATTGTTTTCCCTCCTGACGGGCCACGGCCCGGACACGTCCCAGGCACGGCCTGAATCTGTGTAGATAGACCATTAATCGCCATTTTTGATTTAGTACTATGTTTAGGAAACCTACTGATTTATGCAAGACAATGCCCACCCTCGACCCCTAATTGCAAAGCCGACGTAAATTAACCGAACAACTTTGAAAGTTTGACATCAAACTAGTATTAAATAGATTTAGCGTTTGTTTCACTGGATTTGTCAGACGTTTATTTAGATTTGTGGGGCGACTGGTGAATGTGGACGAAGCGGAAGAAGTGTGTTTGGATCGTAGCAAGTGGAGTGAAGTGGTCTCTGTCTACCCTGATGGGAGAGAGGCGGCCTGACAGATTATGTATGTATGTGGGGCAAATCGGAATACCTATCTTATTGAGATAGACTGAGACCATTTCCCTCCACTTGCTACGATCCAAACACACCTCTTTCGCTTCATCCACAATCATCAGTCGCCTCATACATGCCCGTCGGTTTAGGGTACTCTTCACTTCATCTTCGATCCCTTCAAAAATTACTATTCTTTGTAACTAACTCCATTTGCTACAATCCACACATACCTCTTTCGCTTCATTCATATTCATCGGTCGCCTCATACATGCAAGCCGATTTAGAATATTCTTGACTTGGCCTTCTTTTCTCTACAAAAATCTCATTTCTGTGAACGATAATTTAAAGAATAAGTATTAATTATTGAGTAGTGACCTACTTTCTATCCCTTCAAAAATTACAATTCTTTATACCCTAACAAAATCATGACTTAACATTCAAAAAACCAACATTTACTCGTTACTTTCAAATCTACTAGTAAATCTAGTATCCGTCTATGTACATGCGAACTTTGGATTCGTTTGCAATCAGTTTGAGTAATGACTGCGTAAAGTAATCTAGACAGAATAAAATATTAGATTTGTTGTTTGATTTGTTTAGTAGTCGAAGTATTTACTCGATTTGTCACTAGATTTTGGTTAGTCAAATCACTTATGTAAGGCGCTGCCTCCACGAGCGAGAGAATCGCGGTGATATTATCGTCGTGCCAGGTATTTCTATACACTGTCTATGGAGCCGTCTCTACGCGGCAATATAACGACGCGATGCGACGAGTGGCAACGAGCGTGCGAAACGTCATACCATCGTCGCAAGCCCGTCGCAACTCGCAGCGAGTCCGCCGCGCGCTCTTCGCGCTCTCCCGGCGAGCGCATAGCGAGCCCGCTGTCAAACGCACCGTCATTTCCTAACTGTTTTTTTTTTCTTTCGCAAGTAGTCGTCAAGGAAACGCAGCGATACCGTCGTGAGTCACCACCGAAACGCTGCGATTCCGTTACGACTTGCGACGATACGCGGCGGAATTATCGCTCGTTCGTGGAGATTCTCCGACGATACTAGGGCGGACTCGCCGCGATTCTCACGCTCGTGGAGGCAGCGCCTAAGTAGTAAGCGCTTGTGTATGTAGGTACTTATTTGTTGTCTTAATATACAGTCCAAAGTCTTATTTCTAAGGACCATTGTTACGGCACAGTTGCGTTTTGAAGTTTTGTATGAAACCGCAAAACATTCGTGTGTCATCCGCTTGCTGCGTTTCGCGTTTTTACCTCGTAATTGCAAGTGCATAAGCGCCCTATAAGAACTACTATCAAAGTCCTACTTGCACAAATCTCAATCCAACTCAACTGCTACCTTAATACGAACAATTTCTAAAGCAAATTCAATTCGAACGACTTCTAGAAACTTCGGGTAAGATCGGCTCCTATCCGGATTATTCCGGATATAACCGGACAAACGACCGGATAACCGGCTGTGATTACCAATCATTTCTCTGATGTATGCTTTAGGAGTTAGTATAGCTTTCGGTTGAATAGTTTAGAGGTATTTTTGGGGATATTTACTCGGTTGGTAGCTTTGACTGGCTAGTTGTGGTTGGTGACCTTGCTTGCAGTAGGATATGCGTGTGTGTGTGTGCGTGTGCGTGTGTGTGTGTGTTGAAATACTATGGTGCCCCGTTGGTACAAAGAGCCCTTTAAAATAGCTATAGAGTGCGTTTCGTGTAATAGTTCCTATGCCGCCATTTTAGCAGCTTTGAAAAGTACTGCCACTGACACGCTCATTGTGTTTTGCAGTCGCAGTACAAATCAATCTTGCCAACATGGCGGCATATGAACTATTTCAAGAAACGCACTATAAGGGGCTGTTTCACCAGCCACAGATAAAATTTATCTGGCAGATATGTTATATCTCTTGTATTTGCCGTACCTTAACAAGGTTCGCAATATGTATATGTGTGTGATATGTGAAAAGTACTTAAGTAGCCATATGTTATTATACCTGTATACATTGTGAAATGCAATAATAATAAATAATAATATTAATTAAGCGGTGGTAGCCCAGTTGGTAGAACGCTTGCCTCGCACTCCAAGGGCGCGGGTTCGAATCCTGGCGCGGGCACGTACATACCTTTGAGTTTATTTCTCATGTACGGATTAATTTATTCGATTACCACTTGCTAACGGTGAAGGAATTTATCGTGAGGAAACCTGCATAAACCAAAGAAGAGATTCTAAAGTGTATGTGAAATCACTCTCTGTATGAGAGTAGGCTCGTGCCCCTCGGTGGGGACATATATGGGCTGACAACAACAATAATAATAATTATACCTACCTGTCTTTGTATAAAACGGCTATAATCTCTGATTTTGTAAGTTCTTGCACTTGACATTGGCAGAATAATAAATGGTACTTGCCATATATTTAAAAAAAAAACGTCGTCAAGAAATACCAACTTGACTTCCTCAAAGTAACGTTTTAACCAAATGAATAAGGTTGCCGACATGCAAATGAAGGAAACGATTAATTATCCCGCGGTTTACTTGCGAATGCCAGCACTGGGTTTCGGATTTAATGCTGGGTTCCGTATCTATAAACATATCAGTGAAGGAAATGATGTTGTTGTATACGTATAGTTGGAGGGCTTTGAAATAATTTATTTGTAATATGGGATCTTTTTATTGGCGATTTTGAATGAGAGAGGCCAAGGCGAACGTAACTCTATCAATACGGGGATTTTTTTTAAAGAAGAGTATCGTAAACCGACGTGCATGTATAAACACGTTTTTCATAAAATTGGTAAACAAAACATTCTTTTAAATTTAATTCTTTTTAAAATTAATGTTTTTTTTATCGATATTTATCAGTTTTTTTCAGTTTACAAAAAATAGGCAAAACAAATCATTTTTCGATTAATTTTTTTTAGACTCATACTCAAATTATTTTTATTTCATAGGCAAACAAATGCTTATAAAAAGCACTTGAAATATGTCAATGTTTTTGGGAAACACAAAACCCTAACCTTTATTTCCACATCCCAAAAACAAGAAATTTCAGCAGCATCGCTACTAATTCCTCCAGTCAACACGGAGAGATTAATTATTTGTCAAGCGGATCCCTAAAAAAGATAAAAATGGAAACTAATTGCTGAACAGCCGTACGGCGACGTCGGACTAAGCATTCATTTGTTTAAAAAATAAAATAAAAAAGTAAAAAAAGAGAAAAACAAAAACGCTCTTTGAAGATTAGGACCATGTTTAAATTGCCGTATTTGTTTGTGGATTTATTTGCGTATTATTTTGGAAATGAGAACGTAGGTACTTTTTAAAGCACTTTTTAAATGGGTAGACTAATATTTATTAAGGGTATGTACTTAGCTTTTTACTTTCTATTTAAGTCAAGGGGTCCAAGTTCGCTAATTTAAAATAGCCTCAGTTGTGTGTCGGCTGAGTGTCAATGGCATGTTTTGACACATTTTGGTATTCTGCTAAACAATGGCTTACACATTTTTTTCATAGGCACAAAAAATGCTCTTGAAACCGTTACATTATTATATAGGTAATTTTTTTAAAGCTAGTGCTAGATTCGCAAGGTTCAGTTTCCCCCAGAGAAGAACCTAGCAAGAAACTCTGTGAGGTTGCTCTTTTCAAATAAAGTTTTACAATTCTTATAAACAGTTACACAGGTATAAAGGTACATATTTCCATTATTATAATTATTGTCCCTAAAATTAATTTTGATCCTGCAGCATTCAAAGAAACCACAAGGTATCAAAAAATTATATTGACACTCTTATTGACACTCTGTCGACACACAATAGATAATATTAATATTAATTAGCAGACTTGAGCCTAAGGTCGTTAAAGAGCTACGCTTTCGATAGAGCTTCTTCCATTTCGTTCTGTCCTCCATTTTCCTCTAGACTTCTTAATACGACATGACTCTTGCTCTTTCTTTCTCTTGCTCCATATATCATCTACGAGGCCTTCTTCGGTTTCTTTTTCCTTCAACAATGCTTTTCATATAGATGGCATTTCGTATCAAGTGTCTTATTAACTTAATTGTTCATTAAAACTATTTCGGAATAGGGAATTTCTGAGGTCACATTTCATAAAAATTGTACTAAAGCGTGACGTCATGCAATTTAAAAAAATACATATCTATCTAATTTTTAAAAATAATGTAAACGTATGGATTATTTTTTTTTTGTTATCTATTTAAAAATATACTCAAAAAAATAAATACTAGCAAAAAACCAACAAAAGTCAGGGAAGACAAACTCTCGTACTTACAAAAGGTGTCAAAAGTTCAGCAACCCGAAACAACAGGGCAGATAAATCTGGGCCCGTAAAAAGCTGCGTCTTTATCGCGACAGTGTCAACCTTCAGGGCTGTGATATTTTTAAGGGTTGCTGTTTGATTAATAGTGCAGGTGAAATGTTACTTGAGAATTATCGTTTGTAAATACATACGTTAGTTAGTACATTTCAGAAGCTTTTGTGATTTTTCGAAAGTTGATAATCTACCGCGTAAGTTGATCAATTTTCGGTTTTCGTTATTTCCCGGTAGCATAATACATATGTCACGCCTATTTTCCAACGGGATAGGCAGAGACCACTTTCCTCCACTTGCGACGAACCAAACACACTTCTTTTGTAAGTATAGATAGGAACAATTTTAACATGTTATATTCAAAACGTTAAAGCAGGCTATTACAAAAAACTGGACAGTTGAAGATAATCTATATTTGAAATTATCTTTTTAATTTTGCCAACCCTAACCTATCTAAAGCCGGCGATAACCGACCGCTCCCGAATCCAGCCGATTACGCACAGGTGGTGCTGATTAATGACCCTCCCCCCGCACCCCGCATCTACTTTACTCCGTGTTTTACCAACTTTCCCCGCGAATGAAACAAAAACCGCGCCGGTATTAACAGCTCTATGTGATTCACTGCCACTTTTTTATTTATTTGAATTTATAACAATGCGGAAGAAGGTAGTTTCGTTATAATTTTATTAAACTTTTGTTGTTTGACCTAAAAATAAAGTTTTGCGGGCCGTTGTTTTACATATTTGATCATCCCTGTCTGACTTTTAACATATTGTCATAGTATACATACAGTATACTTAGGTACCTTAAATAATGAGACTGGCCAGTGGCGTGGTTGCTAGTGATCCTGCTTGCCATGCCGTAGGTCGTGGGTTCGATTCCTACTGGAGACAAACATTGCTGTGATGAACAGAGATAGATGTTTGTCTTAGGTCTGAGTGTTTGTATGTACTAACGTAATATTATGTATCTGCTTATAAAAACTAAATTAGTTAAATGAAAATGAAAAGTGTTTTATTAAAAAATAGGCAAAATTCATTACTCTTTTTTGATGTCACTTTTTTTTATCTTAAACTACTGTCGGTTCACTACCTGTATAGCCGAGAGTGAGGTTAAGTTTAGTTTAGTTTAGTGGTTATATTTTATTTATTAGAGTACCTATAGTATTTTTAATAACATATTCACATGTATTACTTATTTTAATATAAATATCTAAAAACTTTCGATGTTTAAAAAATAAATATGTATTGACACTACCTATACTTTACTTCACTTAATATTGACAGAATCCACAAATAGCAATCGGTATATTTTTTTAGTAAAAACATGTCCACCAACATTCCACCACCTAGATATTTTTAGCTCAATATTTTAGTACCTAAATTCTAGCCCCTAGAAACAATGTTTTAAAGACAGGGCTAATAAACCGCGGCCTTGATCCCTCCGACAAGGGTTTACTGCCGTCTGGGATATTATCCCGCCGAATTACGAAGTTGGGCCTCGACTTTGCATATCAGTTGACGCTGTACCTTCTTAATTTTGTAGAGTAATGTGTTTTAAAAAAATGAGTTTTTCGAAGTCGGTTTGGACGTTAGAGAATTAAAATAATTAAGGGTTAAGATAACAAATAAGTTATAATTACATATATACTTACATACTTACATAATACGAGTATGTATGTATTGTGATATTATCTGTCACACCCACGGTTACGCCTTTTTTCCGTCGGAGTAGACAGAGATCACTTCCCTCCACTTGCTACGATCCAAACACACCTCTATCTCTTTATCCACATTCATCAGTCGCCTCATCCTTATACATTCTCATTAAAGCAAAAGTGAAGCAAAGCTTGCTAATCATATAAGTCAATCATATAATCATATAAGTACCTACCAGGTAGGTACTTATATGATGCAGTAAAAAGGTAGGTCCTACCTTTTTACTGCAATATAAGTACATACCTACATATACCCAGACTCAAGGTAAACTGTTCATTACAGCAATGTTTGGTCTCTACTCCAGTGGAAATCGAACTCAAAACCTAAGATTTTTAACCGACTGCGCCAGAAGGAGGGTTATGTTTTTAGAGAATATGTTATGTTTGTATGTTTACGGTAATTCTTTAGCACGCTCTACAGCCTAAACGGCTTGATGGATTACAGCTTGAGAGGTGTCGTTAGATTCGTATTTACTGTGAAAGTGACACTGGGTACATCAAAATAAAATACATTGTACCTATTTTTAAACAGTCGGGTATTTTTCAATAAAAAGGTTAGGTTATTGTATCTTACAAACAACCCAAAATCTAAAAATGAATTTAGAAAGCAGCGAGAACAATTATACGAGTATGTAAGTACATGAAAAGGTTTATGACACCAGCCGAGCCGTTAAAAGCGAGGTCGCTTGAATGAATTTAATTAAAAACGCTTTTCGCTTATTAAAATAATCACGGGAGTACGTAAAGTAATTGATTTAAGAGGCTTTAAATTATTTACTTGTATCCTTTTATTTAGAAGACTGAGGAGGTATATTTTTTATTACATACATATCTATCACACGGTCACGCCCATGTCACGCCTGTCTCCCATCGGCGAAAGCAGAGACCACTTCCCTCCACTTGCTACGATCCAAACACACTTCATTTGCTTCATCGACATTCATCAGTCGCCTCAGATCGAGGAAGACGTTTTTTATTAGCCTGTTATATTCCACTGCTGGGCAAAAGCCTCCCCCGCATCCTTCCATCTTTTCCTATTCTTGGCAACCTCTGACCAGTTTGCCAAGTATGCATCCAGATCGTCGAGCCATATCCTCTTAGGCCGACCTCTACCTTTATGGCTTCTGCGAGGGAATTACATATACTTACTTACATACCTAGATTAAAGTGAAACTCAAATTATTTTTATTTACTTACATAGATCAAGCTCAATCTCAAATTATATAGGTATAAAGGACTTGAAAAATGTCGATGATTTTTTTTAAAGCTTACCTACGCTAGAATCGCAAGACAGCAATTTTCCCCAGAGAAGAATCTAGCAAGAAAGTCTACAATTACAATGGTATCTACACACCAAAGCCGCCGGCTTTTTTGACAGCTGCCATTCGCATGACATAAAGCCGCCGGTCTAGCACGGCGGCTTGCCGGCGGCTTTGGTGTGTAGACAGCATAACATACATACATATCTGTCACATCTCTTACCCACCGAGCTAAACAGAGACCACATCCACTTGCTCCCTTTCGTGACATA
This sequence comes from Anarsia innoxiella, assembly GCA_947563765.1. Lineage (NCBI taxonomy): Eukaryota > Metazoa > Arthropoda > Insecta > Lepidoptera > Gelechiidae > Anarsia > Anarsia innoxiella. The sequence goes on along the minus strand of OX387401.1, from coordinate 8,737,933 downwards.
CTTCATTGTAATATGTATGTAGCATCAAAGGTAGTCCCCTGACTATTTGGCGTTTATGACCTTAATAACTGGCCTTCTTATCGGAGGCTTGTCGTCTCTAGGGACGAGTATTTCATGTAGGGTTAAAAGGGCTTATGTTAATATGAAATTCGTTTTTAACTGGGAAACAATTTTGTTTATTTCAATTACTTTTATTTAAAGTAAATAAAAGGTTAGGTGTTTAATTAAAAATTGTCGTAGTTGTCATGCTGTATGACGGTAACAAGGCTGTGGTCGAGGCGCGTTTTGATAGCGGAAAACGCTCCGCTACCGCTCCGCAACCGCGGGTTTTGAAAACTAAAGTCCCTCAAGTATTATTACAGTAAACCTGAAAAAATAAATGATCCAAAAATAGATAACATGCCAACATACATATCTGTTATGCCTCTCTCCCACGGGGGTAGGCAGCGACCACTTCCCTCTTATTAAAAAGCTAATGATTTAAACAAAAAGCATTAAGACACCCTGTATAAAGATCCTGAACCCCCCCCCCTGACCCTGACCCTGTACAAGTACATAGAGAGAGAGTACCGACAGCAAGAAAAAACAAGTTGACACCCTGTATTTTACAAGTAGGTAGTACCGACAGCAAGAAAACACGTTGAAAAGCAATCTAAAGTAAACAAGTACAGCCAGCAATAAAATAAAACGAGACAAGCACAATGTATCACTATACGGATGCACCTCAGCAAAAAGACGTTTGGAAACGTCACGATTTCGAACATCCTGTATTATCTAGATTGCCAGGGACGGAGTTAGGTGTACTTTTGATAAAATGGGCCAGCTGTTAAATTGATTCGGTTTTAAACGGTTTTTTTCGTCTTTTTTTGGTTTAAAACCATTTGAATTTTATTTTTAGTACCGTTTTCTATAGATAATTGTAATATTTTTTCGCATATACTCGAGGAACTCCTGTATAGGTAGGTGCATAGGTATTTATTTTGACTTTTAGAGTAATTGACGGGTAATTTTCTTGAAAAATTTACGCAATTTTAAAATAACGTAGCCTATGAATTATACTGATATGTAAGCTATAATAAAAGCTATAAGTAGTTTTAGCGTGAAAGAACAACAAATATCTTCACATCCATCCATCGACACAAACATTGACATTAATATCTTAGTTGGATAAGTTCAGGGGCCCAAGCCTGCTAATTTAAAATAGCTTCAGTTGAGTGTCGGCAGAGTGTCAATTATATTTTTTGACACATTTGGTATATTATATTCTGCTAATCAATGGCTGACATTGGTTCCGATCAAATAAAAAAATTACATTGACACTCACATAGACACAATTAGCCCATGGGATCCAGCCCAGTTTACCAAAACAGAATTCATTTCAGCATCTCATATCAAAATTGGTTCATCACAGACCCAAGAGAGTCTTGTAGTGGTTTAAGTTAACCCTAAACTTTGAGCCTTACTTAGATAGTGTAACTTCGGATTAAGTTATTTCAAGGTAAACTTTAAACTTTGTAAGGTATCTGTTTGGTAGGTTAAACCGGAGTTAAAGGCGTATGTTCATTGGCTAGCTGTAACTGTTACTGTAACCGAACAGTGGATAGCTATTTTGATATATTAATTTTATTGTATGTTTCTGTGTTTATGCTTGAGATTTGTAAAACTTAAATTGAAAAGAGCAACCCTACAGAGTTTCTTGCTAGGTTCTTTTCTGGGGAAAACTGCACTCTTGCGAATCTAGCATTAACTTTAAAAAAATGACCCGTCCTGAGTGTTGTCAAAACCTACAGGATTATTTATTTATTTAACAGTTTATTGTAAGATGATAGTACATAGAGACAGAAAAAAAAGAGTAGTTATACAAAAGGTACAGCATATTTCTAAAAGAAATTTCTTCCTGCAGACCCCACAAAGAGAGAAGTGATAGCATAAAGGCAGGATAGTCACTTAACATACAATAAACAATAAATATATAAGTATAAACCTACACATATATATTCGATAAATACACATACATAAATATTATAATTTATATAAATATATATTGTATTCTCTATGATAAGGAAAAATAGTGCTCTTTAACTTTATATGATTTTTCATTTCATTTCAGTAACGAGGTTCTAGTGTGTGCGCGTGTTACAGCTATGATAAATACGACATTGATATGATATATTGACCCTGATTGACATACCGCAGGTAGTGGATTCGATTCCCACAAGAGACCAACATTACTGTGATGTACAGAGACGTTTGTCATATGTCTGGGCGATTGTTTGTAGAATATGAGTTTATAGTTAATCATAATAAAACGATATTAATTATAGCGAACTATACTTCACTTGACAATGACAGGATACAAAACCGGAAATTGCAATTTAAAAAAACTTGATGTTAGTCGATGACGATTTTAAAAACTAAATTGAGTATCAGATTTCTAAAAAAACAAAACATTCGTAACAATCATTTCAGGCAGTTAGGAACCAAACAATGGACCTAGAACCTACATTCAGGTTGTTTGACCTTGTTCATATTTAACAAAAGCTTCTTTTTAAATAGATATGTTGTTGATCGCTTAAACAGGTCAAGGTGTCTGTAATTAAATGTTTTTTCAAGGATTTCGTTTGATTTGTTACGTTTATTGTTTTTTTTTACAAATGGCAAATACTATAATGGATTCTGCCAATTTTATGTGAAGTAAAGCTTTAAGGTCTATCTACACAGATCCGGGCCGTTCTCGGGACGTGTCCGAGCCGTGGCCCGGATCTGTGTAGATAGACCTTAAGTACTATAATTATACATATATTAATTTAGAGATACATAATACGCACATACATACAGCCAGACTTAACACAAACATCTCTGTTTATCTTAGTTATTAACAATTAAATACCCACTTTCTTCAGAGAAAGACAACTTCAAACGTATTTATTTTTGAGTGTGGATGAAGCGAAAGAGGTGTATTTGAATCGTAGCAAGTGGAAGGAAGTATTCTCTGCCTACCCCAATGGGAGAGAGGCGTGACGGATATGTATTTATGTATGTATTTAAAAATATTAAAAAAAACACCCGTAAATACATTTATTTATTTATTAATCTATGTAAAATTTCGAATAAAACGCCCAAAATTACTGTACCTATCTTGAACCCTATCAAATATCATATTCATCATGTTTTCGCAGCGACACATTATTAGTGGGGGGTCATTTTATCTGGACTATAAACCATAAATTGGAGCCTACCTTTGTTTACATAACTAATTTACCGGCCTACGTGTCCCCCCAAGGGATGAAGAAGGACTCGGTCGATATTACTAAGCAGGGAGGGATTTGGAGGCCATAAATTGTGGCCCCGAAACTTATAGTCAATGTTTGTGGGCCGTAAGTTTGGATTTTCACGTAGGCACAACTTTTGTTGTTTTCTTGGAAATAATGAACTAAGAAAGATACTTACATCCAATACATATTTACACATCCGTCACGCCTCTTTCTCATCGGGGATGACAGAGACAACTTTCCTCTTCTTACTATGAAAGAGAGATACTTTATCAGGCAAAGATATTTCATCAATTTAAGTTTTCTGTAAAGTAAAATTTTTAAACCAGTAAGATATTTAGCAGACGAAAAACAATTTGGGGAACTCCATTTGATTCGTTTAGTCCGTTCCACAGCTTTCATATTTACAAAAATCTAGGCTTACGTACCTGTCTAAAAGGGTCCATAAATTCCCTAAATACGTCCCTGTAAGCATACATACATACGACGTTGGTCTAGTGGTTGTCGCCAGCGGCACGCGGTATGAATATAACTTCCTTAATGAACTCTAGCTATGGTCGTATTGAATTTTATACGGATTATAGTAATACGTCAGTGGATTTGAAACTATTTTGAAAGGACGAAGTTTAGGTATTGGACTAAATGAGTAAGTAACATAAAATATTTTTTTTAACTTTTAACTATGCTAGCTTATCTACACACCAAAGCCACCGGCGTGCCGCCGGGCTAGTCCGGCGGCTTTACGTCATATGGTTTAAAGAGCTAAAGCATTGGTATCTAAAGCTATCTATACACACACAAAAGCCTAGACCGGCGGCTTTATGTCATACGAATGGCAGCTGCCAAAATAGCCGGCGGCTTTGGTGTGTAGACAGCACAAACAACAAAGCCGCCGGCTTTTTTGACAGCTGCAATTCGTATGACGTAAAGCCGCCGGTCTAGGCTTTGGTGTGTGTGTAGATAGCTTTAGATACCAATACTTTAGCTCTTTAAACCGTTAAAAAAACTTACAGTTAGATGGATAAAAATTTCTAAGGTTCTCAATAGTTTCTTCTTATGTGCTTTGAACACCTGCGCGTTTGTGTAACTGTTACTAGGGACCATGTCATGTCGTAGCAATGCAGAAGCTAGGCCTAAATTGCGGACGCTTCACCGACAAGAGTCTTAAGTCTTAAATATGGTGTTAATGATTTTCATAAGGGATCATTAATAAAGAGGATAGCATTAACTTTAAAAAATGACCCGTCCTAAGTGTTGTCAAAACCTACAGGATTAAATGATTTTTCATTTCATTTCAGGATACCCGCGTATATTCTGTATAGTATTCAGTAGTTCCTACGTAAAAGAGTAACAAACATCCTCAAATCCATCCATCGGCACAAAATAGAGTACATAATTATAATAGTAGGATCGTAACTCTACTATCCTAAAGTAATCCTAAGTAAAATATTGCCTACTATTATGACTATTATGGCATTATTTTACTAAGTAAAATATTGCCTACTATTATGACCACTATTATGACTATTATGGCATTATTTTAGTAAGTAAAATATTGCCTGCTATTATGACTACTATTATGACTATTATGGCATTATTTTAGTAAGTAAAATATTGCCTAGTATTATGACTCACTATTATGACTCTACTATTATGACTATTATGGCATTATATAACTTAAAAAAAAAAATTGCCTACTATTATGACTCTCATAATAAATAGTAGGTAATATTTTACTTTCACGTACCTAATCTTGTTTCATTTTAAATTTAGGCAATCAAATTCGTTATCGCCATCCACTCCATTCATAATTCTATTTTAAAATCCAAAACATATTTGACGATGTTTCCTCCATAACTATTTCCACATATTACTCGCAAGTATTAAGTAGCAACTTGACCAGTATCGACATACGTACAAATTCGGTATCAACTAAAATGTTGTGAGTAACAATGCTTTATCAATAACTCGCAAGTATTAAGTGGAAACTTAGCTAGTTTCAGCATGCGTATAAATGAAGTCTCAAGTTAAGTGTTGTGTGTAGATATGCTTATCAAAATAGCCTAATTAAATCACGACCAGTACATTTGTCACGTTAGATATGAATGATAACAAAATTCACGTTTTATTTTGAATTTATGACGTTTGTTTTTGTATTAAAATGGTTTTGTATAATGAAAAATAGTTTTAAAGTGGGGTTATTTATATTTATCTTTGGCTTAATTCGGTAAATAGAATCAGGTACTAAATGCGTGTTTTTTTGGCGGTAAAATGTGTTTGAGATGTGATAATGTATAGCAGAATTAGTTTCTAAAAGATAATAATCGAATTAGTGCCCGTTCCATCATCTACAGATTTTAACAGACAAATAAACCTTTGTTTATTTCACAAAACATGATTTTTTAGACAGAGACAGGTTAGGTATGTAGATATGTAAGTACTTATTGTAAATTATACAAATACAAGTAACTAAAGAACGATGTATAATTATATTACATACAAATCTATCACCCTTCTCTACCATCGGGGTAGGCAGAAACCACTTAATTCTTGCTACGATCCAAACACACTTCCTTCGCTTCATCCACATTCATCAGTCACTTCAAACGTGCACGTCGGTCTTGGTACTTGTTTCACCATCTATAGATAAAATTTATCTGACAGATATTTTAAACACACACCTACTCTCTCTAATCTGAGACACAATCAAACATCTCTAGATCATCACATACAGCAATATTTGTTTCCACTGGAAATCAAACTAACGATCTGCGGCATGGTAAACTGGGTCATTGGAACCACGCAACTAAACATATCTCCCTACCTGTCCCCTCAAACAGAATTCATCTACAAAATTATACCGAAGTAATTTTCTCAACACATCGCGTAGATCTTAAGATATTCAAAGTCACAAATACCTCATTGTAATTCAAACAGATTGTTATACACGGAGACAAGGCTTTTACGCACTAGCGTTTTGGCCGCTGAATTAAGCCAATTCTTCACACGTTAAAAATCACTGTCAAAAGCACTCAACTGGACTTACACAAAATTATTAAAGTGTTTGTGTGTATAATGTGTACGTACCTATGTACTTATAGTAAACTATGCATAATTTCACTTTAAATAAATACAATACACTATAATACAAACTTATTCTATTTAAGTACCTACTATATACGTTTTATATTAAACATAGATAATTCACTTATAATAGAAATATATCGTCGAACGCGTCTCCGAGATTCATGGTACCCAAAAGGCTGGCAGCATTACCCCTTTGAATAGCTATGCTTATTCTTTGAGCAAACATACATATATGTAAAATTACTTATAGTAAGCTTTACCTTACTTGATATTGGCAGAATCCACAATGGAAATTGCCTTAAAATATTTGTATTATAATTCCTGGTTAGTAAGCGGAAAAATGGATAAAACCTTTTTATAAATGATAACCTTTTTATGTTTTTTTTCAGTAGGTAGCTATTTATGCTTCTCTGTAACTAATCTAATTATTTTTATGTACATTGGAAATGTGACGAAACACTGTACGCTAGTGCATAAACCCCTAAAACGTCAGAGAATCTTCCACGGGAGAAATTCGTATGGAAATTAATCATACGCCGGTTAAACTGAGACTGGGGAATATCTTTGGGGCTTTGACATTGGTTACGACACGAAAGGTACCCTAAAACCGTGTATGTATGAGGCGACTGATGAATACCGTGGATGTAGCGAAGGAAGTGTGTTTGGATCGTAGCTAGTGGAGCGAAATGGTCTGTCTACCCCGATGGGAGAAAGGCGTGACAGATATGTATGTATAATACGAAATTCGATTCAGTAATTAATTACATTATGTACTTTCTGAACCGAAATAATTTGATAAAAGAATAAGTAGAAATATTTTATTAATATTCTCTATTATTAGGTACTTGTGTCTGACAAATAACTATATATTTCCTCCTCAATTAAGTAATTACTTGTTTATTACAATAACTAAAAGTATCTTCAATATTAATACAGGCACTTATCCACTCGTTCTTATTAATATGTCGACTATTAACATACATTGTTATTATTTACTACATTCATGAGTGAATCGCTATTTACTCATATTGATATGAAGAAATGATTTCGCTTGAATAAAATGTTTTTATTTGTACTTAAGTACCAAATTGAATAGGTAGTATTTATTTATTGATGGAAGATTTACAGCAAAATAAAGTTCTTAAATACATCTCTGTGTTCAACAATGCCGGTTACAAATCTTCACATTTGAATAATGTGGATGTACGTATTCATGATTACATTGCTAAAAAAGGTGTGGTAGAACGGTACTAAGCTTTCTCTCACCAACTTAATAAGTCTGTTAAAGAAAATTCTATATGCTCTATCTAGAGTTTTCTACAAATGTGAAAACTCTACTAACATTTTTACAAGCTTTTATTTACTTTCACCTGTCCCGTTGTCTGTCTGTCGTTCTGTAATCAAATCTTGCAACTTAAATTTGATCCACTTCCCGGTTTCCGATTGAGCTGAAATTTTGCATGCTTATGTATATCGCGTGACAATGCAATATTATGGTAACATGGAGCTGATCTGATGATGGAGCTGGAAGGTGGCCATAGGAACTCCGTAATTAAATGATGCAACCCTATCGAGTTTGGGCTCATTAGATTCGTCTTGACAAGTACTTTGATACTGTATGGTAACCAGGGTCTGATGATGGAGCCGGAAGGTGGCCATAGGAACTCCGTAATTAAACGATGCAACCCTATCGAGTTTGGGCTCATTGGATTAGTCTTGACGAGTACTTTGATACTATATGGTAACCAGGGTCTGATGATGGAGGTGGAAGGTGGCCATAGGAACTCCGTAATTAAATGACGCAAACCCATCGAGTTTGGGCTCGTTTGATCTGTCTTGATGAGTACTTTCATGCTTGATGGTACCCAAGGTCTGATGATGGAGGTGGAAGGTGGCCATAGGAACTCCGTAATTAAATGACGCAAACCCATCGAGTTTGGGCTCATTGGATTAGTCTTGACGAGTACTTTGATACTATATGGTAACCAGGGTCTGATGATGAAACTGGAAGGTGGCCATAGGAACTCCGTAATTAAACGATGCAACCCTATCGAGTTTGGGCTCATTGGATTACTCTTGTAGAGTACTTTGATACTATATGGTAACCAGGGTCTGATGATGGAGCCGGAAGGTAGAAATAGGAACTCCGTAATTAAACGACGCAACCCCATCTAGTTTGGGCTCATTGGATTAGTCTTGACGAGTACTTTGATACTATATGGTAACCAGGGTCTGATGTTGGAGCCGGAAGGTGGCCATAGGAACTCCGTAATTAAACGACGCAACCTCAACTACGGACTTCATAACGGAATAACGCTGCTACGCGCTGCGAACTACGTCGTAGTAAATCTCGAATTAAAAATAGAGGTACTAAAAAGTTAAAAATAAAATTAAAGAAAAAAAAACCTTTTTAAAAACAAGCTTTTATTATTTGTTTATAAAATGAACTAAAAAGTTAAAAATAAATTAACTCTAAAAAGAAATATAACACTTTGTAACTTGATTGTAACCTTTAACGACAAATAAGCGTCTTCGTCTAGGACAAAATAATTCCATATTGTACAAATTTATTTAATTTTAACACTAAAACTTTTCACCATACATAATTATTCAATCTCGTCCCCCCTCTTTATCATAGTCCCCATTTATAAATGAAAGCGTGTTACATTGTGATAGCCTGAGGAAAATGTTGTGATGTATTAATTAAATACAACTTATATGTTGTATTTAACAAATTAAAAAGAAAAATGTTGTGTTGTATTAATTAAATACTCATTTTCCTCAAGCTATCACAATGTAACACGCTTTCATTTATAAATGGGGACTATGATAAAGAGGGGGGACGAGATTGAATAATTATGTATGGTGAAATGTTTTAGTGTTAAAATTAAATAAATTTGTACAATATGGAATTATTTTGTCCTAGACGAAGACGCTTATTTGTCGTTAAAGGTTACAATCAAGTTACAAAGTGTTATATTTCTTTTTAGAGTTAATTTATTTTTAACTTTTTAGTTCATTTTATAAACAAATAATAAAAGCTTGTTTTTAAAAAGGTTTTTTTTTCTTTAATTTTTACTTTTAATATGTACTTTAGGCCAGGTTTTTTAATATCAAGATATTATAATTGTCAAATACACCGATGTCTATTCATAAAACATGACGTTGACAATGACAGGTATAAAATATCTCTAGAAATAAATTTTCACTGGAAGTTGAAAAACCGGGCTATAATAAGACAAAATTCCGACACAAATCAAATGGAATCCACACTGGCATATGGCAAGCCGCCATACGTACGTCTCGTCCTTGTCTCGTCCTATCTTGGTATGATGTGACTGTACCATTATTTTGGAGTGTTATCTTAAATGAGTGGAGATTTAACGCTGTGCGTTAATTGCCACGAATGACTTGTTTCTTGCCTTGTTAAATGTTTTGATGGAATAATGATGAAGTGGGTAATGAAATTATTAAATTTAACATAATTATTACACTCGCCATTCATAGATATATTTATGAGTCAGGTTCTTGTTGGTGAGTAATCTCCATCTTAGCTCTGTGCTTATGTACGAAAGTATGATTCAATAGTTTCGAAAGACAAAACTGATGGGTTATGGACTGAATAAATAAGCCAAACCAGGATTTTCAGAGATTCAGTTTTTAATTTGGTTGTCAAACATACCAAAAACAGCAAGGTGACTGAAGTCATAAAAAAACCTGACACAACTTTAAACACAACTTATCTATGTTTACGAAGCTAGCTCTAACAAAAACTACCTTTATTTTCATTTCGAAACCAGCATTGCGATTACCGACAAACATCAGTCTAGAAACAACGCTGCATCAGCGCTGAATCACGTAACTCGTGTTTACTCGTATTTCGACAAAAAGAAATATTATTCTTTTACCGAAACCAGTTTCGATTAGTTTCAAAGGAAGAACAAAATTCTGATTTCGAAACTGGTTTCGAAACCTTGGCTTTGAACCGGAGCGCTCTCACTGCCAACGACTTAATTTCTTGATAAACGACGATAACTTTTGTTTCTTTCTAACCCGCCACTTCCTAAAAAAATAACGGACCTTTCCGAAATCAACACGAGCAAAGCCAAAGCAAAGCTTGTCTATTTGATACCATATATGTACGTTTAGGTAGTTGCCAAATCCATCACGCCCGTCTATCTCTAAATAAATAAAGCTTATGTACACATGTATCGGGTATCATAGCTATTGTTATAGTGATCCCATAGCGGATACTTCAATAACTTGTTACCTTCACTCTAGTAACACATAACTGTATTTTCTTACGTACGTATTTGGGGCTGGGAAACGCGCGGTTTTATTCGCTATAAAATTAATACCAAGACTGGTATTTTATTGATTTCCCCCTTGCTACTAAGGTGGTGGATTACGGCCTAATCACTCTCTATATGAGAGTAGGCTCGTGCCCCTCGGTGGGGACATAATGGGCTGATAACAACAACAACTAAGGTCTGAGGTTGGCTGGCTTGATGTAGTTACTTACATTTTGACATTTCTTATTAATTTTATGTACCTATTCACTACATGTAACTGAAAGTGTTTTAATTATAAGTACGTCTGTGTTCACTACATTATAAGAGAGGTAAAAAAAAATAAAGTGAACAAATGAAATTAGTTTTTTAAGCAAGAAATAGGTTTAATGAAAACACTATATTTATGCATTAGGATTATTAGGGTTAAAATGATATTTTTAGAGGCAAAGGTATCTGGATGAAATCGGACATTTATGAGCATTTAAGAGTTTAGGCAAGAGTGGATGGAAATGCTGGGAGGGGAAGGCCAAGATGAACGTACCTCGATCAAATCGGGGACTTGCTCAAGAAAGGCCAAATCAAGAGTACCCTAAACCAACGGGCATGTATGAGGCGACTGATGAGTGTGGATGAGGCGAAAGAGGTGTGTTTGGATCGAGGCAAGTGGAAGGAAGTGGTGTCTACCTATCTCAATGGGAGAGAGGCGTGACGGATATGTATGTATGTAAGTTTTAACTTCTAAGAAGTCTGCCATCTGTAATTGCATCTATAGACATTCTAAAACCACATCTAAACATATTTCAAGTACTTATAAAAGCATCCGCTTTCTTTATAGCCCCTGTTACAAACATTACCATGGCCTCAGGCAGCCCATGGGAAATCCGCTCGCTCGGATCTTTCACAAATAAATACAGCAAAGGGTACTTTACATTCAGCCCATATTTAGCTACCGGCGCGCTGTCAAGCAAATCGTTTATGTCTCACTTTGGGCGGGGAAATATGGGAAATTCATTGAGAGAATAGGAAATACATGGGCAAATGGGAAATTGTTGCTGTTTGAGAGATTAGCTTTTGTTTTATGTTGGAAAAGGAAAGTTTTGTTGGAAAGGGACGTCGTGGGAATTCCGCACGTTTTTTGTTTTTGAAATCAATTGTAAGATCAAACTTTTTCAATAAAAATTATTTGTATTATTTTTAAACTTTAGGTATTCAGACGATTGTGTGGTTTTGTAGTTGAAAGAAGTATTTCAATAAATAAATAAATAAAATTTTATATATAAATAAATATTTCAAAAAATAAGAATTTTCAATAATTGTTGCTAGCCCATATATGTCCCCACAGAGGGGCACGAGCCTACTCTCATACTGAGAGTGATTAGGCCGTAATCTACCACGCTGGCCAAGTTTCAATATCGTCTGAACACAAATAAGTACCTACCTAGAGTTTAGAAATAGTATGAGGCTACTGATGAATGTGGATGAAGTGAAAGAAATGTATTTGGATCGTAGCAAGTGAAGCGAAGAGATCGTTGCCTACCACGTTGGGAAAGACGTGATAGATATGTACGTTTATATGTCCTAAAAACAGAATACTAATTAAAATGACGTATTTATACCCCCCTCTCGCGACCACACACTCAAGAATTCCGCACGGAAAAGTCAAAGTTCCGGAATTCGCCGGAATTTTCCCGGAATTCCGTGTCAGTACCGGAATGCGGGTCTTCGCGTTTCATTGCTTTTATATCGCGTTTTGTCACAAACAAAAAGCTACCTAATTATATGAATACGGAAATTGTGTTTACTGTCTCTGTTTTGGGTACCGCAATTATGTGCTTCAAAGATAAAATAAATAGGTCGTTATTTTGTTTGATGTAGATAAGTCAATTATGAATGTAGATGATGCGAAAGAAGTTTGTTTGGTTCTTAGCAAGTTGAGGAAAATGGTTTTTAGGGTTCCGTACCCAAAATGTGAAAACGCGGCCCTATTACTGAGACTTGGCTGTCTGTCTGTCCGTCCGTCACCAGGCTGTATTGTATTTACACAGATAATGTATTACTATTGCCGCTATAACAACAAATACTAAAATATAATAATAATAATAATAATTAAGGGGGCTCCCATACAACAAACATGATTTTTTTGCTCCATATTATCAATAGTGAATGGTACTGAACCCTTTCTGAGCGATTCCGACTCGAACTTTGCCTGTTTTTGTCTGACGACGATGGGAAGCAGGCGTGACAGATATTATGTACCTATATAACAGGTATAGGTAGATATAGGGAAGTGTTCTTACACACTAGCGGCCAAAACGTCCTAGTGCACAAGAGCCCAAAACTTTTTATCATTATCAATAAGATTTAGCTCATTTAAGCCACATAGATCATGTTCACACATAATTATTAAGTAAACTAAAATACCTTTAGTTGAGTCATAATTATAACCCCTTATCTGAAAGATAATAATTTAAGTGCACGCAAACTCTATGATGTTATTATGAAAATATGTGACGCAGATAACAGACAAAAGTAAGAGTGTTAGTGTCCGTTTCATCATCTTCATAAAAAATGTAACTGACAGATAAACCTATGTCTATTTCTAAAAACACGAAGTTTTAGACAGAGACGGGTGTAAAATATCTGTTAGATAAATTTTATCTATAGATAGTGAAACAGCTCCTCAATATTATATATTAATACAGACATTTTATCAGGCACGCCTCGAATCTCTCCCATCGGGGTAGACAGATACCACTTCCCTCCACTTGCTGCGATCCAAATACACTAAAGTAATAAGTCCATTAAAAGTATTATATAAATTAATATAACCGGTAACAATAATATAACTTCATTAAAATAAGAAATATATAAAACAAAACGTAGGTACAAATAACCTAAACTTTTTATTTAAAAAAACCCGACTGATTTTCTTTATTGTCACTCTCATTGTAAATACGAATCTAACGACACCTCTCAAACGAAAATCCATTAGGACGTGCCAAAGAATTAAACATACTTACATACTCTCGAAAAATATAACCTTCCTTCTGGCGCAGTCGGGTAAAGCTACACTAACTTTAAGAAAGAAACACTTTTCATCTCATAATAAATAAGCATCCATAAATCCACGTAAAATTTTAAATTAAAACACTATTCTATTTGAAAATACGCGAAACAAAATTGCTATAAATTCTTTCTAACAAACTAACAACTAGTAAAAATGTTTTCGTATCCACAAAACGTACGAAGTAAACACAACATTTCAGTTCCAGTAATATTTTTGTGGCAACTCGTCACGTAGTTGCGAGTAATGCCGGTCGGAATTGAAACTGGAGTCGCCAAATTTCCGGCACTAGACCGGACTGGACCGTTCTGGACTAGTCTGGACCGAACTAGACTGGTTATACTATGTACAATCATTTTTACATTGTAGTAATAACCGTTAATATTGCTATTGAAGCTAAATATCGAAGCCTTTTGTTCTGATTTTTGACGATCTTATTAATATAAGTGGCGTCTGTGACTATCTTGGTGGCTTTTGCGGTTTTTAATAAGCATTTGATAGCTCTTAGCTTTTAAATAAACTCATAAGATTTCTTTTTACGCAAAAAATCATAAGCGAATTTTTGCAAGACTTGCGGAAACTGAAATGTCCGTCACTAAAAAAGATAACTGCGAAATACTTTGAGTATATACGTAGAATATAAAAGGAGGTGCCACATTATTTTTTCATATAAGTACAAATGAGTTTATGACAGCGTGCCAAGGTTGGCGCAAGTTTTTCATAATTTTCTTGTTAAATGACCTGTCAAACGATAAGAAATTCCATACAAAAAGGTAGCCATTTTGCGCCAGACCAGGCACGCATATCCAGACGGTATGGCACCTCCTTATATATTCTATACTCAAAGGCGAAATATCTAAGACAAGGAAGTGTCAAAAGACGCGAAAAGACGAAGGCGGCAATCAGAAAAGAATTCGGAATTGTCGAAAACGCTGCGTTTAGATATCGGAAACGGCGCGAAAATGTGATTTATAACCTATAAACGCGGCTGAATGGTGTTCGCACCTTTGCCTTTAGGATATACGAACAACAGACGAGGTTTTTTATCGTACCAGATTTATTGGCGCGAAATAAAATATTCATTGGGAAATATGATGCCTTTTGTTTTTTTTTTAGACTATCAACAGGTTATGAAATACTGTTGCGTTCTGCTTCGGTTATTTTTAGATGAGTTTTAGGTTATGTTTGGGTTTTAATGAAAAATACTTTTAGTAAAGTAAAAATGTGATTTAATTAAATGTTTAGGGCCTCTACCCACTGCTATTCATTGAAAGCCATTAGAAAAACGGAGAAATCCTTAAAATCACTGTAAAAACCACTCAACTGTGTAACCCTACGTAGATACAAAGTTAGCTTAGTTCAATTGAATGATATTGATTCCAAACTTGCATAAAGAAGAATTGTCCCTGGGTTTTTCAAGTACTTGAAGCTGTTTTACAATAAAGTAAATAGGCTCCTAACCTTTTTTGAAAGAGTACCTCATCATCATGTCAGCTTATGGACGTCCACTGCTGGACAAGAGCCTCCCCCAAGGATATCCACAACGACCGGTCTTGCGCTGCCCACATCCAACGGTTTCCAGCGACTTTACCCAGTCCTCAGTCCACCTTGTTGGAGCCCTTCCCACACTGCTTCGTTCGGTGCGTGGTCGCCACTCGAGAACCTTTCTGCCCCATCGTCCATCGGTTCCACGAGCAATGTGCCCCGCCCACTGCCACTTAAGGTTTGCGATTCTTCGAGCTATGAAAGAGTACCTATACAAAATTACTATAAAAAAACTCACAAAATAAAAGAACAATAAAAACTTGGAACTTAGATATAAAACCTCTTTATTTAAACTCCAATTAAAAACATAAAACTTTACAAATGAGGTAGAGTGCGTTTCACGAAAGAAGTCCCCCGGATATTTTTGGAACTAAATTTGACAGGTCTATTTTCCCTATTTTCTGACCTATTCCCTGATAGTAGGTAGAAAAACCCTTACTTATTTTAATAAAAAATATACTTTTTACATGACAGAAATATTGATAAATTGATATATTTATCAAAATGTACACCAACCTACTCATGAAATGACAAGAACAGTCGAAATATGCAGGAAATAATATTATTTAATAAATTACAAGTGAAATAAACATAATATAGGTAGATGTTGTACTCATAAATGGCAACATTATCAATTTTGACATGAAATACAGCGCCGCGGCTAGGGGACTTCTTTCGTGAAATGGACTCTAAATAAAGCAATTGTTAATGAATCACCTTATCTATATTCGTCCTTGCCACCTATTTACGTCAGCTATCTTGAAAAGCCGCCATTACACAAATTGATTGCGTACGAGTGTGAATGGAACTTTTATTTATGTTAACATGTCTTATCTATTAGGTGAGATAGTGAATTATATGTTATTTTGTATAATTGCTGGTTGTTTGAAGTAAAATTGGCTATTAATAAGACAAAGCTATATTTTTAGGTACGTATGCATTGTATACTTTTAATGTACCAAGGTTCTATCTTTATTTTTACTAATTATTACGATTATAAGTGTGTTTGGTTGAATCGTAGCAAGTAGAGCGAAGTGGTCTCTGCCTACTCTGATGAGAGAGAGGCGCGACAGGCATGTATGTAGGTATAAAGGTATGTATGACTGTATTATGATTACATTGTCAATAGATAGTTTTTACAAAACAAAAAGGCTATGAAAATTCATTCATAGAACTTTCGATTTTATTTTTATCAAAAATGATTTGGACCCAAACCAGACACGATAACAACCAACCAAATAGCCCATCTACATAAACTTTCAACTTTCACACCTCTATATCCATTAGTATGGAAACTAGATAATTAAATGGTAATGTATTGATCGCGGTAATAACCATACGTCCTGATTTCGACAGGTAATTTAGTTTGGAACGGTGTCGTGTCGAATTTAGATTATTAGGTTGGTACTGTTAGGTTGATCTTGTAATTATTAATTACATTTTGGATGTAACGGGTCTCTTTTGATTTTTAATGTGATATTTTATTAATAATAATAAAAAAATAATGTATAGTGTAGGTATACTATATTTTTTTTACATAAAAAAACAAATACCTAGACTTAAGACAAACATCTATTTACATTATAGTAATGTAAGTTTGTTGTGGGAATCGAATCCATGACCTGTGGTATGGCATGTAGGGTCAAAATCCTAAAAATGGCTAGAAATTAAAAAAATATTTCTAGCCATTTAATTTAGTAAGTAGTAACAAAGTAAATAATTTTCAAAACATTCACATCACATGCATACATATCTGTCACACCTCTCCCATCGGGATAGGCAGAGACCACTTCCATACTTATCCAAACACAAATTCGTATTAAAAAGATAACCAAGAGCAGTTTTGTATTTTCTCAATACCGGTACAATAAGAGAAGTAATACAGGGTATAAATTGTGGGAGGCCACGTCCGGGCCAATCACGTACAGACAACAAAACACGGTTATCTAATATGCATTTTATTGTGGAGTGTGGCGGCGAAACTTGCGAGCGAATTGGGACGGAGTGGCAGCAAAGAAGTTGGTTTTATTTTTGCTTTGATAGTTTTTTTTAATGGTTAGGTAGTGACGATTTGATTTAATAGTGAGTAGTTGATTATTTGGATGGTTAGTTTTAAGTGTTTTCAATCTTGTTATTTGAATTATTAATTCTAATATACTTACTCTACTCATCCGCCATGACTTTCTGTCTCGAGCTAGTCAAATGTTTTTAATAACGAAGGCAAATGTACCTACTACACTTGAAAATCTCAATGTTTTTTAAAGCTATCGTGAGGGATCAGTTTTTCCCCAGAGAAGAATCTACCAAGAAACTCTGTTGGGTTCTTTTCAAAGCAAATACATATTTAAAGTCTCTTCTACATATTTAAAAAACCATAACTAATTCTTTTAAAACGATATTAATTCATAAATAATCTACTTATCCATTTTATCCAAAAGAAAAATCTACTTTGCTAACTTATACAAAATGAAACTATTCTGCGAACGGTACGTAGCAAGTCGCGTAGCGTCGTAGCACTTGTCGTAGCCGCGTAGAGCCTACGCGTGCAACTTTGATGAAGGCTGTAGCTACCATATGCCGGCCGTGTTTGTTCTTTCAACTTTACCTACGAAGCCTTCTGCATATTCTTTCCTATATTAAAGAGGCTATATTTGTTTAAGGCTGTTTAGGTTGTAATACATTGTTTGTAATGGCTTTATAGTGCGTTGCTGTTTTGTTTTGGTATATTAGCTCAAAAGTCGGAAAAGAAAATTAAGGTTGATTAAGTAACACTTAGATAACATATTTATAATCCATTACTGTTAAACAAAATAGGTTAATACGCTGTAGTATACCTACTAATAAATAAGTTAATAAGCGCTATTTTTTTTGTACAATAAATAAACAATTAGAACTCTCAACCAACTTGCATGTATGGTTGTGATGGATGTGGATGAAGCGAAAGAAGTGGGTTTGGATCGTAGTAAGTGGATGGAAGTAGTCTAGTTGTCTACCAATACTACCCAATGTGAGAGAGGCACGATGGGCATTTATGTATTTATGTATTAAGTTTAAACGACTGGCAATCCTACCAGGCTGAAAATATTAATTTGAAACATTTTTAAACTAGTTTTTTCGTTGTTTCAGAGCCGTAAAGCGGTCCTATTAGCGGAGATGCGCACGCGCTAGCAGGCTGGCGGGGTACGCGCGTCACACGGCGTACGGCGGCGCGGCGTACCACTCGCGCGCGCCCGCCCTCCCGCTCAACGCCAGTGAGTATCTAATTACATTAAGAATGGCTATTATTGTCCATATTGATCCAATAGTTGGTCCTATTGTCGTAAACGAACAAAGAATTGAGTCCCAGACATTTTCACTTCCCCACTACAGAGGTAAGCGTGATTACGAGAGTGATTAGGCCGTAATGCACAACACTCTTAATGCGGATAAACGGATTTTACATACACCTCAGAATTTCTTCTCTAGAGTGTGTTAGTTTCCTCACAATGTTTTCCTTCACTATAAAACAATAATTTTCTAAAGAAAACTCACTGGCTATAAATAGGGCGGTCGCTCACATCTTCTTAAACTTACGCTAGGAGATTCGCAAAGAAGAAGCTTTCATCAGATGAATGGAATTTTAATATTATTTCCCTATTTTCCTAACTTGTGTTTATATCGTGCTACTTTTCCACTACGCCATTAACAAACTAGCTGATGAAAAGTGACACCACAACTACATTACATCATGTTATCTCCGTACAGATCTGTCACGGCAACCGCTTCGGTGGAACGCCGCCCTAATTAGCGACACGACCTTATTTTTTAAAGTGAACTTTTTTTAAGGTTATATTTATATTTTTCTGGACATTTTATTGGTTCTTTAGAGTACCAATAGTACCAGTGAGTGTGGATGAAGCGAAAGAGGTGTGTTTTGGATCGAAGCAAGTGGAAGGAAGTGGTCTCTGCCTACCCCAATGGGAGAGAGGCGTGACGGATATGTATGTATGTATGTTTTATTGGTTCTTTCGAGTGTTTTGAGAAATATTTGTCCAAAAAAAAAATACAATTTATTTTTCTTTTTGTTCTTTTAAAGGTTAAATATATATACTACAGAATAAAGTTAAAAAAATACTCAAAAGCTTTTTATATCAGAATGGGGATGATGACTACATTAAAAAATTCAAACAATAATTAGTTCGTCTTTTAGGCTATTAAAAAATATTTGAAACAAATTTTTTAACTGATCAAATACATAAATAAATACAAAGATACAGAGCATCAAAGTTACGGAGTGAGGGGTATCGACGTCACTCATAGGTTAAAATCGTACTAAGGCGTGACGTCACGAGCAATTTAACCCAGTGTATCTTTATCATTTTTAGTTTAAGAGAAAAAAGAAAAAATACGTGTCGAATATTTTAAAACAATCTATGTGATGGTCTAAAAAATTTTTTTTTGTCGTCATGCCCATTATCATAATTAAAAAAAAAAGTCTTATCGGTGCAGAATCCACTATTTAATGAATAATAGTAAGTAGTTACATAGGCTATATTATTTTAAGATATTGCGTAAAATCAAGATATGACGAAATATACAAAGTAGTCTTCGATAAATAAAAAACATCGTACTTTAACAACAAATTGCAGAACCTAGCTTCAAAAACGTTTCACTCGTTTAATAATTAAGTGATTATTCGATCGATAAACCAACAAGTTGACTGTTAAACGGTACAAAATTAATTTCCATTATTAAATTAATTTCACAACTGATCGGCCGTGAAGCGACGTGTTGGGTAAAATGTTTGGCTAATTTTGTATTAAAGTTTGATCAACATGTTTATTAGATCAATCAACTGATCGTTCCGTTAGGTTTCTTGTCGTTTCTTTCTCTAGGCTAGTAGTGAAGTGATAGTATCCTAAATATTATAAATTTCAATGTTTATGTCTATGGATGAAATGGATGGATGGATGGAAGTATGTTTGTTAAGGTGGGTCCGCTGCTCATGTTTTGAACAACCATTCAATGAACATTTTGTTCAAATTGAATGATTTTGCTGACAAATCAAAGGAAAATTTCATTCATTTCGTTCAATGTTTACCAAAAACTGTTCAAAACATTGAGCAGCGGACACGCCTTCTCTCCTTCACGCAAGAATCACTGAGCACTTTTTTATGAACCTATAATAAAGGTTAGAAATCAGTTCAGATAAATATAGCTTTCTAAAAGCGAACATATGTTCGGAATTTTAATTAAGAAATTGTCTTTGACGTTGCTACTTTTAATTCTTTATAGATATTATCCCAATATAATAAGTAAAATATAAACAGCGTTATTTCAAAAGGAGATTTAAATAAGTTTTAGAACTAATTTAGTTTTAAGTCATGACAGGACATGGAAGTTCTAGAACTAAATCTTTTATTTAAATCTCGTTTAGTAATACATAACGCTGTAAAACTGCAATAGTGTAAAAAAACGTGTTTCAAATATTTTTTAATAGCCTAAAAGACAGACTAATTATTTTTTGAATTTTCGAATGTAGTCATCATCCCCATTCTACTTTCCAGAGATTAATTGAAAAACGTCTCCGATTTCTTCTTAATTCTTAATTATCTCTCGTAATAAACTATTTTCTCCGAGAAAGCCGGCATTAATAAATCAATTAAGTGAAGCAATCCGGATCTGTTTAATATTGACGAACCGGCTCCGGAATCGGGTCAGTTTTTTAAGCTGACCGATATTGACCTTCTAATTAATAAATAACGCTACTTTGTATTGGAATTCTATACACATATGCTCTTTCGCTTTTGTGACGGGAGTCTTAGGTAATTTATATAAGAACTCTTATTATATGGCTTAGACTTAAAGACCTTTAAACTAAATGTTAATCTGACGTATAAATTAGAATATTGCCAAGTTTTGTCAAAATCTGTTCAGTAGTTTTTGCGTGAATGAGAAACAACATACTATATCCATCGGCACAAACATTGCCATTTATAATATAACTAGAGGCTGCCCGCGACTTCGTTCGCATTTATCGTCATATCTTGAAAAAAAGTCGTGATATCTTAAAATTATATAGCCTATGTGTTATTCTGATGTATAAGCTAAGTTATTGTAAAATTTCATTAAAATCTGTTCAGTGACTTCTACTTGATGAAGTAACATCTATCCATCCATCCATCGGCACAAACATTGACATTTATAATATAAATAGGATGTAATGTTTTGTAGACACAAATATAAGCTCAATCCTGCTATAACTAATTCATATTATATTTTATATTGTCAAAGTTTGTGCCGATGGATGGATGTGAGGATGTTTGTTACGTAAGAACTACTTAACAGATTTTAATGAAACTTTACAATATTGTAGCTTGTATATCAGAATAACCAATAGGCTATAGTAATTTGAGATACTATGTATTTTTTTGAAGATATGACGATAAAAGTGAACGAAGTCGCGGGTAGCTTCTAGTAGGTACATACAATAGGCATGATGACAAAAAAAAATTATCCATCACATAGATTATTTTAAATATTCGACACGTATTTTTTCTTTTTTCTCTTAAACTAAAAATGACAAAGATACACTGGGTTAAAGTTGCTCGTGACGTCGTCACATCATGTCAGCTTATGGACGTCCACTGCTGGACAAAAGCCTCCCCCAAGGATCTCCACAACGACCGGTCTTGCGCTGCCCACATCCAACATCATCCACATCCACCTTAGGATTTTTACCTAGGAGTGACGTCAATACCCCCCACTCCGTAACTTTGATGCTCTGTATCTTTGTATTTATTTACTTATTTAATCAGGTAAAAAATGTGTGTCAAATACTTTTTAATGGCCTAAAAGACGGACTAATTATTTTTTGAATTTTTGGATGTAGTCATCATCCCTATTATATTAAGTAGGTACCTAAATATGTAAAAATAAGTAGGTACATAGTAGCACACCCCTTTCCCGTAGGGGTGGAAGAAATGCACTTTCTTCCATTTGTTACGATTTTGCATCATCCACATTCATAAATCTTTTCGTGCATGCTCGTCGCTTTAAGAAAAGACTATTATAAAACATTCTTTTAAAATTTAAAATGTAAGTTTGAGCACAATTTCTTTACTTTACTTAAATAGGAACGGTGTATAAAATCGACGGCTATAATATGAACACGAAACTCCTAGCTTAGCATGGCACTCCGTGGCAAGACGTTGTCATGCGTTTGTCACGCTTACGTCTCTGTCTATAGTTTTAAATGTGATAAGGACAACATACTTGAGATAATTGTCGCGGCACGCCGTGCTAAGCCCCCTGGACAACTTTCCCCTGAAAACATAGATCGAAAAATAAAAAAATCCGTTAATTATACCGATCGGATAGGAAACAAACGAACCGAACGGATACGAAAACTTACATACATACATATCTGTCATGCCTCTTTCCCATCGGGGTTTGCAGAAACCACTTCGCTCCACTTGCTGCGATCCAAACACACATGTTTCGCTTCATCCACATTCATCAGTTCCCTCATACATGCACGTCGGTTTGTGTAGTATTGGCTTGGTCTTTTTTCAAGATACGTCCGTCTCGCTCTTCCCTTCCCAACTTCTCCTTCCATTCTCGCCTTTTTTATCTCTCTTTCGGAGATACTTTCTACATTCCCAAACAACGTTAGTATTCCACTGCTGGGTAAAGGCCTCTCTCCTCTTTCTCCGCGATTCTCTATTACGTGGCTTTAATTTCGACATAGTTTAAGCCATACCATATTGCCTGCCGTATTTACTATGTACCTACCTACGTATCTACAGTCACGAGCAATAATATATCTATCTACACATTCAAATTTTCATAGTATTGTATCTTCTGTTGTTTCAAAAATATATGTTCACCAATTTGTTCAATAACTAAGCCAACAGTCAAATAAATCATTAAACAAATTGACGAAATATACTTAATAATTTTTGAATTAATTAATTTTTAGGGTTCCGTACCCAATGGGTGAAAACGAGACTCTATTACTTAGACTTGGCTGTCCGTCCGTCCGTTTTTCGCCAGGCTGTATCTCAAGAACCGTTATAGCTAGAGCGTTGAAATTTTCACAGATGATGTATTACCATTGCCGCTATAACAACAAATACTAAAAATAGAATAATAACAATTAAGGAGGGTTCCCATACAGCAAACATGATTGTTTTGCTTGATGTCATTAGTGAATGGTACGGAACCCTTCCTGCGCGAGTCCGACTCGCACTTGGCCGGTTTATGAATAATAATTTTTGAAACGACAGCAGTTACGATACTTTGAAAATATCACAATGTATGTATAATTTTGCTAGTGACTGTACTACTGTAAATTCAAACTTAATGCGAGCAGTATCACTAGCATTACGTCTAAGCAGAATCTCTAGGTGTGATTCAGTACGTCCTATAATTCCTATTGTGAGACTCTGGCATCCGCAATATAGCGTTGCTTGTCCTTGTTTGTACATAGTTCTGTTCCTCTGAATTTAATAGCTTGTATTGTTGATACGTTCTAAACCGGTATTGTTCGGTTATAGGTCGTATAATAGGTGTAACAGAAAGGGGGTTATAAAGCCGAAACACAGCAATAGTCCTCATGAATCTGCACAACTTTCCCCAAGGAAGATGGGTCGTAATTCGATAAAAAAATTCGCCTACTCATACAAAATGTCCGATCAGCTGATCGAGTAAGTATAGGGGGATCCCATTTTTTTCGAGTTACGACATATTCTTTGGGGAAAGTTGTTCAGTTTCATGAGGACTATCGCTGTGTTTCACCCTGATTCCCAACTCCTTAGTATTTCCTTATTAGATACTCAAGGAAACTAACGATTTTGATTATACGTGTTGTAATTTCGTAATAATAGGTAGTCAATGATTTTAGTAGGTAGTCAACTTACATGTATGTGAAATCCTTGATTCTTTTTTGGACTACAGTTTTTGAAAGTTTGATGCTGGAGGCCGCAGACAGTAAATAAAATCACTTTTTAAGTAAAAATAACTAGTTTTGCATTTATTGGAGATTTATAAAATAAGCACAGTGCAAATAGCGCAGATCAGACAGACAAGTGAAAAGCGGATACGGAAGTGAATCTATTGTGGGGTTGCCACAGTTTTATTATAATTATATCAGCTGCTTCGTCCGAAGATAATGTGTAATAATATGTGTGTATGTGTGTGTGTGTGTGTGGGGGGGGGGATTAACAAGTACCAATCTTCCGCATATTCATCAATTTTGACAGAATCCAGCTAATTGATCGGCGGATTAGTGTTATCCTACAACAAGTTTGATGACGCTTTTTACGTTTAAAAGAGTCGCCAAACTTGTTGCACTTGAAGTCAATGCTATTTTTATAAGCTTACACTAGATTCGCATGGTATCTTTCCCCAGAGAAGAATCTAGAAAGATTTCTTTCTTATTTTATTAGTTCATAGATTAAGAGGCTGCCCGCGACTTCGTACTCATTTATCGTCATATCTTGGAAAAAAAACATGACATCGTAAAATAATATAGCCTATGTGTTATTCTGATATCCAAGCTAAGTTATTGTAAAGTTTCTTTAAAATCTGTTCTGTAGTTTTTACGTGATGAAGTAACAAACATCCATCGGCACAAACATTGACATTTATAATATAAATCGGATGAGCAGAGCAACTAATAATCTAGCAGCCTACGAGGAAGTAGGCTCCAAGCCAGAAACCAACAGAAAAAAGTATTTATGTTATTCACACACCTTTAGTTTGCAAATACAAGGTTCCATTGCATGATAAGAGGCAGTTAAGCTCCTTCATATAAAACAATAGCAATATTTGCGCGTCGTATCAAAGTTATCTTCACGCCACGACTTTTAGGGGTTTTGTTTTGATGAAATGGTATTTTTAAGGTATCTAATTATTATTATATATCTAATTATTCTAATAATTATTTTTGTTGTTGTTGTTAGCCCATATATGTCCCCACCGAGGGGCACGAGCCTACTCTCATACAGAGAGTGATTAGGCCGTAATTATTATATTTATATAGGTAATAATAATAATTATTATTATATTCATTATTATATCATCATATTATATCATTATTATATATCTTATTATTATATTAATACAAACTAAATAGGCCAAGTTAAGAGTACCCTAAGCTGATGTGCATGTATGAGGCGATTGATGAATGTGGATGGAGGGAAGATGGAGGGAAAGAAGTGTGTTTGGATCGTAGCAGGATTGACAGATATGTATGATTTGTACTTACCTACTTTTAATTAATAATTAGCCAACTTTGAAACATTAATTAAAAAAAAAAAGTTTTATGTCTTTTTATTATATGTCATAGTACTGTTAATTCGAACTAAACTTATTAACTGTAGCAGCATACAATTCAATGAAAATTTCCTCTAAAATTATAAAACTGTGATCCATTTCTAGCACTTATTTCACGAGGTCGATTTTTCCTACCCAACTCCTTTAACACACCGAGTAACTTACGCAAATTATTTTCGGGAATCCAAAGCAGGATATAGTGTCAAATAAATCCAAAATGTCGCCCAATTTCTTCACAAAGATCCTTTGCATTCTAATGTATCAAATTTTCTCAAAGTTAGGGAAGCCTTGAGTTTATTTGAGGCGATTCTGCCCATTTTACCCTTAAAATGGGGAAAGACAGATGGCTGAGCTGAATGGGGTGGGTAATTTTATGTGCTGTAACAATGGGGGCTTGAGATGGGAAATTTTGAGATCTGAAGACAAAATGAAATATTTTAGTCGTGGTTTTGAAGTTGAAAAAATCTTGTGATTTATTTTAGCTTTGTCAGTCCTTTATCTATAGTATATAGCGTCAGTGGTGCCAAACAAAGAATATTTCCTAAGAAACAGGGTTCAGAATATAAAATGGAATTTCCATTCATATAAAGTTAAAAAGTGTATGTTAGCTAACTCAATTTTTTATATGAAAACTTTTTTCAGTAATTTACTATTTTTTTATATTCGTCACATAAATCCAACTCGATTTCAAACTAAATCGAGTTCGAATAGAATCATCGATAACTTTTCAAATAAATCCTGGACGTCACTAAAACACACACTTCAGATCTCGGAACAATAACTTCTAACTTCAGTTATTGTAAAACGAGGAGCCATTAAAAAAAAAATGTTTGCTGAAGTAGTAAAAATAGAGTTGGGAGAACTTCTGGAATTCGGATACTTATCGATAAGTTATTAGCTGTGTTTTTTTACTGCATAAAGAAAATCTTGAAATTCACCTTATTACTTTCATCATGTTTCAACTTTTCATTGTGTCCATTCGGTTTTTAATCGAACAACAATTTTTGCTTTAATGTGCAAAACATTTTAAAAAGTTGTCATATGAAATGCTTCGCCACTAGAGCCTCAAAGCCTCAATTTGCCAAAATAGAAAAGAGTTCAATTTAACAGAGCCAAAAACAATTAACGGAAATAAAAATAGGGATGTCCTAATTAAAAGTCACTTTAAAACAACAAAAGCGAAAACAGAAAGTGTATTTCAAAAAAGAAGCCAAAAAAGAACTTTCCAATTCTTTAGAAGCTTTTTTCAGTCGATTTTTCATTAAGGGAAGTAACAACTGGCTTTTACATAAATTTGCATGAAGAATTCTACACAGGGTGTGACAAATATCGTGCAGCTGAAACTCTTGTGATAGAAACGACTTTTATCAGGAAACGGGGATCAAAATTATGAGAACTAGAAATACATCCATCATTGTGATCATCATTTCAGCCTGTAGCTGCCCATTGCTGAGCCTTGGCCTCTCCTATGAGTTTCCAGCACGACCGGTTCATTGTTACCTGCATCCAAGGAAACCTAGCGGTTTTCACTAAGTCGTCGGTCTAGATGGACGTATTACACTGACCGTGGTCTCCACTCCAGGGGACTTAGCATACGTGCCGCGACAATTATCTCACGTCATGCTGTCCTTATCACATTTAAAACTATGGACAGAGACGTAAGCGTGACAAACCCATGACAACATCTTGTCACGGAGTGCATGTTAAGCTAGCAGATCTTATTTGCCCCATCGCATCGGCGGCCTGATCTTCGCAAATACATCATAGACGAAAGGATGGATGTGCAGCGAAGTCATAATAATATGGTGTCATCTTTTAGTATTAAACAATGACACCCAAAAAAGCATGCCAATCTCTTTTGCTCGTCCAGTTTATACAGCTAGCGAAAGCGTGCAGGGAGATTTAATTCCAAAACACACCGGATGCGTATGCGTAGACGTGTGCGTACCTCTGAGTTGTAATGTATGGAACTTACACCGCTTGCTTAACGTAGACATACACGTCGACGTGACGCGGAGCCCGGTGTCACATCAGGTTACACCGTGCTTACGTCTACGTTACGCATACGTATCCGGTGTGTTTCAGCCTTAAGCTAAGAACAGTATAGTCCCACATACGCATTGTACACAAAGATATCTGCTCTATAGAAATAATATGATTAGAAGCACACTTGTCACACGCAACGTTATCCCACGTTGCGTACGTGGGAACAGTCTGTTTCTACCTTCATTTTACACGTCTGTACTTCTGCCGTAGCGTTCCCGGTGTGGCTCGAGCTTAACTCTGTAAGCTAATATCTTCAAGTTAAACCAGCACGAGTTATAGCATGGCGA
The DNA here is from genome assembly GCA_947563765.1 of Anarsia innoxiella. Classification (NCBI taxonomy): domain Eukaryota; kingdom Metazoa; phylum Arthropoda; class Insecta; order Lepidoptera; family Gelechiidae; genus Anarsia; species Anarsia innoxiella. Next base: position 8,710,023 of record OX387401.1, on the reverse strand, counting down.
ACAGCTCATTTAGCTTAAACTCAACTTCGGTTTTATAGCTTGAAACAAGATTAAGATGATCTTTAGGAGGTCTCTGTTGATAAACTACTGAGTTCCTAACTAGGTAGGTGCTTACGTATTTAATGATTGTTTAATAGCTGGTTGCGGAAAGACTCATTATTACTCACTTACTCACGGTCCTTTAAACTATAGCTGACACTGCCATTGTCCAAAATTAGAAGAAGATGACACGATGTTTGTAACTTTAACAGCAGTTGCCATATTAATAAAAATGCATGATATTTTTTCCAACAAAGGGGACTGGCTTAGAATACTAATACCTACTGTATTGGGAGGTACTTACCTTTTACAGACAGAAAAGATAACAGATAATAAAGTTATTATTACCTGTATAGCCAAATATTAAAGCAGTCTGATTTAAATATATTTTAATAACAAAACTAAGAACCATAAAAAGTTAGTATTTATTTATTTTATTTATTAAAATTACAATTTAGAAATTATGCTAACATTAAACTACAACGGCGGCGTAACAAAAACCTATTTAGGTTTGTCCGTACACCGGTTCGGCGACATTCTGCGGCGCAATGACAATTACCTTACCATAATTTAAGTTACTTATATCTGTGTTAGTTTAAATATTTAGTATTTTTATGCAGCTTATTTGTTAAGTAGGTAGATTTGATCGACACTCTGCGCGCACGGGGCAGCCGTGCGATAGAAACCGGTTAGATGTGGCTAGTTAGTTCCATGTACAGAGTGCTTCACAAGTTACAGGTTAATTTAATTGGCGAGACTCAATTAATTTGTTAATAAAGTAGGTTTTTAGTAAATATTTAATATTTCTTTCATGGATTTTTATTTTGAGCTCTTTTGGAAGTTTATTTATTAGGTTAGGTACGATATATTTGAGCGTTAGTTTACCATATAGGTTTTGAAAGCTTGGAACAATAAGTTTAAAATTGGTAACACTGCGAGTTTCTTTTTTATAATTGACAATTTGTTGGTAGGTCTTATTGAAAAAAATTTCTATTAGTATTGTGAAGTTAATTTTATCTTGGATAGGAATAATTTTGCAAAATGAAAAAAGTTTTTGGTAGTTATTTTTATGTTGGAGTTTAACGTTATGTGGGACTATTGTTTTTTTAGTAAAAACTCGTAAGTTTTAAAAATAATCTATTTCACATTTTCCACAAATACGATATCTGAAATACCATTAAATCAACTTCTCTTAAAACACTCGTAAAGAAACTTTTAAGTATAATAATAAATTAACTTAGGTAAGAACTTAGGTTTATATTCTAGTACTTAGAGCATCTAGACTCTAAGACTCCATGGCTTAGGTCCAAAAGGCAACAAAGCGTGCGCGTCGAGCCATAATAATTGAATTAGAGCTGTTACGTGTCGGTGCAAGCTGGATGCAAGGTAATAACAACTCTATGTAGTTACCAAACAAGATATTTTTACAAGCTGCCTATGTAGGACACTTCAATGAGATTATAAGGAAATGTATAGCCTTTGACTGCCTCTGTCTTTGTTATTTTGTGTCTTTTAAACTCGTTCCGGAAATTGGTATTTTGGTGAAATACATAAACGTTACGGCATCATTTAAAATGTACCTACTTTTTTAGCCTATTTCGTCCCACTGCTGGGCAAAAGCCTCTCCCATGCCTCTCCAAACACTCCTGTTATTAGCTGCTTCCCACCAATCTTCCCTGAATGAGCGTAGGTCGTCACTCCATCGTTTTTACTTAAATAAAATATATTTTTTTATCCAACATTTATTGCAAATAGTTATTTGAATAAGTACCTACTACAATAAATAATTGAATGCTGAATGCATAAAACCAAGCGTTGTTGCGGCAATATTTTTTACTTATTCCAGCTGTGGATTTTGAGCCATAACATAAACTCTAATCACATTACCTATTTACTTTTTATAACCTAAATAAATCGACCTACCTATCTAAATCCAGGCACCAAAATCTAAACCAATCCCGGTTTGTAAAGCAAGAAACTTATCGTAAGTGTAATAAAACAGTCCTAAATCTTCTTTATCGCCGTCCCGCGGTTCGGTTATATCGGATACGAATTACAAATGATTAATGAGGCATTTCCCATCCCTATTTCACGTCATGTCTATAGCTTTTGATATAATAGCTTCTGATAAAATATGAGCGAGCGGTCTTGCATAATGTTGGGTTCGAGTTAATGGCTTTATGCGTGAATTTGAAATATTTGATATCTATATTTTGACTAAAATTTGTGTTAACATTTCTAATTAAATGTGTAACATAAAAAAATACAAGAGAAAAAAGTTAATAAATCTTTATCAAAACAATGTTACGACACACATAGCGCCATCAATACGCAGTTTTAGAACTAACAAGAACGGAACAGTTTTACCGACGGAGCGGGCGACGCATGCGTGATTGTGATTGGCGGGCAACAACCGCACAACTAACATTCACACATTCACAAATACCGACGTGTTGATATTTTATCACGCACACAACGCCAGTCAGTCACGGCTGTCAAACGTATACGAATGTCAATAATGTGTATCCAGTGATTTTTAGTGTTAATTTTTATAATTCTGTGATTAGTTAGCTATAAAAACGTAAGTACACTTTAAATACTTTTGTCTTAAGTAGTTAATTTTATTGTTTCTAGTTTTGGAGGTGTTACTTTGTAATGGTGACTTAATAACCTTAAAATATTTAATGTTGGCGATATTGCGCATGTGCGGGAGATGTTATTGTACTGTGAATTGAGAATCCATTTCAAGATTTTAGTGATAAATCCTTGTAAAGTACAGTTAATTGCTGTAAGTTATAGTACCAAATAATTTATAGTCGTAGCCTAATTTGAAGTAAGAGATTAACATTTTCGCGCACACATTTAATATCCGATATGGTCTAGTGGCTAGGATACCTGGCTCTCACCCAGGAGGCTCGGGTTCGATTCCCGGTATCGGAATACTTTTTGTAATTTTTAAAACAAATTTTATTTATTTTCCTTTTTTCAGATCCAAAATGAACGTAATGGCAGCTTTGGCCATTACGATGGTCTTCGTCGGGTGTTGTTCCAATGTGATATTTCTGGAACTTGTTGTCAAAGAGGATCCAGGGGCGGGAAATCTGGCTACGTTCCTACAATTTGTTTTCATCGCCGTAGTAGGATTCTGTACCGTTGGCAAATTCGGTACCGCGAAAAGGAACATACCTTTCAAGCAATATTTACTCCTAGTCGGGTTTTTCTGGACAAGCAGCGTTGCTAACAATTACGCTTTTGATTTCAACATACCGATGCCTCTACACATGATTTTCAGAGCTGGATCTTTAATGGCGAACATGGCTATGGGAGTTTGGATCTTAAAGAAACGGTACACATTTCTAAAATACCTTGCAGTATTTATGATATCAGCTGGCATAGCAATTTGCACAATCGTATCCAGCTCAGACGTTAAATCCCCGAGAGCTACAAGTGAAGACGCCGCAGAAGAAGAACGTCTTAAGTTCATTGACTGGTTATGGTGGTGTCTAGGAATCGCAATATTGACTTTTGCCCTTTTCGTTTCGGCGAGAATGGGTATATTCCAGGAGTCATTGTACTCTAAACATGGAAAACATCCTTGGGAAGCGTTATTTTACACACATTTATTGCCTTTAGTATTTTGGTTGCCGACAGCACCAAATTTAATTGGACATGTGAAAATTGCTACAGAAACTCCCTTAATTGAAGCGTTTGGTGTTATATTACCTAGACAAGTATTATGGCTGACTCTTTACGTGTTAACGCAAGGACTATGTATCAGTGCAGTGTATGTTTTAACAACTGAGTGCGCGTCACTAACTGTTACATTAACAGTTACTTTAAGGAAGTTCGTGTCACTATTATTCTCGATATGGTATTTTAGTAATCCGTTTACAACGGGACATTGGATTGGTACGATTCTAGTGTTTATAGGCACGTTAATATTTACTGAGGTTTTACAGAAATGTGTGGGAATATTCTTGCCCAAAGCGGAAGAAAAGAAGAAGAAAATGTAAATTAATTAAATAGGAACTTCTCCATAGTTTAATTGACAATGCTTTGAAGCTGCTTGAATCAGGCAAATCAGATTAATATAGATGCTATATAGATAAAAAAGACGACGCATAATGCTAATTCCTAATAATAAGTAGAATCCTCATTAATTAGAAGGAAATAAAGTTAATAAATGTTTAAATAAAAATCTTTAAAAATATTCTTATGAATAGCTGCAAAAAAAAAACCCATAAAATATCAACATAATTTTACGAAAGATTTATGTATTGTGTAAAATATTTATGAACCGTCACAAAATAGTAAACAAAAACCCATTTTTGATAAGCTTTACCAGCGAAAAAAATCTACGAAAATTAAAAAGAAAATGAAAGAAATAAAAATACACGTATACTACGTAACGTATACTACTAAAGGCTTATCTTCGTTCAAATACATAAATTATGTCTAAAAATCGCTTGAACTGACCTTGAACGGTTTCTTCAAGTCATGATCATTAGCTTATATTTGAGGTTCCAGCTAAGAGTATATAATTATAAGATAACTACATACCTAACAGATTATTAAATAAAATGTACTTATAACTTCTTACTCTTATGGGCTATTCACACATTTCCGGGTCAGGGCTATCCGTGTTCAGAGTTATCCGTTTCGGTACCTATAGACGCCTGACACGGAGCTGTGTGAATAAGTTCATACAATTTGAACGTAACCGATTTTTGTCGTGGTCCGTCAGGGAAGTGTTCTCGGATATGTGTGGTTAACGCTTTATGCATTTAATATAATAGTAAGTAACTGCATTAAAACTAAAATAAATAAAAATTTAAATATCCACATAAAGCAAATATTTATTAAAAAATCGCTTAATTCTTATGCATTTTCTTTATAAGTTTTATTTAAAAACCACGTTAAAAATATTGAAAATCATGTTCTATATTTAAATGATAGAACCTACCTATAAAATTACACTTCATTTAGGAAGAAAGATGATTTTAATTAAGGAACATGGTTTAAATAAGTGCAATAAAATATATGTATGCAATTAAGTAAATAATAATTGAACTGTATTTATTGACAAGCAATGCAATACAATATTTTTTAACCGACTTTAAACTAAAAAGAGGAAGGTGGTTCTCTTTTTATCGACAATTAAAAATATGAATTAAATTGTGATGTTCTTTTTTTATGCTAAAATTATGTAACAACATATCTAATTGTTATTTATTTTTTACTTTTATATTTTGACTGTAGACACACGAAGCAAACTCAATAGGTATAGGTAGGTAGTAAAGTTGAATAACTTCTTACGTCATTCATTCTATTTAAGAGTGAGACTTGTCGGTGGAATATCCGCGATTAAGGCCTATCTTCTGCCAGAGTTTTGCCGTCTTTGATTTCTTAGGTACAGATCACAATAATAAGTATACACGGACAGATTTTCAAAGTATCATAACTTCTGTTTCTCCAAAAAATATTTATTTATCAATGTAATCAATAATACAACTAACAATCATACAATCGTTGAAAAAATTAACGAAAACATATTTTTGAAACAACTGAAGTTACGACTCTTTGAAAATGTGACAGTGTGTACATATTATTGCTCGTGACTGTACATATTTCTAAACGGATTTAAGTGAATTCATGTACGATTATATAAATTTAGTCTAATTTAATGTACAAGTGTAATGAATTATTAGGATATCCATTAATAAATTACTATAAAAAGCTGTTACCATGTAACACCATATACCGATTGAGTTTGCTATGTGTACCTAATAATAAGACTATTTATAAATATATTTGTTGTACAAAAACCAAAATTAAATGCCTGTAAAAGATGTCAAAAATATTACAAATTCATACTTATGGCTAATCAAACAATTCCCCCCTGGTCGTTCCCGGTGCAAAGGTGCCCATGACGCTCGCCGCGTTTCCACGTTGAATAGCATCCAACCTTTGAACCAAGAACGATGCCGAACGGGGGTCACCTGTTCTGTCGTTCAGTCTTTGTTGTACGTACATGTATTATGAAAACTATGCTTCTAATCTAAACGAATTACTGATATATCAATACTCTAGACATTACACATTACCCCAAGGAAAAACAATTTGCATGAGGCGTCTGATGAATGTGGATGAAGTGAAAAAAAAGGGGGTTTGTTTGGGTCGTAGCAAATGAAGAAAAGTGGTCTCTGCTACCCCGATGAAAGACAGGTGTGACAGATATAGTAGATGTAACAGAAAAGGGGTATAATGCCGAAAAACAGCGATAGTCCTCATGAAACTGAACAACTTCCCCCAAGGAACATGGGTCGTAACTCAAAAAAAAAAAGTCGCCTCCCCTTACAAAATGTCCGATCAGCTGATCGAGTACCTAAGTATGGGCGATCAAAAAATTTTTTTTGAGTTACGACCCATGTTACTTGGGGAAAGTTGTTCAGTTTTATGAGGACTATCGCTGTGTTTCGGCATTATACCCCCTTTCTGTCACACCTAGTATAATTAAGTAATGAATCTTTTAGAAAAGATTTTCACCGGAAAAGTATGCCGGAAAAACCCTGGTATAAAAAATGGCATCAATTTTTGTTCGTGGGTTATGTCTAGAATATTGTTAAGTTAGTGCTTCAAAAAAGTTAAAATAGTTGGTTTTATTGTTATTGCCATAGTATTTTATATAGGTAATTTATACTAATTTTTGGTACAAATGAATGTGTTGTGAAAATAATAAAACTTGACACGAAATAAGAATTTTTATTTAATTTTTTCGCTTTCCTTACAACTTTTTACTAATGACCTCTCACATCGTACTGACCCATTATAAAACCAGACACAATAGATTTTCTATCTTTCTCTTTTTTTGAAAGATTAGTCATAAGTTCTATCATGATTGAATTTAAACATTAACACATTTATTAAAATTTTATTAAGTATATAAATTACAGAGAAGAAAAGTTCGATAAAAAAAAAACAAAGCATCTGAAAATACTAAAAATATCAAGAAATTTAATGTCCCTTAGTAAAATACATACATACATATCCGTCACGCCTATCTCCCATTGGGGTAGGCAGAGACCACTAAAATTTAAAATAATCCAGTTTTACCTAATTGGCAATTAAAACTAACAATTTAAAACTTGTAAAATCTTAATTGACAGTTTTCAAGTCAGTATGATGTAACAAAAAATATACTTACTTGCCAAATAAGTACATATTCAAGATTACGCCATAATTATAGTAAATTACATCATATTATGATAAACATTAATATAGCAATATCATTCAATGATAAATAATGATGATTCAGATTCGGTTTTGATCGTTTTTTGGAGTTTTATTTATTATTTCCAGCTTCAGACTGTTTTTTTATTGTTCTCATGATAATTACGTTTTAGAACACAAAGTAAAATTTGCTGAAATAATTACTGTGTAAGTTTTAGCTTTTCTTTCAAAGTTTTCAAGCTTTAAATTGTATGTCAAAATAGATATGATGAACGTTATGAAACGTTGCCAAAAATTATAATAGGCCAAGGGGCAAACGTAGACAATTTTTATACTTTGTTTCCTATAGTCTTCCCCCAGAAATAGGTCAAACAAAATCTAACTCTTAAAAGAAACAAAATCAGCAAAGCGCCTGCTCACAAATAATTTACGTCCACATTAATTTGCTCGAAACATTTCCGCAGGCGCGAAAAAAACTCTTTTATTCAACTTAAAAACGCAAAAGGCTCATCTAAACCAACAAAGAGGCGTTGTAAATTCTCGGCGCAAAAACTAAGCATAAAATACTTTCGACTTAAAGTTAAAAATGTGTCCCACACGTTACCCTAACCGCGATTGGGCAAAATTAGTGACCGTCGGGGCAGAAGCTTGCCTTGCGAAATTTCCTCCCACTACCCAACTTTACAACCTTCCAATTTAACAAAAAACATAGTAAAAGAACTCTTAAACCTACGACAATAAGAAACATGCTAACCGCACGAAACTTTGCAGCCTCAAAGCGGCACCCGGAATTTCAACAAGTTGAATTTGGAATGCACTTCCTGAGGTTTCATCTTTTCGCTCTTATGCACTTAAATATAAGGTGAAATTTCGTGAGAGGAGTGGGAGAGTACCCACCTAAACGTGTTAGTGGCAGTGCAGACATTCTTGACGAATGTTGCCAAAACTAGCGATTTTCACCTCGTTTATTTGTGCTGGCAATCCTTTGGTTTTATTAGCCCTAAGGAATTCCAACTTGCGGGGCTTAGCACGGCGTGCCGCGACAATTATCTCACGCATGCTGTCCTTATCACATTTAAAACTATAGACAGAGACGTAAGCGTGACAAACGCATGACAACGTCTTGTCTCGGAGTGCCATGCTAAGCTAGGGTCACTTAATGCTTTAAACATGCAGAGAGAGACCACTTCCTTACACTTGCTTTGATCCAAACACACCTCTTTCGCTTCATCCACACTCATCAGTCGCCTCACACATGCCCGTTGGTTTAGGGTACTCTTGATTTGGCCTTTCTTGAGTAAGTCCCCGATTTGATCGAGGTACGTTCGTCTTGGCGTCTTGGTTTAATGCTTTAAAACCAACCTATGATATAAAAATGAATAGAAAAACGTGTTGGTAAGCGCATAACTGAACAACTCCTGGACCAATTTTATCAATTTTTTTTTAAATGTTCACTTAAGTCCAAGGATGGTTTTTACGGTGAGAAAAATTCGAATAGGTAATTGCCGGGAAAGCCCTCTCTAAGGCGGAACAAAGTTCGACGGGACAGCTAGTTGAAAATAAAAGTGTAGGTACTCTAGTACGCAATTTAGATCGGACTTAGTACCTAATTCCGTTCTTTTGCCTCTCAATACTAAAAACTTATTTTTATTGTGGTGTTATTTTATTGGCTCACTTTATTGTAGGATTTAGACCACGGATGTTAAACCTAAGTGTTTTATTTTACGATTGAGTTGTCCATTTGTTTTGTTAGTGTCCAATTGTTTAAATAAATTGACAATTAAATAGACCTATCCAAAACCATAGTCATTGTTTCTCATACATTTCGTATTTATACTACCTTAAGATAAAGACTAGATACTCTGATGATGTCCTAATAACAACTTTATGATGATAAGAAAGTATTCAATGATAAGAAATTATATTTATATTTATTGGTAACTATTTAAGTTAGTTTTATGCAAAGGGAACATTATTTTATAATTATGTTTTATGTTCATAAATGTGGATTGACGAGTAAGTACTTATTAGGTCAGGTTAGGTATATCTGAATATTTTAAAATAAGTAATTATTTTAGTCTAAAGCACCTTAATATCATAACGTTTAGTAAAATAACAACTTATTGTAATAATTTAAGAGTTCAAACCCTCAAAATCCATTTAAATATACATTGTTTGTAAACCTAAATAACACAGTTTTATCTTAAACAACATATTTAAAATAACGCGCAAAAAAAACTAGACAATCAAGTCACCAACAGTCTTAAGAACCAAGAATTAATACACAATGGGATCCAGTCTTTGTAGATAGCCTAATTCCGTAGCCTTTTTTAGCGGCCATTCATCTTAACCTAGGTCGTCCCCCGAGGGGTTAGACGGTGTCAAAGGGGGGGGGGGTGGGAAAAGGTGGGATAGGGTGGGAAGGGGCCGAGATCAAAGGTCGCTCGTTTATGTCATCACTGGTGTCAAAAGAACGGGTTTATTTCGCTCCTGTGCGGCTATTTTGGGACTTTGAAACTTCGTGAGTGTTTAGAAAGATAAACAGTAAAGTTTATCGGTGGTTGCTGGTGTTTTTTTTAAGTATAAATTGCTTTTGTTTACCGCATAGAAGATGAATAGTGTGATAAGTTTGAATATTTAAAAATTCTAGTTGAAGGTTACGTGTTTTACGAGTTCTCTTAAAATAGTTGAAATGATTAGTTGAAATTTTGAAATCAATGAATGTAATTCACCTTTAAAACTAAACAACTTCCTCAAATAAATATGAATCGAAATAAGATTTTTTTTTAATATTGTAGCTTATACATTAATAGCAAATAGGCTAAGTACCTATACTACGTATCTCAAGATGTTACGATTTCATCGCAGATTTTACCCAAGTTAAGACCATAATTTGCGAGCGAATTCGCAGCCTCTAGTTAGAATATGACTACATTTTCTCCTCATATCTCTTATTAATGTGCCTACATAGTACCTAATTACCTACATCTAGTTATTGTTTTACTTGACTTAAAAAAAAGGAGGAGTTTCTCAATTCGACCGCATATTTATTTTTTTAATTGTGCGTACAATGTCTTCAACAGTTATTGATTGTAACGTATTTGTTCCAGATGGCGAACCAATCAAGTTGCCTGAGAACCTGGAGAGCCTACCGCGGGCTGAACACTTCGCGGCGCAGAGACATCGGTGGAACACCAATGAGGTTGGTTATAAAAAATAAATAATTAAGTAGTAATTAATAAGCGCCTGCTGAATCGTCAAATCGTTTTGAGGTTTAATTCGAGTCTGGTAAACAAAGGGAACGGAAGTCTTTTTAATGTTCTCCAATTATATACAAATGAGTTTATGACAGCGTGCCATGGTTGCGCCAAGTTTTTCATAGTTTTCTTGGTAGACGACCTGTCAAAAGATAAGAAATTCCATACAAAAAGGTAGCCATTTTGCGCTTCCTAATATGTTTTAATGCATATTAAAGTTAACACCAGATGTAAATAATGTTTATGATGAGCTTAGCTTGCGGAAGTAAAACACACTATTAATAATAATGTTGATTAACACATTTTCATAACATTATATTGACAATTTTTCTCCAAAATATTAGATAATAATAGTAAGGTCCAGACGGTATGGCTCCTCCTTCTATATTCTATACTCAAAGGTGTCCTCAATGGGCAGAGACAGTAGAGTTGCAAATAAAAATATATACGGCCGAATTGAGAAACTTCCTCTTTTTTTTGAAGTCGGTTCAAATTAAGTGTGGTTCTGTGGTTTGGTTTGATATCATGCATGACAAATTAGATGATAGCGCGGATATTATTTGGAGTGCAATATTGAGATACAAGAAAATATGTAATTAAACTATTGACAGTTGGCGGACGACAGCGTTAAATAAATAATTTCCATTATAATTTCGCCCGATACAAAAAAAACGGACCGAATCATAATCGGTTGAAACGCCTTATTCATAAAGGTTACGACTAAGTATGCGTCAAAATATATAAATCAGGTTAAACCATGGTTAAACTCAACAAGGTACATGTAAACTGCCGGAAACTTACACCCAGTTGCAAGAAAACTCAACTCAGCTAATGCTCCATTAAACCTATAGCCGTCACTGTCAATGTCAATAATCAGAACAAGACGGCATGATGTTTAATGGATTATTAACTTAATGAACAATTTATGCAACGAAGAGTTGGTGTTCCCATTCTGAATACGACATGTCAGTTAATTATTCACTTGTGCCATTAGTACAGCACGCATATCTAGGTATTTACATATAGGTAGATGAATGTATGTATGTAAGTATAGTGAGGTGTCTTTAATTTTATACACAGACTATTTATAGTTATTATAGTCGTGATATGTAAGAAATTATGTTAATAATATAATATGGTTCTTACTAAAGAAAGGCCAAATCAAGAGTACCCTAAACCGACGGGCATGTATGAGGCGACTGATGAGTGTGCATGAAGCGAAAGAGGTGTGTTTGGATCGAAGCAAGTGTAAGGAAGTGATCTCTGCCTACCCCAATGTGAGAGAGGCGTGACGGATATGTATGTATGTATGTATGTATGTAATATTATGGTTTATAATATAATAATAAATCACTGAAATACTAAGCGGAAATCTCGAGGGAAGCTGAACGGATTTCGATATTTAGTTTAAAAAAAGATTCTTACGAAAGAAAAAATAATAAAATGCTAAAATTATTTAACCACTATGCAAATTACAAAATGTTCATGGGTTCAAGTAGTCAACGTGAGATACATAACCTAAGCAAAATGTTTTTTTTTTTACAGGGATGAAACAACTTAATTTACAACCCAATAAATAGATATACATGATTTCACCTTAAATAAATACAATACAATACTAAAGTACTAAATTCTACTAAAGTACCTACTATATACATATTTATACATAGATACCTCACTTATAATAGGAAAATATCATCGAAAGCGTCTCCGGGATTCATGGTACCCAAAAGGCTGGCAGCATTTCCTCTTATTCTTTGAGCAAATGATTATATTGTAGATATAGAAACTCTTTACAGTAATTGTATTATTCTTTCTTATCTCTAAATACATGTATATAGATTTATATCTTTTAATATTACCTGAACATTAGATTTTACTGAATATAATAACCGTGGCCACACGTGTGAGGTAATTGGATGACCTAGGTACAGCCTAGTGTTCATTTGCATACACTAAAATTGAACCTAAACTAGATGCTATTTTCTAGGCTCGACGGTGCCTGAATTTTAATTTAATCAATCTAGATTCTATAGTATTATATTTATATATTTTAATAATAATATTTAATGATTGAAGTAATTAATTATTAGTCTGTCTTTTGTTAATGTTGCAACGTAAAAAATAAGAGAAAGTTATAGGTATCGATATTTCTTTGGTAGGTTCTTATTTGATCACGAGAAAACTACAGAACGGAATTTGATGAAACTTTGCATATCTAATTAAAAGTTTTAATTAAAATACCAAATATATCTACATATTTTAGGCTATATATGTTTAGGCTATGTCTAGACTAGACTCACTCCCTTTTTGCTTATACTTTTTTTACCGACTTCAAAAAATTAGGTTATCATTTTAAAAGCTACTACCATTGTGGGTTCTTATTATATACTTTTAATTATTTATTTAACAGTTTATTGTAAAATGATAGTACATAGAGACAGAAAAAAAGAGAAGTTGTACAAAAGGTACAGCATATTAATTCTAAAAGAAATTTCTTCCTGCAGACCCCACAGAGAGAGAAGTGATAGCAAGAAGGCAGGGTAGTCACTTAACCAGTGACTATTCTGCCTTCTTGTAATGTTCTTCTAATGTTTGTCTGTACAAAAGTAGTTGCCATTAAAACATCTCTTATGAAGTCTTTTTAAATACTTCTAAATTCGAGTGAGTTCCCCTAGTACAAACTCATGTTTACATTAAGAGGGCTAATGAAATGCGTCGAGTGTAAATTAGACCCCCGACCCTCAGCCCCCACTTTCCCTGGGGGGTCACAATGACCCCCGTGTACCAGTTATTATGATAATGGTGCATGAGGAATGTTGTAGCTTCGCATTACGCAGATTATTCAGTTTAATGTTTTGCATTTATACCGCCAAGTTTATTATGGCGAAGTAAATAAGTTTGAGGTTAGGTTTGACGTAACAAATGGGCGGGAAATTGTCATTTGTTTTTTTTAATGTCAACCATAGACAATAGAGTTGCAAAGAAGAAAAAAGTTTTATTTAGAAAACTGCATTTCCTAAAGGATTTACATCAATGTAGAAGGAATGTAAGGAGTGGCCCCATTTTTTTTTCATATACAAATGAGTTTATGACAGCGTGCGAAGGTTGCGCCCAGTTTTCTCATAGTTTTCTTTGTAGATGACCTGTCAATCGATAAGTAGTGTAGGTACCATACAAAAAGGTAGCCATTTTGCGCCAGACCAGGCACGCAGGTCCAGAATTGAAATGAAAACCGCGAACTGGAGGCGCGGTTTTGACGAGTTATATCAAACATGAAACAGCGGAGGCGTTGCAACCGCTAATGCGTAGATACCTTAATTATGTTATTAAGATTTTGTACGTAGTTCAAATATATACCTACATACATAGTGTCCATACATGTAGGATTGATTAAAACATGTTTTTACAAGCTTTTATTTACTTTCACCTGTCCCGTTGTCTGTAATCAAATCTTGCAACTTAAATTTGATCCACTTCCCGGTTTCCGATTGAGCTGAAATTTTGCATGCTTATGTATATCGCGTGACAATGCAATATTATGGTAACATGGAGCTGATCTGATGATGGAGCTGGAAGGTGGCCATAGGAACTCCGTAATTAAATGATGCAACCCTATCGAGTTTGGGCTCATTAGATTCGTCTTGACAAGTACTTTGATACTATATGGTAACCAGGGTCTGATGATGGAGCCGGAAGGTGGCCATAGGAACTCCGTAATTAAACGATGCAACCCTATCGAGTTTGGGCTCATTGGATTAGTCTTGACGAGTACTTTGATACTATATGGTAACCAGGGTCTGATGATGGAACTGGAAGGTGGCCATAGGAACTCCGTAATTAAACGATGCAACCCTATCGAGTTTGGGCTCATTGGATTAGTCTTGACGAGTACTTTGATACTATATGGTAACCAGGGTCTGATGATGGAGCCGGAAGGTGGCCATAGGAACTCCGTAATTAAACGATGCAACCCTATCGAGTTTGGGCTCATTGGATTAGTCTTGACGAGTACTTTGATACTATATCGTCGCTGGAAAGGCAAAATTACTTAAGCGCCAAAAGGCCATTTTGAGAAAAAGCCGTTTAAAGTTTTTTTTTTACGTTTTTTAATCATAACTTTTTTCCTTTTTGTCAAATTTTGATGTGGTCAAAGTAACGATTTTTTAATATTTCATTGTCTATGTCCAGAAATACAAATGATAGTATTTGGACAGCTAGTTCAGGAGATAGTGGCGCTTAAGTAAAAATGACCTCAAATTTCAGTAAAGCAAAATTACTTAAACGCCATCTTCTTAAAATATTGTAATGAATCAAAATTACTTATAACTCCCATTTAAACGAATTGGCAAACGACAAATTTTCTTAAAGGACTTTTACAAAAGTAATTTCATTGTACCAAAACTACTTAGGAAATGCGCTGTATAATAAGTTGGATCACTAAACATTCTTAAAGATAGGTTATTGCATGAATTCAGTTGAGTAAAAAAACGTAAGGAACATTCGTTACTTCTTGAAAACCCCTAATAAACTACTTACAACTTTTATTTATACTAAAATGATGGCTACTTAAATACTTAAGTGCCAAAAGTAAAGTTCATAAAATCACGACAAATACTGAAAACCCATCACCAATATGTTAAAGGAGGGTTTTAGTTTCTTATGGATACAAAAATTCAAACTTTTTTGCAATATTACGTAAATGAAGCTGGACTGGGCTTGGCTTGAGCTCTATCGGCGAGCCCAATTCTTAGACATTGCAGACGTACGCGCGTTTGCGGAGCGTTTTCCGCTTTTCGAACGCGCAACCTATGCCCACGGGGCGCGCGTTTGCCATGCGCTTCGAGAGCGCGTGTTTTTCACGCGTTTTGATACATTGCATAGACAGCAGCGGAGTAGTAGCAGGAGGGGCGACGATTCGCGTAGCAAAATATTGCTTTTTTTTTCAATGATTTTGCTTAAACTAGTAACAAAGACTAGCCATATTAAGACTTTATTATTAAATATTACCTAAGTATGACTATTTTTATTTGCGTCAAAAGCACGTTGATCTTAGATTTTAGTTATTTCTTTGAAAAATCTGTAATTTCCCCATAAAATGTATGAATTTATGAAAAGACCAAATTACAGCATAACTATGTTGCGCATACACATATAATAACATTCAGCTTTTCGAAAGTGAGGAAGGAAGAGCTCTCAGGCTCTAGGACTATCTGTCAAAACGCGAACGCTACGCGAATAAAACGTGGGTTAAACGCGCGAGTCGCGTTTCGAAAACTACGTCTGCAAGGTACCTTACGACTGAACAGATATCTGGACATAGATCTATGTAGGTACTTACTTTTTGGGTTAAGAAAAAAATAACTTAGAACTGGAACTTGTACCTAACTGCTCACCCGAAATAGTCCCACTTACTTAATCGTTTTTGTCGTTTCTTTTGGAGCAGCTGATGCTGAAGAAGAACTACAGGCTTCTTTTTTTCTATTTTTCTACAGATTTAGTTTTTTTTCCTGTACACATGGCTACTACAGTTTTTCCTTTCGCAAATGAAACATTTAAGCGGCTTCTTGCAAATTCTTGCTGAATGACCTTTCCTCAGATCATTCCAAAGTGATTCCAATACGCATTTTCACATTATTTAAACGGTTCTCTTTTTTCTTCTAGCGTCATCTTGTTTATTTTGTAGCATTTTATACTTACCTAAGTGATTGTAGGTATTTATTTTTCATACAGAATGCAAACTCTTCTTTACTGCTTTATTTGTAGCACTCTTTTGCTTGCAGTCAATAGGCATGATGCGGAAGCTTCTTAAGAGATATTTTTTGTAAAAGCGTTCCGTGACATCTCCACTCGTTGAACTTCCACTTCCATTCGCAAAAATATCATTAATGCAGTGAGAGAGTCACCCAAATCACTTAGTTATCTTTGATTCGGTACGCTCCCACAACTTAAAAGTTAAATTTAAGGATAAATAGACTGATTGATTCAAATAGAGGCAGAATAAATGCTGACATTTCTCACCACCAGGTTCTCTTTGCCTTGCAAAACGAACAAGTAACTCCCTGACGTACTATTCTATCAGTAATTCTTCCCTGGCATAGCGTGATTATAACTAGCTTCTATGATTTACCGCGTGCTGGGTAACTGTGCACGAGATTCTTAACATCAGCTCCTTACTGTTCAATAGGAATTCGTTTGTCATCTTGGTCAATCATTTCAAACTGTCCCCAAAATCCAAGCTAATTTTTAATAGTTCCATCAAACCTTGTGAGCTCTATTGTCAGCAATTTGTATTTTCGTTATTTTTTGTCTTCTTTCTCTACAACTTCTGTTTTAAAATCTTTATTGAATCAGTTTTATATTTTGCTTCAATTTCGAGTCATTTGTCCACATAAAGGACATTTCACTGTCCAATACTTCCTCTATCCATAACGATAACAAGGATTTTTATAAGGACATCTAACTGCTGCAACGTCTTTAATAAATACTCTAGTTTGTTGGCTAACAAAGCCTTTTCTTCTTTGTGTTCTGTTGATGCTTATAGAGAACAGCCTTCTCTGCACCAACCTTTTCTTTGTAGCTAAAGCCGCGGTTTTTTTATCCATGGTGTTATTTTGGAAGTCGTATCTATCAGTATCAATATTATCAGTATTAGAAGAGTGGCGCAGACTCCACCGACAAGAGCGACGCTCTTAAATTTATGATGATGGTCTATCAGTATGTTTTAAGCGTTCTTTCTCCTTATCAAGGTCGCCAATATGTGGTATTATATGGTAAGTACATGTAGGTGATTATTATTATTTAATGCTTTAATATATTTAATGATTAAGGTTTTTTGAATAAAATATTTTTTTTTTACATTTTACAAATAGTTGTAGGTACTAATAGTAAATACCTTTGTTTTTTCCGATTTTTTGTGAGCAGTAGCAACAAATAAACAAGTATAATCTTAACGGTTCTGTCAAGCAGACTGACTGATAATGCGCGCTATACGCGCGGGTACATCAGCTTTAACAGTAGGTATGACAGCAGTATTTTTTTTTCAAAAAGCTCCTTATTTTCTTACTTATACGATGTTAAAGACGTTATTAATAGTCTTCCATTTTTACTTCTGTTACTTTGGCTAAAATAATTACTTGACAGCAAAGTTATTTAAAGTCCACAAATGTACCCAAAGACGGTAAGTCAAAATTACTTATACGCCACTTGTTGGTTCCAAAAACCTAGACAAATTTTCTTATACGTATTTTTAAATTAGAATACAGTAAGTCAAAATTACTTATAAGCCAGTCATCGCGTAAAAATGTTAAAGCAAATTTTCTTTAAAGCCTTAATTTATTTATTGTGAGAAAACAAAATTGCTTAAACGACTAGCTCGAAAAAATCACCGAAATCGTGTCGCTTCAGGCCTCTAAATTAGAAAAACTACCGGAATTTTCATTTTACTGAAGCGCCAAAAAAGTGCTCAGATCGCTATGGGACCCGGACAGATCGACGCAGAATGAAACGCTGATTCCGAATATATATATAACTCAAAATGGCCATTTTGGCGCTTAAGTAATTTTGCCTTTCCAGCGACGATATGGTAACCAGGGTCGGATGATGGAACTGGAAGGTGGCCATAGGAACTCCGTAATTAAACGATGCAACCCTATCGAGTTTGGGCTCATTGGATTAGTCTTGACGAGTACTTTGATACTATATGGTAACCAGGGTCTGATGATGGAACTGGAAGGTGGCCATAGGAACTCCGTAATTAAACGATGCAACCCTATCGAGTTTGGGCTCATTGGATTAGTCTTGACGAGTACTTTGATACTATATGGTAACCAGGGTCTGATGATGAAACTGGAAGGTGGCCATAGGAACTCCGTAATTAAACGATGCAACCCTATCGAGTTTGGGCTCATTGGATTACTCTTGTAGAGTACTTTGATACTATATGGTAACCAGGGTCTGATGATGGAGCCGGAAGGTAGAAATAGGAACTCCGTAATTAAACGACGCAACCCCATCTAGTTTTGGCTCATTGGATTAGTCTTGACGAGTACTTTGATACTATATGGTAACCAGGGTCTGATGTTGGAGCCGGAAGGTGGCCATAGGAACTCCGTAATTAAACGACGCAACCTCAACTACGGACTTCATAACGGAATAACGCTGCTACGCGCTGCGAACTACGTCGTAGTAAATCTCGAATTAAAAATAGAGGTACTAAAAAGTTAAAAATAAAATTAAAGAAAAAAAAACCTTTTTAAAAACAAGCTTTTATTATTTGTTTATAAAATGAACTAAAAAGTTAAAAATAAATTAACTCTAAAAAGAAATATAACACTTTGTAACTTGATTGTAACCTTTAACGACAAATGAGCGTCTTCGTCTAGGACAAAATAATTCCATATTGTATAAATTTATTTAATTTTAACACTAAAACTTTTCACCATACATAATTATTCAATCTCGTCCCCCCTCTTTATCATAGTCCCCATTTATAAATGAAAGCGTGTTACATTGTGATAGCCTGAGGAAAATGTTGTGATGTATTAATTAAATACAACTTATATGTTGTATTTAAGAAATTAAAAAGAAAAATGTTGTGTTGTATTAATTAAATACTCATTTTCCTCAAGCTATCACAATGTAACACGCTTTCATTTATAAATGGGGACTATGATAAAGAGGGGGGACGAGATTGAATAATTATGTATGGTGAAAAGTTTTAGTGTTAAAATTAAATAAATTTGTACAATATGGAATTATTTTGTCCTAGACGAAGACGCTTATTTGTCGTTAAAGGTTACAATCAAGTTACAAAGTGTTATATTTCTTTTTAGAGTTAATTTATTTTTAACTTTTTAGTTCATTTTATAAACAAATAATAAAAGCTTGTTTTTAAAAAGGTTTTTTTTTTTACATTTACTTCGTTTATTTTTCACAACATATAAAAATCTTCAAAAAACATCCGTCATCCACGTCATTGCTAGGAAACCTTTAAACATTCCAAAAACAAACTAAAAAGTACCTACTCCCCTTCCTACAGACATACATATCCTCGCGCTTTTCTCCCGTCCGGGTAGGCAGAGACCACTTCCCTCCACTTGCTTCAATCTAAACTCATTGAAAACGTAATAAACTTTTGACTGTCGTCATTAGCCGCGCATTCATTGGGCGAATTACTCGCGAGGTAAAGTTCGACCAATTAAAAAAGGTCCCTAAGAACTTCCTAATTCGAATGTACAGCAAGGTCCTCTTAGAATGGTCGATCGCTACATCACAAGGATGCTCGCCTAGTGAATCCCGCCTTTTGCTTATTTCTAGTTCAAGTAAACACATCTATTAAGAATCCCCGAATGTTCTTTTGATAGTACAAAACAGGAACATTACTCTTTTGGTACTGTAATCGGAACAGTTAGTAAATAAGATAATGTAGGTTAGGTATGTCTAGATCTAGACTGTATTGTGTACCTAGGTCTAAAAGATGGGTAGCTATTTGATCTTAATTAGGTCTCTAGGTCTTTATTTGAAAGAGTCTTGTTATTTACTTAAGAGAAACCTTTATCAAGGGCATTTTTACGTTTTATACGCGCGTAAGTATTCGCTTGTTTTTTGAACCGCGTGTACGTCTTTTACTCGTACGAGCATTGAAGCGCTTCTAAGCTCGTACAGTCTATGTTGATACTGACACGACATTAGTGGTTTGAGCGTATACGTCGAATACGCGCGTCCAGGGGCCGGATTCTACTAATTACCAAATGAAAAATGGTGTCTCTCTAGAATGTGAATTGTAAGATTTTATCCATTTTGGTATTCTCTTAACAAATAAGTTGACAGTGGACAACTATCGGCCGTACATTTTATTACTTTACGCTTTAATCGGTATTCTACTCCGCAATGTCACATAAGTGGCAGTTCCCATCGGTATTCTCTTCGCTATTTGACAGTAGTTTTCTAATGGCATTTCGATCGGTCGTTCGGTCGTTGGGTCGTTGGGTCGTTCAGTCGTTCAGTCGTTTGGTCACCCAAACACTATTTCGGTGTTTTTTCGAAAATTAACGTGCAATTTATGCAAAAAATGCATTTAAATCTTATAGAAATAAATAGTCTGTATTTTAAAGTATGTCTAAGCTTATTCTAGGTCGAAAAAATCAATCAATCGGCTGATCAATTTCTTCGAACAATAATTTTATTAAATATTGGCAACATCGACAACTAAATCCCTCGTCAAGGACAAATGAAAGACAGCCCTCTAGAGACTATTAATCGACTATTAATCGTGGCACTTAAGAGAATACCAAATTTGTGACCTATTACTGTAGAATGTTAATCTGTTGGCTATAGTTTGGTCGCTTAACTTAATTTAGCGGAATTGGTACCCAGTTTTTTGAAGCGCGTAGTTATATCTATACATACGCGCGTGTGTTAAACTGAAAACGACCGTATACGCGCGTATGAAACGCTAGGTCTGAAAACGCCTTTCATCATGTCAAATGATGAAGACATGACAAAAGCCAAGGATCGCCAAAACGACCGATCTTGCGCTGCCCACATCCAACGGTTTCCAGCGACTTTAACCAAGTCGTCAGTCCACCTTGTTGGAGGCCTTCCCACACTGCGTCGTCCGGTGCGTGGTCGCCACTCGAGAACCTTTCTGCCCCATCGTCCTTGGTCAATGTTTATTTCTATGTCTGAGTTTCTAAGTGTCTAATTAATTTAATGAATGAGTATGATTTAATAGTGGTTACTTATGTAATGTTATTGTGTGATGTTTCTAATTAACTGTTTTCTTTTTCAGGTAATTTTTTTGACAAGTTTATGCAAGATGTGGACAAGTATTGGTGAGATTTATATTAACTGTTTATTTTAAACGACACCGTTTGTTCGAGCTACCATATTTTTTCATCCTTAAATAATTAAAAACCAGAGGGACAACATAGGCTAAAAACAAGAAATACTTAAAATAAAAAAGAACTTTATAGACAGGTACTTATCTATTTACATAAAAACTTAAAGGTACTTATATGTGTTAATCGAAAAGAAATCAGAAATATCGAAGAGAAAACAAGATTTTTGGACATTATTACCTACTTATTAAAAAAAGATGAATCTTTTCTAACTTTTATCATAAATAACTTTTATCATAAAAATTATCATAAATATGAATCATACATTTAAGTTAGGTATTACATATAGGTACTTAGAATATGTAGATTATATAGGTACCCTATATCTTTATACCTACTACTTTTAACACTTCCCCTGTTTTCAATACTCGTATTTCTATTTTGTTTTATCTATTACAGCAACACTTTACCGCCGTTAACCGGTTTCCTTCCTCTAACCTGATTCAATTTGAATAACTTTACGTTTAAAAGCATTGTAGAGGTTAATGTCGATGTCGAAGAAATGCTGAATAAAGGTTGTGAAAGAGTTTTTATAGAGAAAATAAATATAAATATGTAGTTCAATGAGAATGACAAAGAAACTAAGAATCTAATAAATTTTATATGGAAATATAGATTCATATAGAAAAGTCATTGGTAAACAAAAATACACACTATAAAAACACAGGCGCTCATTCATTCATATATTTAAGATTCAGGCTCTTGTGGGTAGAGTAATCGCCATGCCTTTCTTGTACCAAAAAATTTACTTCTTGATACGACACGACACGACATAATCTATTTCTATGTACGTTGCATACGTGGGACCAGTCTGTCTCTACTTTTACTTTTACTGTAATAAACTAAACAAACATAATATTCTCAAGCTTGTTCATTCAAAGTTACACAACACAAGAGAGTCTCGTAAAAAGCGAAATTTATTTCAATTTCTCCGTTTCACATGTCATAATTGCATTTCACTGAGAATATCGCAGCTCGTTACCCTTTAGGGGGGGGGGGAGAAAGGGGGAGCGCGTTTACACCTATTTAGTACCTCTATCTTGGATTGCAATGGTAACTTAGGACCTTTTAGTTGTTGAACGAAGTTTAACGTTCAATATTGAATAGGTAGATCAATTACTTAAGTTAAAACATACCTGTATATTTCGTGTCCTATCTCACCATTCAATTAACATTCAATTTAATTTAAATTTTAGTAAAATGCCTTGCTCAAGATCGTGATCATCATCTCAGCTTATGCTGAGCATCTACCTCTCCAATGATTTTCCAACACGACTGGTTGTTTGCCACCTGCGTCCAACGAGACCCCGCGGTTTTCACCAGGTCGTCTGTTTATCTGACAGGTCGCTATCACACGTTGGTAGTGCGTAGTCTACACTTTATAACTTTTTGCCCCATCAGTCATCCAATGCTCAATTGCTCAAGATATTTACCAATGAAAAAGGAATTGATTGGAGTGGTCCCATTTTTTTCATATACAAATGAGTTTATGACAGCGTGCCAAGGCTGCGCCGAGTTTTCTCATAGTTTTCTTGGTAGATGCTCTGTCAAACTATATGACAACCCTAAGCAGCTATTTTGCGCCAGACCAGGCACGCAGATCCAGACGGTATATCATATCGATAAGTTTGACATATCAGTGATATTTACCTATAATCAAGAATTTTCTTACAGTTCTTTACCGACATATTGCAATAGAAAATCCTTGTAGAATTCTATAAGAAGGTATTTTACCCCCTGTAATAAGTACTACATCCCCCCTCTCCGTTGTTTACACCTTCCGTTAACACTGCTTTGGTTACGTATGCAAATTAAACGATGCCGCTCGATCGTTCGCGTGTACTTGCTTTTTTTACAAAGTTTATATTTGAGAAAGTGATTTTTATGGATTTGGTTATGAGTCGAGAATCCAATTGGATATAATGGTCTGTCTATCTATACATATCCGGGCCGTGCCTGTATGTAAGTCATTGGCAATAGGTGAGGGCCCAAGTCTGCTAAATTAGCAATTTAAAAAAAACCATTGACACTCTGCCAATACACAACGGAGGCTATTTTAAATTAGCACACTTAGGCTCCAAAGCTGAAACGCGGTGCTGACATTTTTTCACCAAGGAGTCGAAAGATATAGTGTTGGGTACAAAATGGTTGAAATTTTGTGCATATAACAAACAGAAGGACAATATTAGCCTTAGCTCATTTTATGTATGTTTGCGATTTGACATAATAATATGTTGAAGCGGTGGTAGCCCAGTTGGTAGAACGCTTGCCTCGAATTCTGAGGGCGTGAGTTCGAATCCTGGCGGGGGCCCGTACCTCTGAGTTTATTTCTCATGTACGGATCAATTTATTCGATTACCACTTGCTAACGGTGAAGGAAAACATTGTGAGGAAACCTACATACACCAGAGGAGAAATTCGAAGGTGTATGTGAAATCCGCCAACCCGCACTTGGCCAGCGTGGTGGATTACGGCCTAATCACTCTGTATGAGAGTAGGCTCGTGCCCCTCAGTGGGGACATATATGAGCTGATAACGAACGACATAATAATATGAAACCGCACCAAAACCGCGCGTTCACCAACTACCTCGGCTCGCGTTTTGAGTGAAAATCAGTAAGTTTTAATTAGTTCTAGATAGTAAAGGGAGCGTAACTGAATTCATGAAATTAAACCACTTTTAGTTTAGAAACATTTCAACTCTAGTTTAGTTGAGATCCGGGATCTAATTGCTTCCGAATGAGCCCGCATATCGTAGACTTCATTTGAACATATCTAAGTTGTCAATGCTAAAACATAACTCTCCTTTTGGCGCGGTCGGGTAATTTGAATTTGATTATTAAAATACTTTTGATTACCTATATGTACATGTTATACATACATACATATCCGTCGCGCTTATCTCCCATCAGGTTAGGCAGAGACTTTTTATTTTCATAATTTTATTTAGGAGTTAGTCTCTTGTCCGTGGAGCATTCGCCATTGGGGCTTATACTCTGCCAGTGCTTTGACTTCTTCTTGTGCTTTTTCTTCTTTTTATTATATTTGATTTATTTTAATTAAGTACAAAAATGAATACCTAAATCGATCTTTTGAACCACTAGGTACTGCAATGGTTATGTGAAACGCCGCCGACTGCGTTAGTCGATTTATCCGAAGATTTATCGCAATTTTCGGCGATGCAAACGTTTATACACGTCAACATTTTGACTCTTCTAACAATAAATAGGAGCTGATGTTATCCTGAAAATAAATATCGCTCAATTTGATATAGGTCAAGTAGTTTAACTTAAGACCTAAGTCACGTCTAGGCCTTCGGGCGATTTACTAGAAGGCTAAAGGAATGTACTAGCTTGTTAGGACATCGTAGTAGTTTGTAGAAACCTCTGAAAAAAAACAAGTTTTCACATAAGGTGCTCCCACACTGCTCATATAAAATGTTTGCAAACATTTTATAACATTTTCTAACACTAAACATTTACTAACAAATGTTAACAATTGTTATATTTTGTCAGAAACTGTTTTATGTTAATAAATGTTACAAAATGTTAGTAAACATTTTATAACATTTTCTAACATGTTATAACATTTTTTTAACATTTTATAATATTTTTTAACATATTCTAACATTTGTTAGTAAATGTAAGCTAACAAATGTTAATAAATATTTTATAACAGCAGTATAGGAGCGTCATAATATATTTTTTGTTTTTACAAATATTTCCAAACGTTTTTATTACATATTGTAAAATCGAATCAACATTCATTTTTATTAAGTCGTATTTTTTTCCTTTATAACATTGTAGTGGCGAGAGGCAATAGAAAATAAATATTATTTTGTATACGGTTCATTGAACGGGTAGTGAAATCAAGCGTTATGGAATGTATCAATTTATCTAAAAACATTGTGCGAAACAAAAGTAATATGAAAACATTTTTTTTTATATTTATTTAACAGTTTATTTTAAGATGATAGTACACAGAGACAGAAAAAAAAGAGAAGTTATACAAAAGGTACAGCATATTGCTAAAAGAAATTTCTTCCTGCAGACCTCACAGAGAGAGAAGTGAAAGCAAGAAGGCAGGATAGTCATTTAACCTACAATAAACAATAAATGGATAAAAAGTATAAACCTACACATATATATTCGATAAATACATATATATAAATATTATAATTTATATAAATATATTGTTTTTTTAGACACTTTTGGAATTTTACGTATCTGACGGTTGCGTAAATAAAACTGAAATTTAAAGTAAGGCTGCGTTGCCACTTGTTGTTGAGTTTTCAGAATTTTTTATCGAGCTTCATTAACGAAAATTTTGTATAAATCTATTTACATTAATACCTATTTCTCGCTATTTCTTACCTTAAGGTTGCCTGGAAGATATTGCTACCTAGCAATAAGGCCGCCTGTTGCTTTTTATATTCTTGTTTGTGTCTGTACCTTATATCTTTGTGTGCAATAAAGAATATTTGTATTGTATTACATTTGCCTTATAAAGACGACAAGTGAGGACCCGGTTTTTAAAAAAAAACATCATACCATTCATCGAACTTTCAAATCACCACACACACCATAAAGTCACAAATACTCAAACACTTCCTCAAATAATTCTATACAAAACATAAAAGGTATACAGATATATTTTAACCCGGTTTTTGTATTGAAAAACGATTACGGAAGCCATCAATTTCCCCTCGACTGAACACCCCTGATATGGGCTCTATAAAAAATTGCTAAAAAATTAACTCCCGTTCGAAGGAGGCTTTTTATAAGACCACAGAGTATGTATGTGAGAAAATTAGTTTTTTTAGAGATTATGTTATAGATCGGATTTGGATTGGCAAAATGATTTCCGAGCCGCTTTTCCGCTCTAGGGACTAAACCGCTCCTAGGCGCGAGGTTGCGTTGCTTGCTGCGTCCGACGCATGCGATCAGGTTTCTCCATACATTAGATAAACAAAAAAATATATATATATCTATGTTCATAGATTTTGTATAAAGTAACCCGATCGCATGCGTCAGACGCTGCGAGCAACGCTAAAACAACCGTGCGCCGATCTGACGACGCGCAGCGCAGAGCATTTTTGATTGTCATATTATTATCGACATTGTTCTCATTACAATAAAATTCAAAATCAGTTGACATAACGAATGGGCATCGGAGAGACTACAAGCAAATGTTGTATAGTTTTGACATCTGATATGAATACATACATACATACATACATATCTGTCTCGCCTTTTACCCATCGGAGTAGACAGAGACCACTTTCCTCCACTTGCTACGATCCAAACACTCTTCCTTCGCTTCGTCCACATTAATCAGTTGCCTCATACATGGACGTTGGTTTAGGGTACTCGGTTCATGTCTTAAAATTCCGTAAAAATATTCAGCTATTATATTCTTTTAATATTCTTCACAAGTGCGTTTATTCTTAAAAAAGTGATTTCTAAATAAAAAATCATGGTTACTTACTTTCTGTCTATAGGTACTGACTTTCTGTTACTTCTAAGAACGTGTTCCTTTGCCTCAAAGCGTTTTCCATTACGTGTCAAGAAGGAATTTGTAAAACATTTCCTTTAAAAGACTTTTGTTTTATTTCAATGTAATAGCTTGTAATAGAATAAAGATTTCTTTATATTATTGTTTGTTTTCACGATCTTTTATAGGTATACCTATTTTCCACGTGTTTCTTTAAACAAATGTTTTATCATTTTCTTGTTTGAGAATTAAAATCGGATGTGAAGTTTAGACGCTACGGTGGAATATGTATGTAACATTAATACACTGCCAAAACTTTACCCTCCTCTTTGGCTTCTCCGTAGTCGGGTAGAAATTGTATGATGACATTTTCTTTCTTTTTCTCTCCTTTGAGTAAAAACAAATACAGATCAGCAAGTATGCGCTCTTTTGTTTAATTTCATTGTTTGTTTTCAAAATGAGTTATTTTTACGAAATTAAATCTTATTTCAATTTTTAATAATATGTATTTTATATTTGGTCAATTTTAAAAATTTTGGGAAGTTTATATTAAAAAGTATACTTATACTCGTATATTATGATATATATGTATGCTATGCCATATATTATGCTATGCTATAAGTACTTACATTTAAAAAATCCCAAACACAAATAACTCTCAATTTCAATAATAAATACAAACGGATAAACGTAAAAACGTACTACATAATAAATAGCGTGTAACAAATCAATTAATCGTATTTTTCGCGCCAAACACATCCGCCATGTTGTTTTTATATTAATGGCCGCTGTCACGAAACCGGATAAATCTGGATAGAAGCAGATATGTGAGTTACATTCCGAGTTTGAATCGGAGAATTAATTAAAGAATAAATTTGTTAAATATATCAGAGTTATTCTAAAACGAGATTTTGATAAGTTCTGGAACTAATTTAGTTTTAAATCATATCACAGAAAAAACGTCATGTCATGGACAGCTATATTTGAACTTCGTTTTGTAATAACGCTGATAGAGTTTGGAAAAATATGCAGTAAAATATTTTGAAATAATTAATTAATTAATTAATTAATTAAAAATATATGAATTAATCAATTTCTACATTTTGAATATTAGTTTTCATTTTATAAGCTATCTAGCTACGAAAGATTGAAGTGTTTATTTTAACACTAGAGTAGAACTGTAGAAAATTTTACATTTTGTAGACCCGCATGTCACCTAAACAGATTTAGTAAACATGTTCGAAAACAAATCCGATTTATTTAAAAGATTACGATCCCAAATCTCGAAAAAGAACCCACAAATTCAGACTCAAATTGCGTCCAATAGAATCTAGCAAACATAACCTAAATGTCTATCGACCTTTGCCTAAAGATCGGGCTAGAGCGAGAGGTATGTATACTTTTTATTGCTCACGCCTCATTAGGCGAGAAGAGACCTTTTTGTCAAAGGACAGCCCACTTCAACCTAAAATACACCTTCAAGCAATAACGATATAGTCCAATGTTCTAAACCTTCACAGTACTATTGGGGACAATTTTTGTTTAGGTACAACTCAACAGTTTTTGCAGGAATTCAGCGAAACGGTGCAGAGTTAAAAATTGAATTCGGTCGTCGTAGTTTTGTGTTTTCATAGGAATTTTTAAATTGGTCGCGTTTTCATTCTTTTAGAGTATGTGGAATATGTTTTTAGGGTTCCGTACCCAAAGGTTGAAAACGGGACCCTATTACTGAGACTTGGCTGTCCGTCTGTCTGTCCGTCCGTCTGTCACCAGGCTGTATCTCAACCGTTATAGCTAGAGCGTTGAAATTTTCACAGATGATATATTACCATTGCCGCTATCACAACAAATACTAAAAATAGAATAATAATAATTAAGGGTTTCCTTTACAACAAACATGTTTTTTTTTTGCTTTTTTGCTTGATATCAATAGTGAATGGTACGGAATCCTTCCTGCGCGAGTCCGACTCGCACTTGGCCGGTTTTTTTTTAAATACTTACTATGCATAACGATTTTGTTCGACAATGTTTTCTATGAAGAGAACTCTGTATGATAATGTTTACGTGCTACGAATTTCGGCCGTCATGCTACGAGTGCTACGACGCGTAGCATTTTGCTACGAAGCTACAAGTGTACTTATCAAAATGTGCTAAGTGCTTTTATTGGTTACTTGGTATTCTGTATAATATTTTTTACTCTTACCTATACTACTCGTAGAATGATTAAAATAGAAAACAATAATTACTATTTTTATACTCTATCTAAACAGAGTGAGACAAAATCTCATTGATAAAAAACACATAATTATTTAAAAAAATAAATCTACCTATACCGGGTGTAACAGAAAGGGGGTATAATGCCGAAACACAGCGATGGTCCTCATAAAACTGAACAACTTTCTCCAAGGAACATGGGCTGTGTTTCGGCGTTATACACCCTTTCTGTTACACACTGTAGTAACCATAATAAACTCAAACTCAATCCTCTTTATTTCGTAGGCAAATATACTTAAATATAGCAATTGAAATACATCAATATTTAAAAATCGAATGCTTAATTCAAAGCTAATTACTAGATTCGCAAGCTAACAAAATAAAATTAGGTACCTATATTACTTAACACAGCTTACACCAAACTAAAAATAAAAACAAAAAACACTCGCAAACCCTCAAAAAAGTTCACGGGCGCCAACCATTTTCATTTTCAGGCTTAAAACAAAAGATTGTTGTACTAAGATAACAGTAATAAGTAAGACAGTAAAAATAAAATAGAGAAAGAGCCCGCTAAAGCGCTAAGTTTATACTTAAACAAGTTACGCTGGTTCACTTAGCAAAACTAACATTATCTTGGGGTTCTATTACGTGTTTGGGGTTGGTGATGGCGATTTAATTGCGATTCGTTATGTCATTAAGTACTTGTGGAAATAAATGGATTTTATGTTTTATATACAGATGAGATAATAGATGAGGATGACGCTCTAAAAATATGAATACTTAGTGAAATTTAAAAAAAAAACTGATATTTGTTTTAGAACCGCATTTAAAGTTGTTCTAAGGGAGAAATAACTTTAAAATGTTTAAGTAATATAAAAATCTTTGTAATTATTTTATGTATCTAAGAAAAAATCAACAAGAAATGCCAACTGAATACCACAAAAGTCTAAGCTTTTAAAACGACTCAATTAAATAAACCAAGCATCTATAGCCATTAAACTCTATCACTACCCACGAAAGCGATTATCACTCGTAACTTAACCTCTTACCCGCCCAATTAGCCGGGCCAGTATGTAGGCCATCAGATTATGGTACGAGACGTATGAGTTTTGTTAATGTGGCGCCCGCAGGCGAAGCGAAGGTTTAGGTTCGAGGCACAGTTGGGGTAAAAGTGGGCAAAGTGACAGTTTTAAGAGATAATGACGTATCATAAATTTTTGGAGATTTTTGGGAAAGTGGAGGAGTCATGACATATTTTTTTGGCCCAGAACACATGATGAAACGCAACTGCAACGCAACTGAAACTGCTAGTACCACACACGACGCAACTAGTCGTGTGTCGTTTTCTAAAGAAGTCTATAGCAGAAACTTTGATGCAACTCAAAAATAAATAGCAGTTTCAGTTGCGTTTCACCATGTGTTTAGGCGCTTAGGGTTTTGAGGTATGTCACTTTAAAAAAAAATTGAATGTACCTATATTGAAAAAAAATCGCAATTTAAAAAAAAATAGTATGTATAATGGTGTCTTACATACTTATCTGCCACGCTTCTCTCCCATTGGCGTAGGCATAAACTACTTCCCTCCATTTACCTTGATCTTGAATTGATCTAAACACACTTCTTTCGCTTCATCCACATTCATCAGTCGCCTCATACATGCACGTCGGTTTAAGGTACTTAAATTAAGTTACTTTCTTTAACCAAGACCCCAATTCGATCGAAATGGAAAAATAAGCCTGTAAAATAGCAAAAAAAAGGGGATACGATGTTATTCAACGCGACTGAAATTTAAAGTAACGATGACAAAATTACGTCTCATTTAGATAAAAACAACGATTATGTAAACTAGGTCTAACTTTGTGAATGAAATAAGTAGGTACTTAGCCGTTGAATTTTAAAAGCTTAAGTTGTTTTAGCACAAGGTTTTGTTATATTAAGTTAATTTTATTTACTACAGCACATTTTTAGGTATTCTTATTTTGGCTTACAATCATTTGTCATCTGAAAATCGCTACATCTGTGCATTTATGGGGCAGTTAAGAAGACAAGAATTATTTCTTGTTTCTTACTTTTAAGATCGCAGGTTTCCCGTAGGCGGGTTTTAGTTTTTAGAACTTATTTTTTGAGAGTAAGTTTATCTAGGCTTTTCTAAATTTAAATCTGAGAGGCCTACAAAAATTCTTTAACCGATTAAAAAAAGAACGTGGTTCTCAATTCGGTTGATTTTGTTTTATTCGCCCTGATTTTACCCCCCTACGTAAAATCTACAATACAAAATTTGCACCGGTTCGTCAAAGTAATAAAATAAGAATGAAATTCTATGTATTCATTCACCCCGATACGTCAAAATACGTCAAAGTCACAGACGTATTAAACACTTTCAGTTACTTTCAGATAAAATTACAAAAAATATAACGTATGTACAGCAAATACATACATACATATCCGTCACGCCTCTCTCCCATTGGTGTAGGCAGAGACCACTTCCTTCCACTTGCTACGATCCAAACACACCTCTATCGCTTCATCCACACTCATCAGTCGCCTCATACATGCCCGTCGTTAACAGCACATGGATAAAAATATAACTCATCTCAGCTGAGGATATTATTTTTATGTGACACAAATCGATCTTCTTACTTCGAAACTTAACGCCAAGTGTACCCCAAACTTTAAGGTCTAATAATATAAAACGCTCAAACAAAAAGGCGTGGACGGTCGTAATAAAACTTGAGAGTGAACCTCTTTTCAAATTTAGAAGGATATAACCAGATATCTATCAGGGGCCCAAGTCTGCTAATTTAAAATAGCCTCAGTTGTGTGTTGGCAGAGTGTCAATGGCATTTTTTGACACATTCGGTATTCTGCTAAACAATGGCTTACATTGATTGCGACCAAATGTTTTAAAAATACCATTGACACTGCCGACACACAACTGAGGCTACTTTAAATTAGTAGACTTGGGCTCCAAGATAACTCTTACAATAAATACTACTATAGGTTTTCAAGTTGTTATTTCATTATGATTAATTTTGAAAATAACATTTGTATTTTTAGGGAAAAGGCAATTACCATTGCTGACACTGTCAATGTCAAGTGACGTCAACTCAGACTCATCACTCATCATCACATCATGACAAACATCTCTGTATATCACAGTAATGTTTGCCTCCCTATATCATTATAGTAAGCTGATACTAGAGCAGCAGGCAAAACCTTGCTATTTAAAAACGAGTTATAGTAATACGGTCCTGTCTTCATACTATGGTTACAAAACTCTAAGAAAACTTATGAAATGATATCTCAAAGAACTATTTACTTATTTAACAGTTGATTAGATGATAGTACATAGAGACAGAAAAAAAAGAGAAGTATTTTCAAATCGACCTTTCCCCAATTCAACCTATCAAAACTTACACAAAACTCTGACATTTACCCGATAAATC
The DNA here is from genome assembly GCA_947563765.1 of Anarsia innoxiella. Lineage (NCBI taxonomy): Eukaryota > Metazoa > Arthropoda > Insecta > Lepidoptera > Gelechiidae > Anarsia > Anarsia innoxiella. The sequence goes on along the minus strand of OX387401.1, from coordinate 8,677,444 downwards.
GTCAAACAAGTTGGCAAACAAATAACAAAAAAACAGTAGAAAAACTCGTGTTACCATTTCCTGACACTTTACCCCCGATTTTGGGTTGAAACCTGAAACAATACCGTCATCAAATGAACCTCGCCCACAAACGGATGTAAGGGTGATGGTTAGAAAGACGCCGGTTTTCGGTACCGATAAAACGTTACAGGGTGAAGACATAATGGAGCAGGTTTTCGGTACCGAGAAACCTTTAGCTTTCTGCGCCTTCTGACTTCATATGCAATTTTTTAATTACATTATTTGATGGTTGTACGAGTTTGAACCCTTCCATTCAATGTTAAAGATCTGATGGATGTTTAAATGTATGTTATTCTTTCACGCAAAAACTATTAAACAGATTTTCATAAAACTTTGCCATATTGTAGCTTATACATCAGAATAATACATAGGTTATATTTTTTTAAATATATTATGTAGCTAAGTTATCCAAGATATGCATATTATGACAGTAAGCAAAGACCACTTCCCTCCACTTGCTACAATCCAAACACACAGATTATTTCGCTTCATCCACATTCATCAGTCGCCTCAACTTTTCGGTTTTACAATTAATATAACCACCTTTATCAGTACCAATATACCAATACCGTATAATTTTGTAACATAACCTCACCTTTACTAAGTACCTATTTTTACCCGACTTCCGTAACCCGTATAAATAAATCAGGCCCATGTTCTGAACCTATACCTTTGGGTCAGAGTCGAATGTTTTAATACAATGCTATTCGTGTTGCTGTCTGTTTGTTTGATACTGTGTCCGACATTCTATTGTTTTGCCGGTCAAGGTGATTGTTTTTTGTTTTATCGATGTTTACTCGTATTTTGAGGTGGGACGTGATTAAAAGCACAAAAATGTATAGCCCATTGGAAATATCTGCGCATCTTAATGCAAACATTCTTGAATCGATAGCTTTTTGTTATGTGCTTTCTGTGGAAATAAATAATGTGAGTTTGTTATTATTTACCTAAATTAGGTACTTGATTTGTTTTTCAATCACGTTTTTATAGAGGGTGACTTTAAATTTGTGAACGGTAGAAAAGGATGCATGTACTCGTGATAACAAACAACTTTTACTATGGGAACAAGGTCGAAATCATTCAAAAAATTTTGAACTCCCAATACAAAATGCATCAGCTGATAGTATGGGGGAACAATATTTTTTTACGATTTTGAACTAGACCCCATAGTAAAAGTTGTTTGTTATCACGAGTACATGCATATCTTTTTCTATCGTTCACTAATTTAAAGTCACCTTATATATGTAGGTATATGTATTTCATAAACTGAATTATAAGTATCTATCGAAATATAACTATGCATAGTAAAAAATATCATAAATAAATCCCATTCAATTCAGAATCTAACAAAATAACCTAAACTGGAATATAACAGTGACAGCAGTTGGTAGAAAGGGCTCACGACCTATACCATACTTACCTATATGTAAGTATGTATATCCCAGAGACGAATTAGACTTCCTAGTTATTTTATTTCTTGTTTTATAGTAATAAGAATTACTAGCGGTGGTAGCCCAGTAGGTAGAACGCTTGCCTCGAACTTCAGGGGCGCGGGTTCAAATCCTGGCGCGGGCACGTACCTCTTGAGTTTATTTCTCATGTACGGATCAATTTATTCGATTACCACTTGCTAACGGTGAAGGAAAACATCGTGAGGAAACCTGCATACACCAGAGAAGAAATTCGAAGGTGTATGTGAAATCCGCCAACCCGCACTTGGCCAGCGTGGTGGATTACGGCCTAATCACTCTCTGTATGAGAGTAAGGCTCTTGCCCCTCGGTGGAGACATATATGGGCTGGTAACAACAAGAATTACTAGAAGCTTCTCGCTACTTCGTACACATTTATCTTCGTATCTTGTAAATACTGAAGTGAAGGAGAAAGTTAACTTCTTACATACATACAGATCCGTCACGCCTCTCTCCCATTGGGGTAGGCAGAGACCACTTCCTTCCAATTGCCACGATCCAAACACACATCAATGAACTTCTTATCTTTTAACTGTTAACTTCTTGTCTTTTAGCGCCAAAACACACGGTGAAATGCAATTGCAACGCAACTGAAACTTTTGAGTTGCATCGAAGTTTCTGGTATAGACTTCCTTAGAAAACCACACACGACGCAACTGAAACGAAACGTTATAAGCTAATTACGTCGTGTGTTGTTTTCTAAGGAAGTCTATAGCAGAAACTTCGATGCAACTCAAAAGTAACTAGTAGTTTCACTGCGTTTCACCGTGTGTTCTGGGTTTTAATGAAACAGTACTATTAATTTAATTATATGTGAATAGATAAGATATTGCACTTTCCACATGGACAAGGGGAGGGAGAGCCTGTCGACACTCACAAATAAGAGTTGTATATAAAACTAGAGGCAGCCCGCGCCTTCGTGCGCATGTATCGCTATATATCTTGAAAACATTCGCATGCAGTCGCTTCGATGCTCATTTGTTATGTTAACTGATTTTAAATAATATTCTAATGAGAACTATGTCGATAATAATTATGACAATCTAAAATGCTGTGCGCAGCGCTTCGTCAGCTGTGTGCCGTCCCTTATGGCCAAAACACACCGGATGCGTATCCGTAGACGTATGCCTACATCTGATTTGTAGTGTATGGAACCGTCACCGCTTGCGTAACGTAGACGTACACGTCGACGTGCCGCGTAGCCCGATGTCACATCGGGTTACACCGTAACTACGCGCGTGGCTACGCCGTGCTTACGTCTACGTTACGCATACGCATCCGATGTGTTTCAGCCTACTCTGAATTCGGCCCTGTCTTCCCCCACGACCTCGGCTAAACGTCCCAACAAGACAACACGTGGTCGTACATACATAATGGACGGGTTTTTTCTAGGACAACACTATTAGGGTTTACTTAGGCTGTAACGTTTTAAAGGAAGATATTGTTGTATTTTTGTTAAATGGAGTTTAATGTTGGAAGAATTCAAATTAAACATACATATCCATCACGCCTCTCTCCCATCGGGGTAGGCAGAGACCGCTCTAATTATATTTATTATGCAATGGAATACCTAATCTATTAAAATATAAAGTATATAAAAACGAAAACATCAAATATAATCTCCAAAAAACAGTAAATAAAATCTCCATCATTCGATAATTAAAATAAGTAATTATATGTCGATTTTTAATGACAATACCAAAGGACAATTCATGTCATTGGTAATAGTCACCCTTTCGTGAACGAATAATGATAATCGAATTAGTTCCACGGTAAAAAAAATCTATACATCTTAGTTGACTGATTTTTAAAATTGTGTTTATTTGTAAGGGCTAACCACACATTTCAGGAACACGCCAAAATGGTTACGTACAAATTGTATAAACTTGTTCACAGCTCCATGTCAGGCGTCTATACTGGAACGAATAGACGGATAACTCTGAAAACGGATAGCCCTGACTAGAAAATGTGTGGATAGCCCTTTATTCTAAAATACTTTTTATTTTACTCACTAAAAACTCTAAAAGTGCCTATCAACAAAACCCGTCAAACTAAAAAGGTGGTAACCCGGAATATGTTCAAAAACGTACCGCTCACGGAACATTTGCCAAACCACTCATTACATGCAAATAGCTAGATATTAATAACGAGGCGTGCCTAACAAACGAATCGCTATGAACTCGACTGTTTTAGCCCCGAAATGGTTATTAATGTATGTGATTTTTGTACAAATATTAGTATTTTTCTTTACGCGTTTGGGAAACCATCGCATTTCCTAATACAAACGAATGCTAATTTCCATGTATCGTACATCAATTATTAGATAAATTGTTCATCAGAATTTGAATTTAGAATTATTAACACCTTTATTGCTGCATTTCGAATTTGAACTGCGACTGAAAAAATAAACGTCATGATGTGTGCGACACAAATATCGCTATACAAATAAATTATCCGATTGCTTTCCAAAGATCGAAGTGCATTCTTTATTGAGCTTTACTGTAACTTTCCTAAAATCATACAAATATTGATCACATTATTATTATACTGCTCTAAAAACTACTAACTTAACAAGAAACTCATATAATATTTTTAAAGGCCACTTAAAAACACCCAAACATTTCGACTACCAAACTACATTCATTGACAAATGTACGCCTTCGCATGAAATATGCAGACAGCTTTGGACCGGCTTGTTACAATAATGACCGGCACTAAACACCGGTATTTCGAAATTCGCATTTCGTGGGTTATGCCGTTTTACCATACATGCAATTTTTGCTGAGATATTTGATTTCGTTCTGTTTTTAAGTTGAACTACATAAAGAGGCATATGATTATACTAGAGACTGCCCGCGACTTCGTAGGTACGCCTTTATTGCCATTTTGTATGACATCTTAAAAGAATATGGCATAGATTTATTTATTTATTTAACAGTTTATTGTAAGATGATAGTACATAGAGACAGAAAAAAAGAGAAGTTATACAAAAGGTACAGCATATTTCTAAAAGAATCATAGATATTATTATCATGTGCAAGCTACAATAATATTGTAACCTAGCTTAGCATACACTCCGTGACAAGACGTTGTCATGGGTTTGTCACGCTTACGTCTCTGTCCATAGTTTCAAATGTGATAAGGACAGCATGACGTGGTTTTCGCGTGAAAGAGTAACAAACATAACATCCTCACATTCATCCATCGGCACAAACATTGATGAGGATAAGGTTCATTGACCTTTCATGCAATCTGTTAACTACACTCAAGAGCAATGAATTCGGGTCACTAAAAATCCAAAAACCTCGCGATCCAAGAATGCTAGCATAATGAAATAAATTGTGTTTAATACACAATTTTATATTCTTTCTATGTAATTAATAACATTTATGAGTCACAACATTTTAATAACAGAATATTAAGTAAAGAAAAAAACTGATGATCTGACTTTAAAACTAAACTGTAAAACAATATATTTTTTTAAAACAACATAAGCATTTTCTTGAATTTTAACAGTTCGCAATGCCTCCTCGTGCTTTCACTCGACATTTGGCATGCTATTATATACCAATATCCGCAAACGAAGATTTCATTGTTATGACATTAATATAGAAGTAACTCAGTAGTTTTATATTTTCATTTAACAAGTGTTTATTGGTCTCCTAAACACATTTTATTTCATAAGGCTAGGATTCTTAATTTTCGAGATTTTTTTAGTTTTTTGTTTACCCGACCCGGATTCATTGCTCTCGAGTGCATTTGGTCTAGGTCTCGATTTAGCACTTATCTAGATAATCCGCGGCATCTCTTTCCACGGCGCGTGATTAAGCAGCCCCTTCGATCCTCTTCCAACCACTTCGATCGGCACACTTCACATCCGATCACCTACAAGCCTACTAGATAGACGTTGCATGTCGCTTAAAATTTTATGCACATTATATGGAAAAGATACTTCTTATGAAGAGAAGATTTAAAGGTTTTTTTTAATGGCAACTACGAGTACCTTTGTTGATTCTGCCAATGTTAAGTTAGTTATCTGTGTTATAATCATTATTGCTTTATAATGACTTATAAATTTTATTAAGCAGGCCACACACGCTAGGTTATGCCTGACGGTTATATAGTTATGCTTGTACGGTGGAACTGTGCAAACATAACCGACAGGCATAACCTAGCGTGTGTGGCCTGCTTTATGAGTACCACCACCACTGAGACTTGAGACAAACATTGCTGAACATCACAGTAAAACGATTAATAACAGTTATCTGAAGTAATTTTTCTCTATGGCATGAATCGAACCCACAACCGATGGCATGGCAGGGTCACTACCAACCACGCCAACTGGTCAATCAACGGTAAAATATCGAATTTAATATCAAATGTAAACACAAATGAAATCTTTGAGTAAAGAATATATAAGGAGGTGCCATACCGTCTGGATCTGCGTGCCTGGTCTGGCGTAAAATGGCTACCTTTTTGTATGGAATTTCTTATCGTTTGACAAGTCATCTACCAAGAAAACTATGAAAAACTTGCGACAACCTTGGCACGCTGTCATAAACTCATGTGTATATAAAAAAAAAATGGGGCCACTACTTATATTCCTTCCTCATTGAATCAAATCACCTTTAAAACTATAATTCAACTTTCCCACCTATTTTCAGTACAAAACCTACCCCAATAGACCAGAATCCACCATAAATCTGACATGAAACTCATGGCGAGGACAAAATTAAATAAGAGTTTAATCAGTTTTTATAAGATTAACCGACGCGACTATAGACTGAAGAGATGCTGCTTGATGTCAGTTTGCTGTCTGCAAAACATTAGGGGAATTGCTAGGGATGGGATTCTATCGATATGTCGATGAATTTTCTCTGCTATTTCTAAAATTTTTGATCTCTGAAGGAGAGAGAGAGATAGAAGAGGAAAACCTCGTGGAGGTTGACATTTAAAACAGTTCATATTTTGAAAGAGATTAAAACAAAATCAATGGATAAAAGACGGGGTTTTGTCAAGGACATCCTATATTGACATCTAATCTAATGTAATCTAATCTAGCCACTTGTGTTTCACCGCTGGGAAAAGGTCCTCATCCGCATAAAAAAAAACGATCTAAGGAGACCTTCGGCTTCTTAAGCCTACCTTAAACATCTAGAAAGTGATATAAAACACGAGAATTCACCGGCAAAGATTTCATCAGTAAGGAAACTTTTATCGATAAGAGTATCTTAACCTTAAAGTGGAAGTGTTCTCTGTCTACCCCAATGGGAGAGAGGCGTGACGGATATGTATGTACGTATTAGTGTTGGGCCGAGTACCAGTTTTACCGAGTAACTGAGTACCGGGTATTACTCGGTTTAAAGTTTACCGAGCCGAGTACTCGGCCGAGTTACTCGGTTACCTTGAAGTAGGTAGAATTGTGTGCGAACAAGTTTGGGAGCGAGTGGTGTTAATGGTGTTTGATACTTCCTCCGCACCCCGCTAATTATTTATTCGAATGAAATCAATAAACGCGCGTCAAGTGGCAAAAAAAATATAGACAAAGCACTGTTTATGAAATTTTCTTCTAAATAATTATAATAATAGCAGCTTATAACATTGCTCTTGCTGGGCAAAGTACTGAATATGTATAATTAGAAGGAACTAGACTATGATCTAACAAGCAGTTCCAATGCGCAAGGTAGATTTATTTGCACCGAGTACTCGGCATTTTTACCGAGTTATTCGGCCGATTACGAGTAGTAAAAAAAGTGCCGAGTACGCCGAGTACCGAGTATAAACCGAGTACTCGGCCCATCTCTAGTACGTATGTATGTATCTTAATCTTTATCAACATCATCAACAACACTATCGACATCCACACTATCGTCAACACTATCGACATCCTCAACTACTATCGACATCGACTATCGACAACTACTATCGACATCAACACGTCACTAGAGTATTCCAATAAATCAGTAATCCGACAGCCGCCGATGCAGAGAGCAAACCTTGAACGAGCAAAACAACGTTTAATCTAATTCGCAGCGTCTATTTGTTTCTCTCGATTCGAAATACCAGAGTATTGAATATCTTGATAATAGTCGTCATCGTGAGTAAGTTTTTAAAAGGAATAGATTGTTATTAATAACTAGAGGCTGCCCGCGATTTCGTATGCATTTATGCTAGCTTAGCATGCACTCCGTGACAAGACGTTGTCATGCGTTTGTCACGCTTACGCCTCTGTCTATAGTTTTAAATGTGATAAGGACGGCATCACGTGAGATGATTGTCGCGGCACGCCGTGTTAAGCCCCATGGTCATATCTTGAAATATGTTTATGATATCTTTTTTAAAATTATTTCTAATATCTCAATATCATTATCAAGACAGGCTTACACCTAATTCGATAATTACTTAATTAAAATATTCGGCTGTAGGAACTTACTACAATTACTAATAAAAATATGAATTGAAAACAACTATTAATAAACTTATCTATCTAAATAAAAACTAGCAACTTTTTATAATAAATCTTTTAATAATATACTTAGCGTGTTATTCTGATATGCAAGTTACATTGCCAAACAATAGTTTTGGTGTAAAAGACTACCAAACATCCACATATCCATCCATCTACCAGCACATTATACGTATAGGATGACTTTAAATTACTGATCGATAGAAAATGATATACATGTACTCGTGATAACAAACAACTTTTACTATGGGGCCATACATACTTACATATAGGTAAGTATGGTATAGGTCGTGAGCCCTTTCTACCAACTGCTGACACTGTTATATTCCAGTTTAGGTTGTTTTGTTAGATTCTGAATTGAATGGGATTTATTTATGATATTTTTTACTATGCATAGTTATATTAGGTCTTTACCTATGAAATTGCCGTTTTGTATGAAAAAATTCAAACGATTTTTTTTCATATAATTTTTATTTGTATTAAGTGAAGTAATTACCCATACAATCAATGCATTTTTGCCAACGCAGTGGTAGTTTATTAATGCCCTTCTTAAAGAGACGAGACAGCTGGACGAGACAGCTGGACGAGAGGCAACAAATTCTTCAAAGGCGTTTTGAACTGCCTCTTGGTTATTGAATTTTTTTCCAGTCAAGAAGTTATCCAAATTCTGGAAAAAGTAGTAGTCTGTAGGAGCAAGGTCCGGTGAGTACGGTGGATGAGGGAGAGCTTCCAACCCCAGTTCTTGCAACTTGGAGACCGTCATTTGTGCGGTATGAGGTCGCGCGTTGTCGTGCAGGAGCAGCGGAGACGAGCGATTGTCCAATGCTGGTCGGAGACGTGCCAGCTTCTCCATCATTGTGTTCAATTCTTCACAGTACACATCTGCAGTAATACTCTCCCCATTTGGTAAGAAGCTGTGATGAATCACACCGGTGCTAGACCACCAAACAGTAACCATCACCTTTTTAGGGGTAAGTTTTCGTTTAGGGCATTGTTTAGGTGCTGAACCAGGATCCAACCAACTTGCTGAGCGCTTAAGGTTATCAAACAGAATCCATTTTTCATCACAGGTGACAATGCGGTTCAAAATTCCTTCATATGTGTGTCTGTTGAGCAATGCACGGCACGTCTCGACGCGTACTTGGCGCTGGCGATCATTGAGTTCGTGGGGCACCCATTTGTCAAGCTTTTTTACCTTGCCAATTTGACGCAAATGGACCAATATGGTTTTGATGCTAACGTCGAAAGCTGCTGCTAATTCAGCCGTAGATTGAGTATCATCAGCTTCCACGATCGCCTTCAATTCGTCTGCATCGACCAAAGTCTTCGGACGACCGCGGGGTTCATTTTTCAGGTCGAAATTTCCAGAACGGAAGCGAGCAAACCAATAACTAGTGGTTCGTTGGTTTGTAGTGTTAGCTCCGTACACGTCGTTGATGTTGCGAGCCGCTTGTGCCGCGTTGCTGCCACGACGGAACTCATATTCCATAATTACTCGAATTTTTAACGTATCCATGTTGACGAAAATGATTGAAATGCAATGAAAATGTAACACTAGCCAATAAACAAATGACTGTTTTTGGAAAAAGAATTCCATATTTTTAAAATGAAATTAATTTGAAATTAGAATTCTTAGCTAAACAAAAAATATTTTTAATTGAAATGGCCAGTACTGTAAAACGGCAATTTCATAGGTAAAGACCTATTATTTCGATAGATAGCATAAGTACTTATAATTCAGTTTATGAAATACATATACCTACATATATAAGGTGACTTTAAATAAGTGAACGATAGAAAAGGATATGCATGTACTCGTGATAACAAACAACTTTTACTATGGGGCCAAGTTCGAAATCATAAAAAAAACATTGGTCCCCCATACTATCAGCTGGTGCATTTTGTATGGGGAGTCAAAATTTTTTGATGATTTCGACCTTGGCCCCATAGTAAAAGTTGTTTGTTATCACGAGTACATACATATGCTTTTCTATCGTCCACTAATTTAAAGTCACCATGTATTTTTAATTTTACTAGGATAACTGAAGCATTGATTTGTTTGTAGAGGCAAATAAGATTTATACCTCAATTATACTTTAACACCTAGAAACATTCTTCAACAAAACACTAAAAAGTTTTTATGTCATTTTAAGATTCAACTCACAGCAACCATAAACAAGGATCCCTCTATAAAATATAGTAACAGCTCTATGCAACAGATGTAGCTGAAATCGGTTCCATCTAGTTTCATCCGGAATTTTCTAGAAAAACTTTATGTTTTCGCCAAAAGTCGTAAATCAAAACATCTTGTGTGGGCAAGAAATGTGTTGTGTGAATCTAATGTTGTAGGATAACTGCAATATACAACTAGGTACTAAATCTGTAGCTACGGTCATACTACTGAAGTGTCAAGTAAAGGTTTGTTGCGTAGTTTTTGCCAGTTTTCAGGTTTCGTCTGAAAGCAGACAGTAGCTTATTCATCTAGTCTCTAGTTGCACCTAGTGTTTGATAAATGTGGTTTTATGAACTCTAGATAGATACTTGTTTCGAAACTTAGTTTTTGAGAGCTTGTTTCCTAAACGAGTTGTTTTATAGTGACATTATAGTTTGCTATATAGTCATATGAGAGCAACGAGGAAGCAATATGAGGAGTGGCCCCATTTTTTTTCTTATACAAATGAGTTTATAACAGCGTGCCAAGGTTGCGTCAAGTTTTTCATAGTTTTCTTGGTAGATGATCTGTCAAAAGATAAGTAGAACTAAATAAAAAGGTAGCCATTTTGCGCCAGACTAGGCACGCAGATCCAGAAGTTACGGCACCTCCTTATATATTCTATACTCAAAGTATGAGAGTCATGGTTAAACGTAACCAGTCTTTTTGGTCTAAAAACTTCATGGTAAAATGAAAAAACTGTAAAACAAACGCCAACCGTTCCTTTTCATTCGCAATTCCAAACCATATTTAAATAAAGAACATATTTTAATTTTATAACCGGTCAGCCTCGTATAACACGGCGAAATAGAAAATACGCCAAATAGAATAACAGTTCAAACCATACTCGTTCATTTCAAACACACGTCACGAACCTACGAAATTCGGACTCATGAATACATGATATAATTCCGTTTTATTGTACGTTGCGTGACTGAGTTTAAAAAATTACCTCTACCATTTGTTTTATACTCATTAATGAGTATGAAGTGAGAATGTGTGATGCATTTGTGTAGGTACTGTGAACAAACTTATCCGCTTCTTTTTTTTAATGTCTAAAAGAAAATCCAAAGGGGTCAAGGGTTCGATTCCCGCTAGAGACAAACATTACTGTGATGTTTAGTCCTACTAATATTAAAAATGTCAATGTTTGTGCCGATGGATGAACGGATGTTTGCTACTCTTTCACGCAAAAACCACTAGACAAGTTTTGATGAACCTTGGTAATATTGTTGCTTAAACATGAGAATAACACATAGGCTATGTTATTTTAAAATAGCATGTGCTTTTCCCAAGATATGACGATAAATGTTTACAAAGTCGCGGGCAGCCTCTAGTTTTATTTAGTTCTGAGCGTATAATATTTATTTTTGATAGGTATACGTATGTATGAAACTACATAATTTAATTACCTAAAATAAAGTAATAATGTAGCTCTTTGCTTCATTTGACATAGGCAGAATCAACCAGTTGCCATTAAAAAAAAAACTGTAGAAACAAGTAGTAGGGGTAACTCGATATTGCATGCAACAGTAGTTATTTGTTTCATTAATTTAGCACGTAAGTACTTATCCTTGATTTCTCTCAAAGGAACCTTCACCCGTTATTATAAAAGTTTATATTTTAATACTTAGATATATAAAGGATTAATTTTCTAGACATTTAATTGGTCTTAAAACTCTAGAAATTATTCAGACTGCAGCTCGTTTTGTACTTACTTTGGTAAAAAAAATGAGTTAAATATAATTAATAGTTAGTTTAAATATTAAAACACGCTTTAGCTCCCACTAAACATGCTCTATCATCAGATTAGTTCGAAAGTACCATATTATTGTATTGTCATTAGAACTCAGAGCGTGTGCAAAATTTCATCCTATTCGAAGACCGGGAAGTGGGTCAAATTAAGATTCCAAGATTTGTTTACATACATAGTTAGTTACAAGTGAAGCTAATATAAAGCGTGTAAAATTTGTGATCACAAATATGTATAAGCAGGTGTACCTGCTTATACATATTATATCTTCTGTAGAAGAGCCTAAAAAAACTTTGTTTCTTTTTAGTTAAAGTGATTTCTTGATTTTTTCCACGATTTACAATCTTCATCTTTTGAATAAGATTTTTAAATAATAATAAAGTCCTTTAAGTTTGTTTATATAGTGCTTTATAATCTGTTAAGATAGGTAATGGTGTCTACACACCAAAGCCGCCGGGTTTTTTTGACAGCTGCCATTCGTATGTCGTAAAGTGGTCGTAAAGCAGCCGGCCTAGCCCGGCGGCATGCCGGCGGCTTTGGTGTGTAGATAGCATAATAGTTGTAATGTCAATAATTTTCGTTATTTTCTGATTAAAATCTTCAAAACATAAAAAATAACACTAGAAATAAATGAAAATAATGTCCAAAATATGCAAAGTGAATACTTAGGGCTGCACGCAAAACGCATATCTTCAGAAGTAATGACGCGCCGTCTGGATTTGGCACATTTGGCACGGAAACCAAAGGGAAGAGTCCTATTTCTGTATATTACTTTATTTTTAAATGCGTTTCTACATATTTTCTGTTTTGATTTTCGTTTTATGATTTTAAATGGCCAAGCCAAGAAGCCTAAACTGATGTGCATCTATGAGGCGACTGATAAATGTGGTTGAAGAGAAGGAGATGTATTTGGATCGTAGCAAGTGGACAGAAGTGGTCTCTGCCTACCCCGATGGGAGAGAAGCGTGACATAAATGTATATGTTTGTATTTATATTTATGTAGGGTTACGGAGATCTTTGGGCTGTAGCATTTTTTGTCAATGTGTGCTGTACATTATTTGTCAGTTACGTTAACAATATTTTGTTCAATACAGTGCATTTTCCTACAGCTTTACAGTGTGACTCAAAACACAACTTGACTCGAAATGGCAGCCATTTTGTTTTTCCTGACATTTTTTTCAATTCAAAATTAGAATAATTGGAAAGTTTGGTAATACCAATCGAAATAAAATTTTCGTATAAACTGCTGAAAAAACATTCATGTTTTTTAATCAATGTTGCCACTTTTTCCCATAAAAAAATAATAAATATTTCAACAGTAAAACATTCAACTTAATTAGTGTTGCCACTTTTTTCCCTAAAAAAATAATAAATACATATTGTAACAGTCTACCAATAACATTATTCCGCGAATTTCATCTCTCATAAACGAAATACTTAGCTAAGCCTACATAAAACAACTGTTAAAGTAGGAAAGGAACTCCGTAATGAGTTTTCTTTCACTCCACGGCCGGTCGCGGCATGTTACAAGGTATTTGCAAAGTGACGCCTACACTTCGAGTTTTGTTAATTGTTACTTTATTTCCGTTAAAGGAAGTAGGAAAAAAGATTGTTTAATTTTCTTGTAGATTTTTATTTTGTAACAAATTGTCTTTATTAAACACTTAACAAACTATTGGGGTTGCCAACACTACGTCTCTACTTAACGCAAAACAAGCGAGAAGGAAAAGATCGAGAATTAAAAATACTTTATTCGTCTAGAAAAACAGTTTATTCGACAACTCTAGATTACACTTGATTGTCTCAGAAATTAATATTAAAATAATAAACAAAAAAAAATAAAGCTGGAAAACTATGATCGATTCTGAATTTTACTATATTTGTAGTATATGCAAAAACATAGTAGATATCAAATATGTTTATATAAACTACTAAATAGATTATACAAACATAATAACGTATGATTATACTAACTACTGAATAAATAGTGGACCTGTTGATAATACTCTTTTATTATTTACAAAAAACAACATCTTCCACCAGATTTACAATATTTCCGTGAGTTCCAAAATCTCAGGGACGCTCCAGAACTTTGAATCAAAGAGCTTTAGACAATGAATCTTAACTCGGCCGAACCTCGAGTTAACGTCGGGTATCACAAAAGTTTCCGAGCCATGATTAATGTTGTTTTAATGGCATATTGTTTATATAAAGTTGCCTCTTTTAACGTTAGAGGGTATTAGGGCGGCCATTTTGGAAATTGCCTCAAGCGATCGACTCACCTGATTTTGTTTATGATCGATTGCTTGCAAATAAACTGTTTTAAATTATCTTATTTTAAGGTATTACGTAAATTAAAAGCTCGTGCAGATCACAGATTTTTCAAGTGTCTACACACCAAGCAAACCGGCAAGGCGGCCGGCCTCCATTTGTCAAAAATGTCAACGAAAATGTTTGGAATTGACGCCGGGCCGGCGGCTTTGGTGTGTAGACACCATTAGTGGGGCCTGCTAGTACAAACTGTCACAAATGCTAGTCGTTATAAGTCTGCGCACATGCATACATCTACGTACTCGAACTATCGGCCGATAGAAAGTCTGTGGTCTGCAGAAGTTCTTACGAAGATATGACGTTGAATGTGAAGTCACGGACAGCCACAAATAAAGCTATCGTCATCTTGTTTAAATATATTACTAATTAATGCAATAAATTACTTATTATTTGTTTTGTATTTTTTATTTTTTTGTATGTTAATTAATGTTTTAATTTTAAGTTTTGTTTGTATTTCTTTGTGTGCAATAAAGTATTTCTATCTATCTATCTAATTCGCCTACAGTCCCTTCGCGAGTAAAACAATCCCTTCGCTAACTTTACTAAAAGGGTCCTAACAGATTACCCAAAACACTACCTTGTTACTTGAGCACAATAATTGTGGTTGAACTTGGACTATTCCAGTTGGCTTTTATACAGGGTGAACTACTCAACTGTGTAACCCGACCTGATACAGATCAATGTCAGTTGTATGAAAATTATGACGATACAGTTGTTTTTTTTTTTTTAAAGTTGAATTTTTCAGGGGCTCAAGTCTGCTAATTTCCCATATTCTCAGTTGTGTGTCGGCTGAGTGTCAATGAGAGTGTCAATGTAATTTTCTGATACATTTTTGGTCGCTAGCAGTGTAAGCAGTGTAAGTAAGCCACTGTAGGAGTCGCCGTCACCGGATACGGTGTGGATTGTATGTATATATATATATATATATATATATATATATATAAGTAAGCCATTGTTTAGCAGAATAACAAATGTGTCAAAAATGCCATTGACACTGCTGACATAAAACTAAGGCTATTTTAAATTAGCAGACTTGGGCCCCAGTTTTACTCCTTTTTTACTACACCTAACTAAAACCTCTACAGTCCTTAATACCTTGTAAACACAAATAAATCTCCATTAAGAAGGTGTAGACTTGACTTCTTAATCCGCCTATCTTGAAGACTAAGGTTTTTGTGCTAAGGGAAGTGGGACGTTTGTTTGCCTGTCGGCTTATCAGGTGCGAGCACTTTTTTATTTGGCCGGATTACTTCGTTGTGATAAAGTTGCTAGTGCGGTTTTGTTTCGCTTTGGTGTTAAGTGAAATGTCCGTGGATTTGTTATTTTTGAAGAAGTTAAAGTCGGGATGTTTGGTAGATGAACATACAAAGTTATATACGTTACGCCTCTTTCCTATAAGGGTAGGCAAAGTCCACATATTATATAGATATAGATAATATACCTATTTAGAAAAAAAAGATCACCGGAATTAAGAACCACCTCATTTTTTTTTATTTCGAAGTCGGTTAAAAATACGGCAACTTTCGTTTTCTTTTTTCAAAAAAAAATTATTTCGAGAGATGCAAATGTGTGACGCCTCTTTCCCATTAAGGTAGGTTTAGCAAAGATTTTAGATTAAATTAAATTAATTAATTTGACAACTAAATAATCTCTTACGCGGATATGGTACAGTTTTGTTAATGTTACAGATATACATATTTTTTAAACACATTATAGGCAATAAATAAATCTGTGTCGACATAAGCAAAATTGGAACCAACAAATAAATTCTGTAACCAAACAATCAAGTAAAATATTAAACCATTTTCCACTGAAACAAACCATAATTGCTCTGTCCACATTGTTATCGCAACTCTTTACATACATGAGCTTGTAATACGATGAATATTTAACTCAACGTCACTAAACTGAATGGAACGTTATAACAGCTCTATAAAAATCCGCTTGTGTGACGGTAAAGTGATAAAAGTATGGTTTTATGAGCTCTATGTCAATTAATTTGATGACAGTCGTAAGTTTTTGTTTTATTAAGGCGTGGGAAGTGTTGAGTTTGTTGCATAAGTTAGCTGTTTTATGTAAAGGATAAACCTTATAACAAAAAACTTTTGTTTTACATTTTGGAAACTTAAATGATTTACATAAATGATAGGTATGTTTTATTTCATATATCTTATCTTACTTAGCCATCTGTGTCGCACTGGGCAAAGGCCTCTACCCGGTCATCTGATGCCTGTATTTCTTTGAGTGAAATACTAGATAGATATTTCTAGAATACTTATCAGTAACTACTGAAGAAGAAAAAAAGATAAAGATAAATAAATATCTTTGACAAGAATATCAATAACATTACCCTTCCTTTTCACCGTGGTCGGGTAAAAAGAGGATATAATGAACAATAATAGACGTCACATTGTCTTTATGAGGCGACGTTGGAGGGTCTAAAATCCGGTAATAAAAGTTCAAAATGTTATTACAGGGAGGTCCCTGAGAGACGAAATGGGTCAAATGTGGGTAAGTGCTAATAACAGGCACTTTGTTTATTTAGGTTACTAAATACAGTTCATTTAGGTATACTGGGTGTAACAGAAAGGGGGTATATAGCCGAAACACAGCAATA
The DNA here is from genome assembly GCA_947563765.1 of Anarsia innoxiella. Taxonomy (NCBI): domain Eukaryota; kingdom Metazoa; phylum Arthropoda; class Insecta; order Lepidoptera; family Gelechiidae; genus Anarsia; species Anarsia innoxiella. The sequence continues at coordinate 8,660,534 of OX387401.1, read as the reverse complement.
GTCCTCATGAAACTGAACAACTTTCCCCAAGGAACATGGGCCGTAATTCGAAAAAAAATATTTGAATCGCATACTTACTCGATCAGCTGATCGGACATTTTGTATGGGGAGGTGACATTTTTTTTTTCGAGTTACGATCCATGTTCCTTGTGGAGAGTTGTTCAGTTTCATGAGGACTATCGATATGTTTCGGCATTATACCCCCTTTCTGTTACACCCTGTATAGGTACTTACCAGAAAATATTAAACTCTATGAAAAAAGAAACAGCCGAATTGAGAACCTATCTTTTTTTTCTTTTTTATTTTGAGTTTGTAGTCAGTTAAAAAGGTGTATTTTACCTGCTACTAAGGTCTTGGGTTCGAATCCCAGCTAGACAGATATTAAAATCATGAGTTTTGCAAGATTTTGTTTACTGTGTTCATGGCCCCACATCCATTAGTTTGGGGCAGTCCTTTAGTTTCAATAATATGTTAATTCAAAAAATCAATATTCAAAAATAATTTATTCGTAGGTAACATTAAATTTACACTTAAATTCGTTACAAAGTAAAAATTATGAAATAAAAACATAATAATGAATTTAAAGAACCAAAAAAAAGAGAAAAATTTTAAAGGAGGGAAGCTACGCTGACTTCGGAAGGTTACCTAATAGTATACCTAGGTGTATTTGCCTACATCTATATTACTTATTATATTTTTTAAGAAACATTTTTATTACGAGATATACCAACTGTTTAGACAACTTTACATATACTGTGACACAGAAACACGCTCATAATCCCCAACAAAATGAAACAGCAAGAAGGAAGCCAGTAAATTCAAGTAAAAGTTCCAAAATGAACGGTTTTTGTGTCATTCCGGACCCCATTGAGAATTATGAAGGTTCCGTACAGGTCCTATCTATTTTACGGACGAAGGAAACGCTTGTATTCAGCCTAGTGACTATTTGAAAGTTTAATTGTTTTAGAATTGTGTTTGGGTGGGTTTTCTATGATGTTTTAATTAATTTGTTTTAGAATATTGTCCTAAGGGTGTATAGGAGATGTTAGAAAGCCTGGTTAAAACTATTTTTGATAAGTTGTGATTATGTTTTTGAACGGTGAATTGTTACTGATAGATGTGCTGGGAGGGGAAGGCCAAAACGAACGTACCTCTATCAAATCGGTTGCTCAAGAAAGGCCAAATCAAGAGTACCCTAAACCGACGGGCATGTATAAGGCGACTGATGAGTATGGATGAAGCGAAAGAGGTGTGTTTGGATCGTAGCAAGTGGAAGGAAGTGGTCTCTGCCTATCCCAATGGGAGAGAGGCGTGACGGATATGTATGTATGTAGATATTTGTTATTTATACATAACAAAACCTTAAAAGTCAAACATTTCTGTTAGGTTTTGAGATGTTTGTCATAAGTAAATGTTTGTATGTTTTGTATTGTATTTATAGTAAAATGTTTAATCACAGTAAGTTATACTTCTCTTGACATTGGCAGTATACACAATGGTAGTAGCCATGTAAAAAAAAAGCGTAAAGACCCGTATGTTTTGTTTGTTTATTTATTTAAGGATATCAACAGCTTAACCATAAATAAGGTAACATAACAATAAAGTAATAATATGTCCTTCGCCAATCACGGATATCACAACTTATTTAACTGTGTGAGCTCTATGACAACTCTACTCTCTCTCTCCCTCTATACTCTACTCTCTCTCTCCCTCTATACTCTACTCTCTCTCTCTCTTTCTCTCCCTCTATACTCTACTCTCTCTCTCTCTCTCTCTCCCTCTATACTCTACTCTCTCTCCCTCTATACTCTACTATACTATACGCTATCTATACTATACTCTACTCTACTCTCTCTCTCTCTCTCACTCTCTCTCTTGTTGAACAAAATCACCTCGGAAACATTTATCGCTATCTTTCAAAATAAACGTAGCTTTATTAATTGTCGAACGAAACTCTAACCCTTCTGAAAAGTAAGCTAATTTTCGTTTATTAAAATTTTCCACATAAATTCTTTTTCTGCTTCGACCTTTTTTGTGCAAACCATTTTGTGGTTCAAACGATTAATTACTCTTGTCTTTTGTCGGCTATTACAGGAGTTTAGCTTTAGGGGTTTTGTTTAAGAGCTACTTTTTAGATTTGATGAATTTTAGGTAGGATTTTATCATTTCTTTGCGGTCCGTAGCAAGTCGTAGCAAAATGCTACGAGCTACGAATTCGTAGCAAGGGTCTACGAAACTATACTTAATGCCTATACATACATATCTGTCAAGCATTATTCCCATCGGGGTGGACAGAGACTACTTCCCTCGACTTGCTACGATCCAAACACACTTCTTTCGCTTCATCCTTATTTAACACCTATAGATCTTAATGTTCTATATCTATGTTCTTTTCTTTATTCTAAGATATAGAATGTTAAGATAAGTAAAAAAATGTGAGATTACGTGGTAGCGCCAAAACACACGGTGAAACGCAACTGCAACGCAAATGAAACTGCTAGTTACTTTTGAGTTAGACTTCCTTAGAAAACCACACACGACGCAACTGAAACGAAACGTTTCAAACTAACTATAGCAGAAACTGCGATGCGACTCAAAAGTAACTAACAGTTTCAGTTGCGTTGCATTTGGGTTTCACCGTGTGTTTTGGGTCTAAGTCTTAATAAAATTAATGAAACTCACGAATAAACTTCCATATTTAAACGAAAAGGAAACCAAGTAAATAAAGTTTATTTTCGCAACGTTTTTATAACATAAACGGCACATATTTGGGTAACGCGTTACACACGAAATGAGTGAACGTAAAACATTATTTTTACATCAAAATGGACCATAAAAAGCAGGCCCAATCATACATGAGCCACGTAAAATATTCGCGTAAAAAATACCGCACTAGACATTTTTTATTCACTCTGTATTTATAATAATATACATGGTGATGTTATTTTGTCCCTTTTGGTGTTTATGTAAAAGGGCGCGTTAGTGGTTTTAGGGGTGTTCCTGTTTTCGATGAATATTCGAAACATGATCATGAAAGGTTTTATACAAAATTTTACTACTAAAATAAAATAAATAAAGAAAATAAAAAGACATTTTATTCACAGCCCAGAAGACGTTTGCTAAAATGTTTTGCCAAACAGATTTATATGAAAAAATAAATCCTTTTTATCTTCTTCTTTATCAGCCCATATATGTCCCCACCGAGGGGCACGAGCCTACTCTCATACAGAGAGTGATTAGGCCGTAATCCACCACGCTGGCCAAGTGCGGGTTGGCGGATTTCACAAACACCTTCGAATTTCTTCTCTGGTGTATGTAGGTTTCCTCACGATGTTTTCCTTCACCGTTAGCAAGTGGTAATCGAATAAATTGATCCGTACATGAGAAATAAACTCAGAGGTACGTGCCCGCGCCAGGATTCGAACCTGCGCCCTCAGAACTCGAGGCAAGTGTTCTACCAACTGGGCTACCACCGGCTTCCTAAATCCTTTTAATCCTTTTTATGTTTGTAATAAATGTCAATATTTGTGCATGTATATGTGAGGATGAATGTATATACACAGATTACTTAATAGTTGACGATGTGTGTTACTTTTAAGCAAAAACTACTGAACAGATTTTAATAAAACTTTGCAATATATCTATGTGAACTACAACACATAGACGTTATTATTTTAAGATATCCTGATTTTTTTCCGAAATATGTCTATAAATGGGTACGAAGCCGCGGGCAGCCTTCAGTTTTATTTACTATTATTATTATTATTTCGTATCAAACATTTTCATAGTATCTTTGTAATTTGTTTTTCCCTTCCCAACTCTAGTCCCAAATAAACGAACCCTCATAATGGTTGTGCGCGTGTGATGTATATGAAAAAACTTTATTTATTTGCCTCTATATTTTATTGGCAGAAACACATGTTGCTGGTTGCCAGGTTGTTGTGATTCAAGGTCATTCATATAGAGAACTTTTGTTTAACAGTATAACAAGCGATTTTCTAATTTAAGTAATTATAATACAGACTTGTTGTATCTTACAAATTTACAATTTTTTTTATTATGTACCCACATATTTTAAATGTATTTTTTGAGTGCTTTATATATGTTTATCTTAAAATACTAAATTAAATAATTATTTTTAATAGGTAAACGGAAAATGATTGTGTTTTAAACAATTTATCCCAATAATGAAGGACTTACATAGACCAAATAAAAGAGAAAATAGAAGTCGTGTCGTATCAGGTGTTCAAACGTACGGCAGAGAATAGAGAAGAGTGGCGAAGACTCCACCGACAAGGCGACGCTCTTAAAATGATGATGAGCTGAATAATTTTCAAAAATATTTGTTTTTCTTTTTATTTAAATATTCAATAACAAATGATTGAATAAATACTTAACTGATCAAAAACATTCAATTCACAAAAACTCCGAGGATCGCCAAAATATTTTCGGATTACGATTTGAGTGAAATTCAAAATGGCGCCTGTCCTACATTGGACGTGCCTAACTAATTCAGTCTACTTGCGTATTCAGCCTGGATTATAACTGGCAATAAATCTTGGGCCAGTCCCAATGTGTTTATAAATTTAACAAACGCCATGTGATCTTATTTTGTGAGCTTTTTTACGGAACGGCGATAGGACGTGACTTTGGATTTATGCCGGGTAATATTTACTGAAAATATAGGCTCTGAATAATAAATGCTGAATGTGTTGGTTATTAAATAAATGCATAGATAAACTGAATTAAATACTCAGTGCTGAATAACAGAATCTTTCTTTAAACATGTTAGAAGGTATAGGGCGATCGTACACGGACTACTTCAAGCAGTAAACAATAGTTATATTCCTTGCTTTGTACGGCAATAGCGGCGCCCGAGTCTGCTAATAAAAAATTGCCTCAGTTGTGTATCGGCAGTGTCAATGGCATTTTTTGACACATTTAGTATTCTGCTAAACAATGGCTTACACTCATTGCGATTAAATGTGTCGAAAAATGACATTGACACTCTGCCGACTCACAACTCAGGCTTTTTTTAAATTAGCAGACTTGGGGGCCAGGTCTGCTTGCTTGAAGCAATGAGTTTATAGCCAGATATATATGTTATAAGATGTTATACTAAAACTTTCACGCCTCTCTCTTTTTGAGGTAGGCCTCTGTGCTCCACTCTACTCCGAAGACACCTTTTCCATTTCATTTTAATAAAATCCATATAGGTAAAATATTATGATTGAATTTAACAAATCTTCCATTCTTCCATCCCTGTTCTGTATGCGTGAATAATAAAGGACGGAAATAAAAAGACTTGGATTGTGTAACTTAATGAAGAATGTACGAATATTTGATTTGCATTCGAGAAAATACACAGACTACAGAGAATCTGAGATAATGAAGTCGGGGCTAAAATACTCGGGTACGGGATTTTATAAGGCTGTGACATTTTGACGGTGATGAAGGACAAAGGTGACTTTTCGAGCCGTTTGATTGATTGTGTGGTTTTTTTGTTAACATCTGTTGTATTGCGAGTACTTGCTATCTTTATAGTTGCCCCTATGTAGGTACGATTAAAATCATGAAAAATATATAGATTAGGGACTTAATATAGGTACATATATACCTATATAAATAATAAGAAGTTTAATAATAACACATGACGACAATTTTGTTCAAAGTATTGAATAAAGTACAGCGTATGAAATGAAATGAATTTATTTGCTTCAACACAGTAAATAAAGGTCTACGATAATTAGATAAAACCTGCTAAAATTCATATTTTTATAAAAATATTAAAAACATATTTTTAATTTCTCAAAACCAACAGTCGCTTAACCCCGCGTTCGTCAAAGTAAAAAGAGATTAGCAAGATTAAAACGACTAAAGAGGGCAAGAAAAATAATTATTATTAAAACTCTTCTACTGTTTTTTATTAAACAAAGTTACTTAAAGCGACTTTGTAAAGCTTTGACGGGATTTGTTTGTAAAATACGAGCGAATTTTATAATGAAATTGTTTTTATAATATTTATATTTATTTTTTGTATTTACGCTATTCTTTTGCTTTTTTAATGTGAATATATGCTTAAGTTATGTATAATAACAGGAATACCAGCTTTACAATAAAAAAAACCGCATCCAAATCCGTCCACGCGTTTAGGAGCTACAGTGCCACAGACAGACACACACACACACACACAGACAGACATCGACGTCAAACTTATAACACCCCTCTTTTGGCGTCGGGGGTCAAAAACAGTTAATCCCAGTGTAAACTAACAACAACAGCTCTACACAGTCATCTTAAATAAATCCTTCTTCAAAGGTTGTCTGGAACAGATCACTTTTAGTGTTAAGGCCGCCTTTGCGCACAATGTTTTATTTTTGAGTTTTGTCTGTGTCTCTTTGTATGAAATAAAGTATTTCTATCTATCTATCTAACTTTATGCCAGTAACAGTTTTTATAAAACAAAAACAAAACTTTCAAAGTGACTGAATATGTAACTTAACGTAATATTTATTAAAGTGCAAAACAAGTTTAAACAAATTTATTAAAAATATACTACTTAAATATTGTTTTCTGTTTGTTTCAGGAAATCGCAGCAATACTTATCAGTTTCGACAAACACAGCGAATGGCAGTCCAAGGAAGTCAAAATCCGGTGAGTAACACGTTTCGTATTAAAGTTATTTTAAAAGAACAAAAAATGTGTGAGGCGACTGCTGAATGTGGGTGAAGAGAACGAAGTGTGTTTGGATCGTAACAAGTAGAGGGAGCAGGTCTCTGTCTATCCTAGGAGAGAGGCGTGACAGATATGTATAAATAAATGAAAAAAAAAGTTTTTAGAAAATACACAATCCAGCAATAATAACTATATAAAAAATAAATTAGAGCCAATTTTATATGGGCCTTAGATGCCTGAAATAAATAAATAATTAAACTAAAAAAAGCACGCTGTATTCTATATGCATACGTGGTATAACGACCAAAGAAATATAGCAAAATTTAAATAAAAAAAAAACAATCTAATAAAACATGGGGTGGTCACGTCTGCCGCATGCCGAACGATCTCTGGGCAATCACAGCAACCCAATGGTAACCAACAGCCAAAAGACCTCGCGGCAGGCCACGAAAAAGGTGGTGAGATGAGCTGGACGCCTTCTTGGATGTTTGGGCAGTGGCGGCCCAGGATAGGGAATCATGGAAGAAGAGGAGAGAGGTCTTTGCCCAGCAGTGGGATGGCGATGGCTAGATAAGATAAGATAATAAAAACATCCTGTATAAAAAAAATTTTTATATTTAGGTATTTTTTATATAAAAATTCTTATTTGGCGGTTCGCTACTGAAGACCGTGTTAAATGGAAAGTCGCGGGGGAAGCCTTTGCCCAGCAGTGGGATCTTAATGGCTAACAAAAAAAAATATGGTAAAGACTGCTTTTGATTCTGCCAATGTATAGTAGAGCCTACATCGGAAAGAAGTTTTCTGAATGTCTAAATACTAAAATGGCACTTGTCACTATAAAATGGAATGACTACAGAAACTAAAGTGACAAATGCCCTTTAAGGGTATGACCGCACTGACAGGTGACTTGCTATGCGCCTAGCGAGTCACTCTTGAGTTACTCACTAGGTAGCCAAGTAAAAAAAATCGTTCAGGAATGTACGCGATGGTTCAGGAGAATCCTGAAGAGGAAAGAGAGAGGCATTTGCCCAGCAGTGGAACACTGACCGCTAGATAAGAAAGATTTGCAAAGAAAATTAAAAAAAAAACAACAAAAACATACAAAGACAAAAACACAATTTGCACATTTGTTACTTAAATAACAAATTTAAAAAAATACAATAAAGAAAAAGTAAGTTCAAAATATCTAAAAAACCACAATTTAAACTTAAGTTAAAGTTCACGAAGATTATTTTATTAATTTAAATCTTGATAAATGCATGAAGTTTAACATTCCAACTTAAATTGAGTTGAATAAATAAAATAAAGTAGCTTAAAGCAACTTACACTTTATTTCACTTTAACTTCGACGCCATTTTGTTTATGAACGAAATTTATTTCAGCAATAAACTGAAATAATTGTTGTAAGTGTAAATAATACTTTTTATTATTACAATAAATGATTAGGCAAAATAATACCTTTTGTTTATTTATTTATTAGAAAACCAACAGCTTTAATAAACATAATGGAAAATTATAAATTAACAAACGAGCCAATTGCAGGTTTTTTTTGTTGTACAAAAAATGGGGTTTCGAGGGAAACTCGTAAAACTGAAAAGCTTTTACTTAGGAACATGAGTCAAAATACGAAAAATATGCAGTACCTACCTAGATAGGTTCCTACATATGTAGATAGTCAAAAGATGGTAGGTATAGATATAGGTACCTACCGTCTGTTGACTTGTAGATATTTTTTCCATAGGTACTTCAATTCGACGCTTGTTTCTTAGGAAAAGTTGTTTACTTTCACGAGTAATGTGGTTTTGTTTCGTCGAGCTAGTTACGTAATAATACCCTATATTAAGATCGCTCAGGATATAAAATCGTGAAGAAGAGGAGAGAGGCCTTTGTCCAATATTGGGGAACTAAAAGGCTAAAAGATAAGATAAAATAAGATTAATATAGCGTCTCATATACCTTTAGGTAGTTAAATAATAATAAGATTATCTGATTGCTGATTTAAGGAAAATTGGTGGGAAGCCGCCACAAACAGAAATCTGTGGAGAGGCTTTTGCCCACCAGTGTGACGATATTGGTGAAAAAAGATTGTCTCATACTCCCTTATTACAAAACGAGGTTTAAAGATAGTCCAACGTTAGTTCGTTTCTTTTGACGTTTCGGCTATGGACAAAACGTCAAACTAAACGAACTAAAGTCGGACTATCTTTAAACCTCGTTTTGTAATAAGGGGGATATAGTCAAAATATTCCACTTGCCGACATTTATCTCGCGAACTGTACCTAATTTGGCGCCCAAAGGACTCCAACTTGAAACAACTTTAAGCAAATTAAAACTTCACCTAACCATTGCCCGTTTTGTCTGCCCCTTGAAATATTAACTCTTTATGAAAACGTAGTGTACTTTTGGACTTTCAAACGACGCGTTTCAGTCGTTATAACCGGCAAGAACTATCTTGACACCTAGTTTATATAAGCTGACTAAATACACAAGTGTCAAGTAAAGTATTGCGAGTGTTAGTTAAAAATTCACTTCGGTTTTCTTCGCTAATTTTCGGGAAGTTTCGGAAGTGATACCTTTTGGATGTTGTTAATCTTTGTGGTCGAGTTTCTTGAACAATATTTCGTGAAGGCAAAGTTTTGGAACAACGCAGTAGTTGAAAAGTTAGTATTTAAGAGGTTTGTGAAATCTTTGAAAATGTTTTAAAAGTATTTCGACTTGAATTAAAATGGTGGTAACTGAACTATGAGAATAAACATGTTTATTGAACTAAATTGGAGTTATTTTTGGGAGAAATCGCTTAAATGGTCTATCTACACACATCCAGACCGTGTCCGGAACGTGACCGGGCCGTGGCCCGTCAGGAGGGAAAAAAATATGTCGTCATGACAACGTGTGTGAACGAATCCATAGAAAATGTATGGAATGATATTTTTTCCCTGTCCCCGATTTGAGCTGACACAACTCGCAAAAACATTTTTAAATATGATATACTTAGGTAAACTTCATTTAAGGAAATTATGAATTTCCTTATCACATTTATTATAATAATTTATTTTTTTCATAAAGCAGATCTAGTATTTAATCTAACAAGCTATAAATCTAGAATTATCATCTAATTACTATTCTGTCTTTACCCGTCTTTGTCTACCTATCTCGATTTAATCGAATCGAATTAGCAAGAATCGATTTCTAGAATCGAATTACTCGTCTGTGTTTAAACTATTGCTAGTAATCCTAGTTAATTCAATTCCTGTTTAACTAGTTGCGCAAAAGAACTTTAAAGCGATTCATTCATTAAGTAGTCTTATTTTAATTTCTTAGTTAAATAACTTAGTTAACATTAACATTAACATAACAAACAACAAACATAACATAACATAACATAACATATTAACATTTTTTTTTTACTTAGTTAACTTCATTTATCTGAGTTTATTCTAGAACTATAAATAAAACTCGATTTGTGATAAAGAAAAGAAGTATGAAATTGAAAGTAACGTACCCCCTCATCTGTGGAGAATCCCAGTACAGGACAGTTTACTGTCGAGAAATATGCCGTATCTGTTGAGTGACCAATACAGGACACCAGATCTATTTTTGCTTACTATGAATTTGTCTATTTTTAAAGCCCTATACTCACTAATAGAAAAACATAAAGAGTGAATGACTCTATCAATCACTTTTAGAATGTAAAATTGTCTATGGTACAAAAACATACATATCCGTCACGCCTCTCTCCCATTGGGGTAGGCAGAGACCATTTCCTTCCACTTGCTACGATCCAAACACACCTCTTTCGCTTCTCCCACATACATGCACGTCGGTTTAGGGTACTTTTGACTTGGCCTTTCAAACTTGCGCCCGAAAATATGCAGAAATTATGATAACCAAGCAAAATTAATTTGCTCAATATAAACCAACAAAATCGTGAAAAACGAGTAATAATCACGAGAACTATTAAACAAAACCATAACATTATAAAGTGTCCAAAAAGAATCCTCGAAATACCGAAAATGGGGTCTAAAACAATGAAAATAAAATATCAATTGGTTGAACTAAAAGTGATTATTTAAAACCTAAAGTTATGATCGCGGACCACGAACTAGAGGTGGGATGTGTTTTCGTGATTGGCTCATTTGATTTGTAATCAGTCAGTGAGTTAAGTCAGTTTAAATGGTTATTTATGCGTATTGCTGTTGAGCAGTTTTATTTTTTATCATAATAATTCAGAATTTTATTGTTTCATTATGAATTGCATATATCTTTCATTAATATCTTTGTTTCGTTTCGTTTTGTTTGTTATTATGGTTACTTATTAATAAATTCACGTAAACATGATCGATCACAAACTGATTCACACAAGTTTAAAAGTTATAGTATCTTTCTATAACAGACGTCATCCTACCTACTGCGTCATGTAATGTATGTTTTTAGTTTTAAATAAAAGTCTTATTTAGAAAAACACTCGGAAGCTTGAATATACTAATCACTTTTACACTAGCTTAAACATAATGCATTTGTAGCGTTCACAGTAAGATAAAAATGGCGGCAGGCTGAATGTCTATTCTATTAACTAAAGTTTCTGACTGTTTACCCACAAAATAACTCATAAAAACTGAGTCAACTCACTGACTCAGTAATAAAATTTCACTTTGACTTCACAAACACACAGAAAGGGTCAAAGTATCAAAGTATTGTAATAAATCGAACTGCGAACAGCCATAAAGTGGATGGGAAACAGGCAAACAGTTTCCGTCACGCCAGTTGTAAGTTTTTATTTGCGAATTTAATTTCTCGTGCTGTCTTTATATTTTGTTTTGTGGTTTGGAGTTTTGGAATACGATTTTTGTTATTGATTTTGTAATTAGTTTCAGGTTTGTTTTTGAGAGTATTTACGTAGATTGTAGTAATAATCCTACCTAATATCTATATGAAGGTAGATATGTCAATGTTTGTGTCGATTGATAGATGGATGAAGATGTTTGTTACTCTTTCAAGCAAGAACTACCGAACAGATTTTGATGAAACTATTGCCAATATAGAAGCTCATACATCACAATAACACACATTTATTATTTTAAGATATTGTGTAAGTTTTCCAAGACATAAAGCAATATGCATAGAAAATCGCGGGCTGTCTCTAATATTAGTTTTGCTAAAAGTTTTAGCTCTTAATGTAAACAGCATTAAGTTCTCATTAGTACTCAACAAAAATAATGTCGACTTGTGTATCTTTTTGCATGATAATTTAAATAATTTATTTGTTTATACCTACTCGTAAATTATAGAGCGCCAATAGTTAATATTAATGTCTTCAGAAATTAATATCGTTACAAATACTAAAACTTAGAACAACTTACGCAGTAGAAAACAACGCTTAGAAATGCTAATCGACAGCAAAACTTTATCTAGGCTATGTATATTAAACCTAAGCCTAAAGTATCGCTTTTTCACTAAAATTTATGTTAGAAATTCCAACGATGTCGCAATTATAATGATTTATTTAAACTTAAGTTCTGCAAAAGTTCTGTAAGTGGGTAATGTAAAAAAACCGGCCCAGTACGAGTCGGACTCGCGCAAGAAGGGTTCCGTACCATTCACTGTTGATATCGAGCAAAAAAAGCAAAAAAATCACGTTTTTCGTATGGGAGCCGCCCTTAATTATTATTATTATTATTCTATGAAACTGTGAATCTGTGAAAATTTTAACGTTCTAGCTATAACGGTTTATGAGATATAGCCTGGTGACAGACGGATGGACGAACCGACGGACGGACAGTCAGACGGACAACCAAGTCTCAGTAATAGGGTCCCGTTTTCACCCTTTGGATACGGAACCCCAAAAAAAGATTGAAGCATTTCTGAAGTTAGAATACTTTAACGACTTAACGTTAAAGTTTTTTGAATAAATCTTTCTGTGGTTCAGGTAATTTTATTTATTGAATACTCTCTGGATGTGTTTTTTTATCTGTATTTTTAAATGAAGACGAAGAATTGAAATGAAAAATTGCTCAGTGAATACTGAGTAGTGATAATGAACTGAAAGCCTCTATAATAAAACTTAATTCTTTCAATACAGGAATTCATTATAACTAGAGATGCGCCGAATATTCGTTTAGTATTCGGTATTCGGCATATTCGGCACCTTAACCGAATATTCGTATTCGGCCGAATATTCGGTAAAAATGACCATTTATTCGGTTATTTTGTTAAGTAATAATTTGCTTAATAAAACACGATATTAACCTCAAATTAAATTATTTTAAACCAAGGAGCAGCCAATTGTATATCTTCATGTCACATTTAGGTATTACAAGAGTTATTAGTTGATGATAAAATAAAGATAAGCTATTATGTGACACTTAAAGATTTCATTTGAGAAACCTAGACCACCCTAGACATTCCGCTCTACCTAGTGACAGTCGATGGCGCTCTTCTTCATAATCGTTACCTATTTGTTGAATCAAAAGTAATCAAAATTGCTGTGACAGAACAACCGAATAGTTTGGCCGAACTATTCCGTTCAGTAGAGTCTCAAACCGAATAGTATTCGGTATTCGTTATTCGGCAAAATCCATATTCGGCGCATCACTATATAACCATCTTACCAGCCAAATATCATTTGGAGAAAATGTTATTTATAGGGGAAAGTTATGGTCTATTTACACACATCCAGGCCGTTTCCGGGACGTGTCAGGGAAAAAATATCATTCCATACATTTTCTATGGACTCGTTCAGACACGTTGTCATGACGACGTATTTTTTCCCCTCCTGACAGGCCACGGTCCGGTCACGTCCAGGTCACGTCCCGGACACGGCCCGGGTGTGTATAGATAGACCTTTAATCGATAAAATCGGGGACTTGTTAGGGAAATACCAAGTCAGGAGGGCCATGACGTGCATTTATGAGGTTACTTATGACTTATCACTGTAGATAAAGTAAACGAAGTTTGTTTGGTTCGTAGCAAGTGAAGGGAAGTTGTCTTTGCCTACCCCGTTGGGAAAGAGACGTGACGGATGTGTATGTAGTATAAATCTACCTATGTATTTTGTGCAGGGTATTTTCATTTAAAAAGACTTGAAAATTATTTGGAGATATATAAATAAATACTTAAGAAATCAAACGACCATTGCATTAAAAAACGCAACCTACCTTTACTATAGGTATAATAACAATAAAATTAGTTCACATTCCAAGGCAAGTCTTACTAAATTCTGACCGTAGAGTCCGCATTCGGACATGACGAGCTAATTCTCGATTAGTCCACTCGATTCGCCGTAATCGATTCGATCCCGTCGTATTTATCGGTACGATTAGCCTGATGGAAACGGAAGATTCGAATTAATGCTGACTGATGGCAGTACCATGAATGGGCAATGTTCCCAATTGGTTCTTTGCTGGATAAGGTAGTCTTCATGGAGGGAGCTTGTTTGGTTTTAAGTGACTGAATGTCAGTGGATTTTATTCACGTGTTGAGGTTTGAAATCGTTTAGTTTCTATTGCATACTTTTGTTTGTTTTAACTACTCACATCTCACTGACTCATTACAAACCCAGACACAAAAGATTTTCTATGTTCTTTTCTGGGATGTGAAAGATTAAGCTGCTATAAGTTGCTCTACAGTAAGCAATTGTGTGTGTGTGTGTATTCAATTGTTTTCTTGTGTTTTTCAGACCAAGTCTTATCTATTTATTTATAGCTCTTCTAGTGCGTTTTCTATCGTAATGATTCGTAGAAGGATCCTGAAAATAAGCATTAATGCTGAAGATTTTTTCTTTTCCTCGAACTATGCACCTAATTTTTTCAATGCTATCCATAATATTGTATATCCCATAATAAGTAATGTAAAAACATGTACTTACTGTGCATATTTATTATTTTGGTGAATAAAGTTTGTACTTAGTAATACAAATATTCAACATACATAGGTACATATCTGTCACGCCTCTCTCCCATTGGGGTAGGCAGAGACCACTTCCTTTCACTTGCTACGATCCAAACACAGCTCTTTCGCTTCATCTACACTCATCAGTCGCCAAATATTCAATATTACCTTATATTAAAAAACAACTATTTTTATTAGAATGTTTTCGTAACTCAAGCCCAGTATTTTATCGTTGTTGTGTCAAAAAGCTAAAGTTTCAACAAAATTTGATATAGGTATCAACCTTCAGGAAACAATAAGAGGAAAATTTTCCAACATTTTTTCGACCAAATCTTTGAAACGATAAATCGTCGGATTTATTGACCGAATGGAAACAAATACAGTCTTTACGGATCAATTCATTCATTTATTCATTCGTTTAATAATAGGATGAAACCGTCTAGTGGCTTTGTTAAGCGGATTTTTGATTGAATAAGCTCTTTTACCGATGTGCATGTATGAAGCGACTGATGAATATTGATGAAGCAAAAGAAGTGTGTTTGGATCGTAGAAAGTTAAGGGAAGTGGTCTCTGTCTACACCGATGAGTAAGAGGCGTGACAGATAATATGTATGCATGTGTATGATGTGGCAAAAACAACTGCCAGGCTGAAGTGGGATCGGGCCGGCCACGTCTACCGCATGCCAGAAGACTTATGGGCTAAAACAACTAACCAATGGCTACCAACTGCCAAACGGCGTCGCGGCGGACCACGGAAAAGGTGGCGGGATGAGCTGGACACCTTCTTGAGTACCTGGGTGGAGGAAGCTCGAGGCAGAAAGTCATGGCGGATGAGGAGAGAGGCCTTTGCGCAGCAGTGGGACACGAGTGGCTAAAGATTGGATTAGTGTATGCAAGTGTTCTCACGATGTTTTCCTTCACCGTTAGCGAGTGGTAATCGAATATTCTAGTGGTAATTATTGAAAGAAGCGGTGGTAGCCCAGTTGGTAGAACGCTTGCCTCTCACTCCAAGGTCGCGGGTTCGAAACCTGGCGCGCGCAAGTAGCTCTGAGTTTATTTCTCATGTACGGATCAATTTATTCGATTACCACTTGCTAACGGTGAAGGAAAACATCGTGAGGAAACCTGCATACGCCAAAGAAGAAATTCGAAGGTGTATGTGAAATCCGCCAACCCGCACTTGGCCAGCGTGGTGGATTACGGCCTAATCACTCTCTTTATAAGATTAGGCTCGTGCTCCTCGCTGGAGACATATATGGGTTAACAACAAATTATTGAAAAAAAAACTGATATCTTAATATCATTAGTCAAAGTCTAAAAAGTCGTTAGGAAGCGGCACAAAGATTTTCCAGTGTGATTACTCAGCAATTCAGCCTAATATAGTTTTAATTTACAAAAACTAAATCTAGCTTAAGCTTCATTTCTTTGCAATCTTGTATTTAAATTCTTCATTCATTATTTGTGCAGTTGGGTAAAAACATAACCCTCCTTTTGGCACAGTCGGGTAATTATTAGTTTTCTTTAGCAGCCAGAAGAGGAAAGTTTTCGTATGCACGATCACCAATCAATTAGGAGGTTCTCTGGTTCTCTCAAATTTAATTGCTCGCTCGGAAACTGGACGCGCGATGCATTTCAATCGTTTTTCAAGGGGCCAGGGTTCAGTGTTGATCAATACAAATTCATTCTCACCTTGTCATGTTGTAAATTTTGTTTTTTATAGAAAGCCTACGACTTTAAATACGATGTTTTGTTATATCTTAAGGGACTTATACAATCTTTTATAATAATAGGTATAGCTTAAGTGTTATTCCCTAAACCGACGTGCAGTTATGAGGCGACAGATGAATGTGGATGAAGAGAAGGAAGTCTTTGCCTACCCTGACGTGCAAGTAACAATATTGTTTAGTTTTATTCAAACCTCTTTCCCCCTTATTACAAAACGTATTACAAACTTAACTTATTACGAGAGGGGTCTTAGTTTTAAATTAAAGAGTGACAAACATCCTGGCATCCATCCATCCATCACCATAAACTTTAACATTTATATTAATAGGATTTATATCAATAGGATAAATAGATAAATCTCCGCCTACCCCAATGATGCCTACCTAGAGGCATTACGTATATGTATGTATGAATAAATTCCCGTTGTAGCAACCCTAGCGCAGTTTAAAATCGTTTTCCCACTATCAATTAGTGTGGATCGTTCCGTACTCGAGCCCGCAGCCTCTTGTGCATACTGATGTACCGCCGCAACGAGATTCCGATGCAACCGATGTGCTAAACTGAAAATTAGGGACTTAAAATGTTAAAGCTTTTTTTATTCTTCCATTTGAAATGTTTCTTGATTGATTATTCTTTGGAGATAAGGACTTATATTGATTGATTGGGTCGTTATCAGCCCTTTAACGTCCCCACTATAGGGACACGAGCCTGTAGTATAGCGATATTCCTTAGACCCAGAATACACCGTGAAACGCAACTGCAACGCAACTGGAACTGCTAGTTACTTACGCAACTGAAACGAAACGTTTCAAACTAGTTGCGTCGTGTGTTGTTTTCTAAGGATGTCTATAGCAGAAACTTCGATGCAACTCAAAAGTTTCAGTTGCGTTGCAGTTGCGTTTCATCGTGTGTTTTGGTGCTTAGTTGTGTTAACCTATTGTTAGCTGATTGTTTTTACTCCAAATGCATATTATGTATTATTAAGTTAATTCGAGCGGCTGCTCGTGACTGCGTAAACAATTATAGTCATACCTTATAAAAATCATGATAATATCTTAAGGTGATATTCTGATGTGCTATGTTACCAAGTTTCATCAAAATCTGTTCAGTTTTTTCCGTGAAATAGTAACAAACATGCTCACATCATATATCTATTCATCCATATCCATCATAACTAAAACTTTACATCAAAAATACTAACTTATTTCAAAAAATGAAATACATATAAATCCTAAACCGGGTTAGCCTTTTCCTGACGAATCTCGGTAGGTACCTTACAGAAAGATTTTGTAAATTGGTATCGGATCCATATTTACAAAATTCTTCTTTAAGATACCAAGATTCGTCTTGAAAAGGTTAACCTACACATATGGCAGTTCCCGATTATTTAATTCCGGTGAAACCTTATTCCTTATAAACCCAATTTCAATTTCTTAAAATACCTATACCAGGGCATGTATGAAGCGACTGATGAGTGTGGATAAAGCGAAAGAGGTGTGTTTGGATTGTTGTAAGTGGAAGGAAGTGGTCTCTGCTTACCCCGATGGGAGAGAGGCGTGACATGGCGAATATGTATGTATGTAATATACCTATAGAGGATAATAAATATAACGTACCTAAATACGTACGGATTTTGTGAACTCCCAAATATTATGCGGTTGAATGCTGTAAAATTTTTATTCGGCAAGTAAAAGGTTTTTGTCATAAACTGATTTATTGAAAGTTTTTAGTAGAAGTTCTTGCTTTAGTTGATTAGGTTTTTTATTTATTTATTGATTTTTATTGTAATAAGTTTGACCATGACTTTACTCCAACAAGACGGTTTTTCAATTGAGCATTTCACGTTTATCAAGTTATAACACAAATCGTAGCAAGTTGAGGGAAGAGTCAAGAGTATTCTAAACCGACGTGCATGTATGAGGCAACTGATGAATGTGGATGAAGTGAAAGTGTGTTTAGATTGCAGCAAGAGGAGGGAAGAAGTCTCTGCCTAGTTTAATGGGAAAGAGGCGTGACAGATATGTATGTAAGTAAGATTATATCCGTACACGTGCTTAGATTAAAGCTAAAATATAAGTAAAATGATGAAATCCTTTACAAAGTATCAAAACTTGTGGATTGTTAAAAGTTTGAAGCGTCTAAGTAACTTATCCGTTAACAACGATAATAAATCAAAACTTATAATCAGCGAGCCTTCAATATTCTATAAGATAAATTATATTGTACTAGCAGCTGCCCGAGACTTCATCCACATTCATCGTCATATCTAAAGAAAAAACATATCTGTCACGCCCCTTTCCCATCGGCGTAGGCAGAGACCACTCCCTTCCACTTCGTCATCATCATGTCAGTTTGTGGACGTCCACTGCTAGACAAAAGTCTCCCAAGGATCTCCACACGGTCATGCTATGATACAAACACACCTCTTTCGCTTCATCCACAAATCACAATCATCAGTCGCTTGACTGTTCTTTTGTTAAAGAAATACCCTTCAAAAACCTTTTTCTTTTGCATTTTAAAACTTAGCTTTTACAAGTAACTTAACACAAAGCCTAACAAGGCGTCACTTAATGGCCTATTAGCATGAACAATGACTTATAAGCTAGAATGACTAGGCTTTTCATTAGACCTAGGTAATTGTAATACCTAATTGCTAGTTCTAGATTGTGGGTGATTGATTTATTGTAAGACTTTTGCAGTTTTAAGGCTGTTATATAAAAATGAAATTCGAAAAAGAATAGAATTGCAAATTGTGACTAAATAACTATGTGACCACATAATGCGGTGTAAATAATGTTATTTCAAACTATAGTCTTTAGAACAATGATTTCAAAACATTACCCTTCCTTTTGGCTTTGCCGTAGTCGGGTAAAAATAAGTGAAAATAAAGGTTTTTGCGTCAGTTGTTTTAGTTAGTAGGTATTTAAAATAATCAATGGATAAGTAAGTACGTACTTAACTTTATCATAACAATAAATTTTTAGCTTCAAAATTCTACCCACGGGCCCCCAAAAATCGGTACACGAAACAGCAAGAAATTGTTTTTTCTAAAAACAGTGTTGCGAAAACAAGCTGCACAAAACTTAACTCATTAAAGCTAAGTTTCATAACAGTGTTTTTTAGCTCATTTTTGCCACAAGCCAAATGAACTTTTCGAGGCGAAATCTTGGTAAAAAGGTAAAAAATATCTTGACACATCGCATGTACTTTGATTGGGTTGGGAATTTTTAGTTTATGAGTTGGATAATTTGTGTGAATTTGTTTATTTGTGATTTTTAAAGAATTTGAATTGTATTTATGAAAGTATTTCTTGAAATGAAAGACATTTTAGGCAATATTTGAGTTTTGTTATGAGAGACTAGACTTTTTGCTAATTTTATTGTAAGTGTGCGCGACATGCATGTATGAATGAATTTGGATAAAGCGAAAGAAGTGTGTTTGGATCGTTGCAAGTGGAGGAAAGCGGGCTCTCTTACATCGATGGGATAGAGGTGCGACAGATATGTACGTAATGTGTTTGAAAGAATTCGATTTTTATTATCTTCTTCTTCTTATTTAAGAGCTAAGCTCTTGTGGGTGGAGCCTCTTTCATCCCTCCCTATTCTCTGGCTTCTTTTTAACATCTTGATACGACACAACCCGCCTTTTCCTTCACCTGTTCTAGGAACGTCCGTCTGGGTCTTCGTCTCTTCCTTTTCCCTTATTTTTTTCCTTCTATGATGTTTTTTAGATTTTTATTATGAGAGTGGTAAAAGATATATTCAGTTTTATTGCCAAATAACGTCTCATGATTTAATTTACACATTCAAAAGCCTTATTACTTACATACAAGCATATCGTCAGCGCCGATATCAAGCCTCCACAGACATCGTTCAAAATCGAAAACATTCGTGTGTTTCCGTAATAATTCTTCGAGCCGATTGAGATATTTATTCGCTATTTTACAAGTTCCGAACGTCGCTCTTTATTGTTCGATAGCAACCGTTATTTTCTATTGTGTTTGGTTAGGGTACCGCGGAAATTAAGTCATTTCAATTCTTTTGTAGAAGCAATTAGCCAATACGTTTTTTTTTAAATTTGAATTTAGAACAGTTTGACTTATTTTTTAAATTCTTTTGGAGTAGCAATTCGCCAGTACGAATTTACCAAATTTGAAAAAAAGACTTACATTTTTGATATGATAGAGAAATAGAGGTAATACTAGAGATAAGAATTACTGTATAAAAACTAATTAATATCTACTAGTATATAAACTGCGTTTAACAAAAGAAAAGCAGGGAAACAATATACTTACGCGAGACAGACAAAGAGTTAAAGAACAATCCGTACTCTTCAATTTAGTCGTTTAATAATTTTCTTATTTTACAAACATTACCTATATAAGTAACTTTCCAAAGGGTTTATCACAGTTTTTTTGAACTAACAACATTTGTATTTATAATACTTCAAAACATCCATAACCTATAAATCAAGCCTTTAGTTGATTCATATGTAATATACACGTATAAACAACACAAATATAGTACGGAACCCATCGTCAGCATACACCACTCTCGATTGGCTGTTAAACGGTTTCCGGCCCCGAATGTGGGTGAAATTATGGTCTAAATACGTGATTTATAGGAAATTCCGTATCAGCTATTGCATTTGCATGCTCTAACTTTTTGCTTAATGCGTTCCGATTTGCTTGTTTTAGTTTTCGGCCTTGTTTTCATTAGTAGTGGGTTTTAAGTTGTTTGGTTTTAAATTTGATAAGTTTAAGTTGCTTTTAGAAGCTATATTGAACATATCTAGCTATTTATGAGTAGATCAATGTCAAGTTATTAAAGATAGTTTGAGACGTTAGTTCTAATCTAACAAATCGTTTTTTAATAAGGGGGCTTAAGTTTGAGTTATTCGTCATCTCGCACCCAAAAAACTCGCACCCAGGTTATTACCTTGCTTTGCTTTGATTTGGTGCGAGTTTTTTGTGTGCGAGATGACGAATAACTCTTAAGCTATCTACACATCAAAGCCACTGGGCTAAGCCGCCGGCGGCTTTACGTCATACGAATGGTAGCTGTCAAAAAAGCCGGCGGCTTTGGTGTGTAGATACAGTTAAGATTTACGTCTAGTTTCATACAAATTGTTGAATATCTCACGGCACCTTTGTCTTAAATGCATTTACCGAAACCCGTTTCGCCACTCACAACTTTAAAGTTGTAACATCACCTCTATAATTTCCAACTCGTATTTCAAACAGTTTCAGTCTTTACAATTACTCCGCGACACTTCGCAAACTCCATTTGCTTTCGTATTTCGTGTAATATTTTCATTATGATAAGTTTTCGAACTAAATTTGTGGAGCTGGCAATACTGCGAACGTTTAAATGTTTTGAGGAAACTAGGAACTTTTGCAACGTTTTAGACTTGCTTAGGTGCTTAGCTTAGTAATTAAGTAACTAGAGGCTGCCTGAAACTTCGTACGCATTTATCGTCATATGGAAAACTTACAGAATATCTTAAAAAATAAAGCATATGTGTTGTTCTACTGTGTAAGCTACAATATTGTAAACTTTTATTCGAATCCGTTTAGTGATTTTTGCGTGAAAGTTTCTTACAAATTTTCTCACTTAAATTGAAAATATCAAGATGTTAAAAAGAAGGCAGAAAATAGGGAGGGATGGAAGAGACTCCGCCGACAAGAGCTAAGCTCTTAAATAAGAAGAAGAAATTGAAAGTCATAAACTTTGCCATTCATAATATAAGTAGGGTTAAAATAAAGTAAGTAGGTTTTAATTCTAAAGCTTAGATCTCTTTTGCTACCTACAAGTGTACTTTTCAACACCCCACGTATTAATATGCAATCCTTTAAAACCATAATGAAAACATAAACATAAAAAAAAACAACAACCCATCCTCGCCTACTAAATCCAAAGCAACGGCGCGTTAAAAACAGCAAACGCCTGCCAAAAAATCACGAGCACAAACTTTATTCATATTATATTCTCTTATAATAACTAAAGGGGTTCGTAAACAAGAATATGTTTGGAAACCGCCGAAAAATCCTCGTACACATTTTAATTAAGCGGCGAAAGAACAATAAAATTTATTTACGAGGGAGCTGGACAGGAGTGGGCAGGAAATACGCGTGCATGTGCTTTTTAATCCTCTCACTGAACAAATAGACGGCCGTAAACTGGATGCCAGGGCTGTAACATGCATTCTGTTTGCTTTACTGTCTTTTAACTACGAAAAAAGAAAGGTAGAGGGAATAAAACTTATGTTCAGTGTTTCTTTTTTTGTTTAAATCTTAATTAATGGCGTAAAATTGATCATAGGTAAGACTTCTTATTTACGTTATTAATGAAGAATGGTGTGTTAGCAAAGGAAGTATGTTTGGATCCTAACAAGTGGAGGGTCACTGTCTACCCCGAAAGAAAAGAGGCGTGACAGATAAGTATGTACCTACTTATGTACTAGGCTGCCCGCGACTTCGCACATTTATCGTAATATCTTAGAAAATATACTCTATATCTTACAATAATATAGCCTCTGTGCTATTCTGATGTGTAACCTGTAATATTATAAAGTTTCATTAAAATTTTCTCAGTGATTTTTGTGTAAAAGACTAACAAACATCCTCACAACGATGCATAGGTACATGTAGTACAGGTTAAGCCTTCAAGCAAATATACCTTTACAATGTAGTTCCTATTTTATACTGTAATGTACTAAAATGTAACTTTTTACAATAAATAAATACTAAATACATAGGTACATCCATAGGTAGAAAATTGTCTTTTTTGATTTTGGAAGGATGTATGTATAAAGACGTTCTCATGTATTTCACTGTGCTGCAGATACAAATTCAGCCAAACCAAAACATGTCAAAAAACCTAAAATGTAAAGCCGAAATTCCCATCCCTGTGTGGGCAGACAAATAGGGTACTATAAAGGGTACTCCGCGAACCGATTTATCAACTAAACGACCAACCGACTGTGATTTTACAAATAATTTTTCCCAAGTCTTTATGAGTGAGGAATTTTGAAGGAGCAACGTTCTCTAGAGAAAATCTTTGGAAGTTTTCGAGTTTGAATTTATGGGGCGTGATGATGGTTGGTGTGGGTTTCTGAATGTTGTTATAAGACTAGAGGCCGCCTGATAGCCTGATAAGCATTTATCGTTATATCTTGAGAAATGAAAACTTATATCATCGTTATCGTTATCAGCCCATATATGTCTCCACCGAGGGACACGAGCCTACTCTCTTACAGAGAGTGATTAGGCCATAATCCACCACGCTGGCCAAGTGCGGGTTTGCGGATTTCACATACACCTTCGAATTTCTTCTCTGGTGTATGCAGGTTTCCTCACGATGTTTTCCTTCACCGTTAGCAAGTGGTAATCGAATAAATTGATCCGTACATGAGAACTAAACTCAGAGGTACGTGCCCGCGCCAGGATTCGAACACGCGCCCTCGGAATACGGGGCAAGCGTTCTACCAACTGGGCTACCACCGCTTAAGAGAATATTGTCCATGTGTTATTATGATGTCTAAGCTACAATATCAATTTATGGATGAATGTGAGGGTTCGTTACTCTATCACTTATAAACTATACAACCCGTTTACCTAACTGAAACTTTACAATATTCCAGCTTGCACATCAGAATAACACATTGCTTAGTTATTATATAAAGATAAGTATTGTGTTTGCATCGTATCTTATCTTATCTTATTTAGCCACTCGTGTCCCAGTGCTGGGCAAAGGCCTCTCTCCTCATACGCCAAGACTTTCTATCTCGAGCTTCCTCTGCCCAGGTACTCAAGAAGGTATCCAGCTCGTCCTGCCACCTTTTCCGCGGTCTGCCACGACCCTTACACGTTGCATAATATGACTATAATTGTGTTATGCTTAAGAAGTCGTGGGAAGTCTCTAGTAAAATAAATAAACTGAAACATATTATCGTATAACAAATTAGCTATTTATTACCGCGTCATGACGAACAGTTATCAACATTGATCACACAATTTGCTATACAGACATATAACAAATCTTAAATTAGTTAGTCTGAGAACACTCCTATGTATCCTAGATACCTAACCGTGAGCAAATATCTTGAAACAGCCCGAAGCTATCATCGTAGTGGGTTTATTAACTGTCTCTGTGGCGTTGTGGTTAGAAAGGCCCGAGGGGCGTGGATTTGATTGCCGGTTAAAGCAATTATTTGGTTTGTATGGTTGGGGTGTTGGTAGATTGGTGTCTTATTGTTTTGTCATTAGAATCTATTATTAAAAAATAAAAAAGTTAGATTAATATTTTAATAAAGTTACACAAAGGTCACCGACATAGCTCGAAGAAAATCGCAAACCTTAAGTGGCAGTGGGCGGGGCACATTGCTCGCAGAACTGATGGACGATGGGGCAGAAAGGTTCTCGAGTGGCGACCACGCACTGGACGACGCAGTGTGGGAAGGCCTCCAACAAGGTGGACTGACGACTTGGTTAAAGTCGCTGGAAACCGTTGGATGTGGGCAGCGCAAGACCGGTCGTTGTGGAGATCCTTGGAGGCTTTTGTCCAGCAGTGGACGTCCATAAGCTGACATGATGATGACACAAACGTTTTGAACATACAAATCTACAAAAAAAGTTACCCATATAGATTCCTATGGTGATGTTCAGAAAAAAAGAGTGATTGATTATTGGTTTCAGAATTTGTAAAAAAGTATGCAATCGAAATTCTTATCGTATGAAGTTACGTATATTTGAGATAGGTAACGTTTTTTGTATTCGCCTTATAATCAACGTCTTGGTAAGCAGCGTTTGTACGCAAATACCTACAAACCCTTTTTTTGAGGGCATACAATTACCATACAACCTAAAGGTACTTATTTCTTTCGTAAAAAGTAACAAAAAGTTTAAAAAACAAACGATAATCCTACTCACCATGCGACAGGATCACAATTTGACGGACAACAGCGATTTCACAAAACGCCCGACTAAACGTCGGATCGGGCAATTTATGCGTCGATCTTCGGATTTATTAGTCGACCAACACTCATGAATTTGATGCCAACGTGCCAAACGGCGTTACTTGTGCCCGTGACGTCACAGGACATATTGCCCGTCAGGTTTTATGGCAAAACGAGGACAAATGAAATAAATAACGCTCGGTTGATGGGTTTTTGTTTTTTGTTCTAAGCGCGCCGTCGTGTTGAAAGTTGTAAAATTTTATGAAACAAACGTGTTTTAAAAAAAGAATGATGGTCGTCATAAAATTAAATAGCGAGATTTAAAATTTGAAAAAATATTTCTAGTATCTTATGCTATCTACACACCAAAGCCGTCGGCATGCCGCCGGGCTAGTTCGGTGGCTTTACGTCATACGAATGGCAGCTGTCAAAAAAGCCGGCAGCTTTGGTGTGTAGATACCATTACTTTATTATAAATGTTTATGTTTGTGCCGATACTTAGATGGATGGAAGGACGAACGTGTGGATATGTCTTACTCACTTCACCTGAAACAGATTTTAATCACTTCGCAATATTGTAGCTTACGCGTCAGATATAAGCTATCTTATTATGAAATATCATGTTTGTCAGATAAATGCATATGATGTTGCAGCCAGCCTATAGTACAATAAACATACATACCTAATATCTGCACGCCTCTTTCCCATCGGGGTAAGGCAAGACCAATTCTTTCCACTTGTTACGATACAAACACATCTCCTTCGCTTCATCCACATTCATCAGTTGCCTTATAAATACACGTCGGTTTAGGGTACTCTTGACTTGGTCTTGTTTTGTTAGTACAATATAAAACAGTATATACCTATTCTTAATTCCAATGACAATTGAAATACAATTCTACAACAAAGTCCATTCTTGGTTCCAGGCCAAAAAGCGGCTCAATGCTGCTGTACAGCCGCAAGAAGGTCCGTTACAGACGAGACGGTTACTGCTGGAAGAAACGGAAAGACGGGAAGACTACCAGGGAGGACCATATGAAGCTGAAGGTGCAGGGGACTGAGGTGAGTCACATTTTATAATTACCAAGTCTAATAAAGTCTAACAATCTCTAATAGTATCTAATGATCTCTAATAATCTTTAGCAGTCTCTAATCATCTCGTCTAATATCTAATAAACTCTAGCCCCCTTATTACAAAACGTGCTTTAAAGATAGTCCGACGTTAGTTCGTTTCTTTTGACGTTTCGGCTATGGACAAAACGTCAAACTAATTAACTAAACGAACTAACGTCGGACTATTTTTAAACCACGTTTTGTAATAAGGAGGTAGTAGTCTCTTTTGATCTCTAATAATCCTTAGTAGACTCTTATAATGTCTAATAATCTCTCATACATGTCAATAGGTGAGACAACTAAAATATATTTAGTGAGTTGTCAGTTTTACAAGAGTTCAGCAGAGTGCAGAGCTTCAGTTCTATATACGAAAAATAACAACGATACAGTGCTTTAAAGTATAACCCGACTAAATATAAAAATATCTGTGATAACAAAATTATGATAAAAACAAGCGTTCATATAACAAGTTGGGTTATAACAACAGTTTCGTAGTTGTGATGTTTCAAAGACTGGAATTGCCAAGTAGAGCATTCAAATCTAAACACAAGTAGGTACCACTTAAAATAGCAATCACAATTTTCCTTCCCCTAATTTTGCTTTTAATACAAACCGCTTGCAAACGTGACCTCAAAGTGTCGAGCTATCATAGCTCTGTGAAATGACTTCAAGAACATTATACGTTTGTAAAAAGAATTTCTGATTGCTGTAATGCTTGGTGTATTTGTGTTTTGCATTAGAATTTTAGTTAATGTTGAACTATACGAGTAACATATATCTTTATCAGCCCATATATGTCCCCACCGAGGGGCACGAGCCTACTCTCATACAGAGAGTGATTAGGCCGTAATCCACCACGCTGGCCAAGTGCGGGTTGGCAGATTTCACATACACCTTCTAATTTCTTCTCTGGTGTATGCAGGTTTCCTCACTATGTTTTCCTTCACCGTTAACAAGTGGTAATCGAATAAATTGTTCCGTAAATGAGAAATAAACTCAGAGATACGTGCCCGCGCCAGGGTTCGAACTCGCGCCCTTGGAGTGCGAGGCAAGCGTTCTACCAACTGGGCTACCACCGCTTAGAGTAACATATATGATGATGTAAAAAACAAATCCTACATACGATTCTTTTTAGAGGCTGCCTGCGCATTCGTACGCATTTTGTTGTTATCTTGGAAAAAGGACTGTGACTTCGTGCACATTTATCTTCATGTCTCGAAAATGATACAATGAAAAAAATAATATAGCCTATGTGTTATGTTGATGTATAAGCTACAATACTATTACTAGCTACTTACTTATACTTAAAATATTTTAAAGTTCCATTATAATCTTTTCTCTGGTGTTTGCCATCAAAAATTAACAAGTTCCACCTTAGAATAAATAGCTTAATGAATACATTACTACTGAGACTTAAATGACGCTCAGATTTTTTGGAATTTGCTTATGTGCGCGTTCGTAGGTGATTGACATTCGAACAGTTTTGCTTCAATTATGAAGGATATGATTCTGACTCTTAACACATTGAAATTGAGATGCCTGTAAATAAATTCAAAAGAATATGTCTAAGATCGTCTTTCAACCAATAAAACAAATGATAAACGAAACCAAACTCCTATAATAACCACAAATTGTTCTTAAACAGGAAACCGGCAGTTTTAAACCGTTTTATTCGAAACACTTCGAAGGCGTAACCTAAATTTCCTTTGTTCATTCCATTAGGGCCTTTTGTTAAGCTTTCTTTCTATACTGGGTTTCATCGTTGTAGTGAAACAGTGAGTATTTCTTTGTGGATTCTTTTTACATCAATCATTTTGTTAGAAGCTTTGGAGTTAGGATAAAATGGTGGATGTTTGTGAATGAATTGTGTTTTATTTGTGCAATACCCAACCTTGTGTTTTCTCTAGTTTCAAAACTTGAACTCAAAATCATTATTTTGTAGGATAATTTAAAAAGCACTTTAAATAATTTATTAATAACTTAGTTAGGTACAATATTTATATTTACATTTTAAACAACGTTCTTAAAGACTCAGTCTGTAGAAAATGGTCAAAAACTTCATGTCCTACAAATACATAGTTAAAATGAAAAATAAAGTAGGCAATTGACTATTTTCATTTATGTCTATCTTCATAATAATGCAAGGACAGTTATAAAATATACTGTGTAATGGTATCTACACACCAAAGCCGCCGGCATTTTTTGACAGCTGCCATTCGTATGATGTAAAGCTGCCGGTCAAGCCCGGCGGCATGCCGGCGGCTTTGGTGTATAGACAGCATAAGCTTGTAAGAAGATGATGTATAGCTATAGGTACTTAAATACATACGTACCTTCTTGCATATACAAATAACATTAAACAGTGTAAAATTTCCAGCCTTTAAGTTGTAAATACTTATGTTTAATTTTAAATTTGTAACGTACAAACTGAATTAAATATATAAATTTAAATATATTAGCATAACACACATATCTTTATGTACACATATATAGAAACACATATACCCACTATATCTTTTCACACCTATAAGCACACATATATTTTTCATAAACTCACGTTAAAAGCAACGCATCGGTTAAAAGATAAACAAACATTTGCAAGTTATCATAACAAGCAACAATTACATTTCCAATCTTTCACGTTTCGTTGAATAAGTTAGTGAATGCAATCATGTTTTTAACACAGGACTGGCGCCACTAATTGGGACCAATCTGGACCAACCTCGGCCAACGGTATCGCATATTTTTTGCAATGTGTTTGCATAATCTTTGTTTTTGAGTCGAAAAATGCTTACTCTACACAATCGTTGGTTTTGAAGAGTAACATTTCATTTTCTGGAAAAAAGTTCTTAAGTTTCATAAACAGATAGTTAGGTATTATAAAAAAAAAACATACAAAAATAGAGAGTACATTCTCTATGGTTCTAAATCTTTTGAATTAAGGAACCATAGTGAAACATGGTTCAAAATAACCCTGTTGAAGTAACGTTTCCCAAAAAGGTTATTCAATTAACGCTTCACAGGCCAGGTGGCGTGGTTGGTAGGGAATTTGCTATGCTGTTGATCGTGGGTTCCATTTCCACTTGAGACGAATATTGCTGTGATGAAACAGAGGTGCTCAAACTTGGTCTTTGATTGAAGCACAAAGGTCTCGACTCAAGGTTTGCCAACGCGCCATGGAGCGCAGTATGCTTGGTTTAAAGCTTACTGATAAAGTAAGAAACACCATACTGCGCTCCAAGACGCGCATTGCTGACGTGGTAAAAACAGCTGCCAGGCTAAAGTGGGATTGGGCCGGTCACGTCTGCCGCATGCCGAACGATCTCTGGGCAATCACAGCAACCCATTGGCAACCAACAGCCAAAAGACCTCGCGGCAGACCACGAAAAAGGTGGCGAGATGAGCTGGACGCCTTCTTGGATGTTTGGACAGAGGCGGCCCAGGATCATGGAAGAAGAGGAGAGAGGCCTTTGCCCAGCAATGGGACAGCGATGACTAGATAAGATAAGAACAGAGATGCTTTTCTTGAGTCTGGGTAAAATATGCTTTATACCTACATAGGTAAATACATATTATGCAATTTACATACAAACAATTTAAATTCTTAAATTAAATTGTTATTTTTTTATATTCTTCAATAATTCCAACATAAACATTTTAAACGTGACTTCGTTCGATATGTGATTGACATATTATACCTATTAAATATACACTTTTAAAACCTATATGAAACATTTAAAAAAATCGTGACAGCGTTAAAGTAGGTACGTACTTAGTGTCACTATGTATGTAAAGTACGTCAAAATATTCAAATTGTAGGTAAGTTAAACTATCCATTTTATTTTTAGGGTTTCGTACCCAAAGGGTGAAAACGGGACCCTATTACTGAGACATGGCTGTCCGTCTGTCTGTCTATCCGTCCGTCTGTCACCACGCTGTATCTTATGAACCGTTATAACTAGAGCGTTGAAATTTTCACATGTGATGTATTACCGTTGCCACTATAACAACAAATACAAAAAATAGAATAATAATAATAATTAAGGGGGGCTCCCATACAATAAACATTACTTTTTTTGCTCGATATCAATGGTGAATGGTACAGAACCCTTCCTGTGCGAGTCCGACTCGCACTTGGCCCGTTTTTTTGTTACGTCACAACACTATCTATCTCAAAAACAGTTTGCGAATTATCTTGCTATTTGTTAATTTACATTTATGTAGTAGCTTAATGTACATAGTCAGTCAAATATTTATTTATTAGCAAATAATACTTCTACTACATAACGATAGATACACTTATCTTTATCATTATATACCTAATTCTATTTTACAACGCCTATAATCTGTTAAATCATGTTTAATAAATAAACTATTCTAGAAATGACATTTACCTTCCCTCGCTGTAATATCATCGCCTACAACGAGGCAGTAGACGAGGAAGTAAAACTGGGGCCCAAGTCTGCTAATTTAAAATAGCCTGTTGTGTGTCGGCAGTTTAAATGGCATTTTTAGAAACATTTGGTATTCTGCTAAACAATGGCTTACACTGATCAAATGTGTCAAAAATTACATGGACACTGCTGACACACAACTGAAAATATTTTAAATTATCAGACTTGGGTCACTGGGCTTGCGCCATTTTTGACACAAACACATTGACACGTGTACAAACACGAGTTGTTTATGTAGTAGTAGGATATTTCGTATGGAGTATCAAGGGCCTGGTATTAGACCTCTTTGCAATCAAACTCTTTTCTGTTATAAAATAATTCTGAATTTCAGTCAAAGTCTTATCCTTCGTCTCTGGCAAATAAAAATATATTATAACCGATAAAATTGTACCTGAAACTGCATAAGTTAAAAACGTTACGTGCAAACTAAAGCTATTAAATATAAAAGGCGATATCTTTAAATAACTAGCGAATACTATAAAATTTAATATGATACCGCATATGGAATAAGTTGTTCTAGAATCTATTGGCATTAGCTCACCATAAAGTGAATATGATAAAATTACTGGACCCATTGATATTCCTATGGAAAATATGGTTAGCAAAGCGATTGTAAAAATCACGTTTTGTGTCACAATGTTTAAGGAAATTAAATAAAAATACAAAGACAGTAAATAAAGGAATACAATACCAAGGGTGCTCGTAGAAAAGAACAGAGTTCTTCGTTTCAAATATCTAGACAAAACACATCCACAATACATACTAAGTACAGTAGCTCCATCTAACACAAGCATCACAATGTACGCTTTGTCTTCATCTTTCATCACCTTTTTCATGATCTGTATCGCGTAGAACGTACAGACGACTTTTCCAGAAAACATATACATGAGGCTAACTAAAAACGTGATTAACATTGGCTTGTCAAATTGAGGCCTGGTAATGACTTTGAAAATTTTTACCAAATGCGTTCTAAGACTCGATGTTTTTTTAGTCAAACGCTCTTGATATTTCTGCTTCTGAATTTCCAAAAGAATTCTCAATTCTTTTTCTGAACTTTCACTAGTCCCTTTCAACCAACGATGAGTGGAAATGCAATCTTCGAATCTGCCTTTCGTAGCTAACCACAAAGGCGACTCCGGCCAGAATATCAAACTTATTAAATACACATTACATACAAACACAGGTATACCTATATTCTTCCAATGAAAGAAGGTGCCTATAGCATTAGAAGCCCACATACCCCAGAATATCGAAGCCGATTTCACAGTGAGAAACAAGCCTCGGTATTTTGGAGAACAATATTCTGTGATTACAAATATCACTACTGTTGTATTACAGGCATACCCAGCGCCTTTTAGCACTTCACTTATTAATAAATGTGTTAAATTTGTGCTTAAATAGAATAATATGTGACCGCATAGTGTAACAATGGAAGCTAATATAAGCGGTATCTTTCTCCCAATGTGTTTTGTGAGGATTGTCCATAAAACAGACCATATCGGTGCGGTATACCATGCGATGCTCACTGTAAAATAATAAGTAAGTTTGTTAAGTTTTTTTTTTGTTTGTTAAGTTCGATGAAAACGACAAAAATACTTGATTCACACATACTTAATCTGTCACATTCTGTCAAGCCTCTCTTCTATCGGGATAGATAGAGACCACTTCGCTCCACAAGCTACGATCCAAACAAATTTCTTTCGCTTCATCCACATTCATCAGTCGCCTCATACTCATACATGCTCGTCGGTTTAGGATGGCCTTGGCCGTTTCAGAGTATATTATTAAATCGTCTCATCATGATATCGATGAATGTGGATGAAGCAAAAGAAAATGTTTTGATCGTCGCAAGTGAAATGAATTTGTCTCTACCTTCACGAGGAAAAGGCGTGTCAGATATAGTACGTAGTCAAAAGATGACGCAAGATACTTACTCAACCAAGAAGACATGTTATCTGAAACGGCATTGTCGCTTTTGCCTTCTTTCCGTAGCTGAGCAATGTAGACCGTTCCGGACCCTTGACTCATCCCACTTATGAACATAAATGTCCATGAACCAGTACAAATGAAGACCTGGAAGAAAGGTCAGATATGGATTCTTAATGCCCATTTCAGCACCCTCTGATAAAATTTTACTGACAGATAAACCAATGTCTATTTCATAAAACATGATGTCTTAGACAGTGACAGATATAAAATATCTGTCAGATAAATGTTATCTGTACATGGTCAAACAGCCCTTATTCCCATTTATAATACCCCTTGCCATTAACCTCCCACAACCCACTGACCCATTATAAACCCAGACACAATATTTAGATTTTCTATTATTCTTCTTTTTCTGGGATGTGAAAGATTAAAGAAATAAAATCCATGTTTCTTTTATCTCTATCAATCTTTCGAGCCAAGGTTGTTCATTCTGAAATTATCACTTCATTCATTCCGATTTCAAGTATCATAGCAGCAATTACTCAAAGTTCAAATTACCTGTCTCAAGAATGGTACCCAAGGTTTCTCCTTTTTTCCATTTTCTTGAAGTAGATTGTCTATTTGATTGTACTTGTAGTTTTCCATAGTATCTATATTTGATATGGAAGTGAGAGCTGAAAGTGAAATTTTTATCGTTGTATTCATACATAGTTATTTGTTTTATTTTATAACTTATTTAACGGAATAGGGTCATTGTTATTTGCCAAGTTGGTCCTCTTAAGGCCCCTCCCAACATTCTATCTCTGGTTTTGTCCTACTGGAGCTAGAAATTACTTAGAATTTTCGTCCCTATAAACCTACCGTTGTCAAAAAGTCTATGGGATTCTTCTGAAGGATAAATCAGAAATGACAGCTACGTGACATCCGTAATATGCCGAACTCAGACAGTTATCTGTCTTTGAATAATGGGAACGGCTATACCTTAGAGTAAGAATGTCTAACGCCCGTTATTAATAACCTATATCCTGATCCGTTTTTACCAAATCGAGATTGAAAAAACAAAACACGATTGTCACTTGTGTACACAGAGCACCCCCTAATAGAGTGTACTTGCAAGGCAATAGACGCGCACCGTACATATGTCTTATTGGGCAGATGTAGCAAAGCGAACTATGTCATTCAAGTCAGTAATGACCAGCTGTCACATCCGTACGCACAAGCTTTTTCGCAATTTACATGGCTTTTTTTTGCTTTAAAGCGTAATAAAATGACAGTGTGTTCTGTGAAATGGTGCGGGAAAAATTCTGGGACATCTAGCTTTAAGAAAAATGGAATAACTTTTCACCGGTAAGTATAAACAATTTTTGTTTTATATTACGCGGAGTTCATGTTACACTGGACAACAAATTTTCATTTGCCTACATCCCTTTCTATCATTATGCTAATTACTATGTTTATCCTTTTTCGTTTCCGAAATTTCAGTACTAGAGTTGTAACAAATTTATCGACTGAATGTAATCGATTTATTTTATCAAATACTTTTTGTTGAGATGAGATGTAGTTAAAAAATGACGAATAATTATTATTATTATGTAAAGAACACTACTTCGATATTTTTTTATTTCTTTTCATCGCAAATAATAGAATAAAGTTGGTGTTTGTTTTCTTTTAAAGATTTCCTAAATGTCCTGAGCAAAAAAGGTACAGCATATTTATTAGAAGTTTCTAAATAATAACCTAGTTTTGGGTTATTTGGGACACTGATATTCAGTTTTCGGAAGCATGTATTTATTTTCAAATTAATTTTACCGGTAAGTGTCGTCAATTGTCATGCAATTTTAACTTAACCTCTCTAATTATTTAATTTTGTTATAACATCGAATTGTTCAACAATAAAAAATGTAACACACTTATGTAAATATGTTTTATCGATAAACCTAACTGTCGTCACGGCATATCTCTAAGCGATGCGTTGACCATGATTCAGCAAATCACAGCATAGTTGTCACGTCCCCCGCACTTCATGCTTACCGCCTAAAGTTGTGAGTTTTGTTTCGAATAAAATTGTAATGATTCGGGCTCTATTAGGGGGTGCTCTGTGCTTGTGTACCAAAAACATGTCAAGAACACAATTGTGTTTTGTTTTTTCAATCTCGATTTGGTAAAAAACGGATCAGGATAGGTTATTAATAACGGGCGTTAGGCTGTAAGATTATTTGTAAGTGAAATGACATTAGCTGCGTTGCGGCACCACCGCAATGCCGGTGTGAACGGGCTTTTAGTTGGAGCAATAAAAGGAAATTGTGAAAGGTTATTACTTCAGAGTAAAGTATAAAACAGTAGGTACCTACTTATTAGGTACAATACGCAAATGAGTAAGCACCTACACATTGTATGTACGTACAGGCAGATGAACTTATCTGTCAACTGAACGGCGGCGCTAGTAGTAATACAAAATTTTTGTCTACAAATCGCAGCATTCTGGAATTTGACATTTCCGTATTAGTGGCCGTAGTTCCAATAACGGCCGTTTCACAGATAACTTGGTAGCTCTGTTAATCAGAATACGTCACCTTACCAAGTCTACCTACTCAACAATTTGTTTGTTCAGCTGGACAAAAATGAATTTGAAGCGGTGACAGGCGTAACTATTTTTTTTTAGTTCTGCGCGCCTTATAATACTGTTTATTGATTAGAAAATATGTGTTTCACTAGCTAGTATTTATATTTTCTCAATATTAAATAACAACAAATACTAAAATAGAATCATAATAAAGGGGGCTCCGGAACAACAAACGTGATTATTTTCCCTTTTTTCTGACCCGAAAATTATGTCCACCTTTAACTATGATATGTATTTGCTGCTATTATTTACCTTTCGCCCGCGAGTCCGACACGTACTTGGCCAGTTTTTCAATCGGATCCTTTAATGCACTACTCCTAATATAGCTGTCACTGTTACCTTTCTACAGCAAAAAGAGTGTACTTAGAGTATTTAAGAACTCTACTTACCTAATTGAACTTAAATATTTTGAACATTTTTTTTATAATTTTATTTTAAAACAATTGCTTCATTTGTGAACCAAATTATCGTATGTACGAATAAAGAAGCAAGATACGACTAGAAATAAGTTGGTAAATTTTCTACTTATAACATTATAAATGTCATGTTGTGCCGATGAATGGATGTGAGAATGTTTGTTACTCTTTCACGCGAAAACCACTGAACTGATTTTAATGAAACTTTACAAGATTGTAGCTTGTATAATATCAGAATAACAGAGACACACATACATATCTGTCTCGCCTCTCTCCCATATCGGGATAAGCAGAGACCACTTCCCTCCACAATCTACGATCCAACACACTTTTCGCTGTATCCACATTCATCAGTCGCCACAACACATTGGCTATACCTACCTACTATTTTTCGTTCCTAAGGTATGACGATTATAAATGTGTGCGAAGTCGCGGGCAGGCTGTAGTGAATTTTATAATAATGTAGCGCAGGTGATAACAGTAATTTAATGTTCACGGTGAGGTAAATGAATCATCCTACTAATCTTATAAATGTCAATGTTTGTGCCCATGGATGGATGTCTGTTACTCTTTCACGCAAAACTACTGAATAGATTTTAATGAAAGGCAATATTGTAGCTTGTACATCAGAATAACACATAGGCTATATTATTTTAGTCCTACTAATATTATAAATCTCAATGTTTATGCCGATGGATGGATGGATGTTTGTTACTCTTTCACGCAAAAACAACTGAATAGATTTTAATGAAAGGCAATATTGTAGCTTGTACATCAGAATATCACATAGGCATTATTTTATTATATTATGATGTTTCTTTTCCAAGATATGACGATAAATGCGTACGAAGTCGCGGGCAGCCTCTAGTATGTTTATAAATATACGAGTTTACGTGAATATTGGTATTTAATTATTGATATAAATTGAATAAACAAAATAAAGAGTTTAAAATAAACTGCAACCGCATAGCAAACACAAGTGTTTATATTATAATATAACACGTCGCTAATATCTGCGCACCTGGCTTAAAGTCAAAGTCAAAGTCAAAAATATATTTATTTCATAGGCCCAAAAAATGCCCTTGAAACCGTTACATTATTATATACGTATTTTTTTTAAAGCTAGTGCTAGATTCGCAAGGTGCAGTTTCCCCCAGAGAAGAACCTAGCAAGAAACTCTGTGAGGTTGCCCTTTTCAAATAAAGTTTTACAATTCTTTTAAACAGTTACACAGGTATAAAGGTACATATTCTCATTATTATAATTTTTGTCCCTAAAGTTAATTTTGATCCTGCAGCATTCAAAGAAACCACAAGGTGTAAATAGCTAAAAAGTAAAGATAGGTTGAGACCGCATAACATGACTTATTGACGTCATGCAAGTCGTACGTACTCGTCACGGTACTGGATATGTGAAAACGAGGGAAGCGCATTCCAGCAAGGTGCGTAGATATTTCGACTGGTTATAAGCGCCTGACTGAACAGTTAAGTGATTTTGATGGTGGTTTTAATCAAGAGGATTTGATCCGCGGAATTGTTAAGGCATCCTTAGGTTAATTTATATTTTAAATTCATTATAGAGGGTTACATGTTTAAGACAAAATCCTTTTGGTCTACCAAAATAAAGTTCAAAATTGTTTACTTATTGCAAGAAATAATATGTTTAACTGTAGGATGAGTGGGTATGAGTGAGTTTCTGAATGACGACGAATGAAAGTATGAGAGTTTTTGGACGAAGGTGAGTAAAAGAGATGGTACAGATGATTGAAGGAAAGACATAGAGAGACGGAAGATGATAGGTGTGTGAAAGGTGTGAGGGGATGTTGTGTTTTTTTTAAGATGGCGTTTTTCACTTTTACTGCGCAAAAGACGATGTCTAGCGTTTTCTATTCTTAAAAAAATAAAAAATACTTTGGTTGCAAGAGGTTTTTTTCAATAAATAAAGATTTTAACAAGAAGAGTTTTACTTATGCCCCGTCCTCATACTATAATATGTCGTACCTAATAATATATATACAAGTACATACAAATTCGCCACGCCTCTTTCCCATTGGTGTAGGCAGAGACTACTTCCCTCCACTTGCTATGAATGTATGACTGCTTACGTACGTAGCTTCTAAACTAATTTTTAAAACGCTCATCAAACACCCCGCTAAACTACATCATCAAACAAAAAGGAATTTAAAACCGTTGAGTATAATATCTTAAATCCAATAGACGCCACTTTAATTCACGTTGGAGTTGGCTTATTCTAAAGCCGTATCAGAGAGCATGCCACCAGTGTTTTGTAGTCGCGTAAGCTTTGGATTCGAGCCAAAATATGTGGTGCAAGTTAGCAGAGATCGGCCTTGAAAACTGAAGTTATAAATGATTTGGGGCTGCCTTTGAGACGTTAAGTTTTGACCTAATTTATTTATATTTACGTCTGGTTTTGTAAGATCTAGAGCCTAAGTTTGCTTTGATTCAAATGTAGAGACGTTTTTAAGTTTCGAAGAAAAGGAAAGGAATGTAATTTTAATGATTATAAGTTATGTAAGTGGTCATTTATCTAAGTTAACTTAATTGAATTGTTATTGGGGATGCTA
The DNA here is from genome assembly GCA_947563765.1 of Anarsia innoxiella. Taxonomy (NCBI): domain Eukaryota; kingdom Metazoa; phylum Arthropoda; class Insecta; order Lepidoptera; family Gelechiidae; genus Anarsia; species Anarsia innoxiella. Next base: position 8,622,173 of record OX387401.1, on the reverse strand, counting down.
TCTATAAATATTTAAGAGCTATATACGCAAAAACAAATATAATAGAAAATATAGAAAGAAACACAAATAGAAACGCATTTGCTACCCAAGTTTTCCTTTAATTAACATTTTTTAAATGATGGATTGGTAGTAGAAACAATTATCTTATCTGTTACATAATTATTATACCTTCGTTAAAAACTCCTTAATCTCCTTTTCTAACCGACTTCAAAACAAAAAAAAACAATCAAACTCAAAATAAGTTTATTCTCGACTCAAAATTTAAATTCATGTAAGATTTTTTAAAATCAAAAAACTTAAATTTTATATTTCGAACGTTCAGCCCCAACATTTGCACCAACCAACCCAAGCACGCAACACTGTCACTTGTTTATGGGCAAAAAGGCCTCAGGTGGTGGAAAGGGGGGGACTCTCTTTGAAGATGTAATTACGTTAGCTTGCAACTTTGTATCAACCTTACCCGTACTGAATACGTGTACATTTGCTTTACGGGATTTGTGTACGTTAAACTTCGTTTCCGGTTTAAACTGGATTTCAGAGATTTAAGAAGTTGAAGTGGTTTTGAGGCTTCGAAGATCTTTGCTCGTTAATGTTTAGAAGAATATTAATTTGGTGAGAAAAGAAGAAGAGTGAGGCAGATCTACAAATGTAAATATTGTCTTGCAATTTGTTTTCTACGTGTATTTAATTATTATGGTGGCGAACACTAATAAACACTAATAAACGAAGCTGCTATATTTTATTTACATATTATGCAAATATGCAGTTCATTTCTTTCACGTAGTCAACTATCTTCACATAGGTTAGACGTAGTTAGAAACAGGAGACTTGCCCATCTGGTATTAGATTAAATTAATGTATGATTATGTACCTATCAATTTATCAGTAACTAAGTTTTTATTGTTATTAAAATGCTTTTTCAACGAAGCAAAAGTTAATAATTAGTAAAATTATAGTATAACAGAAATAGAGTTACAGTTAACCTGTCACGCACGTCCCTCTTCTGAGTAAATGCTTCCACTTACTCTCCATTTGGTTCTACTCTAATAATATCCCAGTTCTCAAAACTGAAAACTGGCCTCAAAATTAATAATCACCCGATAATTAAAATGCCAAACGCTCATAAACATATCTGAGCATAGCGCATGCAACTAGCATACTTTATATGCACATGCCACCAAGGCCACGCATGACAAACGGAACGGGCCGAATCGAACCCTGCTTTTGTGCGGAACCCATATTTTGAACCGATATGACCTTTTAATTTTATTTATACGCTTTTGTTGTTTTATTTACGATTCAATTTTGGTTTTGTAGGGTGAAGGGGTTGATCGGCTTTTGTTTTTTTGTGTGTCAACTACAAATACAGCTGTTTTACACTAAAGTTTCAATCGTTCATGTTTACTGATTTGATTTAACTCTAAGGAATCAATATTAAATAAAAGTAGGTATCGAAGTGAAACTGTGAGGGGTAAGCCCCTATAGTTTCAAGCTTAAGATACGACACGACAACTCTGAAAAAACATCATAGAAGAAAACGAAGAACACAAACAGGAAGACAGGCCGGCCGACCACGGTGGAGTTATGTTATGGACAATGTGATTAATGCGGGCATGATAAGCTTAATGCTAGATTAAATATTTTGAAGATTCAAATTTAGTATTTCTATGATACTAGACAACTACCGTCGAATCTTGAAGTAAACAAAACCACAGTGTTTAATCCTAAAGTTTATAACCGGAAAAAAACCGGAAATATGCACCAGTTGGCTTGAATAAACCGGTCCGAATTGGAAATCTATTTTTCTTCTTTTCGTTTCAATCAGTTTATTCTGTTTTGTACGGAAGAGTTGCGAAACAAAAATAAGTTGAAATTGTTTGTGGTTTTCGTTTGTCAGTGCATCTAAACTGAAGATAAAGTACTTTTTTTTTGTTAAACATAATATTGAACAATAATTATTTGTTGATTATTTTGTTGATAATAATAGAGATTGTTTGACGAGTAGGTACTTATCTAATCCAATCTAATCTAGCCACTCGTGTCCCACTGCTGAGCAAAGGCCTCTCTCCTCATCCGCCATGACTTTCAGTCTTGAGCTTCCTCCGCCCAGGTACTCAAGAAGGTGTCCAGCTCGTCCCGCCATCTTTTCCGTGGTCTGCCGCGACGCCGTTTGGCAGTTAACCATTGGGTAGCTGTTTTAGCCCATAAGTAGTAGGTACTACTACTTCGTAAACAAATGACAATCGCCTTCCCTTCCGAGGAGGTAGTGAAACCGAGCTAGCGTCATTAATGTGGTAGTAGGTTTTTGCGCTTGTATGGAGTGTCGAAGGCCTGTCTTAGGTTCGAACATAACAGTTAGCTGGAGTAACCTAAACCGACGTTCATCTATGAGGCGACTGATGAATGTAGCTGAAGTGAAAGACGTGTAATTGGATCGTAGCAAGTGGAGAGAAGTGGTCTCTGACTCCCCCGATGGGAGAGACGCGTGACTCATATGTATGTATGTATAACAGTTAGACAAGACTAGACAATTATAGAAGTAAACAAGTCTAAAAGAAGGGCATTAAACATAGAATAAGTAAAAATTTAACCCAGACTTAGAGTTATGGTATCAATTGATCACCGGCAAGCCGACGCCAATGTACCTTACTATGAGTTTCAGTAAGAATTCATACATCGAAACTAAACTGTAGTAACTAAAATGCTGCCTAGTAACAAAATAAGTAGATACTTACACTACCTAGGTACCTACTTAATATTCGTTCGTTAGTCAATATTAGGTGATAGGTTAGATGATAGGGTACTTGAACTTGGCGATTGATTGCTATATGAATGAATTAAAAATCACATTACACACACACACACGCACGCACGCACTCTGTGTGTTAGTTTCATATTATTTGTACAGTTAACAGTATCTGCAGCCTTTGGTAGAGATTCCGTCCACATCAATCTATGTCCAAGTGCGATATAGGAAAATACATTTAGCTTCTTACCACAGTAAGAAATGCGGATTAGAATAAAAATTGTTTTCTTTAGATTACGGATCTGTCTGACCTTATTTCGCACTCGATTCTTAGTGTACAGTAACTGATTTTATGCTGTTAACTGTTTATTTCACGCGTTTAGCTTAGAAAGCGAAAATTATGGATTAAAAAGAAGTTATAAAAGAAACGAAAAAATTATGTTTAACAAAATACCTTTTTTAAAATCTTCGAATCTTACATAACAGAACATGCAAAAATTTGGTAGAAATTATGTAAGAATAGAAGCCACCGCGAATACAAACGCATTTATCGACATATCTTGAAAAAAAAAAAAACATGTTACTCGTATCTTAAAATATAAAAGTCTATGTGTTTTTCCCATATATAAGGTACCATATTGCGAAGTTTCATCAAGAATTGGTCAGTGGTGTATGCGAGAAAGAGTAACAAACATCCTGACATACATCCATCCATAGGCACAAACATTGACACTCATAATATTCTTAGGATTCAACAAAAATACACAAGGCCAAATAAAACCTAAGACATCAAGAGCATAATAGCTGGAAATCAGATAGAAATCGCTCTCTTATACGAAGGTAATGGCAATCCACGTCACGAGAATGTTCGGCCGTTGGTCGCGAACGTCGTAAAAGTCTAATTCACTCACAAGTCGGTTTTCTACCGGATATTTTGGTTGTGGTGTAAGTTGTGGAAGGGAGAGCCTGAAGATAATATAAAAAAAAGGTTTTACCTTCATATACTCATACTATGATTTGTTGTGAAAATAGCCACAGACATCAGTTTGATTTCCTGTAGGTATTATGGATTTACACAAAGACAGACACACAATCATGAAAACCTGAAATAGTTATGTATACTCATCGTAAGATATGTGATAGTTAAGAAAGACTAAGAAAGTACAGAAAAAATTGAAGATGTCAAAAATATAAGAAAGAATTTTACGTTCAACATATACTTTACGTACAGGCGCTCCAAGAAAATTTAGAGAATGTCGTATTCATTGCAAGCTATTAGCCGCATAATTAACGGCCAACTATTATTAAAGGAGTTCAACAAGAATAACCTAACTTGAATCTAAGGCAAAATTATCGAATAGTCGAAAGCTGTCTTGCGAGGCAGTTTGCCTAGTAAATACGCAGACATTGCCTAAACCTTGTACCGTAACCCAACCGGGTAGAGTCCGGAAACGCCCTTAAAGCCCTCGATTGGTCCGGTTATTGGCATCGACTCGCAAAATACGATTCAGCCTCGATTCGAACTCACTCTCATTTGTCATGTTCACGATTACTGTTTGCTTTAACCTTTTTTTGGGATTTCTTTGAGTTTTTGTAAGGTCCAAGTAGTTTTTTCTAAAGTTTTGGTGCGTAAATAAATTGTCTTGAAGGGTACTTTAAAAAGGACTATTGTAGGGCAATTCCCCATCTACGGTTGTTCGGTTACGATTTGACGTTTTATACGAAACCGCGGTTCTTATTGCGGCCGTACATACACGGAATGCTTGAAGCTGTTGACACCCAACTGCTTAAAAGCCGCGACCGCGCGGTGAACTATTGAAGCGGTCGCGACTGCTCGAGCAGTCGCATGTACGTTGTACGGAAGTGAATGAATGTCTATTGTTCACCAAGCGGTCGCAGCTTCAAACAGTCCGTATACGGTCGCCCTTAAATAGTTCAAAGACAAGAGTACCCTAAACCGATGGGCATGTATGAGGCGACTGAAGAGCGTGAAGCGAAAGAAGTGTGTTTGGATCGTAGCAAGTGTAAGGAAGTGGTCTCTGCCTACGCCAATGGAAGAGAGGCGTAACGGATATGTATGTTAAATAGTTCACGTTTTTCATAAGAAACATGGAACCGCAACCGCGACTCCCCGCAACTGTGTTAACACCCTAAAACTTCCAGATTTCAACACTCTGTGAACTAGCAAAGTCCCAGTTATACAACCCGGTTATAAATCTACAAGCTAAACCGTGCCGAATGTTTCTGACGTAGCTGTCTGTGCAAGTGATCAATCTTTTGAAATAATATCGCTAGCTGACGGTGTAGTGCGAACTGCATTCGTATGTTTACGTTTTTAGGTCTATATGAAATGAATGAATGAATGAAATGAGTGAATGAATGAATGAAATGAAATAAGTAAATGAATGAATGAAATGAAATAAGTAAATGAATGAATGAAATGAAATAAGTGAATAAATGAATGAAATGAATGAATGACATTTTATTTGTTTACTTACTAGTTATTGACTTATTGTTAACTAGGCTACCCGTGACTTCATAAGCAATTATCGTCTTATTTTGGAAAGAATACAACATATCCTAAAATAACACAACATGTGTTATTTTGATGTACCTGCCTATTTGTGTTTTTCAACTAAGATTTTGAAACAAAATTTCAGCGTTTCAAAAGACATGCTTTGAAAGATCTTACAATGCCAAAATTTAAAGAATAAAGTAGTTAGAAAGGTAGGACGTAATATTTTTAACCTTTTAAATCGTTATGGTTACTTTGTTTACAAATACAAGATAAAAAAGTGAAAAGAACAAGATAACATCTCCTAAATAACAAATATTTCAGTTGATAAACAATTTAAACTGTATTCGTTTGAGATAAAGGTAAAATGCGCATAGCTTGGTAAAGATATGGTGAATAATGCATGTGGCACAACTGTGGCTGTCAAGTGCAAGCTTTTAACGGTGTAAGGCAAAAGAGGTAGAGGGAAATACCTACAAGATCCATAGATATATCAAGTCCATATTAAGTCTTTTTAATTTGATACTGCATGCAATTTCTTACGCTTTTATCGTCATTAGCATCTTGGAAAATTCCCGCAATAAGTATCTTGAAATAATATGAATAATTATCTATTGTTAAGTGCAAGCTACAACACTGTAAAGTTTTATTAAGATCTGTTCAGTGGTTTTTGCTTGAATGAGTAAGGCCCAGAACACACGGTGAAACGCTAGTTACTTTTGAGTTGCATCGCAGTTTCTGCTATAGACTTCCTTAGAAAACCACACACGAAGCAACTAGTTTGAAACGTTTCGTTTCAGTTGCGTTTAACTAGCAGTTTCAGTTGCGTTGCAGTTGCGTTTCACCGTGTGTTCTGGGTCTAACAAACAGTCTCATATCTATCCACTGTTAAGTATTTTTTGCGTGAAAGAGTAACAGCATCACATCAATCTAACCATCCATTCATTTAAATTATGATATTGTGTAAGTTATCCAAGATATGATGAAATAGAAAGTGAAATAGAAAAAAAAATATATTAGAAGAAAAAAAGATGAAAAGATATTATTATGATGAAAAAAAAAAAGGAAAATGAAATAGAAAGTGAATTAGAAAAAAAATTAAATAGAAAGTCGCAGGCAAATCTAGATAAAGAAAAGATTCAATAAAATAATATCCAAAGGAAAAACTTCTTACAAAACCAAACGTCACTATCACTATCCATTAGTGTCGTCAACGGAACAATTAACTTTTTCCAAGCCCCTGATATTTACAACCCTCATTAGGGACAACTAATGATCCTCAGAAAGAACAATTGTTTGCTGCAAGTTTGTCCGCGATTCTTTCTGATGAACTTTTGATAGGACTGTTTTGTTTAGATGTACTTTTAGAAGTACTTATATATAGTATGTAATATTGTCGGCTAGTTGTAAGAAAGGACAATTAGGGGCTGTTTCGCCATCCACAGATAAACCTGTGTCCATTTCATAAATCATGATGTTTTAGACAGAGACAGGTATAAAATATCTGTCAATTTTTTTTATCATTAGATGGTGATATAGCCCCTTAAGCTGATGCATTTCACTTATAGTTGTCACTGGCATTATCGTCTAGAATCAGAATAAGACGGCACGATGTTAAATGAATTATGAAATAAATGGATTTTAAAAATTATTACTTTTAATTGAAATGCATTTTAATTGAAATGCTTGTTTAATACGATATGTTATACTGGTCCATAATAATAAATCATACCATAATAATAAATCATACCATAATTTAAGCATTCATTGTTTTTCCACAAAGTCTGTTCCTCAAAATGAAATGAAATGAAATTGCATTTGAAATTAAATGAAATTTTATTTCATTTCATTTCCACAAAATCACAAATGTGTTAATAACACGTTTAAAGTTCAAGACCCTGTTATGCACGGCAAACAATTTAAGAAAGAAGAAGAATCTTTCTAAGTTCTCGAAACCCGCTGTTTCTTTCAACTTGCATTGGCCATCAAAGGGCCAGTAACGAAGTTAGCTCAGGTGCCTGTTGTAATAGAGTCTACCTTTCAATAGAATTCGGTTTTAGCACGTGGGTAGACCATAGGGAGGATTGGCGATAAAAAATTAGCCTGCCAAGCTGTAGAAGTAGGCCCTATTATTGGCGATTAAAAAAATCCTTAGCCTACCAAGCTTTAGAATAAAACTGTAGGAAAAAAGTTGTTAGTTAGAGGTGATTAATATTGAAACACACAAAATCATGTATTGTCGGAATAGAAGAGAGATTAGGTAAAATGTTGTCATACATAGACTAGTGTATTGCTATTATTTATATTAGACATAGACATTTATTTTCTTACAAACACAGTACAACACACAACACAAACTCAACAGTTCACAATTACATTTTTAAAATAACACGCAGATTTATTTACACAGTACACACAAAAAAAGGGAAAAAAAAACCAAAAAAATAAAAGAAAATATACTTACCTAAAACAACAGAAACAAAGACTAAAATAAACAGAAGAAAGAGGTAGGGTGTGTGTTGTAGCGCGATGTAAGGGTGGCTACATCTCAGCATATGCTGCAGCATTGCCACAGCGCTGATTTTCAGACGAGCTCCCACTTTCCTTACGATATCTATAATTAATATAAATTCCTACACCGACGAGCATGTATTAGGCGATTGACGAATGTGGGCGAAACGAAAGAAATGTGTTTGAAGCGTAGTAAGTGGAGCGAAGTGGTCTCTGCCTACCGTGGAGTGAGATGTGACGGATATGTTTGTGTAATTGTATGTTCATTACAAAACCTGTAGTTCTACATTTAAAAATCTAAACTGTTTTTTCTTTCACAGTGCATCTACGGCTGCTATGTCCACTCTGCCATTCTGCCAACCTTCCATCGACGGTGCTACTGGCTTTTACAGGTAATTATAATAATTGTTTAGCTAATTACAGTAATGATGTATTTGTACCTATTTCAAACTTTATAACGACATAATAACTTCAGTTGAAGAGTGACTAGTTGGCGTGGTTAGTAGTGACCTCGCTTGCCACAGGTCGTGGGTTTGATTCCTACTAAAGACAAACATTCATGCATGCTTTCTTCATGCTATCACTTCTCTCTCTGTGGTGTCTGCAGGAAGAAATTTCTTTTAGAAATATGCTGTACCTTTTGTATAACTTCTCTTTTTTTCTGTATCTTTGTACTATCATCTTACAATAAACTGTTAAATAATAAATAAATAAACATTACCGTGATGTACGGAGATGTTTGTCTTGAGTCTGCGTGTTTGTGTATCTTATACGTATTTACTTAAAGTAAACTATACTATAATTATACCTCTAGTAAGCTTCAAGGTCTATTTACACAGATTCGGGCCGTGCCCGAGAAGTGTCAGGAGGGAAAACAATACGTTGTCATGACAACTCGTGTGAACGAATCCATAGGAAATGCATGGAATGATTTATTTTTACCCCGACACGGCCCGGACACGATGTCTTGTCATGACTGTATTGTTTTCCCTCGTGACGGACCACGGCCCGGACACGTCCCGGGCACGGCCCGGATCTGTGTAAATAGTCCTTTTACTTCATTTCCACTGACAGTATCTAAAAATGTAATAACCATTTTTATAAAAAAAAAAGTAAACTGGTTTTGTCAGTGATTTTTAATGAATACACTCGCAATTAGTTACCCTTTCTGCCAGTAAAATTACCTAATTTTTACTTTACCTGTTTGTCTGATTTTGAAAGTTGAAAAGCAAGATTAGTAAAAATAAATCTTAACGTAACTCAATAGGAATGAAATCTTAAAAACTTGCTTTAAACCCAAGACATATTACTCGCTGTATAGATTGAATATTTCCTTTTTGAAGTTCTATACGCTGGCGACGGACCGACTGGGGCAGATTGAAATATGTTGTAAAATTTTAAAAGATTTCATGAAATAGATAGGTTTTTGGAGTTAGTTTATTTCGAATTTTATGAATTGATTTTATAATTTGATTAATGAAATCTCATTGCATTCAGTCTTTTTTTAAATATAAAAAAGTAGTTTTCTCAAAGACAAATATACGTAAAAAACATAGTCAACAACAGGAGTCTAGTCTATGCCATTGTTTATACTTGACGTGAGTCGGTCCGGTTTTTTACCGGACGAAATTTTGACAATCAATGACGATCCATTTATCCGAGCATTTACCCAATAAACATTGTGCCATCTTAGAACACTCGTAGACGTCCGTTTTTTTTTTCACCGGACTACGGACCGTTGTGCGTTACGCGGTCTTGTATGGTTTATAATGGACGTGTGTGTACAGCAAAAAAATATGATAGCAGTATTATAACGGTCCGTTGTCCGGTAAAAAAACGGACGTCTACAAGCGCCTGTGACAATAACAGTGACAGCTACTTGATAAATGGAGCGTTAGCTAAATGTCTTCGAATAGCTGTTAAAGTTCTCATCAATATTTATTTAGTTTGTCCGTCGCAATTTTCAAGAACACCTAAAATCTATTAGACGCTAATCGACTTTGGGCATCTTTCCAAGTTCCGAGGGATATCGATTCTTTAGGAGGTTACCAAAGATTTATATGTCAAGCAAAGTACGTTTTCTATTTCGCTTTTATGTATTTATCACTGTAAAAGACTAGTGGTTTGAATAATGTATGGAGTAACATAATAACACGCGTTTTAAGAGGTTAAAGTATATAATCGAGAATGTCAAAGATGCAATTGAAAAGATGGTTTAAAACGCGTTGATGTCATTATTGGTTATTAATATTTAAAAAAAAATAAACTATGTTTTAAACTTAGATACATACATATCTGACACGCTTTGTTCCTATCGGCGTACCTCTAGGTAGAGACCACTACCCTCCACTTGCTACAATACAAACACGCCTCTTTCCCTTCATCCACATTCATCAGTCACCTCATGCATGCACCTCGGTTTAGAGTACTCTTGACTTGGCCTTTCTTTAAGTTACCGATTTGCTTAAGATACGCTAGCCTTGGCCTTTCTCTCCCAACATTTTCTTCTACTCTCGTGTGGTAATTTTTTTATCCAAACATGTAAAAAGAAAATTGGTTCTAGATTCTTTAAGGTGCTTGACTTAACACCTGTAAAATAAGTATAATTTATGTTATTCAGTTTATAAGAAGCAAAAGCCTCCATTTCATTAATTTCTCATTTTACAGTTATAAGAGTCGGTTTACAAGCAATGCAATTCGTTACTCAAAGGTTGCAGGTTTCAGAAAATGAAATTAAACGTTAAATATTAGATTAGACAGTTTCATTTGCTTTGTTTAGTTTGCCGACAGCTGGGGGTTGAATGGTATGTCATCTGTGGATTGTTAATTCGAGATTTACATAGAACATTCTTGGAAACATTTGTGAGATGATTTTGATATAGAGGAACATTTGTAAGGTGGTCAAATACCGTAAAAACAACAGAACTGAAACGTTAACAAAAAATCACATTTGCTGTATGGGAAGTCCCCCTTTAGTATTTGTTGTTATAGCGGCAACGGTAATACATCAATCCGTGAAAACAACGCTCTAGCTATAACGGTTCATTAGATGAACGGATGGTCAGACAGATAGACAGCCAAGACTCAGTAATTGCCTTTGGGCACGGAATCCTAAAAAGATGTCAAAAAGTAAACATAATAAAAAAACAGAGCTTCACCGCCAAGTTCCTAATAATACTAATAAGTGCTTATTTGAAACGTAGCACACACCGCGACATCATGCAGCCTTTTTTTAAAATAACTATTTATAAATGGCAGAGAGTCCGCAGCGAGTAGTAGGTAATTGAATTTCTGATGCGATGCAACTGGGTAACAGGTGTCAATTTTATACCAATGTGGTTATCAAACGTACGCGAATGTGTTGACACTGTTTTGAAGTGGAAATTGAGGTTATTTTGAATGTTGGCAGATGAATTTGTTTAAATAATCACTTTATTTAAAATACATTCAAATTATAGAAATAAACAAACATACCTACAATAGGTATACATGCAAACAGCATTAATTTTTTTTTCAAATACGAGTATTTTCTGTTGCAAATTGTAGAGCAAATAAAAGGTTTAATTTAAATATTTTGTGAATAGAAATCACTTTATTATTGTTTTTATAGAAGACATAACTTCATTCTACATTTTTATAGCTATCAGGCTCATTTTTAAGTCATCTTTCAACTTCTATAACATTTTTACTGAAACCAAAATCAACAGGTTTTATAAGTTTACAAATTCCGTATATACCTAAACTAAAATCATTTTCAGTTGCTAAAATTAATAACCCAGCTAATTTAATACTTAATACACCGTAATACCAAACACCAAAGCAACTTAGACGAGAGATAAAACGCAAGCTTAACTTGGTAAAAGCGAGATATCTAGAACCGAAGTTAAACAGTGCGGTATTTGTCAAAGATCTTCGAAGCTTAAGCATCCCTTGACTTTGTGACCCTAGAGGGAAAACGGGCTTAGGGTTGCCAGTTTATTTGAAATAATTGATGATATTTTTTATTGATTTTGTGCACGTATTTAATTAATGAGTGATTGAAAGAGGCGTTCCTCATTATTAATTGTACGTAGCAGCAATTTATATCCGATCTGTGGTTCATTTGACCAAAAAACTTGAACAATCATAAAATATCATGTAATTTAGACAAACTAAATGAAATACGATATTATAGTTAGTTAGTTATAATCATTTAATATGCCGTTAAAATTACCTATTTCTTAAAAAGGAAAGAGCAAGGTCTCTTCTATGAGAAAGAGTTGTCACAGATATGAATGTACCTTTTCCTTGTCCTATGTACTTTAAAGCGTTTAATTAAATAATTTAACAAACACAGAGTGCAGCACAAAATCTGCGCGCAGAAACCTCGTAAAATAAATTTAAGCTGCCACTTCTGAAAGACATAAAAGTGTCGCGTAAACACCGTGCGGCATGAAACAAAATAGGTACTTACATAAAAGCCTACTTACTACAACCAACTGGCCGTTAACAACTTAATGAAAAACCACACCAACTACAATAAACCCCACGTGTGGCAACCCTACTCGCGGCCATTACATAAATAATGGCGCCATGTTTATTGCAACCATTTTGAAGATAAATGGATAGTTATTACTCCGCACTCCATTTTGCATTCACTCTGTAGCGTTGAAAATTAAAATATTGTGTATAATACTTATTTTTTAACTGCGCCGGAGTCGATTTACGGCTCGTTTTGTGTTGCCAGTGTTTTATGCTTTAGGGTTGCTAGTGTCCAGGAGTTTTGGTTTGTTTGTAGTCTCTAGGTCGTTAAGCTACGGTTTGCATTCCTTTCGGTCGGGTTCCGTACTAAATGGTTGGGTATCGTTTTAAATTATTGCCAAAGGATTTCTATTTTTGAGAATTTGAAGAATTTACAGTTAGATTTTAAAATGTTTTTGTTTAAGCTCATTTACCTACATGTTTTTCAAAAGTTCCGCACGTTTTTAGACAGTTCATTGTTTTTAGTATGCCTACGTAAATACGTATCCGTCACGCCTCTTCCCCTTTGTGTAGACAGAAACAACTTCCCTCCATTTTCTACGATCCAAATACACTTCCTTCGCTTCATCCACATTCATCAGTCGCCTCATACACGCACATCATAATTGAGTTTCTTTATTAAATCACCTTAAAACTAAACAAGGCAAATTAAAGCTAGAAATCTCTTAAAAATAACCTTTTTTCGTCTAGCAAGTCAAAAACTAAACAACTTTGTAACATAATTGAGATCTTTTATACAAAAAACTTTACATGAAACCTCGCAATTAAGTTTAACTTAATTTCAAACGTCGTTTGCATAAATAATTAGGCGGGTTACTTTTAGTTTGCAAATTTGATGTAGCATGTTAAGCTGCCTTAATATTTTAAACTTAAATTCTTTTGCAAAAAGGTTTTTTGGTATATTAATTGAGGTAGAATCTGGCCTTTTTACTCTTTAGCTGACAAAGTACCTAGTAGTTTGTTCTGAATATTGTGGGCTCGATCTCTTTTCTTTAAATATACTTACATTCGACTTTTTTCAAATATGTAGGTATTCATACCTCCTGGGAACTGTGAATAAATACCATCTATGTTTTTTTTAAATAGTTAAACTTTATTTCAAAAGAGCATCCCCTTTCACCAAAACCTAAATAACCTAAACCGACGTGCATTTGATGAAAAAAAATCTACCCCGATGGGAGAGAGGCGTGACAGATACGACTATGTATGGATGTATGTATAAAAAGTTTTGTATTTATTAAAGACGTAGGTGGTCGGATTATTTCTTTATGTCTTCTCGTCATCAGGCCTTACCTTAGTTTTAGTTACATTTTTATTTCTAATTTATAAGAAAAACCACACAATGCTAATCGGACTTGATACTTATTTTTATGAATAAAAGTTTCCGAATTTCCAGAACCCCGACATCGTATTGGTGCACTACCTAAATGTGCCATACCCTGATGATAACAAACTGGCGACAGTGGCACCAAGTCTCGCGCTTTGGGCCGATAAGAAGGAGTGGACTAAAGATGAACTTGTCAGTCAACTTAAGCCGATGTGTAAGTAGATTTGTTTGTTTAAAAAAATATGAAATTGTTTAATAACAACATATTCCTTCTAAAGATGTGTCATTGGCTAGCAGTAACTGTAACAGTTGCATGGCCTGTAACAAAAAAAAAAAAAAACAGAAACCCGAGTCTTTTTTGACACATTTGGTCGTAATCAGTAGAAGCCATTATGCAAATGTGTCATAAAAAGCCATTGACACTCTGCCGACACACATCCGAGGACTTGGGCACCTGAAGTGTATAGGTACGTGGTTCGCGAGTCTGCTAAAAACGCGACAGCGAACCGACGATTGTCGATTTTTACCGTGTATCAAAGGATAACTGTAACACGCGTACACACTAAAACCTCGTTACGTACTGTATTTTGTTTACAGTTACAGCTCGCCACAAAATAAGCACCTTCAAATCGACAATCACGTCATTATCGTGAGATAAACATTTAGAACATGAATAGAGCCAGCCAATAATAACTCTCATGAATGTATAATAAGAAACATCACGCCCTGAAGCGATCTCCATAAATTTAAATGCCCAACAGAATAGTCAAAGACACCCTTCGTTAATGTAAAGCAGTACAAGCGAACTTCGCTCGTTTGTGAATATTAATTAGCAATAGGTAATGAATTTAATGAAAGGCGGCTTAGCAATCCGTTGCAGGGAACTTAGTTAAAATATCCTTTAATGTGTTTTAGACTTTTGGTAATAAAAAAAAATATAGGGAGTTGTTACGTTAGTCCGTAGATTTTCGTAACTCTGCAGTAAAATTATCTTGTCCTACGGCAGCATTTGTCGCTCTCGCTTCGGTATTTAAAATAACCAGAAATGTTGTCTTCTCAGGCTTATACCATGAATCCTCTTACATAATAAATAGAGGAACGGACTGTCTCGTACTCACTTGAAAAACAAGGTCTATCTACACAGATCATTGATACGTCGTCATGAAAACGTGTCCGGTTGTCATGACGAATGTTTACCCTCCTGACGGGCCACGGCCCGGACATGTCCCGGGCACGGCGTGTCAGGTTGTCATGACGACGAATTGTTTTCCCTCCTGACGGGCCACGGCCCGGACACGTCCCGAGCACGGCCAGGATCTGTGTAGATAGACCTTAATGTTATCTAATCATAAAACTATTCAGTAACCAAACTATTTAGAGCCATGTGATTTGGGGAAATTAATTCAGTGTTAAGTCTTAAGACTACATTTCTTAATTTTGGTTCTGGAGTTCATAAACGTCCTGTATATTTTTATATTTAAATGGAAAGCTTAATGGGACAATTTAATGCTCTTCTCCGCAACAGGCTTATTAATGAATTAATGCTTCGTTAATTCTTGTTAATTATTTTGTTGGAATTTATCGAGGCTCTCCTTTCGGTTGGTGAAAATTGGAATCGTTATGTGTACATAATTGCAGACTGTGATGAGTTTTTTAATGATCGTTTGGGGTGAAATGAGGGTATTGTGGTTAAATTATTGGCTGGGTTTATTATTATTCATGTATTTAAATTGATTTTTATAATAAAGTTGTTCTTCTTTGTGTTTTAATGAATAAAGATTTCGAAATCAGTTTTAAAAAGACATGCCGAATTGAATTTAGCATCAAGCTAATTACTTAATGAGAGAGATTAAACTTTTCTTCTCTTTTATTGTATTTGCTTAGTAGTGGGACGTTAAAACGTAGATTCGATTATTTTTGTAAGAAATGAAGGCCAATATTGATCTTCTTTTTTCTTTAATTTCAGTCTTCAGTGAGGATGAGCCTGATATTAATAATGAACTGGAGATATCAGTAAGTAATTTAACTAGGCACCTACATTTTTTTCTTATAAAAAAAAATATATGTTTAATTAGGCAAGATTTTGAATCTCTAATATAACATTTATTCGCTGACTCAATACCATAGTTTATTAATTAATACATAAATATTCGGAGCATTTTTGAGAATAAGAAGTAATAGTCCAAGAAAAGAGCCACTAATGAAATGTCAGGGCAAAATGTTCCAGACGGCGGAGACGGTGGAAGCAATCGTGGGCCAGCTGATGGAGAAGCAACGAGCCGCCAGAGCTGCAGCATTAGCCAGGCAGCTGGAGTGCGGCTGTCCTGACTCCACCTGCCAAGACTCCAGGACCTGTGCCCATCCATTGAGGCGCATCCAAGCGGCCAAACCTCCAGCATCAGACCACCACGTTTCCTCCACAACTGGACCTTCACCACGCCCCATGGCGCAACCACCAAGACAGTACACCAGAGACCACAGACCTGCACCTCAACCAGCTTCACCTCTTCTACTATCTCTAGGACAAATCCAAGGGGGCGGAGGTTTACTTATACTGAACGGTGCCGGCAACGCGTCTCAACAACATTCGTCATTAGTCTCACCCTTATCAGTCACGTCATTCGTCTGTGAAGAACCCAGAGATAGGTATCGGCAACAATATAAACCAACGTTTGTGCTAAAACGAGAAATTCCAGACAGCCAACCGTCGTCGTGTCTACAAAACTCAGACTCGACTTACGAAGTAGAAAACCAAGTTGAAGAGAAAGTTCAAGTGAACACTTTCGATAGGAAAATTAAATTGGAACCTCGAAGTAGGAATCAAGTAATAGCGAGTGCTCCAGCTACCCCATCTAGATACCCTGATTTAGTGGAACGGTTAGAAAGTAAAGTTTTAACGGACTGTGATGATACGCTAGTTTTACTAGGTACAGATGGACATTTAGCGCCTTCGAGTGGCTTCTTTGATGAAACTTTGGAACTGTCTCACGAAGATATACAGAAAACTTTATCAGCGAATATGCCGACGTGTGAATTAGATAGAAGTGGTGTGAGGTCAACTGAGACGTCTAATGTAATGGTGTCAGGGATAGATACGATGGATTTCATAGAGAGTTGTGAAGCTGTAGCGTCACCGACACATGTCGTTGATGATAATGTGTTCGTGAATCTTGATGCTTTCGATATGCTTGGAGACTTTCCTGAGCTCGAAGTGTTGGATCCGACGACTATATCACATAATGCGGTGGTGAGTTGTCATGAATTTTTACTTTAGCTATAATCAGTTTCTTGAAAAGCTAAGGGTAAGCTATCTTACCAATTTCATATAAAATATATCTGACAGATATTTTATACCTGTCACTGTCGTCATGTTTTACGAAAAAGACATAGGTTTATCTGCCAGTTAAATTTTATCTGTAACTTTAACTATTTTATATATGGTAAAACGGGTTCCAAGCCCTGATTCATAAAACCTATACAGTACTTAGTCCAGTTAAACATTAACATATATCTCCGAATAACAATGCTAGCAAAGTGTCCCTTTCTTGTAGACTAAATAAATTCATAAAACTTTATTAAAATTAATTTACCATCTCATTTCAGACAATAAACAGCAAACCAACCCCAGTTGAAGAACCGACTGAGAAAATGCAGACAGACTGCAACGGAGAAGGTGCTCTCAGCATCACAGACTATTCACCAGAATGGGCGTACCCTGAAGGTGGCGTGAAGGTCTTAGTGGCTGGACCCTGGACTGATACTTCTGATCAGTATACTGTGCTGTTTGATAACTTTCCAGTACCATCGATTTTAGTGCAGAATGGGCTTTTGAGGTGCTATTGTCCAGGTAAAGTATATTTTGATATTTCTTTAGTTTTCGAGTACGGTTATATTACTAGAAAATAGTTTAATCAGGGACTCTCAGCGTAAAGTAGAATAAATTAACTGGTTACATAATAGTTATGAGAAACTAATTGTCTACCCCAAACTATACAAAATAAATATATTTAAAATCACTAAGATTGCAATAACATTTACTAAACACTTGGACTGTTTTCATTAACTAGAATACATAAACACAGATACTGATACAATAAATAGACCCTAGGAGTATAATTGTTTTTTAATCACCACTTTAAAATTATAAATTGCCATAAAGCAAATCAAACATTCAATACTTACGATTGTTCAAACATTCGACGATCATTCGAAATTCGAAATCTTTCACGTTCTAAAACGACCATCAAACAATAATACCTTCTTACTCAAACATTCCAGCACACGAGGCAGGTCTTGCAGCTCTTCAAGTAGCCCGTGGTGGTCGAGTAGTCTCAGATACAGTGGTATTCGAATATAAAGCTGGACCAGCCCCCACTCCTACGTCACCAGCTTCTGCTCCGCTCCCAACCCTGGATTTTAGAAGGTTCTCTCTGCTGCATCGCTTGCAGAGATTGCATGAGCGTTTGCAGATTAAGAGTGAGCCTATGGAGGATAATAATCAGGTAAATGCAGTTTGGTGGTTATGTAGCTAATAGCGAAAAGTTTAGCGGTAAAACAATTAAAAAGCAAATACATATGCTTTAATAATAACAACAATTCCATCGTACCGTGCGTGACTTAGTTTGAAAATTAGCTATGTATTAATTATGTTTCTCAAGAAACCGTCACGTTAAATCAAGTGCCATATTTCCTTTTCATTCAGAAGAGAAAATATTTTCCTATTCAGAAGAGAGGGTCTAGAGAGAAAGGAAAATCGTAATGAAGCTACTTTATTCAAGAGAATGAGTTAACGTCATGTCGTATCAAGAAGTCAAAGTATTAGCAGAAGATAGGCCTAAATGGCAAATGCTCCACCGATAAGAGTCTAATACTTAAACATGACGATGATGATAAATGTATCTCTTACAAACCAACTTAAATTCCAGATTGAAGACGTCCAATTATACTCAAACCCAAAATTCGAAGATCGACTAGTTTCCTTCTGCCGATCTTTAAGTTCCCGATCAGCTGGTACCTCAGAAGGGTTTACCACAGAACCGGGAGAAGACAACTCCTCAATTTTGCACCTGGCTGCAGCATTGGGGTACACTAAACTGACAACTGCGCTTTTGAGGTGGAAGCAAGATGATACGAGTTTGGCGTTGGAAAAAGAAGTCAATTTAGGAGCTAGGGATAGTGATAACTGTACGCCTTTGGTAAGTAACTTTTAGCATTAAGGCGTTTCCTTATTTCTACTCTTGAGTTTAGAAAGTCTGTTGCATATTTTAGTACTTTATAATACCTTATTAACAAAAAATGTCATGCCAATTAATCTAATTATTTAGGTACTTAAAAATTATGGATCACGAAAAGGAATTCATTGACTTAACTTTAGAAAAGAGCCCCCGCATATCACATACTTTCTGTCCGTAGTTTAGTTGGGCTCGTTATGAGCACGTGAAAGTATGCAAGTGCGTACACTATGACGATTGGCATTTGTGACGATTTGAAATAGCAGGCTAACCCGACTAAACTATCACCCGACTGAAAAATCTGTGATCTGCGGGGCTCTAAAATAAACAAGTTGGACATGATTATTGGGAAAGTTCCTAGACTCGACCAAAACCAAACTATCAACATGATATTAAAGATGGGCATTGAGTATAAAAAATACGATACCTTAAAAATTAAACCATCTAACATTCCAGATGGTAGCAAGCGCAGCAGGCCACGTGGAAACAGCAGTGGTCCTCGCAAGATGGAGTGCTGGTACGAGGTCCGAAGCAGGAGCGAGACAAGCGGCGTCAGCTGCTAGAAGAGCAGGACATATGAGACTCGCTGCTTTACTGGATAGGATACACCCACCGGCTAGAGATGGCGTGTTTTTGAGGCCTCATAGGTTAGTACATTGCAATACTAATACTCATTAATTGAACACATGACACAGAGATAAAAATAAACAGTCAAAACTGACAAAAAAGTAGCAACAGGAGGCGGAAAAACTGTAAAAATGGAGCGTCAACTTTGCTAATCTTAACCCTATTGTGTGAAACAAGTTTTTGTAGCTAGAGATCACCATTGTGCTGAAGCCTAACCTATTTCATAGCTTAAATATCTATACTGATTCATTTACATTTTCATGTTTTCATTATTATTGGGCTTTTAATAAATGTTTTTTCATTTTATTTATTCTTGGCATATTCTTGAAAATTAACAATATAAAAGCATAATTTTCAATTTCCAATCCTGTGTGTTTCAGTCTATCACAAAAGGGACGCGCTGGTAGTTTGGAGAGCAACTTAGTGAAAAGGCCATCAATAGATAGTGGTATTAACATGGCTGATGCATTCCGATCTAACTCTGCTATTGATAAACCTGATGGAAAGTCTTCTTCTGCTAGGTAAGTTATATCCTTAATGTCATGTGGGTATCATATTTTTGATTATTTCTAAACTTAATAGGCTATTTGACAGTGTTAAAAATAAAGTGTTAATTACTGTAATCAGTCAGAAACTTGCTTACGTCACTGGCCTGTAAACTTGTATGTGGTGACTTGTAAAATTGTATGGGGTGACATGTATCTAGCTAGATTAGTTACAAGCAAGTGATGTCACCGACGCCAAATTGTCTAATTAGCATTTTTGCGCGCTAATTAAATATTGAAGTTTTAATTTAATATTTTTCAGCAAATATGTACCAGAATTAAACAATACAACTTTTACTGGGTTCCTTAAACTCTGCTGAATAGTATAAAATTGATTTAAAAAACCAGTCATTTGACTGGTCTATTCTATGTGGATGCTTGGGTTTAAGAATTAATGCAGTCATTGTCATCTCACTGTCAGATTTATAGATACGCGACCACTGGACTGAAATTGGAGAGTACGGAGCGGAAGGATTTATTCCTTTGTTTTGATTTCTATGGTGCAGAAATATCAGTCCAGTGCACGCAGTACCATAGAATTCAATACAAAGCAACAAATCTTTTCGCTCCGTTCAGTCCGATTCCGTTCCAGAGGATTCGTAGCTTTAAAGGACTAGATATCAGTAAATGTATTTATAACAACAGCAATTTCTCCTTCCCCTTCTAAAATAAGTTTTATTTTTTATGTGACTTCTGTGATCTTTTTTGTTTTTAGTACATCCTGACAATCATTTTTATTGGCTGGGTGTGTACTTCGATTGTTATAAAATGGTTCATAAAACAAAATCATTACGATATTATTTCAAAAACACTGTCAATATGTTTCAGATGGGAACGAAGCATGTCCTTACCGTTAGACTCGGACAATTCAGAAGATAGTCTTGGAGATTCAAAAATCGGTCGCCGAATGGATTTGGCTCTTTGTAAGTCAAAACAAAAGTACATCAGGTTTCTTATATAGTAATTTCGATTTTCATTTGCTGAAGATTATTTGTTTTATCGGCACGGCGCCTTAAGGTTTAAGGTCGGTTTTATGACGGTTGGTGCGATCGGTGCGAGGAGACGACGTTGTTTTGTAAGTTGTCGGGGGTTGATAAGTTCCTTCTTTTGAGAGTTTGAAGCTGAAGGATTTTGTGGAGGAGTGTTAAAAGAATTTCTCAGAATTCTTCCTTATAAGTACAATTTTTCATTTTGCAACACAAGGAAAATTGACAATAGTTATACCATTTTCAGTAAAATTACATTTAAAATGGAAGCAAAAGTAGTATATGCGAACAGGAAAAATGATAAAAAAACATATTGGAAAAGGAATATAAGAAGTTTTTTTCTCGAAACATGCAAAGAAGCTTGTTAAGTTAATATAGCAATAACGAATATAGGGTAACTTCAATGATTGAATGTAGAACATTTGACTCATTTAAGGAATGTACTTACATAATAACAAACGAATCAGAACTTTAGTGCTACATAGCTTCAAATTGGCAATATCATCTACTCATTAAAACAATTTACTTAAAAAACGCCACCACAAAAAGCCTCAAACGATTCAACCAATGCCAAAAAAGAAGGAACTAACCGCCCTAGTGACACTGGACGTTCTCCAGGCGAGACGGCGCGGCCTCCAGGCGCGTCCAGCCCGCTCATAGACGTGGAGCGTCTGTCCGACACCTCGTCGCCCTCCCCGCCGCCGCCGCCGCCCCCCGCAGGTCAGTCCGCGCCCCGCGGCCCCGTCACTGCTGCTGGTGAAGTGGTATAGACGGTTCACGACATTTCTGAAGAATATAAGGCTAGAACAACAGTGAAAAATAGAAAGAATTACAATCAAAGTAATGGTGTCTTTCCACTACAGATGTGCTAATGATACGTTGCTATGGATGCTTTCATATTCCTCATATTCATTGAATATGAGGGCACCCTGAATATCACAACAGAATGTGCTTTGCTACGTTGTTATGGATGCGTTTAATATCCATCAATCATATTCATTGAATATGGGCACCTTATACATATTGATTGGTGGATATGAAAAATATCCTTAACAACATAGCATAGCACATCTCTTGTGGAAAGGCACCGATAGGTATATATAAATTTTTAGTCAGAAAGATTCAATAATCAGTGAAGCCATGTCAGTCATTTATAGTTGAAAATTGCACGGCATAATTTTGCACCATAATAACTTAAAATTTATAGTCGTCGATAAGAGTTCATTTGATCAAAGTGAATTGGCAAGTCATAAGTTAGCAGTTTTTATGTGAATGTATCAAAGATTTAGGATGCTGTTTCACCATTTGAAGATAAAATTGTTCTGACAGATAAACCTGCCTATGTCTATTTCATAAATCATTTCATTTAAGACAGTGACAGGTCAAGTTTATGTGTCAGTTTAATTTATCTGTAAGTGATGGAAAGGGCACTGAATCTAGAAAATAAAACAAATGTCTGATCTATACCATTTCAAGTCGCAGCACCCTTCTGCTCGTCCTATCTATCGATGTTGTGAATGTAGTAGTTGCATCGCCGTTTGGCCGCTCGATCCTTCTCTTCTAACCAATGTCGTCTGCATATCTCTGTCCTCCTCTTCGCTAGTCTAGCTCAACGTGATCACAGTATTTTGGTAGAACCACTTGTAGATTCTTCTGTAACTTGTATCCGAACAGGAACTTCAATGTTGGTGTTAGTGTTTTTCTTTTTTAAAGTTTTACCGATTTTTTTAACTGTTGCTGCTCTATCATCCAAGTCTAAAACTGTAAACTGGGGTCTAAGTATGCTTATTTAAAATATTCTAATGGTCATTTTTACCATCCATAGATAAAATATTTAACAGGCATTTTATACCTGTCTCTGTCTAAAACGTGATGTTTTATGAAATAGACATAGGTTTATCTGTCAGTTAAATTTTATCTATAGGTGGTCTTGTTGTGAGACTGTTGAGTGTCCATAGCTATTGAATTTCAAATTTTGACACATTTGGTTGCAAACAGTGTCAAGCTACATTTAGCAAAATACTAAATATGTCACGAAATGCCATTAAACATTCAATAGCCACACAACTGAGACTATTTTAAATTAGCAGACTATGGGCTTGTTTCACCATCTACTGATAAAAAATATCTGATTAGGGGCCGTTCAAGTATTACGTAAGCAGATTTATTACAATTATTTACCCCCCCATCCCCCTTGTCAGCAAAAGTAAGCAAAGCTCTTACCCCCTCCCCCATGCTTACGTAAACATTTTTCAATTAATATGTTGTTTTTTTTTAATATTATAATTATAATTTTAAAAATAAGAAAATAAAATTAGGATAGATTAGATTTTACTGATACAGTGCCTAAACGTATGCATTATTTGCGGGAATCCCCGAAAATGCGTTTCGTTTTCAAGCAAAGACAATGTGAGGGTTGCCATTCGTGTAAAAAAGTAAATAACTACCGATGACGTAATCATCATCTAGACTCCCCTACCCCCCATGTCATCCAAAATAAGCAAAGCAAAGACCCCCCCGCCCCTCCATAGTGCTTACGTAATACTTGAATGGCCCCTTATTTATATTATCTGATTATATATCTGATTGAAATTTTATACCTGTCTCTGTCATCATGAAATGAAATGTCATGTCATGTTTCATGTTTCATGAAATAGACATAGGTTTATCTGTCAATTAAACTTTATCAGTAGATGTTGAAACTGGCACTTAGGCCCCTAAACAATTTCTAATTGGAATGCAACAATGTTCCAAACATCAAAATTGACATTACAGTTTGGTGTTTGGAAATGTCTATCAACAATCGGTAGAACTTTCTCGATGTTGTCCATCTATGTGGCTTTAAATGGTTCGTATTGGTCTGTTCACAACCACAGTACTTCTCACACATCAGATTGATTGGCTTTCCAAATTTCTTCAACTGACACTTGGATTCCACGTCAAAAATCAGAACATTAATTCGAGAACAAATCTCTACAGAATACGTATCAATATAACACTGCATGTTGGCTAAAACGCTTGCATGATCGGTATCTATATTATTGGACGCTTTTTATGTGTAGATTTTAAAGTTGCTATTTTTATATGAACAGGTAAGTGCTTGGAAATCGTTTTTTAACTAGTTATGAACAAAATTGTTTATTATTTCGTCGACGTTTTATTTCACTTATTTTATTATTGTTTCTTTTTCAATTGGGTGTTTTACTAAATTGTTGTTGTTTTAAGAAGTTTGGTTCTTAAAAATAAGATTGTGAAAAATGTGTAATTTATTTTAGGAAACTTTGGAAGCAGCTTTCAATGTTGTGTTAAATCACTTACTGGAAAAGTTTTTGCAATATTTTGTCGATGTATTGATGTTTGTACCTAAATGTGTCAGATAGCAAAAAGCACTTAAATTATAGATTGTACATTACAAAAAATGTTGCCTTTTTATTATCTTCTTCATAGAAGACTAAAACAACTATTGCTAACTGATTCATTACATTGGTGTTTTGAAAACTTTGTTTTTTTTTTCATCTTCGGCACCAAATCATAAAATTTGGTCTAAGTATCATCGATTTTCATCAACCTAAAAGAATCAATCATTCATAATCGAAAAGAAAATTGCAAGTTGTATCGATGTCCTCAAGTCTTATGTCTTACATCGGTGTTCAGAAGAAAAAAAAGCAAGGTTTGAAGATATAATGTATTTATTTAAGATGTTTGATGTATAAAAACCTTTCAGGGGAGCAGGATGACCGGGTGTTTACGTTGGCGGAGCAAATCATTGCGGCCATGCCGGAGCGGATAAAGGTACGACTAGTTTCATTGGAGAAGGCCAATGTAGTGATGAGGAATAAAGTTATGATAGACTTGTTGTGCACGAACCAAGAGATCCTTTATTGTATTATGCTATCTACACACCAAAGCCGCCGGCATGCCGGCTTTACGTCATACAAATGGCAGCTGTCAAAAAAGCAGGCGTTTTTAGTGTGTACCATTATGCATGTGGATATTGACGATTCAATTCAAAGATACTTTACTCATAGGTAACTCAAAATTACACTTGAATTCGTCAAAAATAAATGATGAAAACTTACTTTAAAAAATTAAAGTAGGAAATACGACACTGCTGCTGCGGTACAAGTATGAATGTAGCTAAACACTACACCAAGTGGAACGTACCTCGATCAAAATGTTTTGTGTTTGAAGTCGGTTAAAAATAGCTTACGACAATCATGGAGCACAAATCTTGCAGAATAAGTAAGTCAATTCTTGCAGAATGCCACTAAGACAGTAATGTAATTCCAGAACGAAAGTTCATCCCTATTGTCGGGTCTGGAAAACGGCGCAGGCGGCGGCGAAGACACGCTGATGGTGCCGCTGCTAGACGACACTACAACATTCAGCAGCGATTTCAGCTTTGAATTCTGCGATAATACCTATAGGTTCGATTTTGCAAGTAAACGTAAAAATTTAGTGTATTCTGCCAAGGTCAAGTGAAGTTAGCTTACCATAATTGTGTAGGTTACTATAAACATGCATATTATTTACCTATATATGATGACCTAGCGAAATCTGGTATTATTTACCTACAAACGACGATCTTTGCGGCCGTTGGATGCAGGTGGTAATGAACCGGTCGTATAGGACAGAAATTGAAGATGCCTATACTCAGCAGAGGGCAGCTATAGCTTGAAATGATGATACATATTATACAGTAGTCTGTATAATGTACACAGAGGCTTGAGAATGGACCCACTATCAATCAGGGCCAGCAGGGTTACTACTGCCCCTTTTTCTATAATGCGTGTTTTGATTCACATGCGTGTTTTGATTCGCATGCGGGTGCACGCTGCTGTTGGCCAAACGCGTAACGCTCGCCTACCGCCCGCATGACAGGAAAAAACGCATGAAATGATAGGTTGCGGGCGGCACACTTGCAAACTAGATCCGCATGCGGATCAATACGCGCATGACAGGAAAAGCGCCCTACCAGAGGCTATTTCTACATGCTCACTATTGTGTCAGGTACTGTGGCGGTTCCACGCCGTGCTCATCAGGGTCGGTGTCCCCCGGCTCCGCGCTGTCCCCGCCGCCACCCTCCCCGCGCCCCGCGCTCCCCTCCGCGCCCTCCGCCACGTTGCAGGAGTTCCTCAACGCTACCACGCATTTCTCTAGTTTAACTTTGAATGGTAAGATGACTGATATTTTGTATTAGAAAACTTCAGGATCCAAAATTGCAAGAGTTGTCAGATGCAGACAGCATCAAACAAGCATTTTAGAGAGCTTTTAAAATTAAGTTTCGTTTGATAATGGAAAAGGCCACGAAGGGGGTCTGGATACGATGGTGAGATGAGCCTTATTGAACGTCTGGAGTACTTTGAAGAAAGAGGAGAAAGGCCTTTGTCCAGCAGTTCGACGTTGAGGTCTAGTTAAGATATTATGATAAATCTCTTCTTAACATAATATAATAATCAGCTTGATAGCTTATTCTTATTTAGCCGTCAGTGTCCCACTGCTAGAAAAAGGCCTCTCTCTTCCTTCTCCATGATTCTCTATCCTGAGCCGCCTCTGCCCAGTCATCCGTGATAGCTACAATATAAAAAATATCAGAAAAAGATGGCCTAGAAAACCCTTATCAGAAATTCTTATAGAATAGGATATTCTTTGCTTAATTGTAATAATAATTTTGCATTATAATCTTTTTTTTAACTCAACAGATCGCGAGCAGCGAGAGCTTTACTCAGCTGCTATAACAATACAGAAAGCGTACCGTCAGTACAGAGGCCGGCAGTTGCAACGACGAGCTGCAGCCGCGGCCATCACCATACAGAACTGCTATCGACGGTACAAACAGGTGAGAAGGTGGAAGACAGACTTATATTTATAGAGGTTGACAAGCTAGTAGATGAATGCTGCAATGGGAATATAGAAAGATTACTGCAAATACAAAAGAATGATATCAAGAGTTGTTATGTGTCATAAATCTCAAATACTATGGATTCCTGGTACCGGCGTATGAACCATCGACGTTTAAGAGTTCAAGATTGATACAATATGAGGTTTTTATTTAGCAGTGGATGTACATAAACTACAGATGTCTTTTAAAAGGGTTATAAGATGATACTGGAAGCCTTTTGTTTTGATGTGCCAGAGCTCTAGTTCTCTAATACTGACTCAAAATCCTTTTGAATCAAAAAAAAAAAAAAACTGTCAAAACTTTGAATTTGTAAACATACTTACCTTGATAAAATTATTTTCAAATAACAATGAATTAATCTTCCACAGTTTGCGTATCTGAAACAAATGCATGCAGCAGCGACAGTAATCCAGCGAGGTTATCGATCACATCGCGAGCGTAGACTTGCTGCTACTCCCGTCAAGTACGTTCCTTTCTTTGATTCATACATACGAGTAGATATCTCGTTCACACAATCCATCCGTTGTAAATTTGAAGTCATCCCCTTCTACTTTATTTATATGTACTAGAGACTGCCCGTGACTTCGAACGCATTTATCGTCATATCTTGGCAAAAAATCATGATATTCCAAAATAATATAGCCTATGTGTTATTCTGATGTGCAAGCTACAATATAGCCAAAATTTGTTCAGCAGTTTTTGCGTGAAAAAGTAACAAACATCCATCCACAAATCCACAAACACACAAACATTGACATTTATAATATTTGTAGGCTTATCTACGTAATTATGTTACGTAATTATCTATCATTATCGTTATCTATTTCTACTCTATCAATTTATCTTCTATCATTATTTGTTTAAGGTATGTACTTATCTATCATTCTTCTCTCATTATCTACATCATTACCATTATCTACATCTTCTCTATCCATTATCTACAAATGATCTATTCTCATAATTTCATTACGTGTTTATGTGATTGTTTTTAAAACCCATCCCATTTAACAAGGTACATAATTGTGAACAGGAGGACTTACTCTCAAAGGCGCCAGAATCAAGCAGCGAGGAAAATTCAGCAGTTTATGAGGCAATCTAAAATCAAGTAAGTTTTTTAAATATTATACCTAATCTCTTTATGTACTATCCTCATAGACGACGTGGTTACTTTGTGGTGTCTTTAAATTAAATGCAAAAATCTCATACAAGGTGCAACAGAAAGGGTGAAATAACTTTCGGACTTCGACTCAAGCTCAAACAAAGAATATTTTTTGACTGACACGGTCCTACTACGGTCATGGTATGATACGGTGCAGTGGGTAAAGAGCTTTAAGCCAACATCTTCTATCAAACACTATGGGAGAGATATAAATCTTACAGTGACACTAGCGCAGAGCAAGCACACTGGAGTATAAAACACACTGATTTAGTGTACTACTAGTTAAAGACATTAATGTGCTTAGAAACCTTACAAAAAATTTAGAAAAACAGTTTCTAGAGTGCGTTTCATGAAATAGCTTCTATGCGGCTATGTTGGCAGCATTGAAAATTCTTACTGCGAAACACAATGACGGTAATGGCAGTACACATTTTCAATGCTGCCAATATGGCGGCATAGGAACTATTTCATGAAACGCAATCTACTGTCTTAATATTTTATGATATTAATTTCCTACTCCATTTAAACACAAATCCGCATATTACCGAATAAAACTCGTAAGATTCTGCCCAAAATATTACATTCATTGAAGCTATACGATTTGCCAAAGATTGTTTACCCGGGACCAATATAGAAACTTCATTACGTCTCAAAGGTCCGCAATGAATAGAAAGGATAAAGTATCAAGATATAGACGAGATATAATAAATGTAGTCGGATGAATGACCTTTTTAATACGGAGACCCTTTTTGATCCTTTTGCAACTTATTTGTGAATAATATTGTCTAGAACGAGACGGGAAATGGTCGAAAATTGTATTTTTGGTAGAAAAGATCTTTTCTAATTAGATGTTTAAAAATATGAATGGACTCATGATAACAAACAACCATGGAACAGAACTAGGTATAAACAAAACTCAGAAAAAAACTTTTACATAGTATCATGTCGATCAGCTGATTTATTTATAAGTCAATATTTTTTCATTCTATAATTCAAACAATTATGTCTATTTCTGTAATTTAGATTAACTCAAAATGTACTCGTATAACCCAACTTTTTAAATGAAAGTCTGTTAACCTCATAATTTCCTTATTACTGACATTGATCGTATTTCGTCAGGTTTTACAGTTGAATGTTTTTGTCAGTGTAAATGGGAATTGCTAGGCTGCTTCTAAGTTCCAATTATTCTAGAACCTTCCACAATATTCTTTTCACACCGGCCCTTTTTTACCAAACACTTTCCAAAAGAACAAATTTCAAGTTTAGTTCACAAGGTCTGTATCTGTAAGGTTAGCATATTCCTTTGTCCACCCTTTGTATTCAATGTTTAACTCTATTATTTGTGGGTAATGATCCCTTTTTGCGGGCTTTTGTTCGCGCTTCGGCCTTAATTTGCTGTCTCTACCGTTATTGTCAGGGCTTTAGAATGTCCCAGGATTATTGAGTCGTTAGGGCTGTCTAGGGATGACAAGTTTTTTAAATTCTCATTTGTTTTCTTTGTTGGTTTTGAGTTTATCGCTTGCTTGTTTCCCTTCGTTTTGTTTGGTATGGAATCTGGTCTTGACAACGAAAATTTTCTTCTGATAAACTTTGCTGTAGTAAAAAATGGCATAGAAGTTTTTTTTTGTATTAGGATATCAAACAGAACGCCGAAAATTCTAGTCGAATTGACGTTGACTTCACCGACAAGTGTGGGTACCATTAAGTTAGGAAACTCGTAGTCTAAATGAAGACTAAAACTATGTTTAACTTGGACTTTTTAGAATTAAAAGTTCTGTTAATCTAGTATTTTGGCCAGCATAACAAAAAAAATGTTTTCTAAATGCAAGGCTATGCAAATGTAAATTATGAAATAACTAGAGGCTGCCTGCGACCTCGTACGCATTTATCATCATATCTTAGAAAGAAATCATGATATCTCAAAATAATATAACCTATATGTTATTTTGATATATAAACTACAATATTGCCAAATTTCATCAGACTCTATTCAGTAGTTTTTGCATGAAAGAGGTACAAACATCCATCTATCCATCAATCGGCACAAACATTGACATTTATAATATAAGTTGGAAATAAGAAATAGGAAGTAGGTTTTCCCGGCTGATCGATATTCTTCTGTTTGAAAATGGGCAACCCTATTCATTTTCCATTACAAGAAATTCATAAATTTCAATTCCCTTGTCCGAGTGAAATTTGAAATATTAAATTTTCTGCATAGTTGTCCTTACGAAGTGACTCGTGTTAATTTCGGAAACAAAATTGCAAAATTCTATCCTTAAATGTCTCTCAGTTTAGTATCACAAGCTTGTTTATTATTAAACGTTATTTTATAATTGGATTTTTGTGTTCATGCACATTTTGCTTTTCAAAATATTATTTTTGAATTAGGTTCCTCAAATCTTTTTTTTGATGAATTTAATTTTTATAATTGCCAAATTTTGTCAGAAACAAGTATATAGTAAAACGGTGATAGGAGGCCATTTCCTTCCAATGGGGATGATGACTACATTCGAAAATTCAAAAATTATTAGTCCATCTTTTAGGCTATTAAAAAATATTTAAAACACGTTTTTTACCTTATCAAATACATAAATAAATACAAAGATACAGAGCATCAAAGTTACAGAGTGGGGGGTATTGACGTCACTCCTACCTAAAAATCTTACTAAGGCGTGACGTCATGAGCAACTTTAACCCAGTGTATCTGTGTCATTTTTGTTTAAGAGAAAAAATACGTGTCGAATATTTTAAAATAATCTATGTGATGGACTAAAAAAAAAATTTTAAGCTATCAT
Organism: Anarsia innoxiella; assembly: GCA_947563765.1. NCBI lineage: Eukaryota > Metazoa > Arthropoda > Insecta > Lepidoptera > Gelechiidae > Anarsia > Anarsia innoxiella. The sequence goes on along the minus strand of OX387401.1, from coordinate 8,591,305 downwards.
GCCCATTGCTATGATCGAAATACCTATGGACTATCACCTATGGACCTTCCTTCACTTCATCCACATTCATCATACAAGCACATCGTGGCCTTATAAATAACATCGGCTTAGGGTGCGCCTCATCCTTGCACATTGGTACTGCCACAGATCGTGGGTAATCCTGACTTGGCCTTTCCTCAACAAGTCCACGATTTGAAGTAACTACTTAACCAAAATTATGAATAACGATAGAAATTTAAAATAGCCTCAGTTGTGTCGGCAGAGTGTCAATGGCATTTTTTGAGACATTTGGCATTCTGCTAATCAATGGCTTACACTGATTGCGACCAAATGTGTCAAACAATGACATTGACACTCTCATTGACACTCTGACACACAACTGAGACTACTGTAAATTAGTAGACTTGGGCCCCTGATTTATCCCCAATTTGCTATCTCTTTTTAATCAAAATTATGAAAAACCAGACTGAAACTTGCAAAAATCTCGTTTCTAAAGAATTTTTTGCTTAAAACTTCGCCACCTTCATTTGAACTTCACATTGCAATACCTTTTTCTGATTCCTCACGCATCATTTACTCGTAAGAAAAGAGACTTTCTTATTAAAATTCGGGCCGAAGTTTCCGGCATTAAAGCCGCCTCATTATAATCGAAGATAGCTTTTCAGTGTCAATATCTTTTGATGAAAGATTTTAAATAATCTATGTAATCTAGAGACGATGAAAAAATATTTGATGTTAAAATGGAGGTGATAGAATATTGTTGCAATTCTGTGAATTGTCTGTTGAGTTAAAATTATCAAATTTTGATCAGGGCAACTCTGTCGAAACTAATATTTGTTAACATTTCTTTTTTTATAAAAATGGCAGCTACTTTTATTGATTCCGCCAATCAGTTACTTTGACTATATAATTTACTGTAAATACATAAACATTCAGAAAAGACCAACAGTTTTGTTCATCACAAGCAATGTTTGTCTGTAGTGGAAATAGATATTTAAATTTTCAGCGGCAGTGATGGCAGTGCGTAAATGTCTTTATGTAAATGTTTTCTGTTTTATTGTGTGTAACGATGGTTTATATCTTTTCACGCTACTAGTACTTGGGAAGAGTTCACCACAAACGTAAGTATGTGTAGGGATAACAATATTAATTTACCTTATAATTTATTTACCCGATTACAAAAGAAGAAGGGTTAAAAAAGTTTATCGAGATATTTTTTTTTTCTTTTACGGTCCTTTCTAGTACCTACCTCTGGGCGATTTACCTCATTCATTAGTTTATGCTGCTGAGAGTGGTTTCGCACTACGTCCAATCCGATTAAAATGGATGAATTATAATTAATATTTCTATTTCGGATTGAAATCGGATCGGGCGTAGTGCGAAACCGCTTTGTATCTTTAAAAACAAATGAACAATAACGCTGTTGCCGGTAGGTTGCAGAACGCGCGAGCCGAAAACGCGAAGGTGGCCCAGCTGTTGCAGGATGTCCGCCGAAACTCATCGCTGCACACCATCAATACTCCACCCACGCCCAATAGGTATGTCCAACATAGATTATGTTGACTAGATAGTCAACAATCGAGTGGAATTAGTCGATCTCATCATCTCAACCTATCGCTGCTCGTGCGACTGGTTTATTGCAGTTTTTGCTAGGTCGTTGTTCCATCTAGCAGGTAGTGCGTGGTCTCCACTCTAGAACTTTTATGCTCTATCGATCGATTGTCCAATTTTTGTGGTGCTTTCTCCATCCACTATTAACACTCTTTCCTTTTATATTTTAAAGGGTTACTAAAATGTTATTTATATTCAATTTAGGTGTTAAAAAACCAAATATTGTTACAGAGTCGTCGATTATCTAGCGCCAAGGTCTCCAATGGATGCCGACGAAGATTTGCTACTAGAACTACTGTTCAAAATGTAGTCCGGCATTAACTAGCCGCCATATTGTTTTCAACTTTATTTTTGAATTTCTCGATCGTTCTGCTGTTTCGCCACCGGACTGAAAAACTTAGAAAAGGCCAATGCCGACGCCACCGAAATTTATTATTCAGACTTCATTCAATCATTTCAAATCGGTGGAGGGCTTGGTTGTGGGTGAAATGCCTTAGAGAGACTAAGGCTAATTGTCCACGGAACCGCACGTCCTTCGCACGTTTTCGTCAATTGCAAGACGAATGCATGCATCTTGCGTAGAAACAATCAAATCTGTGTCCACGAAGCGACAACGTCGCGTCAGCCGCTTTTTGAATGATGTGAAAAACTAATAATTATGATACCTACTTGCATTGTAATTTCATGGCTACAAAGATTTTCAATAATATATCGTAAAACAAACAATTAAGTATCAATATCGTCTGGTGGTAAAATTACGAATCTTTTTATCTAATAAATTGGTTTTTTACGATGACATTTTTTTAAAAATGTTTTTTGTCTTTATCCTGGCCTTTTCAAAAATCGAATAAAATTTCATGAGACGAGTCTTGCAACAAATTCAGGATTTTTAAATTAAAAAATTTGCATTTGCAAATTTGTTGCAATTTTCCGCCACAGATGCGCCAAATCCGCCATTTTGCAAATTTTGACAGTCCACAGATGACTGGTTATTATTTTAAACAGGTTTTTATCATAATGTGTGATGACTCAGGCCTTGTCTACTTTAAATGAGTTTTGTGTTTTTAAATCTTAGCCATACTAGAGAATAAGAAAAAGTTTTGACTTTCAAAAAACAACATTAATTTCTATAGCTATTTACATACTCATTTCGATTCTCTATTCAGACAGCAAAAACATTATTGTACTTATAAAATAATTATCTTTATTTAATTTTGAACTTAATTTGTTTACAGTTAAACGTTAAAAACGGGTATTATTTACTCATAAATAAATTCCTTTTCCGAAAAAAAAAAATTGTAAAAATGAGTATTTAGAACCGTTATTTATTCTGCCTGTCTCTAAAATCAGATTAACTCGCAATAAGCACAGTATTGGGCAGTAATATCGTTTTTTTAATAAAAAACTAATACCTATTATATTTTTTTGTATCTTTATTTTCAGTTAAGGTGTTTCCACACATTAATTATTGTATATTATAATGTATTAGTCGACGTCAATCGATAGTTTCTACCATACCATTATATTATCGATCGATGCGGTTGATCGACAATCGATCGATTGGTGTGGTAACACCCTTAGAAAAAAATGTACAGAAATATTTCTTGCCACACGTAGATTTCGATTTTAAAGAAAAAGTAAAAAAAAAATGGGTCTTAAATAGTTTATCCGTCTCTTTCGCTCTCTCTCTCTCTCAATACTGTGCTAAAAGCGCGTAAGTCAACTTTTCCCCTTTTTTCTAACCAATGACTTGTTCAGAGTTTGTATTAGATTTTTTTTAACTCTTCAGGTCATAGACAGGGTTATATTTAGTATAAATTTTATCGTATTTGTATTATATTTTCATAAAGTATTTTTGAGATGTTTGTTTAGGATGTTTCATATTTTTGAAAACTCTAAATTGGATGTAAAGTAATTTACCTAGACGACACCGTTATTGACGTATCTCGATGTTTTAAAAATGAAACTGCAGACAATAGCTAGTTGCAAGAATGGTCATTTAAGATAATCCTCCATTACACCTATAGCTGACACTCAAAAATCAGAAAAAGACGGCATGATGTTTAATGGATTAACTTAATGAGGCTTTTATGCGACTGGTGGTAAGGGTATTTTATTTTTGTCAACAGTGAGAACTTGACCTAGTAGAAGAGAAATAAAAGTCATAATTGCGTGAAAGAAAAAATCTGTTGTCAAAAATCTTTGCCCTTTTCATCACACTTAGAAAAACTTCTTAAAACTTCTTTTGCAAATACAAGTCAAAACTTTAATCTGGGAGCCTAGACAATTAAAAACAAAAATTTCTAGAATAACATTTTCAAATTTTCGAATTTGGAATGCAAGCAAAAAACGTCGTAAGTCGATTCTGAATACTTTTTAAGATTGGAACTTTAAATGACCTGAAAAATCGTTAGTCATTTGTTTTAGGACTCCAGACTCTTACGAGGTAGAAGTAGGTTAAGTACAAATTCAAATTATTAAGCCACTGTTCTTATAAAAGTAGATGCACCTAGCGTTAATACAAGAAAACCCGATGAGCTGTGACTATTTTGAGATTTTATCGTATATAAGAAAAAAAAAACTAAAAGTAATTATGCAGTTAGTTTGTCGAACGTTACCGAATAGTTTTTAATCCAGCCTAAATAGGTTTATTTTTAGACAATTGGTTAGGTGTTTCTTTGTTTAATGCATCTGTGGCTCCAACTATTATCTATCTTAATTATTCAATTTACTCTGAAAAACAAAACTAGTAACTTTTATCTTTTCATTTATCATTTCATACGATAAAAAGATTAGGGTAGAAATAGTCTGTCCCACGTTGCGTGTGAATAGATGTTATAATGCATTGCGTACGTTGCGTACGTGGGATTAGTCTCTCTCTAGCTTAATAAGACTTTAACAAAATAAATATACAGAATGAAACAGAAAGGGGGTATAATGCCGAAACACAGCGATAGTCCTCATGAAACTTTCAAAGAAAAAATTTCGTCTCCCCATACAAAATGTCCGATCGGCTGATCGAGTAAGTATGGGCGATCCAAAAATTGTTTTCGATTTACGATGAGGACTATCGCTGTGTTTCGGCGTTATACCCCCTTTCTGTTACACCTAGTATATGGTTGCTACAGATGCATGTATCCCGTTTTAGTTTTTGTCAATTATTTTAACCTACATCTTTTGTAGCTTGGTTTAATTGAATTGAAAGAAGTCCCCCGATAGTTATTAAAATTGTGGTGTCACGCTGAATTGACGACTGCATAATAAAGTTCGATAATAATTTCATGAACTTTTAAACATCATAAAAATGTTTTCTTGAGACTTTGAATCGTTTTTGCTTTATATCGGGGCTGACTGCTATTTAAAAATATTATTTGAATTTATTTAAGTGAATACTTAAAAAAAAACAAAGCTATATTTTGACAGTTCATTTTTTTTCAAAATTATAGTTTATTCATTTCACTTCACTCGTGTTTATTATTGTTTTTTCGAAAGTAAAGTTTTTCTAATAACATAAATTTACAATTAGGCAGATAAAAAAAAATTGAAAATTTAAAACTTTTTTTAACTGTCAAATCGTGAATAATGCCATTATTGCATTTTTTGAAGTTTTTGTGAGTGATATTTTTTTCGTTTACATATAAAAGTGAAAAAATATAAAAAACCAGTTTATTTTTTATATTATCTAAAAAATTTTTAATTTTGGATCCTCGATAAAGCTATGCCATACTTGTCTAGCGTTCATGAAGAAATAAGGTTGTGCACCACTTAAAGTATAGAAATAAAACCCTAAATATTCCCCTTTTCTGATTCTCTGATATTTTAATGTAGTTATAGTTCATAGTTAAGTAATAGGAGTAATCATAGCTTAATAAGACGACGCGGCAACCGTCAGATATTTTCGATTCGTATTTTTATAAAGCAAAAGTTACGAATGATTACAGATTGCTTTGCTTGTGCAGGGCCAAAATCAGGAGTTGAAATTTTCATTCTAATCTATTTCTTGACTCATTTAAATTTCTTTAATACTTTAATCGAAATTCTAATTAAAAAATCAATCTGATGATTAAGTTCCAACAATCCAATATCTTTTGTTATTTAAATCTCTTCTTGAATTAAAATTTCGATAGGCCCAGAGTTGGCGAAAGTAGGCGACGGCTAGTTTTACTTAACCACGTTCAAAAGTAAGTTTGTAAATGAGAAATCATCAGTCAAGTGTTCAGAATTGAACTGGTTAAGAGACTACTGTATTCAGAGTAAAGTGTTTATGGAGAATGTCACGAAATGCAGATTGACTACCGTCCAGTCGTGACGGCTTTTGTACTCTCTGCAAAAGTCGTGAATCGGCTACAAGCGATAATACTAGCGCTCTTAGTAAATATACCGTCGGATTAAGTCACATATTTCTAGCCGAAACTTGACCGTCGGCTAATTAGAAGACGTGTACTCATTAACGGGCTGTAACTGTAACCAAAAAAAAAAAAAAAACTTAGTGTGTATTTTTCGCTAATGGTTCGCAAACCTGCTGCGAGGTTATACTCTATGTTTTTTGGTTACAGTACGTACAACGGATACAGTTACACCTCGCTAAAAAGTATACGTCTTAACGAGCGTAGAGATGCGATTCGCTTGCTAAGAACGGGGCACCCGAGGGCGCAAAATACATGTATATTTTATATTTTTGGATCGCTAATTTTAAGATGTTCTATTTATATATGTATATGTAGTGGCGGATACGTAAGTATGTCGAGAAGTATTACGCCAAAAGTTTTGATGTATTAATTTTCCAATAAAAGTTTTCTCTCGATATTTCTTTTTTAAACGAATAGGTCGTTTAGCTAGTGGTCATGCGTAGGTATATATTTTTGGAATAGCGTGCACGATTGCTTTATGAGCGCTGAGTAATAAAATTAATGGAAAAAAAATCGGTTATAGTGCAATTGCACGTATCTGAAAATTTCAATAAAAATATATATTCGCCAAAAAAAGGTGAAACCTCGAAAAACATAAATTGTAAGTTACGTGCTTTTGTACTACAACCGAAGAAGGAATGTCGATTATTTGGATGATGAACACAAACAACTTCTTTTAATGAAGAAATCGAATTCTTTAATCAACCTTACAATTTTAACAGGAAATTCTCCTTAAAGCAATAAAAATGTTATTAGGCGGGGCCACATAGAGCGAGCAGCGTCACGAGGCAAGCATTTGGCCAATTAAAATAGGCCTCTAAGAACTACCCAACTCAATAGGATAGCGAGGTCTTTCCTGAGTGGCCAAACTTCTGCCTCGTGAAGCTACTCGATCTCTTTGGACTCACCTATTGAAAAAAAGGGTTTATTAAAAAGAAAAAAAAATCGTCACCAAATAAACGCAGTCCGCTAAAATGACGTAAAGGGAAAAATATGGAAAATGTAATAAAAAAGTGAATATTTTTAACAGTAACGCGAACCTCTGAAAGCAATAATATTTTTGTGGTAAATTACTCCGATGTAATAAAAAAAAGAGTATTTTATTAATCCACGCGATCGTCACTGAATAGTCGAAGTATAGAAACGCTTCTTAGTGCCACCTGAGTTTGTGCTATTTTTACTAATTTTTTTTATAAGTAAGTTACTTAAAAAAATCGAAATAAAAATCAAATTCTGTTTTTAATAGTAAAAAAACAAATGAATGTTTAAAATCTTTTTTAATACGCATTAACATTCATTGATTTAATAAATTATATAAAAAAATAAATCTTGTTTTATGGTTATGGAATGGCGTGGTTTCATATTTAATTTTATATTGAAATAAAAAAAACTTATACATTTTTATAATATGCAATACGTTTTGTCTTACGAGTATTAACATGAAACATGAGTTAATTATATTAGGGTTACATGGAAAAATATTGTTTTCGCGTATTTATGTTTTTTAAAGGTAAAAATAGCACAAAAAAGGAAGAGCCTATAGTAGTATTTGACCACAGCTAGAGCACTAGAAGTAGTCATAGTTAGATAAATTACTAATTATACATGAAATAATAATAAAAAATCTTGAAATCTATACATAGAATTTAAATTTAAAAGTTTAACTAATACTTTTATTATTATATAAGAAGCTTGTTCACACATTTTAACTTCATATTTAGTAAGTAATTTTAAGACTATGATACAATGTTATTAATGGTACTGGATGGAAAGTGAGAAGGTAGCTTTATATTCGGCCTTCGTTTTCATTAAAAAAGCACACGTCTTTACTGAAGCTTTTTTTTAAAGCTTTTCAAAGTTCTCATGAATGCTTTTATAAGCTTATAGTACAGTCAGCATCATAAGTTGATGAACACAATCAGATTTTCGAAAAGTTATGCAGATAATTAATAGACAAAAAACTATTCTTAGTTTTCTTACTTTGGGCCTTGTTGTATGTTGTTAACTCTGGAGTATTTTTTTCTAACGGCCGTTCCCAATATTCAAAGACAGATAACTGTCTAAGATCGGCATGTTACGGATGTCACGTAGCTGTCACTTTTGATATATCTTTCAGAAGAATCCCATAATAGACTTCTTGACACCTCCAGGTCTATAGGGACGAAAAATTCTAAGACAGATAACTATTTCTATCTCCTGTAGGGCAATACAGAGATAGATAGAATATTGAGTGATACCGTAAGTGATTTTCGTGTAATAATGATGTATTTTTTTGTGTAAGGCCAAATCAAGAGTACCCTAAACCGACGGGCATGTATGAGGCGACTGATGAGTATGGATGAAGCGAAAGAGGTGTGTTTGGATCGTAGCAAGTGGAAGGAAGTGGTCTCTGCTTACCCCAATGGGAGAGATGCATGACGGATATTATTATGTATGTATGTAACGGTGTATTTAAGTTTTAAAAATCTGAATGTGTTAATCAACTTATGATGCTGACTGTACTTCAGTTACAAAGGCCGATTTAAGCAACCACAGAGAATACGGACTTATGTATTTTATTTCTAAGGTAGGCTGTAGATGCACCATACTATGCCAAAGGCGCGGATTTTTTTCACTAATGTGATATTTTAAATGGCAATGCAGTTTATTGCGGAAAATTTAATTTTTTTAGAATAGTTATTTTTTTAATTTGAAGCGAAAGTTTTACGGGATAAAATTGTGTGATTTTACATTGAAAAAAAAAATCATTTTAATTTTAAAAAATATCTCAATAGATATTTTAATGATTTTATTTCAAAAAAATTCAAAAAGTAAAGAAGGTAAAAAAAGAATATTGATTTTCATTAAACATATAAAAACACATAATTTTGTCCAGTAGCTTGCTTGGTATACCTACTTTTTATAATTAAAATTATATTTTTAAAGAAAATGAGCCTGCCTAAAGTATATTGCATATCACTTAGATAATTATTGTAACTTATCGAAACTTTTCGACATTGCGTCGTTTTAGCTATATTTTTTTTAAACAATGCTAGAGTTTTAGTTGTTTGTTAATATTTAGCTGCTAAATATTTTTCTTGTGGGTTGCAACGGTTAAAGTTACAGGTTACAGTTATGGTATCTACACACCAAAGTCGCCGGCTTTTTTGACAGCTACCATTTGTATGACGTAAAGCCGCCGGCCTAGCCCAGTGGCATGCCGGCGGCTTTGGTGAGTAAATAGCATTACAGTTTTTAGAATTTTTGCTGCTTATTTTACTTTAATTTTACTATTCATTATCAACTCTTTTGACATCCCTATTATAGGGGCACGAGCCTACTCTCATACGAGAGTGACTAGGCTGTAAAACACGACGCTGGCCCATTGCAATTACCTATATATTATTTTAATAGTTTTACCTCATAAAAGGTTAAAAGGACTGTGGCGTGATTACTATATTACATTTGAAGGAATTAAAAATGTTTATTATTACTCATCAGTATAATTTGCAGTATTTATGTTTGACAAAAAGATTTTTTTTATATAAATAGAATGCAATTAAAGAGTCTTATAGACAAAAAAATGCGTTATGTAAAACGAAGGAGTTTAGGCACGTATTTGAGAAATTCATCATCCCATACATTTTTGCCACCAAGCCACCATTGTAGTTATAAAAAATTATCATGAAAAATTAAAAAAAAATCGTTGCAACCCCTCTAATTTAGTGAAACTAGTTGCTTAATTTTTTATAAGTAGCGGACGTTTGATAGCAAATTTTATGAAATTAATTTTAAAAATATTGCATAAAAAAATTTGTTTGTATGCGATTGTATTGTACTTAAGCCGTTGTTTGATAAGTTTTTTCTTAAATTAATAGCAAATGTAAGTATTGTTATGAACTGCCATTTGCAAGAGTAAACACCAAGTTTCGGGAAGTGTGATTGAGTGAGAGGAATGTGGATTGTCCATGGAAATGTTATTTTTTATTAATATTTTTAAAATTATAATTCAAATTTGATTACCTAGCTGTTTTTTAAATTGACTTTCAATTATGTTTTCAATTAAAAAAAATGAAAAATATTTTTAATTATGTGACGAAAAAAAAATGGCAACAATTTAAAATCTTACCATTTCTGTAATTTAATTTGCATTTTCAACTGAATTAACTGAAAACTGTTTTTTTTAATGAAAAGCATTCTCGTCGTAAAGTTACAATTTTTAAAATGACGTAAGCGTCAAAATAAAAAAAATGTAGTTACATCGTTTTAAACTTGTAACGCTATAATTAATGTAGTTATTTTTACTGTGATCGAAAAGCAATTAAAATGTTACCAAAAATTGTTAGTTTAGTGCACTACAAAAACTATAGAATTAGAATTATATTAAAATTAAATTGTGATCTTTTTCATTGTTAATTTTGTTATAGTTTTATGGCAAAGTGATTTGTTTGAAAAAAAAAAGCCGCCATCTTGAATTTTCGTAATTAGAATTTTTTTTTTAGGAAAATTTAATTTTCTTTATTTTTCGAAAAAATGTCTAAAAGGCAATATTACTTAATATTATTTTGAGAAAAAAAAATTTTAAAAAACCTTTTTTTAAACAAATCACTACGCTAAACATTGGAGTGTTGGACATGAATGTGAGAGTGAGCCCACGGATAAGTGTACTTTGAACAAAAAAATATTCTTCCTTTGTAATGATTATAATCTATAAACACTACAAAATTGTGATTCAAAGCAATTTAAAATATTACTGCTGATTATACTTTGTGTTTTATTTTTAAATACCTATATATATATCCCACTTTTAAATACCTAACAAAATACCCAACAAAATATGGCAATTAGGAAAAAGGACAACAAAAGATAGACACCTTATTAGGGGACTAAAAGCCTATAACTATAGGCTACTATAGTACACCTATACTATATATAATGTAATGTAAGTACATTTTAAAGGGGTGAAAAACCTAACTTAATAAATAAAAAATTAAAAACAATCTATATATTATATTACCTACCTAATCTTGATGATCTATTACCCAAAAAATATATCAAAGCATTTTTGGAAGCTTGGTAAAACTAAGTATATTTTTATAATAAGAGGAACTTATAAGTACTAAGTAGCTAATTTTCAAACAGTACAAAAAAACTGTGTGCGAAGAAATAAGCTCGTAAAGTAGATACTAAAGGCTGGAACACACCGGATGCGTATGCGTAACGTAGACGTCAGCACGGCGTAGCCACGCGCGTAGTTACGGTGTAACCCGATGTGACACCGGTCTACGTGTCATCGACGTGTACGTCTACGTTACGCAAGCGGTGTGTCCTATCTCATACAGTTCCATAAATTACAACTCAGAGGTACGCATACGTCTACGCATACGTCTACGCATACGTCTACGCAAACGTCTACTCATACGCAACGCATACGCAATGCATACGCATCTGGTGTGTTTTGGCCTTTATTTAAAACCCAAGATACCTAAAAATATAAGTACAAAAACTCGGTCAAACCGTACCCCACGTCTGTAAAACGAGCTTAGCTTTCGTAAGACCAGGAACCCAAGTCTGCTAATTTAAAATAGCCTCAGTTGTGTGTCGGCAGAGTGTCAATGGCATTTTTTGACATATTTAGTATATTGCTAAACAATGGCTGCTTAATTGCGACCAAATGTGACAAAAAATACATTGACACTCTCATTGACGCTTTGCCGTCACACAACTTAGAATGTTGTAAATTAGCAGACTTGGGCCCCAGGCTTGCAAAGTACCTAGGTAGAGACTATACAGCACAGTAGGCATAATAAATAGCTATAGTTAATGCTGTCTACACACCAAAGCCGCCGGCATGCCGCCGAGCTAGGCCGGCGGCTTTACATCATATGAATAGCAACTGTCAAAAAAGCCGGCGGTTTTCGTGTGTAGATACCATAAAGATACCTAAAAATATAAGTACCGAAACTCGGTCAAACCAACCCCATGTCTGAAACGAGCTACCTTTCGTAAGACAAGATTCAGCATCACCGGCCACGCGTCGCTACTTTTGCGGCAATCCGATTATCCCATCGGGATATTTAGCTACGAGCACAGATTGCGGTTTTTGGCAGTTATGGCATTCTTGCTTTTATCCGACCCATATTACTTAGTAGTTCCTTTTTGGGAAGGTAAAAGCAGTTGAGAGATGTTTAAGTATGTTACTCTACTTATTGAACTGTTTAAAGTCTTCTTCTTATGTAATGTTTATGTAATAAACTATGTAATTTCTAAACATTAAAAAAGTAAAAAAAAAATCTTAATCTGGAATCTTTATCGAATCAGGGACTTGTTAATGAAAGGTAAATTCAAGAGAACCTACCCTAAACCGACGTGCATGTGGCGACTGATGAATTTGGATGAAACGAAGGAAGTGTGTTTGGATACCTGGTAGCAATCTCTATGGAGTAGAGGCGTGAGAGACAGAATGCTATTAGGTAGGTACTGTACTTTAGTTTTATTACTGCTTACAAACTTATATTGCTTAGTTAATCGATCCACTAGCATTTTTTTATCAGCATAAACCAAAGACCCGCAAAACATCCAAAGAACCGTAAGTTGCCGACCTCTAAAGACCAAAACACACCGGATGCGTATGCGTTGCGTATGCGTAGACGTTGCGTACCTAAGTTGTAATGTATGGAACTTTCACCGCTTGCGTAACGTAGACGTACACGTCGACGTGACGCGTAGCCCGGTGCCACATCGGGTTACACCGTAACTACGCGCGTGGCTACGCCGTGTTTACATCTACGTTACGCATACGCATCCGGTGTATTACAGCCTTTAAGGTTAGTATCATAAAAATAAAAAAAAATATTTAAAAGATGCAGAACTGTTTCAGACCTCAACTGTGACACAAGGTAAGGATATCGAACCCATGGGGCTGATTAAGGGTCCGAAGAAATAAATTGCAATAACGTTTTCGAATTTATACGTATGTTTATTTAATATGGGATAATTGAAAATAGTGGCTTTTGTTGGTTATGTGTTTTTGGCTGACTTTCTCAGTCTTTGAACCGATGAAAATAGGTTTTCTCGAATCACACATGAACTGGTTTACATGAACAGTCTGCCAATTTAAAATAGACTCAATTGTGTGTCGGCAGAGTGTCAATAGCATTTTTTGACACATTTGGTATTCTGCTAAACAATGGCTTACACTGATTGCGACCAAATGCGTCAAAAATAACATTGGCATTCTCATTGACACTCTGTTAGCGCACAACTGAGAGTATTGTAAATTATTAGAATTGGGACCCAGTCCAGCAGTTTTTGCGTGAGAGAGTAATGCTATCTACACACCAAAGCCGCGGGCATGCCACCGGGCTAGGCCGGCGGCTTTACGTCATACGAATGGCAGCTGTCAATATAGCCGGCGGCTTTGGTGTGTAGATACCATAACAAACATCCTCAATTATACATCGATAGAAACATTGAAATTTATTTAAAGGATGTCCGTTTCGTAAAAGTAAAAAAAAATCTTTAAATAGGTATTTCAATTCATAATAACATTTATAGCAATATCCTTAAGATTACTTTTGGAAGAAATTCATGAATATCAAAACATAAAAAGGTTATTCAATTATTTACAAAGAGAGCTTAAAAGATTATTGCATTCAGATTTTTATAAGAATTGACTTAAGAACGTCTTGGTACAAAAAGGATTCCGTTCAATATCATTTATTAACCGCGGGTACCTAAAATATTTATTTTCGTACTGATTAGTAGACATATGTATCTACATACAGACATACATAGATTTGGTATAGACAGATATGTGTTGATGTGAATGAGTAGATCGTGACAGGAAATTGTATGGTATTTTAAATTGAATGACAATTATTTAGTATTATTTACCTAGTCAACATGTTATAAACCGTGGAATACATAAACATAGAATTGATAAACAATAATTACCTATTATGTAGTCAAGTAAAGTTTATTAAGTACATAGTGAAGTTGTTTTTTTATAAGTAGATTGTATAAAAAATGTTATTACTTAAAAAATATATTTATCAGTAACGTCATCGAATTGGGACTTGCCCGTAATGATGTCGTGTATTTGGATTATGTTAAAAATGAATAAATAAAATAAATAAATGTATCTGTCACGCCTCTTTCCCAAGAGACTGCAGAGACTCCCTTCACTTGCTACGATCCAAACACACTTCCTCCTTCCTTTTTTTAACGAATAAATGCTTATAACCCCTATACTTACTTAACAAAAATTGAAATACATCATAGAAGATTGTCTGGAAGGTTGTCTGGAAGAGATCACTTTTAGTGATAAGGCCGCCTTTGCGCACAATGTTTTAGTTTTAAGTTGTATTTGTATTTCTTTGTGTGCAATAAAGAATTTCTATCTATCTATCTATCTATCTATCTAGAAGACTATCAGACTTGAACATTTTAGTAGGAACGGAACGGATCCCTAACAAAAAGTGCAAAATCTTCAAACCAATTGAATAATTCATGTTCCTGTTTTAATATTCTGGTCCAAAGTTTGGTGAAATTTCTTCCAATATTAGTTCTTATGAATCTTGGGTCAGAGTGAGCAATATATTTTATCTACAAGAAGAATATATATAGTCTAACAGACATCCTAATAATATTATAAATGTCAATTTGTGTGCCGATGGATGGTTTGTTACTCTTTTAGACCCAGGACACACGGTGAAACGCAAATGCAACGCAACTGAAACTGCTAGTTACTTTTGAGTAATCGCAGTTTCTGCTATAGACTTCCTTAGAAAACCACACACGACGCAACTAGTTTGAAACGTTTCGTTTCAGTTGCGTTTCACCGTGGGTTTTGGCGCTTACGCAAAAACTGCAGAACAGATTTTATACCTATATTATATTATTTTTAAATGGCAACTATCTTTGTGGATTCTGCCAATGTTGAGAAAAGTAAAGCTTTCCATAATTAACTTAGCTTAGTTGTACTTAGTTTTTTTAACTTTTTTTTATTTCTTTTTGTTTTATAACTTACTAACTATAACTTCACTACGCTAGAAGTAAGAGAAAATGGGTCCTGATTGTTTTTGTTTTAGTATAATACTTGAAACAGAAAGTCCGATTTTTATGATTTTACTAGCGGCTGCCCGCGACTTCGTATCGAACGCATTTATCGCCATATTTTGAAAAATAATCATGATATCTAAAAATAATATAGCCTATGTGTTATTCTGATACATAAACTACAATATTTCCAAATTTCATCTAAATCTGTTCAGTAGTTTTTACGTGATGAAGTAACAAACATCCATCCATCCATCGGCACAAACATTGACATCTACGAGTATTATTTATAGGATTTTCATTGTTATGTACCTAGGTATTATTAACTGTAGGTTTCAAAATAGCCAAAACAACAAACATACGAATCGGTAGGTACCTACTAAACCTAAATTTATTGACTTTGATAAGACCGGGATGGATAACAAAAGTACCTAATCTGTGACTCCATAAATTTCCTTTGAATTATCTGTACAATCGACGACATAAATGGCACCGAACATATTTGTATGGAGTCTGGTATAGTAAAAAAACGGTATCACTTACACTCAACATCCCCTATTCGAGCTAGTATAGAGAAAAAAAAGTTTTATAATATTTTTCTCTATCGATTGACGTTAGTTTCATCAGTGGCCGCCAACTTTTCTTTCTCCATACTAGCTCAAAAAGGGGATGTGTAGTGTAATTGATACCGAAAATTTTTACTATACCAATATTTCCGAAAGTATATCATTTTCGAAATTTGTTTAAAATACTATCGTTTTATAATATGTATCTCTATCGACTGACGTTAGTTTCATCACTGGCCGCCAACTTTTTTTTCTCCATACTAGCTCGAATAGGTAAAATACAAATAAATAAAAGGCGGGTGTCATGTCGTATCAAGATGTTAAAAAGAAGGCAGAAAATAGGGAGGGATGGAAGAGGCTCCACCGACAAGAGCTTAGCTCTTAAATAAGAAGAAGAAGCTCGAATAGGGGAGTGACCCAGAAAATTTTTACTATACCAATTAGGTTGGATGCTCTTTAATTAAAAACTAAAATGAAACGCTGTAAATATTATGATATTACTAGTAGCTAGCCACGACTTCCTACGCATTAATAGTCATAATGAAGGTCATAATATCTTGGAAAAATAACATTTTTTTTAAATAATACAGTCTGTGTACTCTGAAGGGTAAACTACAATATTGACAAATTTCATAAAAATTTGTTAAGTTGTTTTTACATCCATACATTGTAAATATGTGAGGATGCTTGTTCCTCTTTCACGCAAAAACTACTCGGCACAAACAGTAACATTTATAATATTATTAGGATTTTCACACGTGTAAAAATGAGAATTTTGAAGAAAATAGTTTGGAGTTTCGAATTATATCCACGTACATACATACATATCCGTCACGCCTCTTTCCCATTGGGGTAGGCAGAGACCACTTCCTAAATATTCTTTCCTAAATATTCACTAAATATGTACTTACTTATGCAATCTACACACCAAACCCGCCGGCATGCCGCCGGGCTAGGCCGGCGGCTTTATGTCATTCGAATGGCAGCTCTGCTGTCAAAAAAGCCGGCGACTTTGGTGTGTAGATATCATTACTTACTTGTTGTTATCAGCCCATATATATCCCCACCGAGGGGCACGAGCCTACTCTCATACAGAGAGTGATTAGGCCGTAATCCACCACGCGGGCTAAGTGCGGATTAGCGGATTTCACATACACCTTCGAATTTCTTTTTTGACGTATGCAGGTTTCCTCACGATGTTTTCCTTCACCGTTAGCAAGTGGTAATCGAATAAATTATTACTTACTTACTTCCTAAAAAACCGCTTCCTTCCCTTCTTCCTTTCCTTAAATCCACGTGTAAGTAAATATTGTAAGTGAGTGTACGAGCCTGGTCTTGACCCCGACATTGCTGCATCAATCTTAGTCTCCTATTCATTAATCTCACCTCCGGCGGGTATTTCTCTAATAAATAACATTGTTTCAGACTATTGTTTTCATATGGTGAAGTGTTCAAATTTCGAACAGATTTTTTTTAATGGCGATTAACAATGTGCATTCTGCCAGTCTTCATATTAGTCTTAATGGTATCTACACACCAAAGCCGCTGGATTTTATGACAGCTGCCATTCGTATGACGGAAAGCCGCCGGATTAGCCCGGCGGCATGCCGGCGGCTTTGGTGTGTAGACAGCTTTGGTGTGTAGACAGCATTAAACATCTTTTTTCTTTTTAAATCGCAACTACCATTGTGGATTTCTCCAAATATCATGTGAAATTTAGCATACTATAATTTATCCTACTAATATTATCATGTCAGTGTTTGTGGCTATGGATGGATGTGAGGTTGTTTGTTATCTTTCACGCATTTGCGTTATAGACCCAGATCCGGGACGTGTCTGACCTAACTTACAGTAGAATGGATAAAACCTTAGGTTCTCCATAGTTTCTCATGTTCCTTGAACACCTGCAAATTTGTGTAACTGTTTGTCGTTTGTCAGGTACCGGATGACGAAGGTTACCTACCAAAAGCTAGAGTAAGTTACTTGTTTATAAATGGCTGATTTTTATATATGTCTTAGAGAATGCTATTTTAAGATCATATCATAAGTATCAGACAATTTCTTTGGGCCCAAGCTTCTGTCAGACGCTTCAAAGTTTACTTGTTCCGGAGTAAGAACGTGAATTTAGGGCAAGTTAGCCGCTGATTTCGGAAATGCCGTGTATAGATGAAATACTCGCCGTTTGAATAGCTATCGATTGATATACGTTACACAACTGTTAAGTCATATGAAGTTTAAAAAACACACTTTGTATAACAGAACCTTGTTCATAAACTACTCCAACTGGCCAATCAATCTTTATTTCGTAAGCAAATATACAAAACTTTAACATTAGAACTTTAAATTAATTTAAAACTAAAAATACAACAAATCCTAAAACATATCCAAATGTTTTATCCAAAATCGGTTATCACGTTTCATCGGACCAACAAATCGAAAGATTTTTAATCAAAGTGGAGCTTCTCGATAGATTTATGGGGCCATTAAAATTTTACGTGCCACTAAAGAGCTGATATTACCCACCCAATCTATTATCGTTACTAGGGATTTGTTTTAAAGCTCTATGCTGATTACGGATCAGCAATGTGTGTCAAAAGAACAGAAAAACAACCTATTTAAATGAAAGTTGAACATTTTCAAGTTATGTTTCATCTAGCTATGTTTTACGCGATACCTATTGCTGTCTACACACCAAAGCCGCCAGCATGCCGCTGGGCTAGGCCGGCGGCTTTACGTCATACAAATGGCAGCTGTCAAAAAAGCCGGCGGCTTTGGTGTGTAGATACCAATAGAGATTGCTACCAAGAATCCAAACACACTACTTTCGTTTTATCCAAATTCAGCAATCGCCATATGCACCTACTAATAAAAAATTGAGAAAAATATCGGTAGATAAATATTAAATAATAAAAAGTATATTAATGAGTGGATGGAAATGTTGGAAGGAAAAGGCAACGTGTCATGAAGTCTCTTAAACCGACGTGCATGTATGAGGTGACTGATGAATGTGGATGGAGCGAAGGTGCATTTGGATCGTAGCAAGTGGAGGAAAGTGTGGGGAAACAAGAGTGAGTTAATATTTATTTACGAGTGGTTCATAGAAAGAGCATCCAACATATTGGTATAGTAAAAATTTTTCGGTATCAATTACACTACACATCCCCTATCGAGCTAGTATGGAGAAAGAAAAGTTGGCGGCCACTGATGAAACTAACGTCAATCGATAGAGAAAAATATTATAAAACTTTTTTTTCTCCATACTAGCTCGAATAGGGGATGTGTAGTGTAATTGATACCGAAAATTTTACTATACCAGGCTCCATACAAACATGTTCGATGCCATTTTTATAATTTTTACTTGTTTTGCTAATAAACGAAATTACGTTGCAATGATGAAAAATTTTTGAAGAAACCTTGGATTTGATGAAAATAGTGCTATGTTTCAAAATAATTGAGTCTCCATTTGTATGAGTATGAATGTAAATCAAGTTTCAAGTTTATTCTTGTAGGATATTAATTCAGCGTCTATATTACTTCGTTTAGGCATCAAAGTAAGTGAACTTTTACGCAGATCCTAGTTTTCATTGAAGCAATAAAAGCAGACAGTCTCTCTAATCCTTTACCGGAACATTCTGTCCGTTTTTGCCCGGCTCCCGGTTATTTATACCCGGGATTTCCCGCCCGGATTAAAATCTTTCCCGGATCTTTTACGGTGACGAAGACATGGGTCTCAAAGTTGTGTTTTTGTTAAACGATGTCTGCTTTTTGATGGCCTGGCTCTTTGGATTTTTAAATAAAAAAATAATGTTCGAGATGTAGCTACTAGTTTTTACTGTCGCTTTCTTCGCGAAAACGTTGGGTTAAAAAAATTAGGACAACGCTGGGTCAAGTGTATCGATTTGAAATGAGTCTATGTTAAGAAATAAATCGCCATCTGGCCAAAATTTTCGTTTGTCGTCCGTAAGCCAAGTACTTATCGGACTACTTAGGTATGTATGTATGTATTTTTCGTTATTATTTTCATCAATATAGATAGATAGATAGAAATAGTTTATTGCACACAGAGAAATACAAATAAAACTTAAAACTAAAACATTATGCGCAAAGGCTGCGGCCTTAGCACTAAAAGTGATCTCTTCCAGACAACCTTTGGTGTAGGACTAGTTTAAGAAGACTGTAGGGTAGAGCAAGGCAATAAATAAATACTTGTAATATATTACTACCATCAGTATCAAACATAATAAGTGATTAATTTAGTCTTCTTCTATATTTAAATTTTAGCAACAATAATTAATAGAAAACTAACATCGTGCTGCAAAATTTACTTTAAAAGTGAGAACATAAAAGTCAAAGTCAAAGTCAAAATTAAATTTATTTCATAGGCACAAAAAATGCTCTTGAAACCGTTAGGCACAGTATCCACGACGCTTCATTTACTGCATGCATGTCGCATCGCAGCCGTGTCGCATCTAAATCGCAAATGCCATACGACATTTTTTGCGACCCATACATTGTTTCATACTTCACGTGAAGCAAATGCAACGGGTCTATGTCCACGGCACCGCACGTTTATGGCATTTGCTATCCGTCGCATGAAGCATTTGCTGCATGCGCGCATGCGTACAAAATTACACATCTGTGTCGCGTGGCAACATGTCAACAACATGTTGTAGGTAGACGTCAAGTAGACATTTTCAAGTCCATAGATAATAATCGATTATTAAGACCCGGCGTAAACCTGATACCTATGCAGATATTTCCGGCGGGTTACACACCGGTTTACCGGCAGGATAAATACAGACAAACGAACTTAAAAGGTACTTAAGCGAACAATTTAAAAAAATAATTATATTATATTATTAGTGCATTTATATTATATTATTAGTCCACGCCTTCTTTTGAGACCAATCACAATAAGTTTCATTTCTGAGCAACGAGTTTATTTTTTGGCTCAGTAAGTTGCATTGTCCTTTAATCGCTACAAAGTTTTTTTTTTGTAACAAAGTAGTTATTCACCCAATAAGTTTTGGCATGTATTTATTGCGGCGGCTAATTAATCAGATGTTACGGTTTCAAAAAGTTTTTGATTAAATCGGTAACCGTTTATACCGGTTAACGTGTGTTTTCCGATCACTGTTTTGACATTATCACTTTTATCCTATTCTTATTTGAAGCACTTCGTCGTTCATATCATATTCTTTCTTTTCTGTGTAATACCATGACCGTAATTGAGTAAACACTTTTGTTCGCGATAGTATTTTAGAACAAATGTCATACGTCAGACCTAAAAATCGTCTAATGCGCAGCTTGACAACCAGCGCGTAGAGGAATAATAGACATACTGCTGACGGATCCGGTATCCGTATCAGGGTTTAGGATTGAGAAACTGATCCTTGGCGCGCGTACACACTGTTCTTACTTTTCCATCCGGTTTCCGTACGGAAAAAATAAGAACAGTGTGAGCCTTGTCGAACATTTTGTATGCACGCGAAGCATTCAGGTTTCCGAATCTGAAACCCTGATCCGGAATCAGCATGTATGCGCCCAGATTAAAACTCATGTATAAAAAAAAATTGGTCCTTTTTGGTCTCATTCCATGCAAACAATTTGAGAAGTCGAGTTTTCTTTGGCCATTTCATACTACAAGAAGTGAAAACGGTTATGACAACCTGTCATTTTAATTTTATAGTATTATTCTTAGTTGTCAGATTGAATTGTTTATTATTGTTGATGATAGATTGATTGAAAAATAATGATATTGAATTAAATTGCATTATAACGTGGCTGTAGAAAACTTTAGGCTAATAAAGTAGTAAGATATTATGTGCTTTTGTGAAGTAAAAGAGTGCTAATCCCACAGTTCGAGGAAATACAATGGAAAATAAACAATGAATATTTCATGGGTAATTTTACAGAGATATCTATAATTATTGTAGTAATATTAATGGTAGATGTAAGAACAAATAGTACCCTTTGACCATTGACTTAAATGCTATACGTATTTGCTGTATTTGTAACGATTTTTCGGATAAACAAAATTGGCAATTTTAGGTTACTATTACTAGTGATATCAAAATTGTTATCGATAATCATATCGACAATGTTGCAGATTTCATAATGATGATCAAAAATGATGATCAGGCCCAACTGGAATCGATCAAAACATATTCAGACGCCTCAACGATAATGCAATGCCGTTACTTACCTTAACATACATCTAGCTTCTTCGTGGTATGTATTAAATTATGTAGTCGCATTTATTCCAACTGATATATTATTCAATGTTTTTATTTGGTTTAATTGTATTAATCTTTTGCATGACTATTTCAGGAACCGGTGGTAGAATATAAACCTCAAATAATTTAAAAAAGAAAACTTACTGGGCAAGATCAAGAAATGGAGGGTTCAAAAGAAAGTATTGGAGAAAAAAGTACAAAAATTTAGAAACTACCTACCTAATAAAGTACCTATCCAAGACTGATTTAGCATTTGATTTTATTTATTAATTACGACTACATAATTTAACTAGTGGCCCGGGCAGATTTCCTGCCTTAATGATTTTTTTTACCTTCTTTGAGCTTGTAAAAATGTAACGGTGGAAGGATTAGCCAGATCGGTTCAGCTTCAGCCGTTCTCAAGTTTTAGCGAGACAAACGTTTTGGAATAGGTATCCATTTTTACTAATATATATGTCACTAGAAATTAAATATGTTCTTAGACAAGATTAATGATAATAATTTTCAGAAATTTGCGTATTTTTATTAATACTGACATATAATCGTTAATGCAGGGAATCCGGGCTCTCTACCCAAATGTCCAGCCAAATTAGATTTTTACAATATATTTGGTGATGTGATCTCCAAAGAAAGCCGCTAGGACCGGTCACTGCAGAGATAGTTTTTCGAACACATAGGGTTTGCTCACTTTATCTGCGTTTTCGTTCGCATTTCACTCGTGCGAATACGTACGAACGATCTGCTATCGATGTGCAATCGATATAGTACTTCTAAGGACGGGATTATTAGTGCGTGTTCGTACGTATACGCACGAGTGAAATTCGTACGAAAACGCAGCCAAAGTGAGCGGGCTCTTAAGAACATATATTCTAAATGCTTTTTCGATGATCGACATCCACAAAAATCGATAATCAGCACATCACTAGCCAAATACGAACTTGTGACAACCATCTACATGACAAAACGACGACACTGTAATACGTTGCTGTAACGTAGATATGTCTCTTTCTAGCGCACTGGTTACATCGTAAGTAAAAGAAAATAGAAATATGCATCTCACTTGCTATTTTCACGAGTCATACCACTGATGTTATAGACTAGGAGCCTGAGGGTGCCAGAGCTACCTTAAATTCGGAAAGCTGAAAGTTCTACCATGTGTACACCCAACATAGGGTTTGACAATGTATTATTTTTTAACACCTTATTTTTATTCTTTCATATGAAACTTTATTCAATTTTCAATAATCCCTATTTTTAAAATGTTTAAATGGCTTCTTTCAGTATGAAATAAATAAATTAAGATGTTCTCATTCTAAAAAGTCGTAAGTCCATTAGTCCCGTCCGACTTGTACGTGTACACGTGGAAGAACGTTCAGGTTTCTGAATTTAAAGTAGGCCTGGCTCCCGCGGGCTCCTAGTCTATCAAGCATCGCAATTACGATACGCGTGGACGGACCTCATGCAGGAAATTCTGTACGTGTAGCAATTGTCACATGCGACAATGCAGCAAATGCTATACAATGGACATTAACCCACATTATTATATAGGTATTTTTTTAAAGCTAGCGCTAGATTCGCAAGGTGCAGTTTCTCCCAGAGAAGAACCTAGCAAGAAACTCTGTAGGGTTGCTCTTTTCAAATAAAGTTTTACAATTCTAACAGTTTACATATTTACATTTTAACAATTATTGTCTCTAAATGAATCTCTGATCCTGCAGCATTCCAAAAAACCACAAGAAGTAAGTAGATAGCTAAAAAGTAAAAAAATAAACAACTAATGAAGAAAAATGCCACAAAAATACCACGAAAAGTCGCACGTGTTAAAATAAGATCTCTTTGGAACTAGCACTAGTAATGGTCATTCCTAATTTAAACTCTTGAGAGCTTAATCACCAATCGTTAGTGAACGTTGTCTCTTGAAATACCTTTTTATATTTATCGCTAATTTATTGAAGCTTAGAAGAGTAATTTGCTAATTAGCTGTCATTTACATTTTGCTAAAGAAACCTTGGTAATTTCTTTTAAAAGACTTATTTGAGTCTTTTCAATAATTAGGGGTGAATTTGTTAATTATCTGTGACAGTTTAAAAAGAAGAGTTGAAAAATTGATCACGTCATAACTGTTTGGAACTTTGTGTGGAGACAGTCTTTTGTTTTAAAATTGTAATTCGAATAAAGGTGTTCGAAAATGTTCAAAAACCCAAATGTGATTTTGCCCCATGAAATTGCTAATAGTTGTCGCTGTGAATTTGTAAGTTTTTTTTTAATTTATTTATTTTTAAATTATTTTATATTTAATATTTTTATAGATATGGCGATGTTTTTCATTGAATTCTTGTCTAAATGTATTGAAATATATACCTTTTTAAAAAATAAAATATCTAATAATAATATTACTATTATTATAATATTTAATTGGATTTTTTTTTCAGTCAATACTTTGTTTTTTTCGCTCCAAATAGGTACGTGACAAATTATAAAATTAAATCAGAGTTAAAATCGACAATTATTATTATAATTAAATAAATAAACACAGTGTAACAAAAAATAACGCGTTTTTTTTATTACAGGTAATCCGTTGGATTATAGACCACGAGCCGTATTTCCCCAAGCCAGTTCCCGAACAGCCGAAACGTTCGGCCCAAAGCCAGCCAACATACGCCCAAGGCCAGCCAACATACGCCCAAGCACAGCCAACACACGGCCAAGGAAGTTACGTGTCTTACCAACACTTGTACCAACCCGGGCCAAGTCGAATGACAAGCTATTACCAACCTCCCTTCATACCAGTAGCAAGGAATTCGAATATCAAACTGCCTTATATTGTGCCAGCGCCTCATCGCATTTCACCAATGCGTCCTGTTTATGTAGCGTATTTGTAAATTTTGTTTTTAAGGTCCATTTTTGAATTTAGAATTATTTATTTTGACATTTAAAAATACTGGCCACTCTTTTCGTTTAAAACCATTCTATAGTATAACCCGACTAAATACAAAAGAAAGTCGGTAGAATGGAAGTCATGATGTTGACAGGCGTTCTTAAAAACTGTTGGGTTGTACTTGTTAAATGATTTTAAACGTTGAGAGGAATGATTATAAAATGTGTGTATAATGATAATGCAAACTTTTTGAGTGTTTTAACATTTTTACTAAGTATGTAATTTTTAACAGCTAAGGATTTTGTAATAATAAATATATTTATCTACTTAAAAAGTTTTTTCTCTTTTAGTAGTTTTGCTATCGCCCGTCTTATTCTGATTTTTTGATAATTTGCCAGCAAATGGCAATTGTCACTTGTTTTAATATAGTTACCTAAGCGTCGTCACCTGACAAGTTCTCATTTGTGTGTCGGCAAAGTTGCAATGTTATTTGGTCGCAATCAGTAAAATTCATTGTTTGGCAGAATACCGAATGTGTCAAAAAATGCCATTGATTCTCTGCCTACACACAACTGAGGCTATTTTAAATTAGTAGACTCGGGCCCTAGTTTCATAAAAAATGTTCTGCCACTGGAACTCACGATAAGAATCTACTTATAGAAAATCCAAGCTAAGTCCCGACGCCGACTATAATTGTTCCACTCATAAACCACACATAATCAATATTTTCGACAAACAATCATAAATAGAAAACAATGGTTATTCTTTATTACATCATAAGAAATAGCATACCTAAGTGTGGATCAATATCTAGCCGTTTCTTTCCCAAGATAAACGTGCCATACCAAACATGAAGTATAAAAATAGTATAATTATATTAGGAGCTGTTTTCTTTACGTTTTTTATACCTAATGTGGCTGGATTTGCTATTCTGGGTGAAATAGTAAGTACTTTGTTTTTTAAATAAATGAACGGGTAACCCTTAGGAAATATCTGTGCACTTGGCTTTATGACGTAATGTAACTCATACGTCATCGTCACGATATGAGATGGGTGAAAACAGGGGAAAGCGCAAGCGCATCCATGGTGGATGAGACTAATGTCAAGTGAATTAAAACATTTTGAATAACTAGAAGTTGCCCGCGTCTTCGAACGTATTTATCGTAATAATAAATCGGCCCTGTGCCGAAGGTTTCTTGGCGTTTTCTTCCTCTTGGCTATACAGGTAGTGAACCGGAAGTAGTTTTAGATCAAAAAAGTGACATCAAAAAAGTGTATTGAATTTGGCTTATTTTTAAATAAAACACTTTTCATTTTCATTTCAATATCTCGGAAAATTAAGGCAATATCTTAAAATAATATCAATTATGTGTTAATGGATGGGAGGATCACTCTTTCACGCAAACCGAACGGATTGTAGATAATGAAACTTTTCAACATAATAGCTTGCACAGCAGAATAACACATAGGATATATTATTTTAAGAAATTGTGTAAGTTTTCCAAGATATGACCATAAATGCTAACGAAGTCTTGGGCTTACGCTGTCTAAGTACACACCAAAGCCGCCGGCATGCCGCCGGGGCGCCGGCTTTACGTCATACGAATGGCAGCTGTCAAAAAAGCCGGCGGCTTTGGTGTATAGATACCATTAAGTACTTGATGAAAAATGTGATATTTAACTTTTTTTTAAATTATTTTTCAGGAAGCCATAACAATGCCACCAGAAAAAATGACTGAAAATCCCGACAATCAGAATCCAAAACAAAATTTATACACGAACAACAATTTTAGAAAAAGTAAGTGTTCTAGGTACTTTAAATAGGCTGTTTTAATGACCAAATTTTCCCCAAACATTATATACGGTGACTTTAAATTAGTGAACGATAGAAAAGGATATCTATGTACTCGTGATAACAAACAACTTCTACTATGGGACCAAGGTCGAAATCGTACAAAAATTTTTGAACTCTCCATACAAAATGCACCTGCATATTACGGGGGAACAATTTTTTTAGTGATTTCGAACTTGGTCCCATAGTAAAAGTTGTTTGTTATCACGAGTACATACATATCCTTTACTGTCGTTCACTAATTTAAAGTCACCTTGTATATGTATATAACGAGGCCGTACTAGTTTATCGTAATGTGTGAATATTTATTTCAGGATCAATTAGTTTGGCGTAGCCTAAGGTCTACACACATCAGGGCCGTGCCTGGGACGTGACCGGGCCGTGGCCTGTCAGGAGGGAAAAAAATACGTCGTCATGACAACGTGTGTGAACGAATCCATAGAAAATGTATAGAATGATATTTTTTCCCTGACACGTCCCGGGCACGGCCCGGATGTGTGTAGATAGAACCTAAACTGATTTTTCCTATCGGGCTCAGGACAAATTAGTTTGAAGGCTATACTAGTTAACAAGTCGTCCGTGGCAAATCCCATAAAGCCCCATAACAGGACTTTTAACAGATCGGTTTTATGCTTGATATTTAATCCTATCGGGTCTAGGAAGAACTAGTTCAGCCTAGGACAATTAAATTAGTTTGCCCTGAAATCGGATGGCCACTAACAAAGATAATAAATAACATTTAACTTTCTGTTTGCATAAAGTGTCGTTGTTTCTAAATTCTGGTCTGAAGTCGCCGAATGTTCTTCCGTTTTGGACGAGGCCCTCTTGGAGAGACAGCTTTGATAACAATATTGACCTTGTTGTGTTTTCTGTGTAAGTTATTTACTTTTATTTATCAATTATTTATTTCTTCATTGTTATTCAATTGTTTCTTTTCATCATATTTTATGTTATACATGTTCGAATCATCTATTTGAATCTTATTTCCTTTATTTTATTAATAACACCTAAAAGCGAGTATGCAAGATAAGAAATTCATCGTGTCTGCGGCAGACAAGACTAATTCTTCGTGTATACGACAAGAATTTTGTCTGTTCTACACGCGAAAAACCACCGCTCCTCAACAATGTTCGCCGTCATCGTGTCTGGTGCAGACATGATTTTTTTCGTGCACCGCTGGGGGCAGTATAACCAGTTATTTTCAAGTTACGACACGAATTCTTGCGTAGGCCCGGCGTATTTTCTTATCGTGTACACGCGTACTAACGGAGGAATTGAAAAGCGTCGAACCGCGTAGGTGATCAATCTAATCTATTAAAATTGAAAACTGTTAGGAGGATGACACATTGGCGAGCTGTAACTGTAACCGTTGCATACACAAAAAACATAGTTTGTATGTGGTTCGCGAGCTTGCGACGAACGCGACACGAACGGCTCGTAATGAGCCGACGATTGTCAGTTTTTGCCGAGTATCAAAAGGTCACCTGGGGGCTTAGCATGGCGAGCCGCGACAATTATCTCACGTATGCTGTCCTTATCACATTTAATACTATAGACAGAGACGTAAGCGTGACAAACGCACGACAACGTCTTGTCACAGAGTGCCATGCTAAGCTAGCTGCAGCACGCTTGCACACTAGAACCTCGTTTGTTCGGTTACAGTTACAGCTCGCCAGTGAATACGCGCTTTTACATCCTTCATTATTATTAACCTATCTTCTATTTATTTCTTTTTTTTCGTACTTAGGGCCTGTGTCACCATTTACAGATAACATTTATCTGCCAGATATTTTATACCTGTCTCTGTCTAAAACGTCATGTTTTATGAAATAGACATAGGTTTATCTGTCAGTTAAATTTTATCTGTATCTACAGACCATCTGGCATCTACCATCTGGTAACGGGCATTTAATCTTATTTGTTGCAGATAAGCTACCAAAGGTAACTGAAAACTTCGAAGACGACCCCACGATTCGATTGATTGGCTTTCAAAATGACCTCATAGAGATTTTGAGTAACGCTGGCTTAGCTAATATATACCATCCAGATTTACCGTTTGTTGTATTACAAAAGATGAAAAATAAAATACATAGTTTCATAGTAAATAGTTCTAATATAAGTACGGCAGAGAAAGATATAGCATTGTCTAAACTTAGATCACTGTAAATCGGGAGAAATTAATAAGAAAACGTTTATGTTTAAGATTGTTATTGACATAATATATATTAAGTAACATTTTAACATTAAAAATAATAGGTAATTCTTATGGTATCTACACACCAAAGCCGCCGGCTTTTTGACAGCTGCCATTTGTATGACGTAAAGCCACCGGCCGAGCCCGGCGGCATTCCGGTGGCTTTGGTGTGTAAATAGCATTACTTAATTTAAGTTAAAAAAGTGTTTACTTTTGGTATCTACACACCATAGCCACCTTACGTCATTTCTTAACATTTTCGATGACATTTTTGACAAATGGAGGCTGGCGGCTTTAGTGTGTAGATACCATTAGTGTAAGTTAATAAGTCACTAAGTAAAATCGGGTTAACCTAGGTATTTAAGAGTTAGACTTTTGTCGGTGGAGCGTCCGCCATTTAGGTCTATCTTCTGGCTAATTAATGCTTTGACTTCTTGTTACAAAAAAATATCATTCCATACATTTTCTATGGATTCGTTCACACACGTTGTAATGCCGAATTTTTTCCCGCCTGACAGGCCACGGTGGTCACGTCCCGGGCATGGCCCGGATGTGTGTAGATAGCCCATAACTTTCTCCTTCAATTGAATAACGGCGCTTTCAGATTAGCGTTTTATATCCTTTTATGAAGCGACAACATACGCGCATATGAAACGCTAGGTCTGAAAACGCCCTGAAGTAGGTATGTCCCGGTCTTCCTCTCTCTTTTCCCCTTACCTTTTCCTTCTGTGATGTTTTTTATGAAATCGTGATGTCACAAGAAGTGCTCTATTATATTATTTTCTGTTACCTATACAGGGTGTAACAGAAAAGGGGTATAAAGCTGGAACACAGCGATAGTCCTCAGGAAACTGAACAATTTTCCCCAAGTCGAAACTCGAAAAAAAAAAATTTCGCCTCCCCGTACAAAATGTCCGATCAGCTGATCGAGTAAGTATGGGCGATCCAAAAATTTTTATCGAGTTACGACCCATGTTTCCTAGGGAAAGTTGTTCAGTCAAGAGGACTATCGCTGTGCTTCGGCTTTATACCCCCTTTCTGTTACACCCGGTATTTTCTTAGCTTAGGGCTTCCTCATTCAGTTCCTCAGACGATCGTTTTACTAACGCAAGTGGAGCAACCGTAGGTACTATGGTATGATATAAGTAGTTTAGTACTTGATAGCTTGATTAGCGGACATAGTTTTATGGTGGAATTTTTCTGTATGTTTTTAAATTTATCAAATAAATATTATTCATTAAATCAATGCTTTATTAATTCCCAAAGAATTCCTTTAAACGAGTAAAAATTCTAGGCTTAATTATGCTACTAAGAAGTACATCAAAATACAAAAACTTATGTTCAATTTCAATTCAAGTATTAAAATATTGGGAGAGAAAGGTAAAGCCCAACGTATTTCCATCAAATCAGGAACTTGTTAAAGAAAGGCCAAGTCAAGAGTAGGTACCCTATACCAACGTGTAGTTAGGTATGTTTGAGGTGACTGACAATGTTGATGAAGTGAAAGAAGTGTATTTCGATTGAAACAAGTGGGGGGAGGTGAACTCTGCCTTCCCCGAAGGTTGAGAGGGGTGACAGAGATGTACGTAGGTAGGTATATGTTAACATTTTATTATTCCTTCATTTCTATATACGAGTAAAAAGTATCTGAATTCATAATGAAAATAAGCAATGATAATAAAACGCGTTACTGAGAGGGCCTCGAGAGAATAAATTTTCAGACCGTTTTTTGGCTAGTCTTTGCTTTAAGGCGCTTCCACGCTGCACGAGCCTCGAATGAGCGCGCTGCGAGCATTTCGCTCGTGTTCGGCCAGTTTTCGGTTTTTTGACGAACACAAAAGAATTTGAGAACAGTGCTCGATGTAGGTTCGTCGTACGTCCACGTTTGATACCGCGAACTACCAATTAGATCGGCTCGGCTCGTGCTCGGTTCTTGTAGCGAGGATCCAGCTTTTTATGTGATAATTCTATGATTGCATCACTTTTTTGACAGACATGCGTATACCACAATTCCCCTTATATAAGTCAAACATCTACAGTGCTACAAGATCTTTGGCGCGTGGCGAAAATCGGAACTAACGATATCTTCTTGTAAATTGTCATTATTTTGACGTTATTTTGATTGTTATTTGTTCACCATCCACGCCTTTCTGACAATGTCATTTAAGTCCCAATAGATCTTTGTAGGTCCGTATAGAATGATGTAATTATACTTGATTGCTATGGCATGCGGCAACCATAATTGTTCAGAAATCATTCGCTTTTCTATTTACAAATACCAGAAATGTGGATATAAGAGCATTTAAAAAACGAACACACCACATTCTTTTTCTATTGTAAAGGTTATTAAAAAAACAAACTTGTGACGTCATCAATCTAAACATAATAACAATAACCTTTTTGAACTTTATTTCATTATTAGATTTCCTTTGACGTTCTTATAGGAAGCTTGTGAAAAATGTTTTGCAAAAAATATACTTCCTTGGTTATAGTACTTTCTACACTTGCTCAAGTGTATAGTTTTTCTTTTGACTATAATAAAGAAGTAAGAAATTATTTTAGAGTCGCGACACATCTGCGTAGCGTACTGCGCAGAACTATCAGCGTCTGGAGCGGCATAATTTCGATTGATGTGTCATAAGTGACTTGAAACACATTACGAGCGTATTGAATCGAACGTTCCGCGCGGTACGTTACGCAGGTGTGACCACATACTTAAACTTAGAGGCTGCCCGAAACTTCGTATGCAACGGAGAATTCGCCGCGTATTGTCGGTCACATAAAGCATGAACAGGCAAACGTATTGAATAATACTTGACTGTTCACACTCGATCGATGATACGCGTCAGATCCTCCATTAGTCCCTTCGATACGCACAGGCGATTCAAGAATCCTGCAAGTCTCGAAGACTAGTCACCGCGAAGTATCTCACATACATTTGAATGCAGGCTCGCACACTACGATACCGGTATAATGTATGTGAGATTCTTCGCGGTGACTAGTCTTTGATACTTGAATGGCCTATGCGTATCGTTATGATGGGAGAAGGGCTTAAGATGTGAACTGGGGCCCAAATCTGCTAATTTACAACATCCTTAGTTGTGTGTCGGCAGAATGCTAATGGAGTGTTAATGACATTTTTTGACACATTTGGGCACAATCAGTGTAAGCCATTGTTTAGCAGAATACTAAATGTGTCAAAAAATGCCATTGACACTCTGCCGACCAACAACTGAGGCTATTTTAAATAAGCAGACTTGGGATCGTGAACTATTAATTTAATCTTAATTTCAGAGTCTAATGGAATTAAGAGAAAGCAATGAATATCATGGACATCATAATATGAGCACGCTTTTGGAAAAACATATAGATAAGATGTCAGAACAATTCAGTAAACTTCTATTGTCAAAATTCGTTATACCTATAATAAATGTAACGAGAAATAGAAGATGTGACTAATACATAAATTCATAGTTTCTGTACTCAAAGATCTATCTACACAGATCCGGGCCGTGCCCAGAGCGTGTTCGGGCCGTGACCCGTCAGGATGGAAAAGGATCAGTGTAATAGACCTTTAGAAGTCAAAAAATATATATATTATTATTATATGTGTCAATTCTGCTGAGAGTAACTTTATCTTACATAGAACCACTGTTAAAACCTCTCAACTGGGGCCCAAGCCTGCTAAAAATATCCTCAGTTGTGTAACTATTGAGTGTCAATGGCATTTTTTGGCACATTTGGTATTCTGATAAACAATGGCTTACACTGCGAGCAAATGTTTCAAAAAATTACACTGAAACTCAATAGTCAGACAATTAAGAATATATTAAATTAGCAGGCTTGGACCCCTGTTTGCTCTAAGATGTAAGAACAATAAGCAGAAATAAAAATATAGTAAGTAAGTAAGTAAATATTTATTTCCAGTCCAATATAAATGTAAGTACAGAAACAAAATAAAATTAACAAAATTAAACACAAAACAAAATAAAAATGGAACTTAAAACTGAACATAAAAATAGAACGGAGAAACAAGAATGAGACAGAAGAGAGGTATGGTCTGGAAAATGATCTCCACTCAGCATAGTGTCATGTCAATGGATGCCAGAGACAAGACGCTGATTTTCAGTGGAACCACAGAAGGGAGAAAGAGAGAATGATAGGATAGGAGATATAAGTATACAAATAGGCGACTTTAATTAAAGAGGAAGACGTTTTAAATTCAATCAAATAATTCACGAAAAGATTTCATTTCCTTCCAAGATAATGACTAAAACGTTTATAGTGGTTATAAACTACCTTTGTGATAGTCTTTTGTTTTATTACGTCACGTCAGCTGATCTAGCCCATTTCGAATGTAGCTTAGAAAAGACCTTTTAAAGTGCTTCTTTGATGTTATTAGTTAGTGGTCAGGGGGTTAGATATAAGGTAGAAAGAGATTGGTCCCACGTAGGTACGTAATGATAAAGCATTATACTGGTACCTACACACCAAAGCCGCCGGCTTTTTTGGCAGCTGCCATTTGTATGACGTAAAGCCGCCGGGCTAGGCCGGGGGTATGCCGGCGGCTTTGGTGTGTAGATAGCATAAGTCAATATTATAGTCAATCTGTTCTATAGAAATGTTATGATTAGAAACACACTTGTCATACGCGCTCGTGGGTTATGTCTGTTTCTAACTTCAATATGACCGCAGTACTTAACGGTTGTGTTGCAATTTTACGTGGTTGACTCATTTGTTTCAGAAATAAAAAAAAACAAACTGCATTTTTGTGTCAACCCCACACTAGGATCTGTTCCGTATCCGATTATGGTGAACTGTCTTGTCTGTCAGTTCGGTTGCGCTAGTCGCTGTGCTTATACCTAAACAATTCCTAATAAATGAAAAGCGAGTCTTAAAGTTAATAAAGTGCTTTTATTTCTATATGCCTCCGACATCAAACACCTATCCAAAAAAAAAATACAGTCCACAGAAGTATACAATCCTGATTGGACTAAAAAATGTAGATGAAGTGATTGAGGTGTGTTTGCATCGTTGCCAGTGAAGAGAAGTGGTCTCTGTTTATCCCGATGGGAAAGAGGTGTGACAGATATATGTACTTATGTAGGTATATTTAAGGTGTAGGTAGGTACTTATATATATTTTTGACATAGGATGTCCAAGTCTTCGTCCCAGTATTTTTTAACAGAATTACAGTAAACTTGCCATAGTTGGAGGCTCATATGCATAAAGTTCGTATTTTAATAGCCGATTCCGAAAAGGGTCGACTGAGTTTTTCGCTTGATAGCCTTTTTACGTTTGGTCTAAGTTATAAGATATTAATAAAAAGCGTTATCTTATAACGCTAGAGACAGACTAGTGCCACGTTCGCCACGCATTTAGGCCCAGACCACACGGGGAAACGCAACTGCAACTGCTATGTACTTTTGAGTTGCGTCGTGTGTGGTTTTCTAAAAGAGTCTATAGCAAAAACTTAGATGCAACTCAAAAGTAACTAGCAGTTGCAGTTTCGTTGCAGTTGCGTTTCCCCGTGTGTTCTGGGTCTAAGACATCTGGGGATGGGCCCCATGGATGGTCTGCTAATTTAAAATAGCCTCAGTTGTGTGTCGGCAGAGTGTCAAGGGTATTGACACATTTGGTATTCTGCTCTAAAAGGCTTATACACTCATTGCGACCAAATGTGTCAAGAAATGACATTGACACTCTCATTGACAGTCTGCCGACTAACAACTGAGAATATAATTGTAAATTAGCAGACTTGGGCCCCTGCTCCATAGAAATGTTATGATATGACCAGGGGGCTTAGCATGGCGAGCCGCGACAATTATCTCACGTATGCTGTCCTTATCACATTTAATACTATAGACAGAGACGTAAGCGTGAAAAACTTGTCACAGAGTGCCATGCTAAGCTAGCAGAAACACACTTGTCACACGCAACGCTGTCCCACTTTGACCATTACAATCCAATTCAAAACATGCTCACATCGATCTTTGGAAGACAATCGGATAATTTCGACTTCGTATAGCGATATCTGTGTACTTAGTTAATAAAGTACTTAGTTCTTAATTCAAATTCTGATGAACGATTTAATAATTGTTGTGCATAAAAATTAGCATTCGTTTACATTCGGAAATGCGATGATTGCCGATGTGCATTCTTTATCCGCCTCTGTAAGTGAATGTCTTGTACCGCAGTCTTACAACAGGGGGCTTAGCATGGCGAGCCGCGACAATTATCTCACGTATGCTGTCCTTATCACATTTAATACTATAGACAGAGACGTAAGCGTGAAAAACTTGTCACAGAGTGCCATGCTAAGCTAGCAGAAACACACTTGTCACACGCAACGCTGTCCCACTTTGACCATTACAATCCAATTCAAAAACATGCTCACATCGATTTTTGAAAAGAGACAATCGGCTGGTTTCATTCATATAGCGATATCTGTGTCGCACACACCATGACGTTTGTTTTAACATCGTCATTTAAATCAAAACAAAACAATAAAGTACTTAGTTCTTAATTCAAATTCTGATGAACGATTAATCTAATAATTGATGTGCATGAAAATTAGCATTCGTTTTAATTCGGAAATTTTATCCGCCTCTGTAAGTGAATGTCTTGTACCGCAGTCTTACAACAGCACATGTGAGCGGCTCGCTGTCATGACTTTCTGACATGCTTTTAGATTTTCACGAAATGTTAACCAGAAAAAAACTTATTTTTCATAATACTATTTTTATAAACTATGCCATTTATTTGATTCCTGTAACACACCAAAGCCGCCGGCATGCCGCCGGGCTAGGCCAGCGGCTTTACGTCATACGAATGGCAGCTGTCAAAAAAGCCGGCGGCTTTGGTATGTAGATAGCATTAAGTGTTAATTTGATGTGCCAGCGTGAAAGAATAACAAATATCCACCCATCCACCTATCCGTCCATCCATCGGCACAAACATACATACATACATACATACAGATCCGTCACGCCTCTCTCCCATTGGGGTAGGCAGATAACACTTCCTTCCGCTTGCTATGATCCAAACACACCTCTTTCGGTTCATCCACACTCATCAGTCGCCTCATACATGCCCGTTGGTAATACAAACATTGACATTTATAATATTAATAGGATAAAACCTCCCCTTTTTACCCCCCCAAGTCAGTGTCAGATGCAGTCAGTTCCGACTCATTAACGCTGACGGATGACAACATTAACATAATGGTTATAAATGAACCGCCGGCCTCGAGACTTTTAATTGTATAAAGTGATTAAAGGAAGAGGAAAAAGGAATCATCTTTCCTATATTATAAATGTCAGTGTTTGTGCCGATGGATGTTTGTAATGGTATCTATACACCTAAGCGGCCGGTTTTCTTGACAGCTGCCATTCGTTTGACGTAAAGACGCCGGCCTAGCCCGGCGTTATGCCGGCCGCTTTGGTGGGTAGATAGCATTACTCTTTTACGCTAAAAGTACTGAACTACAAAAACCCTAAAGCTAC
Organism: Anarsia innoxiella; assembly: GCA_947563765.1. Taxonomy (NCBI): domain Eukaryota; kingdom Metazoa; phylum Arthropoda; class Insecta; order Lepidoptera; family Gelechiidae; genus Anarsia; species Anarsia innoxiella. The sequence continues at coordinate 8,555,015 of OX387401.1, read as the reverse complement.
AATTTGCACATCAGAATAAGACATAGGCTATATTTTAAGATATTACGTAAATTTTTCGAGACATGTTGATAAATAAATAAATTATTACTTTTAAATTAAAAAGAGCAAACCTACAGAGTTTCTGGCTAGGTTCTTCTCTGGGGAAAACTGCACTCTTGCGAATCTAGCATTAACTTTAAAAATGACCCGTCTTAAGTGTTGTCAAAACCTACAAGATTAAATGATTTTCATTTCATTTCATTTCAAATACGTACGAAGACGGATTTTTATTGAAAGAGTAACAAACATCAACACATCCATCGACACAAACATTTATAATTATAATATTAGTAGGATGTTTGCTTATGCTAAGATTTATAAAGCTAATTTTACTAACTGCCGTACCTAATATTCTATCTATCTTTGGTTTTGCCCTACTGGATATAGAAATAGTTATCTATCTTAGAATTTTTCGTCCCTATAAACTTACCGCTGTTAAAAAATCTATAATAAATAATAATAATTCTTTATTTCGGATTAATCCATATTCTGGTTAGTACTTACAAAGTCTCTTAAATAAATAACTAGGGTTAGTAAAACAATAATACCTAATCTTAATATCTAAAATATCACCAAAGCGTCACTGTACCCGCCGTATGAAGCCGAGTACAGTGACGCAATATATAGCCATCCACTCTGCCTGCTATTAATTTCAGGAGCCTATTCGGGCTCCTCCTCACCCTGCCCAACAGGGATGCCGCTCTATTACGCATAATAGCAAAGAAATCCGCTACCCGGGCCGCCGCAAACATCCCTGATGCGCTACAGTATCGTGGCAGGCCCATCAACAAGCTGCAACGCAACAAGCTGCTGCTGCTGCTATGGGACACTTCTGAGAGATAGATCAGAAGTGACAGCTACGTGACAGATATGTCGTGATAGCCTTTGAGTATAGAATATATAAGGAGGAGCCATACCGTCTGGATCTGCGTGCCTGGTCTGGCGCAAAATGGCTACTTTTCGTAGGGATATCGCATTGTTTGACAGGACACCAAGAAAACTTGGCGCAGCCTTGGCACGCTGTCATAAAGTCATTTGTATTTGAAAAAAAAGGGGCCACTCCAGTCTATATTCCTTCCTCATTGCTGATAGCTATCTGTTTTTGAATATTGGGAACGGCCGTAAATGTACATATAGGAAGGTATCTTTATTTACGGTTCAAGCGTTATTTACGCTAAGCCTAAAACGAAGTTAATATTTGATTAAATTCACAGATTTCAAGTTTGGTTTTAACAAATTCGATTTTCCTAGAAAGATTTCTTGATTTGGTTATGGAGGGTCACTTTTAAGGGGTGTACAGTTTTACTGTTGAAATAAGTTACGTCGACACTAATTGTAAGTGTTATAATATTTATTTTATTTTGCTTCATTTTATGGTATCTTTACACCAAAGTCGGCCTGGCGGCATAACATGCCGGCGGCTTTTGACAGCTGGCATTCGTATGACGTAAAGCCGCCAGCATGATGGATTATGTGGTTTGATGTGTAGTTTTGATGTGTAGACACCATTAGTTTCAGCTCAACCCGAAAAAGAGACGGGTTTGTTTATTGTTTTTATATTAATGTGCTTTATTTCTCTATTTAAGTAATAAATTTATTGCAAGAAACTGAAAAAAAAAAACTAGAGCAATCATACTATAAAAGGCAGATCATATTCGTAATTAGTTTATTTTATGGTATCTACACACGTAGGCCGTCTGCAATGTTTGAAAATGAAAGCCGGGCGGCTTTGGTGTGTAGTTTATTAGGTTTCCAGCCTCCCCTTATTATTATTTTTGTAAGAAACTTATTCCTCTAGTACAACTGTACGAATCGCAAAATTTCTCTTGTACGCTCGCGTGAATGCGTTTCAGATTTCGCAGAATTTGTCGACGGCCTACGACCAACTTTAGTAATCTGGGGAACGATTTGTTGACCCGTGTGATTTTAGTTCCGGAATAAATACTCTCTTTTGATTGAGTTTGGATCTAACTGGACGATTTATGTTTGGGAAATTCATCATCAAGTAATGCTATCTACACACCAAAGCCGCCGGCATGCCACCGGGCTAGGCCGGCGGTTTTACGTCATACAAATGGCAGCTGTCAAAAATGCCGGTGGCTTTGGTGTGTAGATACCATTAGCAGGGGCACAAGTCTGTTAATTTAAAATAGCCTCAGTTTTGTGTTGGCTGAGTGTCAATGTCATTTTTGACACATTTGCTCGCAATCAGTGTAAGCCATTGTTTAGTAGAATACCAAATGTGTCAAAAATGTCATTGACGCTGCAGGCACACAATTGAGGCTATCTTAAATTAGCAGACTTGGGGGCTTGGTAGGTAAATACACATTTTTCTTTTTCTCTATTTGTAGGCAAAGGTTTTCTGTAAAAAAATTCTTCTAATATTTATATCTACTCGTACAAGTATCGAGTTCTAGATGGATCGATGAATGTGAAGATGTTTGTAGCTCCTTCCCTAAATAGCCAGTGATTAATTTTAATGAAGCTTTCCAATATTGTAACTTACACATAAGCTATATTATTTTAAGACATTGTGATAAATATACATGATACAAGATTTGACGACAAATGCCTCCGAGTTTCATTTGTTTTTATTTTAAAATTTCTTAATCAGTCTAAAACAGTTAAAAAAACACTAAAAAACAAAACACGACTTTAAAATTTATCCGCTACACAAACATGTTGCACAACTGCACCCAGAATCACTTCAAAACTTACACCGCTAACTAAACATGTTGCTCAACTAATCTCCAAACAGTATATAAACTAAACATTCAGTAAGATAATAAAATACATCTTGAATGTGGAATCAATATCATTAAAGGAGCATTATTGTCGTCGGGTAAAGCCGCTATCAATAAATTTGCGGTCGGTTCTGTGTTATTTACAGTAAACGCCTTAGCAGCTGGCGATGAGAGGGTTCGGGGTTAGGTAGGGTGATTCGATACGACTTCATAAATATAAAATAAAAATAATAACCTCAAAATGCAATAATTAAGATTTTTGGTTTTAAGAGCCATCTTCTTCGTAAATTATACTAAAAAGGACATATTATTGGCACTTGGACAGTTACGGCGCGTGTAGACAATAAGAATTTTATCGTGTCTGCGGCAGACAAGACAAATTCTCCGTGTACATGAAAAGAATTTTGTCTGTTCTACACGTGACACTGCTTGTCAACAACGTTCACCGCGTCGTCGTGTCTGGCGCAGACAAGATTTTTTTCGTGCACCTCTGCGGGCAGTGTAGGTACACAGATATTTTCTAGTTACGACACGAATTCTTGCGTATTTCCTTATCGTGTACACGCACACCTTATGGTATCTACACACCAAAGCCGCCGGCATGCTGCCGAGCTAGGCCGGTGGCTTTACGTCATACGAATGGCAGCTGTCAAAAAAGCCGGCCCCTTTGGTGTGTAGACAGCATTAGGATTCTATATAACTTCAATCTTATGACATTTCAACTTTCGATGTAGCATTCAAACTTTCGATATAACAATCCGAACCATACCGCGACTGCCTCATTCCCTTCCAACCGCGATCAGAGGGGTTTAGGCAAGGAAATATTGGCAAACATTTGGCACGCAAATTGATAAACGGCTTCGATAGTATACCCACTTTGTATGCTTTGTTTATTTGTATCTTTGAGTATAGAATATATAGCCATACCGTCTCGATCTACGTGCCTTGTCTGGCACAAAATGGCTACTTTTTATACGGTACTACTTATCGTTTGACAGGTCATCTACCAAGAAAACTATGAGGAAACTTGGCGCAACCTCGGCACGCTGTCATAAACTCTTTCGTACCTATACGATAAAAAATGGGGCCACTTCTTATATTCCTTCCTCATTGATTTGTATTGATTGATTTAGTTACGATTGTGTTTTCTTTTATTGTGAGTTTTTTTTTTTAGTATTTTATTTTTGTTTTGAATCGTGGTTGTGCGTGAAAAATGATGCTGTTGACGATGAATGTAATGAAAAATCTTTTTGACTATCTATATTAAGATTCTTTATGGTTATTTATAGCAGACATATGATAATAACTATACAAATTGCGGGCAATCCGAATCTTGTCAAAAATTAAAAAAATTAAAACATTTTTTTATCTTAATTGAAAAAGGCGTACGATAATGTTTTGCACGTCTGAATCTATGCCTTGAAAATCTTTAAATATAAGTAGCGAATTCTTTAATCCATACTAAACTGGCTTTTATTTTATTTATTTTTGAACACTTAAAGCAGAATAGTAATAAAAAATAACTACTAATATCCCAACGTAATTTACTACACTTTTTCCAAATACAATAATTGAGGCAAACCGTTTTAACTTTCGAAATAAAATTCACTACAAAATGATTAAATTTAACTAAGTCAGACTTGAAATTCTAATACTATTGTATATTATACTGGGCACGATCGTAACCATGGCAACTGCACGTGTTGCTGTAGCCTTGAGATGTGGTACAAAACAAAAGAAAGAGCGAATTACAGCTGACAATTTCCTATCCTCTAAAACAATGAGGAAGGAATATAAGGAGTGGCCCCATTTTTTTCATATACAAATGAGTTTATGATAGCGTGCCAAGGTTGGCGCAAGTTTTTCATAGTTTTCTTGCTAGATGACCTGTTAAACGATAAGAAATTCCATACAAAAAGGTAGCCATTTTGCGCCAGACCAGGCACGCAGGTCCAGAATTGAAATGAAAACCGCGAACTGGAGGCGCGGCTCTAACATCACTGAGAAAATCACTCAACTTTTAAATTCAACTGGGTTAAATTTATCAATATTTGTTCAATGAAAATTTAAGATAGATTATTTAAGAATTTGGGTGGCGTTAAGCAATCTGAATCTGTTCCAAAAATGTATTTATATATTATGTACCTTCATGTAGTATGTATGTAGTATTTATATATTATTACATATCTAACTACAATCTAACTATTAATCTAATACTATCTAATGCTATCTACACACCAAAGCCGCCGGCATGCCGTCATACGAATGGCAGCTGTCAAAAAAGCCGGCGGCTTTAGTGTGTAGATACCATTATAAAACAAATATCTAACTTAAAACTAGGTACTAAAATCTAATCCAACAGTCGAATCGTACCTACCGCGAAAGTTGCGTTCAATACATTGTAGAACCATATTCGAAAAGAACAACCCAACAGAGTCCCTTGCTTGATTCTATTCTGAGGAAAAATCCAAGGCTAGCAAATGTAGCGTTAGCTTTGTTGTCAATTTCAAGTGGTAGGTGGATACTAGTGTACACCTATAAGTAAGATTTTATTTAAATCGGAAGGATTATGCAGTAAAAAGTTTTTGCCTTGAGTTCTTTCAGCACAGAGCTAGTCGGACTTTGAAATAAAACTAGTTAGGAGTTTGAAATGACTCTGCAACTTCTAATTTAGAACAAATACAGTCATTTTACTTTTAATTGTTTCAATAAAATTTTATTTTGTAACCAACCTCTTTTGATGCAAGACTTTTTGGAAGGAAAAGTTTTAGAATAGAAAAAAATACTGCGTTTCGAAATTAGAAGCGCTGTGATGAAGTTTATGAAAATAATTAATTGAAATTATATTTGAAACATAAGTAATTCTTTTGTTTTATAAATTCTTGTTAAAACCACGTGATTGAGACATTCAAATTAAAAAAAAAGTATTAGTTTCGAGTTTTTATTATCATTTCGCAAACAATCACAAACGTTCGAATTTCAATAGAATTCTCAACAAGCCTATTAATATTTATAATAACAATTTGACAAGAATTTTATTTAAAAATAGTTTTATAGGAGTACTGATGTTATCTCTAATTAAAATCATCGATAAAGGCTGTTTTAACAAAATTACAAAATTAACTTCTAAAACTAACATTAAAACTTGAAAATATAGTTGTAAACGACACCATTTTGAAACTAGGACCAACAGAACGAGAGTATTGTACGTACAAATTCAGGGAAATTAACAAACTTTTCGGAGCTAGGATGGAGACCTAAAAATGTGGAACACTTCCCTAGATATAATATACGAGTAGTGATGTTTAAATATCGATATGTCGCAGTAAGATAGATAAAACTGTAATAATATAACCGTAGTAACCCTGGTTACTACTAAATTCAAATATGTTTTTCTAAACATAATAATAAATATAAATTGTTGAAAAAAGATTTATTTTTCTTTTGCAATTCCATATTTCTTCACGGGTTTAGACATCCTACTTAAATTGTAATTCAACTCTAGTTCCTAGTCGTTCCAATACTCGCTCTACAGCCTAAAAGGCTTGATGGATTTTAGCTCGAGAGGTGTCGTTAGATTCTTATTTACAGTAAGAGTGATACTGAGTACATAAAAACATGCGTTTTTTAAACGCAGTCGGATTTTTTCTTAAATAAAAAGATTAGGTTATTTGCTATCGATAATGGACTTTTACATTACTATCGATAAACTAGCATACAACACTAATGTAGAGGAATTTTGGGTGCTATAATGAAGCTAGAATTAGTGTTAGCAAAAATATAACCCGAGTTTTGGGTCTTAATTACATGGTCTATGATAAGAGTATGTAGGCAGTTTTGTTAAAATATTTGTGTTGTTTAATTATATATGTGTTCAGTAATGAGTGTAAAAGAGAAAATAACAGCGGAATTGAGAATCATCTATTTCTTTTTGATTGGATTGTTTGTAGTTTGAAGTCAGGTAATAGGTAAATTATTATAACAAGTGTAATGGTATCTACACACCAAAGCCGCCGGCTTTTTTGACAGCTGCCATTCGTATGACGTAAAGCCACCGCCCTAGCCCGGTGGCATGGCGGCGGCAGCTTTGATGTGTAGATAGCATAAGCTAGATTTAAACAAAACACAATTTTAATCAGCAAGAGTAATTTATTCCGCTCAAAAGAATACCTCTCCATAAAAGCGCGCGAATGTACTCCTTGACAGCTCTCTGAGTAGAGATGGGACGCGACTGTCAATTGTTACGCTAGAGTTGTTCACAAACCGATTATCTTCTTATTACTAGGTATCTAAGTACCTACTAGAATTTTTGTTTAAGTCACAAGGATGAAGTAGCAATTAAATATTTGACATAAATTATGAAATAATAATATTACTTCGGTTTTAGAAAGACGGTAGTTGTTATTAAAAAAAAGATATCATTGAAAGTTTCACTCGAGCATCAATGAATTTTATTATTTTGAAATTATTCGTAAATTCTCTTTTTACTTAAGAAATGGACAAAACTGCATATCGTTTTAAAATTAAAATACCTTTCATTCACAGGACGTTTTATTGAAAATTCCGCAAAATTCAAAAGTAGATAGCTCAAAGCATTCCAGTTACACTCAAACAAATTAATCCTTAAATACTTTTTGCTGTAGCCTTTTTGTCTTTGGCACTGCAACGCAATCTTTTTCAATTCCAATTCAGGGATCCTGGCCGAATGGATACAACCTCTGGCGCTCTAAGCTTGACGGGGAAAAAAACAAAATCCGGTGGCATTCGCGCCAAAACCATTTCAAAATTGGAACCGGTGCGCCTTCTAAGCCAGGGGTGTCAACGTTGAATTTTTTGACGTTTTCGATTTTTGAAATAATTGAGAAGGGTGACTGAATACGATATTATTGTAAAATATTAACTTTGCATTTGTAGTAAGTTGTGAATATCTTTTTTCTATCGGATTCTCGAATTTTACTTCATTTATTTAAAACAATATATTTAGATTAGAATAGTAAAATTATAAATATTTAAAAATAATCCATCTTCATGTATTTGTAGAAGATTGTAATACTTTTGAAAGCTAACTTAAAACTTTCTAATATTTTCAAATAAACAAGCGACACCCCTAAACATCTAAGCGGATTTTTATGATAGCAACAAAGCATTTGCATTCGATAGTACTCTTACTACACTCACTCAAGGCACAAAATCGTTTGACGGCAAACTTTAAATTTGCAAGTGGCAAATCCTATGCAGCGAGAACACAGGTTTCAAATAAGGTGTCCTAGGTATCCTAGGATGATCCTATTTGAATCTAGATTTTGAAAGAGTGCGATTGCCTATTTTGCAAAGAAGCCGTCGGCTGATCCAGATGGAACCGGATACGGCTTTTAGGATTTGAAAAGTGAAATTTTAAATAGAATTTTAGGTTTTATTTTTTAGTAATTTAGTTTTTGGTAAAAGGTCATGTGGGTACAGATTTTTTGGTCAAAACTTGAAAATTAATTTGCTGCAGTGAATATTTTTTATGTTCGGTAATATCGAACGAAACTATATTGATTTTGATAAAATATTTCTACCTCACATTTTGTTTTGATTACCTTATTATTCTAGATGGTATATGTGCACTAGGTTTTTAGTTTTATTTTTTAACGTTACACTTTCAACCAAGTACGCAGTAATAAAATTAATGCGTAAATACCTGAAATTATGTCAAAAAAGTTGACGCATTTGAGGTGAAACAGCTTTTATTTACGCTTAATAAAGAAAGAGAGTACCTAAGGGCTAAAACATAAATTCACGACACGGCGCGACGCGACACGACGTCGTACGACGTCGTGTCGCGATTGACGCATTTGAGGCATTTGACGCATTTGTGGTGAAACAGCTTTTATTTAGGTACGCTTAATAAAGAAAGAGAGTACCTAAGGGCTAAAACATAAATCCACGACGGCGTGTCGCGTCGCGTTGTGTCGTATCGTTTTACGACGCCCGACGTGTCGTCGTGTCGCGTCGTGTCGTGAAAATTCAAGCTAACATAAATTGTTAGCCCTAATATATAAAAACCGAAGTAGGTACTTACTAAGAATTTGTACTAATTCTATCTGTCTTGGACTTACTATATTCTCTAGGCACAAACGTACAACAACAAAGTAGGTACAGATACAAACTCATTTCAAGCCCATGCTACATTAACTCGCAAACATACTGTCTCATAGTTCGTTAAAGACAAGATTAATGCACTACTTTTTGTCGCCCACCTTTCTCATGACGTGAAAGAAAATATAATTAAAGGTACTGATGACAACACGTAGAAAGTTGGTAAGCTTCGCGGCGTAATTTATTTAATTTTACGGTTTATTACCCGACTCGCTGCGCCAGAAGTAGGGTTATATTTTTTGAGAGTATGTACTAGTATAATATGTAGGTATGTTTGGATGTATAATTCTTTGACACGCTCTACAGCCTTAACGGCTTGATTGATTTCAGCTTGAGAGGTGTTGTTAAATTCGTATTTACAGTGAGAGTGACACTGGATACATCAAAATTTAAAAAATGCATACAGTTTGTATCCCCCTAATTACAAAACGAGTTTCAAATATCTAGGAATAGTGTCATTTTTTGACGTTTCGGCATGGACAAAATGAACAGTTTTTGTTACAGTGTAAGTGTGTTTTAAGTGTGTTTTTGTTGCTCGGTAATGAGACCGCGTCTTTACTGTTCACCTTGTAACTGACTAAAACTTCTACGATAGAAAAATGTTAAAAAATTTGTTTGCGACTGTATAAATGCATCCTTAGACCGTTTTATGTGACAGCAACTGTACACTTACATAATATGTTTTTCCTTGTACCTTTTCAGTTTCCACGTGTATTTAATTACGTGCTATTGTGGTCAGGTTTTTTCGGTCGCTGGAGAAATATAAAAGCGGGAAAAAACAATCAGTTTTCGTATAATAACAAATTAACAGAAAATACTTCAACTTATATTTGTGAAAAACAAGCCGACGTGCATGTATGAGGCGATTGATGAATGTGGATGAGGCGAAGGAGGTGTGTTTGGATCGTAGCAAGTGGAGGGAAGTGGTCTCTGGCTACCCCGATGGGAAAAAGGTGTGACAGATATGTATATGTTGGAGACATCTGAGATTACGTTCATGAAGGCTATTTTAGAACCATTTGCAAACTCTTTACTGCTAAAATGCAAGAACTGGCTGGTTTCTGACTGGTTGTCAGTTTGGCGCTTTCATATTTGAGATGCTGTCATGTATGATGGATTATTGATTGGATACCGGTCATGGAGAGACATCGGAAGACATCACGTACATCTTGTTATTTTCTAACGTGATTGGAAACTACGCAATAAAGCAAGTTTGTTCAGTACACGCCCACTGTCTTATTTTAACTAAAAGCTTAAACGCCACTTCTGATGACTCGTCGACATATTATATGCATGTAAGTACCAAAACTTATCTGTTAAACATCGTACGGTATTCATGTGTTTTTTTAAATGTTAGTACAATAATACTGTGAGTAAGAAAGCATCACTAATCCCCTTATATCACTATAATCCGGCTAAATACAAATCATTGACTATAGAGTATGGAAACTATGATGTTGACAGACTTTAGTAAAATGTCGAGTTGCTATACATCTGAGTGATTACAACACTGACTTAAAACTAGTGAACTTGCCAGGGCACAGAAAATAGAACCATATTTCGTGTATTTTTGTTTTCTTTTTCCATTTAGCAACGTTTAGCGGCAGGAAAACGCTTCAACTTAAAAAAAGAATAAAACAAACCAGTGAAAAACTTCCTAAGTAATAAATTTAACTTTTCAAAGCGTGTAATAATTCACTTTACGAAACCGTTTTGTGAATACTTTTTCAGTGCTAACTACGAAGAGAGATTAAAAAGATTTTTTGTTGAAAGATAAATATTTTTTGGAACTATTCTCTTTTGATAGTTCTCAATACAAAAAGCTGTGCATAGTTGTTTTATGAGATACCTATATTAGTGCATATTATGCACTTGCGGTTAATGCTTACCTTTGTCAACTTCACGAATCAACCGCCAACCGCAGTTTGCGTTTTTCATATAAGAATTCAAGCAAATAGTGATTATCTCAAAAAAGTTTTGAACATGCCTAAAAAAACTAAACATCTTGAGATAGGTTCCTCGAAATAATGATCTACACACATCCGTATCCGGACCATGTCCGGGACGTGTTAGGGAAAAAAACATCATTCCATAGGTACATTTTCTATGGATTCGTTCACACACATGTGTGTATATAGAATTTAAAAAGAAGATTAAATACACAGATAAAAATAGTTAGCAAAAATATGGCTAATATTATACAACCAACGCTTATGCTCTATTTGTTTGTATAAATCAACACATCGTTATCGTTATCAGCTCATATATGTCCCCACCGAGGGGCACGAGCCTACTCTCATACAGAGAGTGATTAGGCCGTAATCCACCACGCTGGCCAAGTGCGGGTTGGCGGATTTCACATACACCTTCGAATTTCTTCTCTGGTGTATGTAGGTTTCCTCACGATGTTTTCCTTCACCGTTAGCAAGTGGTAATCGAATAAATTGATCCGTACATGAGAAATAAACTCGGAGGTACGGGCCCCCGCCAGAATTCGAACTCACGCCCTCAGAATTCGAGGCAAGCGTTCTACCAACTGGGCTACCACCGCTTATTACCGCTTTTTTTTTTGTTATTTATTTAGTGAAAGTTATTGTATAGTCAATTTCATCAACACGCACTTATTTTTATGTAGTAAATTCATTAATCTTGTTAATTCAACAGCCTTTATTAATGAATTCAATTCTTAGGATAACAGGGAGAGACGTGTTAGAAGTTTTTAGAAAATGAAGTTCTGTGGCGGTTGTATGAAGTTTGACTAATATGTATGATAAAGATTTTTTTTTTTTTTGAGTTAAGGTAGTAAGTTATAGGTCGCGCCAAATATTCGAAAATTAAAAAAAAACATATTCTTCTTCCATTAAGTCTTCATGGGTGGCGTGAAAACTGGATGAGGACGCGTTGTTGATGCCAGAAGTGGCCATTTTAGACTCTTTCAAGAATGAAACGATAAATAGCGCTAGTACTATCGTGCGTAAGTGTACCCATGCGCGAACACATCACCTTCAAATGTTTCCAGAGTTCATTTTACGTGGCGCGACCTACTAACTATTAAAATAATAATAATTAGGTATATAATTTATTTTAATTTTGATGGTTATTATCATTCTAGAAATATCCACGTAACTGCCGCATGCCAGATGACTTATGGCATGAAACAGCTACCCAATGGCTACCAACTGCCAAACGGCGTCGCGGCAAACTAAGGAAAAGGTGACGGGACGAGCTGGATACCTTCTTGAGTACCTGGGTGAGGAAAGCTCGAGACAGAAAGTCATAGCGGATGAGGAGAGAGGCCTTTGCCCAGCAGTGGGACACAAATGTCTAAATTGGATTATATCATTGAATTAAATTAAAAACATTTTTTGTAACATATTCCTCAAACCCTTTTCCCCTTAAAGACGGATTCAATTAATTTTCAACCGGACCAAATAACATTCAAAACAATAAAACCGCAAATTTAAAATAATATTTTCCTTTCTCAAACAAAAGAATACACATTCAAATTCCTTAAACCAACGCGTCTCCACAAAACAAACCAACTCTTAACTCTCAAGACAAAAAAGTCAACATTTTTGTCGCCCCAGACAAAAAAACTTACGCAAACGAAAGAAAGCTAACGACCGAAAAACGTATCATTTAACAAGAGGCTTGGACTCCAAAACGCCTACTTGACAACAACAAGAAAAGAAAAATAAAAGAATGCCAAGATTAAATTAAGATGGGGAAAAATAAGAGCTTTTATCCCTGTTAGGGGTAAGATTGGCAGGTGCAACTTAAAGGGGAAGTTTTGGGGGTCAGTTGGCTGAAGAATCATAGTGGTTTTTTTTAATAGCCTGGGGCTCAAGTCTGCTAATTTATAAAATTCTCAGTTGTGTGTTGGCAGAGTGTCAATGACATTTTTTGTCAAATTTGGTCGCAATCAGTGTTAGCCATTGTTTAGCAGAATACGAAATGTGTTAAAAATGCCATTAAAAGAGAACTATTAAAAGTATTAGATGAGGTAATTCTTCGAATTTGAAAATGCAGGTATAGTTTTCCTCGATTAATATCACTATCAAAACTATTAAAATGTTTTTTTTTTTTAAATAAATACGGCATTCCCAATTTTGGTTCTGCCAATGACGAGTGAAGTAAAGTTCACTGTAATATTGTACAGTCAGCATCATAAGTTGATGAACACTTTTATATTTTCAAATGTAATATACACTAATATTAGACGAATCTTACTAAATCTTACTTATTTTCCTTATTCTAAACCTTATTGAATGTTCATTTAACTCTGGAGTCTATTTTGGTAGCGATTTTCTTATATTAATAGTGTATTTAACTTTTGAAAATCTAGATGTCTTAATCGACTTATGATGCTTGACCGTACTAAAATTATATAGAGCTGATGAACTATACTCAAACACCCAGACTCAAGACAGACATATCTGTACATCACAGCAATGTTTGTCTCTAGTGGGAATCAAACCCACGATCTGCGGCAACTTTTTTTGAACCGACTTCAAACTATAAACCATTAAAAGAAAAAAAAACCCCCGACTATAAAAAGTAACAAATAAAATAAATATTATTTTGTCAACTGAACATCGCATTATATTTAATACAAATTGATAACTTTCATGCATACTTTATTTCGTCGTGGGACCGCATTCTATTATTTTTTTTAATTTTGATATCTCATTATGATTACTTATGATAGGTATATATTTTTGCGTACCTACCTAGCTACTTAGCAATAAAGTTTGTATGAAAGTTATCAATTTGTATTAAATATAATGCGATGTTCAGTTGACAAAATAATATTTATTTTATTTGTTACTTTTTATAGTCGGGGGTTTTTTAAATTTTTAATTTAATTTTTATTTCAAAGTTTTTAAACCTTTATTATAATAATTATTATAAGCTCCTCCTGTTGTCGACATTGCATTATATTACGAATTAAACACTGATCAAAACGAATCCAAACACGACATATCTGCTGTTACTTTTTTGAAGAATGGATGGAGTGCTGGAAATCCTGGCTCCAGCATCAGCTCCTCCTGTTGCTACCATTGCGTTACATTAAGAATTAAACACTGATCAAAACGAATCCAAACACGACATATCTGCTGTTACTTTTTGGAAGAATGGTTGGAGTGCTGGAAATCCTGGCTCCAGCATTAGCTCCATCTGATGTCACTATTGCATTATATTACGAATTAAACACTGATCAAAACGAATCCAAACACGATATATCTGCTGTTATATTGGATCTACACTACAACCCTACCACAGCGGATAAAAGAGCTGATAACCTTGAAACGGCTGAACCGATTTGCATATTATATGTCTAAGAACACTCCCAGGAAAACCAGCTTTAATTTAAAAAAAACCGCATCCAAATCCGTCCACGCGTTTAGGAGCTACAGTGCCACAGACACACACAGACAGACATCGACGTCAAACTTATAACACCCCTCTTTTGGCGTCGGGGGTTAAAAAGGAAAAAAGGAGGTGGTTCTCAATTCGAGTGAATTTTTTTTCGTCATGGACTATGTTTGTTACCTCGAAACTCCATAATGTTTGAGGCAAAGGTATAATGAGCATACAGAACCCACAAAAAATAATCCCAAATACATCTTGACTAACTTTTTTTAATTAGTAAGGCAAGCCGCCGCTTTGGTCTGATGGAGCCAAATTAAAAATTAAAGAACGAACTAACTGGGAAAGCATGATTGCTTACCTTTTAAATAGGTCCCGTAGGAATAGAATAAGGTGAAATTAAAATTTGTTAAAACTTTTACTTTGGTAAATTAAATTTATTGTCTTAAATCTTAATTGCTGTGAGGATTTGCTATTCTTCGGTGAATGAGTTAAGCTCACGGGTTGAACTCGTCTCGCAATCTTTACCCAGGCTACCACGATGTTTTTTTTAAGGATACCCGTTTACCCAACAATGGAACATAACTTGAAGTGAGTTTACAGACTCACAATGTACCTTTTCTAACACGCTCTTTTATTGTTTGTGCAAACTGAATCAACATACGAGTTTTTTTTAAGTCTTGACTGCTGATGCGAAGAGTTTTTCTTTTTGCTTTTCGATTAAAAATAGTGACTATTGAAACCTAATAAAGTTTTTATCTGAAAAAAGAAAGATTCCAATATAATCTTCTCATTTCCTTTTAACTATAAAAGATAGATCTATAAAACCAGTCCACTTAAATTCTTTCTCAAGATCGATGTACAAGAAACGACTGCAACCCCTATTTATCTACATTACGAGACTAGGGAACCCTAAAAAGAAATATTTTCGCGCCATCCGTCTTCACAGAGATATTTCTCAGTTACAATTTTCCGAGATTTTCTAATAACGACCAGTTCCAAGAACGGTTGTTAACTTTAATGCTGAATTAAAGTAAAATAAGTGTTTTATTTAGATTTGATAAGAAAAAATGTTTAAGTTATTAAGTACAATATTGTTGGAACTGATCTCATTTTAGTTTTAAGTTCGTAGCTTCGCTACACAAATTGCCGTGCCCTAATCAGGGTCCACATTTGGTACTTTAAGTTGTTTATAAGATTTGTAAAAACCTGTGGAGTGCAATAAATGATTGAGTATTGAGTAATTATATACTCTATTTTTTATTGAAACAGCCTCTCTAAAGGTCATGACTTTTTTCAAGTTTAGTGGGCACTTACGCGACCGATTGCCCTATTAAGTCATATTAGGACAATAGTTAATGCTATCTACACACCAAAGCCGCCGGCATGCCGCCGGGCTAGGCCAGCGGCTTTACGTCATACGAATGGCAGCTGTCAAAAAAGCCGGCGGCTTTGGTGTGTTGATACCATAACAAGTACATTGTCCCAATTACATCCTAAAGTCTAGCTAAATACTAAAACACAAACAAATTAGTGAAT
Organism: Anarsia innoxiella; assembly: GCA_947563765.1. Classification (NCBI taxonomy): domain Eukaryota; kingdom Metazoa; phylum Arthropoda; class Insecta; order Lepidoptera; family Gelechiidae; genus Anarsia; species Anarsia innoxiella. The sequence continues at coordinate 8,539,182 of OX387401.1, read as the reverse complement.
AAACGAGATGCACAAATTGCAGCGAGTCCGGGTTTCCGTTTGGGACTGTCCTCAGGTATCTTTTATTAAAATCTAGCAGTCACTGGCAGAGAGTATGCCACATTAACCCGGTAAAGGGAGCTGTTCACTACTAGGTTTTCTGGTGAAATGTATTTGATGACTTTTCTAAAATGGCAACTAGATACCATTTTGAATTTTGCAAATTTAAAGCGATGTTAAACTTACTAGAAATAAACCTCTATTATATTTTACTAAAATTAAATAGTAAATAGTATAATCTATAATAATATATAATATAGGTACATTTCATCGGTACCTACACTCGCAGATATTGGTACCTACCGAGCAACCCAACAGAGTTTCTTGCTAGGTTCTTCTCTGGGGGAAACTGAACTGAACTTAAAAAAAAAACCTATAGTATAATATTGTAACGGTTTCAAGAGCATTTTTAGTGCCTATGAAATAAATACATTTTTGACTTTGACTTCGACTCAGACTCAAGATAAAAATATTTTTCTCAATTAAAAAAAATATTTATATTCTCGTATTCCTTTTGTTTACGTCATATTTATTGATATCAACCGTATTATACAGAAAAGAAGTCAATGGCTATTTCAATTTTATTCCTCATTCACAATTATTAAAAAAAGAAAAAAAGGCATTTGAAAAAAGAAAACGATCCCGATTGTCGATTGTTTAAAAAATAAAATAGCTCCATGAACAGCGATCTTTAATGCAAGCGTGTACTTGACAAAGCAGATAATTTTAAAGGTACAGACTTGGATTGTAGCCAGAGAATAGATTTCATATTTTTTACAGAAAACTTTCATATTTTTAGTGTTAAGTTATTGCAAAGATTATCTAGAGACAAATTTTTGTAGATAAAAGCATTATTACCTTTGGAATTGGATTGCTTCCGTCGTTTCATTGGTATATGTACAAATATACAAGCCCTTTTTATGTAAAATACCTAATCAATATTAATAATATTGCCAATACTGTCATTCTCAATCATTCAATGAATAATAGTTTTTTTTTTTCAAAAGTGGTATTTAGGTAAAATGTCATTCAATAAACGACCGTTAAACCGCACAGACGTGTTTGCTTTATCCTGAGCCCTTTTCCAACAGACTTTTAACATAATAATGCTATCTACAAACCAAAGCCGCGGGCATGTCGCCGGGCTAGGCCGGCGGCTTTACATCATACGAATGGCAGCTGTCAAAAAAGCCGGCGGCTTTGGTGTGTAGATACCATAACTGCACAAATGCTTAATTTGTCAACTGTGTGATTTTTGTCTATGTCTTCCATATCAAACGTCCAACCGCAGGGGTAGCTCCAAATGCTCCAAATTATGCAAAACTTAATATAGATATAAAAACCATTTCAAACAGTTCTACAATACAATGGTATGTATTATAGTATATTCTTGACTTCGCCTTTCTTCAATAAGTCCTTGATTTGATCGAGATATGTACTTTAAACCGACGTGCATGTATGAGGCGACTGAAGAATGTGGGTGTAGCGAAATAAGTGTGGTTGGATAGTAGCTATTGGAGCGAAGTGGACTCTGTCTACTCCGATGGAAAACAGGCATGACAGATATGTATGTTTGTACAATATAATACAACACTAAACGGCACTGGGGCCCAAGTCCGCTAATTTAAAATAGCCTCAGTTGTGTGTTAGCAGTGTGTGAATGGCATTGTTGACACATTTGATATTCTGCTAAACAATGGCTTACACTGATCGCGACCAAACTTGTCAAAAATGCCATTGACACTTTGCCGACCAATGAGGAAGGAATATAAGGAGTGGCCCCATTTTTTTTCATATACAAATGCCAAGGTTGGCGCAAGTCTTTCATAGTTTTCTTGCTAGATGACCTGTCAAACGAGAAGAAATTCCATATAAAAAGGTAGCCATTTTGCGCCTGACCAGGCACGCAAATCCAGACGGTATGGCACAATGGCACCTCCTTATATATTCTATACTCAAAGCTGCCGACACACAACTTTACTGAGAATATTTTAAATAAGCAGAGTTGGGCCTCAGTAATGCAGGACACAGCACAGCAATCTATAGCACATCGCAACATCACAACATCACAGCAAAGCAAGTCTCACAAGGGCACAAAAACAACGTTCGAAAACTCGTCTAAAATATAATAAATAGAGTTCCCATCAGGTTCGATCGGTAAAAGAAATGACTTGAAAAATGTAGCAAAGGTTCCAGTTGACGACAATTTATCAACTTCATTTTTTTTTTCTTCAATATTGCGGAAGGATGTTGGTGGGTTCAGGAAAATTGTTTGGCGTTTGGTTTTTTGGATAAAAGAGAAAATGTTACGAAATTCTGTAAGCTGTATGTTACTTCTTGCGTTTTAGGAATTTTACTAAAATATGGATGGGTGTGAGGATGATTGTTAGGCCCAGAACACACGGTGAAACGCAACTGCAACGCAACTGAAACGAAACGTTTCAAACTAGTTGCGTCGTGTGTGGTTTTCTAAAGAAGTCTATAGCAGAAACTTCGATGCAACTCAAAAGTAACTAGCAGTTTCAGTTGCGTTGCAGTTGCGTTTCACTGTGTGTTCTGGGTCTTACTGTTTCACGCAAAAACCTCTGGACAGATTTCAATAAAACTTTATAATATTGCAGCTTGCACATTAGAATGACACACATTATAAATTTTCAAAGATAATGACTATAAACGCATTCGAAGTCGCAGGCAACTTTTATGCTATCTACACACCAAAGACGCCGGCAAGCCGGCTAGGCTAGCGGCTTTACGTCATACGAATGGCAGCTGTCAAAAAAGCCGGTGGCTTTGTTATGTAGATACCATTAGGAGATAATACTTAAAGACATTTTTCATAGAACCAATAAGCAGATTCTCAAAATGAATTATTTAAAGGCAAATACCTCAAACGCCTCTTTCCCATCGAGGCAGAAACCACTTCCCTCCACTTGCTACGATCCCTTCATGCACATTCAAATACTCTCTACCGCATCTTTACTGATTACTATACCTTGAACATATTGCATCCGACTATAGTGTGCTATAATTGTATTTAACGAAGCAAAACCACATGCTAAAGTTACTCGTGAATATTGGGTACCGCCTGTAGGCATTGTTTCGACGTCCATTTGATTATACTTGTAGATGCAGAAGGTTCCAGATTTGGATTAAGATTTAGACTTGTGTAATGGTATCTACACACCAAAGCCGCCGGCTTTTTTGACAGCTGCCATTTGTATGACGAAAAGCCGCCGACCTAGCCCGGCGGCATGCCTGCGGCTTTGGTGTGTAGATAGCATAAAGTGTATGTATCCGTCTTGTAGATACATGTCCACAGATTTTATGATATTGAGTTTATGCAATCGTTATACTCAATACTCAATGGTTTATTGCACCATAAAAACTTTCCATAATATAACAGCTTTTAACTATAAGTAGTTAAAAGCTGTATTAATATAAGTATTACAAAGGATTTTGGACCCTGTTATAGGGCATATCATATGAAAGAAAAGAGGCTTTTCTTTTCTATACTTACTTCTATAGGTATATCATCGTTATTTCAGACTCAGGTGCCCACTGCTGGGTAATAGCTCCAATAGCATAGGTCTCCAAATAAACAAAGTAAAACAATCAGCTTTTCCTACTCAAAAATCTCTATATTCTTATCTTATTTTAATCTAGCTATTGTCTCAATGTAGGACGTTCTCAATGGATGATTATGGATAAATAGTCTTCTTAGAGTCTAATCATTGCTTTTTTATTTTGAACCCCAACGCAAAACTTCGTAGGCACCTATCTTGGAAACTGACAATAATTCAGCCTATGTGTTATTCTGACGTATTAGGCTTCAATGTTATAAAGCTTCCTTAAAATCAGTTCAGTAGTTTTTTCATGAAAGGATAACCAACATCCTCACATCCATCCATAGACACAAACTTTTATAAATATAATATTATTAGGATAACGACCCTCCTTGTTACAACACGTACCTACCTATAGGCTATATAATATTGTATAACATTAAACAAGGCTTCGCGATCAAACGTAGCAACAATATTCAGTAGGTAGGAATACCTTTACGTTCTCAGGCTGATCACGTTTCAAGTCGTGATCGAAATTAAACGCTTTGTTGAGGCAGTGTTCGGGGAAGAGAGGAGAGCGAGTGGAGTTGTAAGCGTAAGCGGTGGCAATTTAAGCGGTAAGTGAAGTCTTTCTTATCCCCGCGAAGAACATGTAATAGCTAAATACGTATATTTTGAATTATCTAATACGTAAAAGTTTTAAGTAATGCTGTTTACACACCAATGCCGCCGGGCTAGTCCGGCAGCTTTACGTCATACGAATGGTAGCTGTCAAAAAAGCCGGGCTTTGGTGTGTAGATACCTTAAGATAAGATTTTAAATCCAAAATTACAGTTCCCATGAAAACTTGTTAATGCATATGCAACGCGCTAAAATGAAAGACAAACGCGCGAGGTGGCTGTAAAAGAACAAACAGGTTCATACCTAATAACTATCCGCTCATCGCTTGAAACCCAAAACCTAAACGCTATAACAAGCCCAAATCTACACCTCTGTTAGGCTCTCTGAATGGTATTAATTAGTAATGCAGAGTGAAGATTTGACGAAATACATCCAATCACGGTTCTACCAGCTCTATTGATGGTAAATGAAACGTATAGTATGTAAATTTGTGGCAATTGAGGTGGGCTGGATATTCTGTGGCTTTGTGGATATATTGGCATGTTTACTTGGATGGGCTAGTATAGGCGAGCGTGCTTTGAATATGCGCTTCGGTCCATTCATGTCTTGCGACGTTGTCCTGGGACCCAAGTCTGCTAATTTATAATATTGTCAGGAAATTAGGAAAAATCTATAAAATTTAATTTTCATCCTGAAAATTAAACTTTATTAGTTAGTAATAGGGGCGCTTACATACTTACATGCAGTGCTTAGTTACAAGTAAGCGATTTACACCACTTTACCATTGGTCGTGTTTATTTTTTTTTATCGCAATTTCTTTTTACGAAAGCGCCTACACTAAAACTGATCAAACATGTATTGTGTGAACAGCTGCTAGCAGCTTGTATGAACAAAATGCTCTGCCACTAGAATCTCAGTACCTATTTGATGTGTCCAGTTTGCTTCAAGTGGACCCAAGTCTGCTAATTTAAAATAGCATCAGTTGTGTGTCGGCAGCGTATCAATAAGATTGTCGATGTAACTTTTTGACACATTTGGTCGCAATCAGTGTAAGCCATTGTTTAGCAGAATACCAAATGTGTCGAAAAATTCTATTGACACTCTGCTGACACACAACTGATGCTATTTTAAATTAGCAGTTGGGTCCACTTGAAGCAAACTGGACACATCAAATAGGTACTGAGATTCCAGTGGCAGAGCATTTTGTTCATACAAGCTGCTAGCAGCTATTCACACAATACATGTTTGATCAGTTTTAGTGTAGGCGCTTTCGTAAAAAGAAATTGCGATAAAAAAAAATAAACACGACAATGGTAAAGTGGTGTAAATCGCTTACTTGTAACTAAGCACTGCATGTAAGTATGTAAGCGCCCCTATTACTAACTAATAAAGTTTAATTTTCAGGATGAAAATTAAATTTTATAGATTTTTCCTAATTTCCTGTTCTTCCTATATACCTCAATACATTGAGAGAAAAAAAACATTTTCTTCTAATTAAGCAACAACAGTTTTGTTCCTCTCAGAAAGGTCAATGTCTTATCAAAAGCCCCTTCATTCTATAGTTCTAATAATAGGATCAATTACAAGGCCCATTAGATACTATAAAGGCCTTTAACAAACCAAACTCGAGGCTTTAACTAATGCTAATTCCTTTAACGAGCTTTGAGTGTAGTTGGGGTATTAAACAGTACCTATATAAGTACTTATTTCTAATTCAATGACGAAAATTAATTGACGTAATAATATGTTATTTCGGAAAGAATACTGAAGAATATTTTTGAAAAAAAAATATGGGTCAAAATACGACAAAAATATAAAATAGAGGGAAGTGGTATCTGTCTACCCCGAAGGGAAAAAGCGTGATAGACATGTATGTATAGATATATGTATGTATAGAGGGATAGATATATGTATATATACTCTAGTGTACGAAATTGCTGGCAGCCTTTCGTACGCATTTATCGTCATATCTTGGAAAAATTACACATTATCTTAAAATAATATAGCCTATATGTAACACTGATGTGCAAGCAACAAAATTGTAAAGTTTCATTAAAATCTGTTTAGTGGTTATAACAAAGCACTTGCTGCCATCGTTGCTCTAAAACAAAAGCTAGCGATGTAAAACCCTTTCAGGGCAGTACAACCTACAAAAATATAAAATTAATAATATAAATTCGATTTATTATTAATAAAGTGGTCGAGAACAAATCTCGGATGCCCAAGACTAAATGATTTCATTAAATTTAATTGGCTAAGGTACTAATTGAATTCATAGGATTATTGGTGAAGTCCGGCTTAAGGATAATATTTAGAGATTTAGGTTGATAGAAGTGACTGTGGAAAGGCTGATTTACATTGAGTGAGTAACTGACGTCAGTTACTGAACTGACCTGGTATTGCCATAGTGTAAATTGACCACTGACGTGTCAGTTCGCTGTCGCGTCAATACTGACTTTTTGAATATTCGCATACGAATATTGAAGTCAGTGGTGGTGGTGATTCTTACATACATAAAATCTTTTCCCACCACGGGTGATAAATACATACATATCATCAAGCCTATTTCCCATCGGGGTAATCAGATAACTTTCTTCAACTGGTGATTATATTAATAATAATCAATCGACTTTTTCTATGGAATCTAAATGGAAATAAAAAAATGCTTTTTTTCATAATCGACCAAAATATATTTTTACTGTTGACATATTTTCCTGAAAATAAGTTTTCGTAATTTATTCCATTGAATTTTTGTATTTTTTTATTTTGATTAGAAGCTTTTAACTTAAATACGTTTTATTAAAAAAAAAAATACTCGTGCTAACGCCATATTGTTTTCACTGAAAATTTTCCAAAAACTATTTTCACTAATATGCTTTCAGAAAGGATTTTAATCCCTCAGTTATGAGTAATTAATACCAGATTAAATTATCCTTTATAATATTATGCGTATGTCTGGGATTGCCCTTTATTTTAATAGCTTGTGAAAACCTTACGGAACTTTAAGAGATGGTTAAACTATTAAATAAAATATATTTATTAAAATATATTCGTACTAGAGGCTTCCCGCGACATCGTACGCAGTTATCGTCATATCTTAAAAAAAAAACATTACATCTCAAAACAATATCATCATCATCATCATGTCAGCTTATGGACGTCCACTGCTGGACAAAAGCCTCCCCCAAGGATCTCCACAACGACCGGTCTTGCGCTGCCCACATCCAACGGTTTCCAGCGACTTTAACCAAGTCGTCAGTCCACCTTGTTCGAGGCCTTCCCACACTGCGTCGTCAAGTGCGTGGTCGCCATTCGAGAACCTTTCTGCCCCATCGTCCATCGGTTCTACGAGCAATGTGCCCCGCCCACTGCCACTTAAGGTTTACGATTCTTCGAGCTATGTCAGTGACCTTGGTTCTTCTGCGGATCTCATCATTTCTGATGTGATCACGCAGAGAAACTCCGAGCATAGCTCTCTCCATCGCCCTTTGGGTGAACTTGAGCCTTCTTATGAGGCCCACTGTTAATTACCACGTTTTTGTGCCATAGGTCATCACTGGCAACACGCACTGATTAAAGACTTTCGTCCTGAGACACTGCGGTATTTTGGACGAGAAAATGATCCGTAGTTTCCCGAACGCTGCCCAGCCGAGCTGGATTCATCGAGACACCTCCTTCTCAAAGTTGGACCTACCTAACTGGACTGTTTGTCCTAGGCATACGTACTGGTCAACAACTTCAAGCGCAGAGCTTTCTACTCTTACTGGAGTGGCTGCGACGTGTTATTCTGATGTATAAGCAACAATATTGCCAAGTTTTCACAAAATCTGTCCAGTAGTTTTTGCGTGAAAAAGTAACAAATATGCATCCATCCATTGGCACAAATATTGACATCTAACAGACCGAGATCCGAGATAAATCAGCGGATTTGTTGACATTTCATTTTAAATTTCGAACTGGGAGATCATTTCTGATAATTCGTAGACTTGTTACGTAAAGATTCAGAAAAGAAACTACAATAAACAAGATGTTTATAATACTAGTAGGATTTCCACGTCAATGTAAAAATGTTAATGCAAAAAAAAAAACACAAATTGCCCACATTTTACGTGCCGCCATATTTTGCGGCACATTTTTGATGACACGGTCAACTCAGAAATGGGTAATAAAAAAATATTCAAAAGTGGCAAAACGTGAGGCTGTAAAATGAAAAATGTCCTTTGCGAACAGGTGTTAAAGTGGGAGGCAAATATTTTTTTAAAGGTGCCTCATTTGAATAAATTACGCATTTTTGAACTTTTATAAAAGATAAGATTTTATTATAAGTGCGTGCTTTAAACAAATACCATTTAATAGTAGAACCATCATCATGTTTTTGACGTGTTTCAAATCGAATCTAGTTTTTAGAGTTCCATACCTAAAGGGTGAAAACGGGACCCTATTACTAAAGCTCGGCTGTCCGTCTATTCGTCTGTTTAGCACCAGGATGCATCTCATGAACCGTTATAGCTAGAGCGTTGAAATTTTCACAAATGATGTACCGTTGCCGCTATAACAACAAATAAGTACTAAAAATAGAATAAACAGAATTTTGCTCGATACCAACAATGGCTACTAGTCATTTTTATTGACATTTACTAGGTATTCTGTGATTATGAAATATTTAATGGCGCGGAACCCTTCGCGCGCGACTCCGACTCGCACTTAGCCAGTTTTTATTTGACGACCAGTATTTTAACCAACACAACGAGCTTTAACTCTGGCCTAAATAGGTTGTCTAAGATTTTCCCACATAAAGCTCCAGCCGAAAGCTTCTTGTGTGTAATGTAGACAGACAGGCTTTTAAAGAGCAGCTTTTAGCTAGCGCCTCTCAAACCTATATTGGTGAGTAAGTGGACAACATACCACCACTAGTTTACTGTCAATTTTAGCTGCTGCAGAAAGTACATTTTCATAAAGAAGATTTTTTTAAAGAATACACCAAACATTTTTAAATGGTCTCCGTGCGATACGACTAGATACCGTTCTATGAAGAAAAAACGGCATGCAAAATGTGCATTTCAATTTCGTGGCAAACAATCCTATGACAACTGGGCGCAACTCGGAGTAATGACTAACGCGGTACGCCCCGATCAGTGAAGTATTTTTTGAAGTACACCTTACGACGGTACCTAGTCGGAGCGCGCGGAGACCAATGGGGATGATGACTACATTAAAAAATTCAAAAAATAATTAGTCCGTCTTTTAGGCTGTTAAAAAATATTTGAAACACATTTTTTACCTGATCAAATACATAAATAAATACAAAGATATAGAGCATCAAAGTTACGGAGTGGGGGGTAAAGACGTCACTCCTCAGTTAAAATCGTACTGAGGCGTGACGTCACGAGCATCTGTGTATCGTTGTCATTATAATAACCCAGTGTATCTTTGTCATTTTTAGTATAACAGAAAAAAGAAGGAATACACGTAAGTACGTGCTATATTTTTTTTTTGTGTATTTATTAGTAGAGGATCGAACTCACGACCAACGGCATGGCAAGCAGGGTCACCAACCACGTCAACTAGCCAGTTAATTTGACGTTTGATAGTATAAAACGTCAACCACACTAGATGAATGGTCGATTGGTCGACGGATTTATCGCGAGTTCATATTAAACATCGATTCGGTAGTTCAACAGCGTGTAAAATTTGGGGCCCAAATTTGCTAATTTGAAAAAAACCTATGTTGTGTGTCAGAGTGACAATGTCATTTTTGGACACATTTTGTATTCTGCAAAACAATGGTTTACACTGATTGTGACCAAATGTGTCAAAAATGCCATTGACACACAACTGAGACTACCGAAAGGCCAAAACACACCGGATGCGTATGCGTTGCGTATGCGTCTGTATGCGTACCTCTGTGTTGTAATGTATGGAACTGTCACCGCTTGCGTAGACGTACACGTCGACGTGACGCGTAGTCCGGTGTCACATCGGGTTACACCGTAACTACGCGCAAGGCTACGCCGTGCTTACGTCTGCGTTACGCATACGCATCCGGTGTGTTTCAGCCTTTAAACTAGCAGACTTAGGTCTCTGGATCGCTAACCTCCCATCCAAAATAGAACTAGAAAAATCTATAACTTTTAACGAAATAGTCCTTGTTTCGAAATTCAGAAACTGTTTATTTGACACGAATGTTGCCTTCTTTACGTTCATCGTCCGATCTAATCAAACAAATGTTTCTAGGTGACGATTCTTGTAACCAAAGATATGTATTTTTGGCTTGAGTTACTAAGCTGGTCGATTTTTATTAGAAACAAACATTGTTGTGATAAACAGAGACATTTTTTTTAATTTAATTTTTGTTTATTGTATTATACAAAGATAGATGGATACATACATACACATCTCTCCCATCGGGGAGGCAGAGACCACATCACTCCACTCGCTACGATCCAAACACACTTTTTTCGCTCCATAAAGGCCAAAACACACCGGATGCGCATGCGTTGCGTATGCGTAGACGTATGCGTATTGCGTACCTCTGAGTTGTAATGTATGGAACTGTCACCGCTTGCGTCTACGTCTACGTTACACAAGCGGTGTTTTGGCCTTAAATATTTATCAGTTGCCTCATGCACGTTGGTTTAAGGTACTCTTGATTTGACCTTTTTTTTTAACATTTTCGTGGCCTGGGATATTATTATAAATACCACCTTAATACACAACTAACCACTACCTACTTACCTATTTTTGGCAGCTTATTTTATTTAAAAAATCAGCTTAATACAACATATAATTCTGCTAAATCACGGACAGTTTCCAATTTTATTGTCCAATAATCGGATACCATTTTGTAAGCCCACGTTACTAGAATCACAGCCCCCGTCTCATCTCCCATACTTAGATTAAAACTCTGCAAGGATCGCCCTTCCAATCCGGATTTATCAGTGCCACGGGACACGTTACGACGGAACTAAGTAAATTCAAATAAACGACTTCATTCTCAACATCTGTGTTACTTGACTTTTTTAGAGAATTGCTAGTTTGCTACTTTTTGTTTTTAGTGAAGAGGCAATTTGTTTTTATTGTGTAATACGCATACAACTAGATTTAGCTGTTCGTATTATGTACATGTTAACATCAATACTTTTAATACAAATACAGACACAAATAATACTCATCATCATCATTATCATCATTTATTTAAGAGCCAGGCTCTTGTCGGTGGAGTAAACGCCATCTTTGCCTTTCCTCTGCCAGTAATTTCACTTCCTGATACGACACGACGCCAATCCTCTCTTTCACTTGAGTGAAGTAAGTACGTCTTGGTCTTCCTCTTCCTCTCTTACCCTCAATCTTTCCTTCAATGATGTTCTTTAAAAAATCGTCGTGTCGTATCAAGTGCCCTATCATCTTTCCTCTTCTATTCTCTATTGTTCTCAACAAGGAGCGCTTCTCACCAACCATACTTAATACCTCCTCATTACTCTTCTTCTCCATCCAACTAATCCTCTCCATCCTCCTCCAACACCACATCTCAAACGCTTCTAACCTCTATCTATCCCTCTGTGTCAGTGTCCATGTTTCACACCCATACAGTGCAATGCTCCAGATGTACACTTTTATTAGACGTTTCCGGGCCTTTTTGGCTATGTTGGCCTTAAAAAGATTTTTCTTGCCTAATGATACAGAGATTAAAAATAAACGGTACAAAACAGACAACGAAGTAATAATAGGCGGCCTTATAGCTAAGTAAAAATCCAGGCAATCTTGGGATAAAAATGGAGAAATGCACACAAAATCACTTTTTTATTAGTCTGTGTTATCAGTAACTAGAACTCTACGAAACTTACACACCTAACTAACCTTTTGAAAATGGAACAATTTATTTTTAGTAAAGAAATCTTGGAATCTACAAAAACCTCACATATGCAACTCATTTCTCATTTGCAAACTAGAAACACACACGGAATAAAATCTTTCCGTATTTAAAACTAAGGAAATGAACCTATTAACTTCCTATTCAGTGAATACGTGAACATGAAACGAGGCAGACTTTTAAACAGAAAAATGTTGAAGTTTCTTGTTAGGGTTGTAGGTAAAGGTGCGTATTCATTGGCGAGCTGTAACTGTAACTGTTGTGTGCACTTTTATGAATAAGGCGAAACGTGTGACATGTCATGCTCGCTTACGCCGTTGCAGTGGTGGCGCTGTGTGTTGGGTCTCCTACTTCCCTAAAATATGTGGAAGGGGCTGATGGCTGGCACATGCGTTGAGACCTGTGTGAAGGTGCTGCTGTGATGGCCGGTCATGTCATGCGGAACCCATCAAACTAAGCCTTTCACTTCTCTGTTTCCCATTTACTTGCCCTACTTTTTCCTGGATATTGCGGGGTAAAATTTTTATTATTTATTTTTGGATAGCTGTTTTGAAATATTAATTTTATTATATGTTTCTGTGTATGCCTGAGATTTGTAAAACTTAAATTAAAAAGAGCAACCCTACAGAGTTTCTTGCTAGGTTCTTCTCTGGGGAAAACTGCACTCTTGCGAATCTAGCATTAACTTTAAAAAATGACCCGTCTTAAGTGTTGTCAGAACCTACAAGATTAAATGATTTTCATTTCATTTCATTTTCATTTCATTTCATTTCACTGTAATAAAAAAAAAATTGCGTAAGAGGTTGGCGAGCCCGCGACGAACGCGACATGAGCGGCTCGTAGTTCTGTTCGGTTACAGTTAAGGTCTATCTATTAAGATCCGGGCCGTGATCCATCAGGAGTTGTCAGGAGTTAGGAGTGACAACCGGACACGTTGTCATGACGACGTATTGTTTTCCCTCCTAACGTGCCACGGCCCGGACACGTTGTCATGACGACGTATTGTTTTCCCTCCTGACTGGCCACGGCCCGGACACGTTCCGGGCATAGCCCGGATCTGTGTAGATAGACCTTTATGCCGCTGGTCTAGTGGCTTTGGTGGGTAGACACCATAAGTTAGGAGTACCCTAAATAGACATGCAAGTATAAGCCTAAACTTTACTTCTCTTGGCAGAATCCACAATAACTTGCCAAGAAAATAGTGTGCAATACCCTTTCAAAAGGAAGTTTAAAAAGTTCCTTTTCTACTTTGACTGGAAATACATCGCGTCGTACACTTTTATTTATACATTTTGTTTCTTTACGATTCCAATGTTAAATTGAACGGTTTGCGCGAACGGTCGCATTTAGATTTAGAACAGCAGAAATGGACTAGTGAAATGAGTTGAAGAAAATATTTTTTCAGTAGGTACGTTTAACAAATTTCGTTTTTATTAATATACTTAAAGATTGTCCCCGATTATTATTGCTAATATTGTAACAAAATATATGTGTTTATACACCAAAACGCAATATGTCACAGCGTCCCTCCGCACTATGCGGTCAGCCGTCTGGTTAACAGCTCTATTAGCTGCAGCCGCATCGCAGTGCGGATAAAAACAACTTTATTGTACAAATTCAACTGACCGCATTCCGGCTGACCGCATAGTGCGAGGTTACCTTTAATCTGATGTATAAGCTTCAATATTATCAACTATCTAAAGAATCTAATCTAATCTAATAATAATAATCTAATATCTAATCTAAATCTAAAACTATTAAACTACTATTACTACAACGACTACTACTATTTACTTTTTTTTAAATTTTCTACTATCTAAATCTAAATTTTTATTTGTTATTTTTTTTAATAATAATGTAATAATAATAATAAGCTTTAATATTATCAAGTTTCATTTAAATCTTTCCAGTGGTTTTTGCGTGAAATAGTAACAAACATCTCCACGTACATTCATCCATCCATCGGCATATACATTGACATTTATAATATTAGTATGATTAATAGGTAGTAGAATAATTAATTATATTAATAATTATAATTAATATTCAATTAAATATAATAAATATTAGATATAATAAAATTTAATAATTAATAATATATAATTAATTAATAATAAGTAGAATAACTATTTTATACAGTAATGTACTAAAATGTAACTTTTTGCAATAAATGAATACTAAAACAATTTGTATAATATTAGAATAACCGATTTATAACCGTATCCGACATAACAAGTGAGAACAACCTTTGTACCAAAGTCTCTACAATTTCCGGATTGAAAAGATTACAACGAAAGCCGCTTTTTTTACGTTTTCTCTTTTAAATTGATGTTTTGGTTTGAATATTTATCTTTTAAATTGAAACAGATGTTAATATTGAATGATGTTTTGATTATTTTTTAAATTTTTTTTTTTTCTTTATTTTGGAGGGGTAAAATCCTAATTCTACTGTTATTGGAGGTAAATATCAATGTTTGTGTCGATAGATGCATGTGAGGATACTTAATTTAAAATGAAAACTGTAATAGTCACATTTTCGAGTCTCCAGCATTGTCGTAACAAATAACGCCTCTTCAGGGCGTTTCAAGTATCCTCGAAGACTAGTCACTGCGAATATTATCTCATATACATTTGAGTACAGGCTCGCACGCTACGATTCCGGTATAATGTATGTGAGATACTTCGTAGTAACTAGTCTTCGAGACTTGAATAGGCATGATGACTAAAAAAAAATTGTAGTCAATCACAACGATTATTTTAAAATATTCGACACGTATTTTTTCTTGTTTCTCTAAAACTAAAAATGAGAAAAATACACTGGGTTAAAGTTGGTCGTGACGTCACGCCTAGGTACGATTTTTACCTAGGAGTGACTGTATCTTTGTATTTGTTTATGTATTTGATCAGGTAAAAAATGTGTTTCAAATATTTTTAATAGCCTAAAAGACGGACTAATTATTTTTTGAATTTTTGAATGTATAGTCATCATCCCTTTTGTCTGTGCCAATCGTAATGGCAGAAGGGGCTAAGCCTATATAGTGCACATAGTAGTAAGCAGGACGCTTTTGTCTTTTAAGTTGGCCTCAGGTGCGTAAAAAAACTATTTCTCTAAATAACAATCATTGTCTTTTTCTTCCCTTTTGTAAAAAGCAAATCTAATCCCACTTATTCCTACTAATATTATAAATGTCAATGTTTTGTGCCGATATGAATGGATTATGGTATCTACACACCAAAGCCACCGGCCCGGCGTCTTACGATATTTTCATACATTTTCGATGACATTTTTGACAAATGGCATTGGTGTGTTTATTACCATTAGGTACTCTTTCATGTGAAAACCACTGAACAGATTTTAATGAAACTTTACAATTTTTTAGTTTGCACATCAGAATAACGCATAGGCTATACAGTTTTAAGATTTTCTCCTGTATTAAAAAAACGAGTTTTATAGATAGTTTTATAGGTGCCATTTTTTGACGTTTCGGCTTTCAAAATTCCAAAAAATGACATTAGTCCTAGAACTATCTTTAAAACTCGTTTTGAAATAAGGGGTATAGTGTTTTTCTAAGATACGACTATACCTAAATGCGTACGAAGTCACGGGCAGCTTCTGCAGTGTGATTCCCTAAAAAACCAAGGTCGAGTCGAGTACGATGACGAGCTCGACGTCGAGCTCCCACGTCGTTCGACATCATTTCGACGTTGAGCTCGACGTAGAAGAAACTAGTGTTCTTTGAACGCATTTAGCTCAACGTCGAACTACTAATCTTAGACAGCTCGACACTGAAATAGAGTTGACTAAATATTTCTCTGGAATTTTAATCGATATATTTGACTAAGCGTTCTTAGGCTAAATATTGTGCGAAAAATTAATTAATTATATAATTTTAGGACTGGAATCAGAAAGACATGTTGTAAATATATATTTTTTTTATAAACAAAGAAAACAGTAGGTACAGTTTCTCAAAGAAAACAGTTTATTTGAAACTATAAACTCTATCTGGTGATCTTGTTAATTTACATCCTCGTCCATCATTTTCCAGTTTGTCGCTTATTTCCTACAATACCCAAAAGCAAGCCAACGCTGCTGCTCAAGACAGCGAAATATGAATGATTATTATAGTTACCTACAGAATACGTATATTAGTATTATAAATTCAAAGAGTAAAAGAGAAGTTTGTATTATATTGTATTGTATTTATTTAAGGTAAAATTATGTTTATTTACTTATTGGGTTGTAAATAAAAAGTTTTAAGAATTAAAGGAAGGATAGAGAGCATCCAAACTTATTGGTAAAGTAAAAAATTTCGTTATTTTTACGAATTCGAAAATTAAATTTCATTCAAAAATTTTGTTTTAATTGTTCCTTAGACCATGGGAGGTCCTAAGACCAAGGGAGGTCGGTCCTCTGTATGAAAATTGAGGGCCCGAACCTCCCTCGGACGACGAGCGTAAAATTTTGATGTTTCTTTGACGCTATATTTTGAAAGAAGTTTTGCTTTCAAAATATGGCGTTGTCTGTATTGACATGTTTCAAATAGAAGAAATATTGTGGATTTCTTGCTGATTTCGAGCGATAAAGAAGAAACGCCCAGACGCTGCTCGTCCAGAATTGCAAGAGTAAATTAGTTCAGTGCTTATGCAGTGCAATCATTATAAAATTAAATAATGTCTTTCATACGAGTAACATCTTCAAGGTATGAAGAAACGCATTGCCTACCTAGGTACTAGGTACCTAGTTGTCCGTTAAAATAACTCGTATTATTTGTAGGAATGATGGAGTTTCACCGCTTTTCCATCAATATTAAAGGAGTCTGTGATGCAGACCTGATGAATGTTGTAGCTCGATGGCTGGATCCACACATGATGCCACTAGCTTCAATAACTCAATATTAAGAGGTAACATTTAAATTCATTCACCTATTGTAACTCCTCTGAGTTATAATACAGATGGTAGATAGATACATACCGACATTATCGACTCTTTTTGAGTTCCATAGTCAACGTAGATAAAACCCTTACAATTTCACTCTATAAATACCTATTATACAACAATTCATAACTGGAATAATATTATATAAATACATTTTCTAGGTCAGTGTGATGCTGGTGAATTTGGAGACCGCTAGATGCTTGGAGACAGTGCCTATCCAAACAGATTTTATTTATTACCACTTCTCCTAAATCCAACTACAACTGCTGACACCAGATACAATGAAGCCCATATTTTAAGACTAGAAATACTATTGAATGGTTATAATTTTATAATACAAAGGACTTTGTTGTTTGGTTAAATAAAACATTTTATCATACATATTTAATGCATTTTTATTATACTTATAACACAATGAAAACTAAGAATCAAACAACACACAGAAAATATTAACTTCCTCGTTACACTTTATCCACTGGGATACAACAGAATAACTGGTACCTATTTGGTACTACCACGTTTACGTACATTCTTCTTTAAATTCTTCCACTTTGAAAGTGGCTGCTGCAGAGTTCGACGATAGACTGTCCCTGAGGCGTTTACTAAGCTTCATAAAACATTAAACATACTGGCGCAGTAACATTAAACTGGTGGATTGTTTATTGAAAAGGAGATTTGGTAGCGGTAACCAAGTAAGCATCTAGCTGAAGGTATAGGTTATTACGACCCGGCGATGATGAATCCATACTAATATTATAAATGCGAAAGTAACTCTGTCTGTCTGTCTGTCTGTCTGTCTGTTTGTTACGCTTTCACGCCTAAACTACTGAACCGATTTCAATGAAATTTGGTAGAGAGGTTGTCTAGACCTTGAGAAAGGACATAGGCTATATTTTGTCGCGAAAAAAGGCTTAAGGGGGTGGTAATAAGGGATGAAAGTTAGTATGGGAGATCGTCATTATTCAAAGATAAAACCATGAAACTTTATATTTAGGCACTTAATACTAAATCCATACTTCCATACTATATATACTATTTACTATATTTACTATATAATTTTACTATATATACCATTACTTTTTTTTACATAATAATATTATATATTTATATATTAATATTATAAATGCGAAAGTAACTCTGTCTGTCTGTTACTATTTCACGCCTAAACGGCTGAACGGATTTTAATGTAATTTGGTATGGTGATAGATGATAACCTAGAAATGGTCATAGGCTATAAATAATCACGCCATCGTTCTTAGGGGGTAGGCAGTAGGTAGATAACTAAATTGATTGAATTTGATTGACTAAATTGATTTTTAGTCGTTTTTGTTGGGACTTTTGCTCTTTCACGTCTAAACGGCTGAACGGATTTTGATGAAATTTAGTAAGGTAATAGATGGTTACCTAAAAACGGATATATGATCAAAATGAACACGTCATCGTACTAAGGGGGTAGGAAGTAGGCAGAAAACTGAATGGAGTTAGTGATTTTTTAATGGTTTTTGCTGGGAGTTTTGCTCTATCATGCCTAAACGGCTGAACGGATTTTGATGAAATTTAGTAAGGTAATAGATGGTTACCTAAAAACGGATATAAGATCAAAATGATCACGTCATCGTACTTAGGGGGTAGGAAGTAAGCAGAAAACTGAATTGAGTTAGTGATTTTTAATCGTTTGTTTTAAAAGTTTACCTCATTCACGCCTTAACGTCTGAACGGATTTTTATAAGACTTGGTTAATTTAAAGATCCTAGGCACGGACACAGGCTACTTTTTACGGCGGGAAAATACCTCATTCCCGCGGAAATCTAGCGTGATCGTGTTAAGAAGCGCATGACGCATAGCTACTGAAATGATTTTGATGTTTTTTTTTTAAACTGAGTGTTACTAAGACTTCAAGTTAGTATTTAATCACTTTTCTAACTTAGAGGGTAGGTAGGCGCCATAATTTATGGAATTTATGATAAAATTTTGATGCAACTGTCTTTATTTAACAGTTTTACTTGGATCGAAAGTTAGCGACATTCTATCACACTACATAACTTATAGGGTAGGAAGGTACCAAAATTCAGACTACTTTTTACTTCGGGAAAATATCTCATTCCCACAGGAACCTATACATAGCTACCTATCTACAACATTAAAACTCTGTCTAGAATCACATTACGCCAAAACTATTGATCTGATTTGTATACATCGGGGGTTGGCAGGTAGGTATAGTTAGTAGTATTTTAAACCGATTTACATTATTTACTTTTTATATTTACTAAGGAAACATTCGGAGCTATCCATTATGTGCTTAGGTTGCTTTTGAACAAATTTTGATGTGAAGTTGAGGACCGGAACACGATAGAGGGACATTGTTGCAGGGGGACTTACAGCCGGGAGAAAACAAAAAAACTTATGCGGACGAAGTCGCGGGTAAAAGCTAGTGATGTATATAACTCGAAAGCTCACAACAGCTGACACCGGAATAAATTAAATTAAAGTAGACTTTCACCGTTCAAATTTAGATTTTCAACATGTCTTCATGATTTCAGATCTAAAAATGTATAATAAATTTTAATTTTACCTTCAAAATACTTATTCAAATATTATATCGATTTAAAATTCAAGAGTAGTCAGACAACTCTATTCCAGCGTCGAGCTGTCGAGCCAAGTCGAGCCAGCGGTACGGCTAGACGTCGAGCGAAATGTGTTCGGGAATACGATTTTTTTCGTCGTTAGTCTCACGTTAAGCTCGATGTCGAACCTTGTGACAGCCCGACTCTGAGGCTCGACGTCGAGCCCGACATCGAAAAAACTAAATTTGACATTCTGTTTATGTCAACATCATGTCAACAAACAAATATTTCTAATAAATTTGATTTTATGTAGTTTTTCGCAATAAATTCCAAAATGTAAGGACAAGTATACGTTTATTTTCAATCATTTCATTCATTCATATTATTTAAGAGCCAGGCTCATGTCGGTGGACGATTCAACGACAAGCAACCAACATCATTCATCATTTAGCAAATTTTTATCGTTCCTTTTATCTTTTGTGTTTATAATACAGATATACGTGTTCCGTAGGTAACTATAATTATAATTCCTATTTCCAGCATGTCCAGAAGCGGCTGTCCTATCTTTGTCGCAGCAAGAAAAGTTGCTTGATTGTCTGAGCTGCAGCTTTGGCTTGCTATTGAGTATGTACGGACAAATCACGCAAGACGTAGAGATAGCACCGCATTGTAGGATAATATATGCAACAAACTCAATAGTGGTGGACGAGGATGTAAATTATCAAAATCACCAGAAGTTTAGAGTTTCTAATAAACTGTTCTCTGTGAAAACTGTTTGGCTTTTTGTATACTTTGTGTGTGTGTGTTGAGTACTGTATTAGTGTCTGATCTTTGTTTCCTGATTACAGAAAATAAATAAATAAATAAGGCTTCTTAGTTGTCTCGCCTGTCGCAGCATTTCGTATAACTTAAAGCAAAGAAAACATTACAGACAATCTGGCACTCATTTTAATGATAAAAATCATGTGTTTTGAGGAAAACTCTGTTTTAACATTTTAAAAAATTTATTGGAAAACCATTATTACATAGGTAGTTAGTAGAAATGTTCACGGCAAACACACAGACAGATATAAAAATTAACCAATAAAGTAATTATGCTTACTTCTTAACAAGCTTTCTCCTAAATTACACAAATTCCTACTTAACTCTCAGACTTAATACATTTTTAACATTACACTTAGTTATGTACTCTCCATTTAAAGGTTTAGTTAGTATATCTTCAGGTTGGTCATTGGTCGTTTGACAACTTGAAACTTGACTTTCAGCCCCTTCTTGATCTATAACCGTTTCAGATACCTACACAATTTTCATTAGATTGACTTTCTATATCAAGTGAAACTGGAGACTCGATAGCTTCGGAACCATCCTGGTTTAGGAAAACTACATCCCGTTAGCTTTTAATTTAAATATCCACTTGCTACTTACTACCTTTCCATTCACTGGCGAATCACATACGTCCCAAGTATTATATCTAAAGTAGCAAACAACGAACACCACATTAAGCTATTCATGGACGCTTATTATAGGTAACGATATTTAGTGTCTTTAAGCTTCAACCGTTTCAATGAATCTCTCCTAGCAACAATTAACAATTTCTTCTTTCAGATCTAACGAAGGACGGTAAGTTTTTTTTCAGTTCCTTCCTTCATATGAGTATCTTGTCTTGAAGTATGTCTACCTTCCCAACAACACAGAAAGTTCTCTTTCTATTCCTTTTTCCTCTCGCTGGTACAAGTATCTTCAAGTTTCTTTTATTTCGTTGGTAAACGACCTCACATGAATATTTTTTATTATTTACTAAATAAAAATTTTTGATCACGACAAACAGATGTCAAAAGTAACCAAAGTCACATTTGACGGAAAGAATCGAGGTGGTCGACGAGGCGGTAGGCAAAGTCGAAACCTCGGTCGAAACGGATTTTCGTTATGGCGCCTCTACACAGTCGTCGAGACTCCCCGAGACAGGACGAGCGCGAGTGGGGTACAGGGCGCTCTCGTCTCCTCTCGTGGTCTCATTCGGTCGCTCTCGGGCGCGTGTCGGTCTTTTGGCCCCAGTCAAAGGGTCTCGTTGGCTCTCGCGAGGTAAACGAGAGCGAGCAAGTACACACTCGTTTATTTGATTGCTCGCTGACAATATTTTTCTGATTTGTTTACGTATTTCTACTAGTGCTCAGTAATCATTCACTATTTTCTTTTCTCCATGATTTACGAATTTTTTTAATAAGTATATGCTTAAAAATATTGTAGTAGCTCACTACACAAAGACAAATAGCAGCAGCAACTTCTACGTCCGTTGTTGCGTAAGTCTTCAGTTCAAATGGTAGAACGAGTGTATACAGTAGGGTGTCCCGAAAATCTTTTTTTTCGATTTTCGATACACAAGACCGCAAAAGTTGCGTAATTAGACATAGATTACGGTAAAAATAATTTAAAAAATATTTAAAAAGATCCTCAGGGCTCTACTGGCATTTTTATTTTGTGAAAATTCGAAAAAACAACCTTCTAGTAAATATCGCCTTATCTATGTTCTACTCATCAATCCCGTTCTATTTTGTTATTTTATCGTTAAAAATACCTTCTGCTATAATTTAGAAGGTCTGATAAGTTAATAACAGCGAAGAATTGGTTTGGGTCAAACTTGCAAAATTCCTATAAAATTCATGCCTTGACTTGATTTTCGAATATTATGTGCTACTTCTATGATAAGAGAGTTGGGCTCATTTCTATTGCGATTTTGTTCCTATGAGCAGCGGCTCTGTACTTGTTTGTAATAAAATACGTGGTTTTAATAGGTACCTATTTACATACAAAAATGAGTTCAAGACGAAGTGAGACTTCATGTGTTTTTGGGGTTATATAGAGAACTTGACGATCGCCAATTACCTCTTATAAATTATATAAAGGACGTTATTACGTTGATATTATTTACTAAATATGATATATAACAACTAAGATCTATTGGTAAGTCAGTGATTGAGTTAAACACTTTTGCTCACCCTGAAAACTTATTCATTACATGACCATGTTATTCGACGACAGAGAGCATATTCGAGAGCTTGCTGTTCACAAAATATTAAAGGCCAGGGAAGCAGAAAAGAACAATATTCGCGGGGTTTTTAATGTACCAAAGCTTTACTTTAATGAGCAAGATTATATTGACTTGATATTTTGGCAGAATGTGAGAGTCCCACCCCACTGATTTTGCGAAAAATGCCCGGCGATGAACTGAGACTGAAGGCTAAAGGACACAGCCTCGATATTGCTGATTTTCTCTGTCGTACAGAATCTGTGGAAAGTTGTAAAAAGCTAGTGAAGAAGGCTTCTGAGAATGTCACAGATGCTACAGCTCAGGATGGGAAGATTAAAGTCTCGCGCGGAAATGCCTAGTTTTTGTACACAAAATACCAGTCTCGTAATTAAAGTTAAGAAGTCATTTATAAGTACCTATTTAAACTGATTAAAACTTTAAAATGTGTCATTTTGTATTGATAAACTGAATAAAAACCTTAAAATTATTATGTTTGTATGATTTATGGATTTTGTTCAATACCTCTAAAAATGGCAAATTTCTAAAACTTTTTGTATTCGTAATCTATGCATTAATACGCAACTTTTGATACCTCTTGCGTAGCCGTAAGTCTATAAAAAAAATTGCCCAAACATTGACGGGACACCCTAGTGTACAGGGGTGCTCTCGACGAGAGCGTTCTCGGCCGCCGAGCCTCCCGGCGGCGGGAGGCTCTCGCTCGACGAGTGAGTAGAGGCGCTATAGAGGAAACCAAATTTGTATGAGAAATACCAAACTTTCGACCACGACTAGTTCCAACTCACACCATGCTCGACGACGAGGCGCTAGTGTCGTAATTTAGTGTCGAATGAAAATTAGAGAATACGAGTCACGTGACTCGACGCTGGCTCAGCGCTGTTTCTAGGTCGAGGTTTTTTCGGGAATCGCTATGCAGTATACGACGAAAAGTTGGCAGTGTTGTAGGGTCCCGTAAAAACCTTAGTTGTTATCAGAAGGCGTCCAAATCAGCCATTATGAAAACGAGACTGTATAGGAAAGGGTAACGGATCGCGTCATATGGCGGACGACGCATTGATATTCGATATACAAGAATAGCTAGAATTTGGGGACCAAGTCCGCTATTTTAAAATAGCCGAGGTATTGTTTCGGCGGTGTCAGTGGAATTTTTGACACATTTGGTCGCAATCAGTATAAACCATTGTTTAGCGGAATAACAAATGTATTAAAAAAACGCTATTTACACTGCCGATACACAACTGTGGCTATTCTAAGATTTGGCCGTACGCAATAAACGTAATGCTATTTAGACCACAAAGCCGCCGGCATGCCGCCGGGCTATCATCTAAAAAAACTTTATTCTTACACGTTTTTTCAAACCTTGTCAGTCTTGTAACTTCAACATCAATGAACGAAATGGATCATTACCCCTTTGGGGTAAGATTGACTCAGATTGACCCCCGAAGGGTAACTGTGGTAAAAGTCGTTTAGAAAAAATATTCAGGTTCTATATCGGCAACTTAGATTGGTATCATTTCCTCGAAAGGGTTTTGTTAGGTCATCTAAATGCTTTTTTTTAAATCTTATCTTGGATTTTCATTTTAATGGGGATGATGACTACATTCAAAAAATAATTAGTCCGTCTTTTAGGCTATTAAAAATATTTGAAACACATTTTTTAACTGATCAAATACATAAATCAATACAAAGATACAGAGCATCAAAGTTACGGAGTGGGGGATATTGATGTCACTCCTCGATTTAAATCGTTCTGAGGCGTGACGTCACGAGCAACTTTAACCCAGTGTATCTTTGTAATTTTTAGTTTAAGAGAAAAAAGAAAAAAAATACGTGCCGAATATTTTAAAATAATCTATGTGATAGACTAAAAAATTTTTTTTAGTCGTCATGCCCAATATAATACTCCGGAATAATGACATTGCAGTAAACCCTGGCGAAGGTGGCGAGACGAGCTCGACTCATTCAGTAAAGAATGGGAGGCAAAACTTAATGGAGAACATGGAGGGAAGCCTTTGCCCAGCAGTGAGACGTGACGGATTGATTGTATCTGTATACAAAATAAAAGACCCAACAAAAGAGATATACAAGGCGAGAGCGGATGGAAATGTTGGGAGGGTAAGGCTAAGGCGAACGTATTTCAATTAAATCGGTGACTGTTACAGAAAGGCCAAGTCAGGAGTTCTCTAAACCGATGCGCATGTATGAGGACTCTGATTAATATAGATGAAGCGAAAGAAGTGCGTTTGGATCGTAGCAAGTGGAAGTGACCTCTGTCTTCCTTGATGGGAAAGAAGCATGACAGATATGTATGTATGTAAAATAAATCAGCTTAAGGCAGCTTTTAGACTTCTTTAGAAAACCACACACGACGCAACTAGTTTGAAACGTTTCGTATCAGTTGAGTCGTGTGTGGTTTTCTAAAGAAGTCTAATAGCATAAACTTCGATGAAACTCAAAAGTAACTAGCTGTTTCAGTTGCGTTGCAGTTGCGTTTCACCGTGTGTTCTGGGTCTAAATCTCTTAAAAACCTCACTCTAGGCCATCAAACCATCGTACTAAGTTCCTAGAACAAAACAAGTGCAATTACTTTCCGATTTACCTTCCATCGCACGTCGTTGAGAAACCGAGCACAATGCGTCGCGTCACTTTATAGAATTCGTATTCACTACCTTCACGCTATTGCGCTATGTTCAATGATGGAGTCGCAGATATAAAT
Organism: Anarsia innoxiella; assembly: GCA_947563765.1. Classification (NCBI taxonomy): domain Eukaryota; kingdom Metazoa; phylum Arthropoda; class Insecta; order Lepidoptera; family Gelechiidae; genus Anarsia; species Anarsia innoxiella. Next base: position 8,513,827 of record OX387401.1, on the reverse strand, counting down.
CCTACTAATATTATAAATGTCAATGTTTTGTGCCGATAGATGGATGGAATGATGTTTGTTACTCTTTCAAGCAAAAAAACTATTGTCAAGTCTAACAAGTCCGCTTATTTAAAACAGCCTTAGTTGTGTGTCGGCAGAGTGTCTATGTCTTTTATTGATAAATTTGTACGCAATCAGTGTGTGCCATTTTTCAGCAGAATACAAAATGTGTCGAATAATGTCATTGATACTCTGCCGACACGCAACTGAGGCTATTTTAAATTAACAGACTGGGGGGCCAGTTTGCCAAACCGTCGGTCGTAGGTTTGATTCCCACTAGAGACAAACATTGTTGTGAATAGAGTTGTTTGTCTTGAGTCTGAGTGTTGGTATGATAATGTATTCATAGTACACTATATATAGTTCCATATATAACTACAGTAAGCTTTTCACTTGACATTAGCAGAATCTAAAATGGTAGATGTCAAAAAAATCGGTCTATTTAAGTTAAAAGTCAGTATTAATACATGATTTTAATAAAAAATAAAACACGAGAATAAACATTGTCACTTCCATAAATCTAAATCTATGTTCAGCAAATAGTAGTAGTGCAGTACATGCATTGGCAATTTCTATTCGCGTCGGCACGCGACGCATTACGTTACGTAGGACAATTCACGTCATATGAAATACTTTTAGGAAGTTTCTAAGATGATTTACTCAATACTAGTGGTTGTCTGTGACTTCTTAAGGTGCGTCCAGATAGAGCGAATTGGCTCGCGCGGCAGCCTCAACGTTTTGCCTCGCGAGCGGCGCGCGCGAGTCAAAACGTTGAGGCAACCTAACACTGAGGCAATGCTCGCGAGGCAGACCGAGCCATCAGAATTCCTTGCGCATTCAAAATGGACAGCTACATTTCGAGTGCAACAATGATTTTGCTTGCTTATTTAGTAAGAAAAAAAGATATTAATGCAAATGAAACGACCAAGATACGATTTTATGGAATGATATTGTGTTTGATAACTAATAATTTCACACGTTTGTTAGTGACTGAATTTCATCATTTGTGCTCGTCGCTGGTGGAAAAGGTTATGAAGCCTAACACTAATTTTAGGGATGCAATATGTGTTATGCCTCTAGTACACTATGGCCCAGCGCTGGGCCAGCGCTGGTCATCAGCGATGGTCACCAACGTGGTTGAACGCTAGTACACTATGGCCCAGCGCACTTAGTACTTGTAGATAAAATTCTAGAAGGCATCCGTGTTTGTTCTAAAGGCCAATTATATACCAACCTATTATATATGCACATAACTATGCTGAACGATCTCCGGGCAATTACAACAACCCAAAAGCAACCAATTCTTTCTTAAGTCGTGTTATACTACCTATCCAAAGGTTTTCTTTATATTTCTTTTACCAAGAGCAAAAAACTCTTCCCTTGACAAAGATGGAAGTGATGATGCTGGTGGAATATATTTAAGCTTATCCAGTGCTATTCGTTTCTAAATAGAAAAAAAGCAAAGCCACCAATGCCACCAACAATCAACTCTAAGAAGCAACTTACATAAAACTTACAGCAAGCTTTAATTGTAAAATTATTTTCTATGCTTTTTAAAACACATTTGAACATAATAATATTGTTCCAACCTGTCAGGCATATTTCGTAAATAAGATGGACGATGATTTCGTTTTTAAAATTTTATTGTTAGAAAATATGAGATATTGTTACAGAAAAATAATTAAAAACGAATTTTATTGCATTTTACTTTTATAGACTACGCTGAGGACATATTTCATGGAAGTTACTTCAAAATAATTTAGTAAAGTTTGGCTCTATGATTTTTGATCCTTGCTTGTCCTGAATGGATAAATATAAAAAAGAAACATTGTATGTACTTATGTTAATGAATCAACTTTGCTCAAACGTTGATCAAGTACTCAAAGTATAATCGACACGATGTGTCTAAACGCACCCGCGAACACGACAGCACCGTCCACACTGCCCGAACAGCGCACGCTGAGGCACCCTGAGCGCGTCCATTCACGGCTCGACCCTGACGGTCGCTCGGCCGAGCCATCATGCGCCCGAATGGCCCTGAATACGTAAACACTGACCGAGCATTTGCCTCGCGAGGCAGCCGCGCATGCGCGTGTGGTCCCGAAGACCGAGTCAGAACCCACGGCACGACCCCGAGCGCCGTGCGGCCGAGCCATCATGCGCCCGAATGGCTCGGAGCACGTCCACACTGACCGAGCATTTGCCTCGCGAGGCAGCCGCGCATGCGCGATCGCGTGCCGGACTCATCTGACAGCGCACGCCTCAGCCCTGAGCGCCGTTCGGGCGCATGATGGCTCGCCCGCTCGGCCATTTGCCTCGGCCGCTCGGCCATTTGGGCGAGCATTCGTGCGCCCGAACGGCCCTGAACACGTCCACACTGACCGAGCATCTGGCTCGCGAGGCTGCCGCGCGAGCCAATTCGCTCTATCTGGACGCACCTTTACGCTTGTACTGTCTGGTGAGAAAGAAAAGAAATTAAAAAGTGACTAAACTGTAGTGTTGTTTCTTTCAAAGCAATCTAAGAAAAACGGGATGACACTACAGTGTTTTGCACTTTTTTTTGCCAGAGTGTAAATCTTAAAATACAATGTTATTCTGATGTGTAAATCATCATCATCGTGTCAGCTTATGGACGTCCACTGCTGGACAAAAACCTCCCAAGGTTCGCCACAACGATTTGCTGTGTACGATTAAGTTAAAATATATTTTAAATCTTCTGTGAAAAAGTAATGAACATCCGTCCATCGGTATTTTTGATATTAAATTGTAATGTTAGTAGGTTTAAACACAAGGTGATATACCTATACGCTCATGATATACAAGAACTAGATAGATAGATAGAAACACGTAATTGCACACAAGGAGACACAGACAAAACTTGAAACTATAACGATGTGCGCAAAGACGGCATTATCACTAAAAGTGATCTCTCCTAGACAACCTTTAGAGTAAGACTAGTTAGATATGTTTTTTGTTGTACTACTTGTGAATATTAGTTTAATTTTATAAGCAGATTATGTAATGCTTAAAAACCTTGTATCTTTTTCCAAAATCCAAATAAAACTCAAACAAGTCAGTATTCAATAACCAAAACCGAACGAACCCTCTCCACTCAAGTTAAGTCAATTTAGCACTTGGATTACGAGTTAACTTTAACTTTAGTTCAACTACACTTTAAGTTAAGTTCTGACTGGATCGCTTAACTTCTGCCAAGAGTAAGCCCCTATTCGTGTTTGTTTTGGGGTGGGAAAGAGTATAGATGTGTTGGGCTTAAAAATATTTGACACGCTTAACTTTCTTTAAATTTAATTTGCTATCTTCACACGATTGTGTGAGATTTAGCTTTTATTAAAAGACACAAATATGAACTCACACTTTTAAAAGATTCTGCTATTGACATATCCGGGCCATGTCTGGGGCGTGTCAGGAAAAAAACATCATTCCATACATTTTTATTGATTCGTTCACACACGTTGTCATGACGACGTATTGTTTTCCCTCCTGACGGGCCACGGCCTAGACACGTCCCGGGCACGGCCCGGATCGGTGTGGATAGACATTTAAGCTAAACTAGCTTAGCTTAGGCTCTAGGCTGCAACCGGCATCATAGGTCCACGAATAACATCATATCTATTTATACACACGTTTCTAACCTCAATGTAAATGCTTACACTGTGATATATTGATAGTAGCTGCACATGGAGGAACAATTTATATTCACGAAGCACAAAATCTTGCGGAACCCTCTTTTAACTTTAAGTTAAGGTTATATACTTGATTTTTGTAGTGTGACTTTAAAAACTGAAAGAAGAAGATATATACATACATACCTATATCTATGACGCCTCTTTCCTATCGGAAATATTGCTTTTAAGGTACATACTTGTTGAGGCACTGGTATATAGGGTGACTTTAAATTAGTGAACGATAGAAAAGGATATGCATGTACTCGTGATAACAAACAACTTTTACTATGGGACCAAGGCCGAAATAAATAAAAAAAAATTGTTCCCCTATACTATCAGCTGATGCGTTTTGTATGGGGAGTTCAAATTTTTTTGAAAGATTTCGAACTTGGTCCCATAGTAAAAGTTGTTTGTTATCACGAGTACATGCATATCCTTTTCTATCTTCACTAATTTAAAGTCACCCTATATAGTTGAAGGGGTGAAGAATAGAATTAAAACTGCCCTGCTTATGATTTGAATTTTACTATATTGGCACGATTAGGTCGAGTCCTAGTTGGTAAGTAAGTGAAGTATAAAAACAGAAAGTACAACTTATAGACAAAATTATAGAACAATTAAAATTTTATCTATGTTGGTGTTGCCAACAGTACTCATTAGCGAACTGTAATTGCAACCGTTATGCACTGTAACCAAAAATCATAGGGTGTGCGCTTGCAGCAGGTTAACGAATCATTAGAGAACAACGTTACTATATATTTTTTTTGTTACAGTGGTTTCGGTTACAGTTACAGCTCGCTAATGAGTACTAACCTTAACTGAAAATCCTATACGTTGTTTAATTTGTTTGAGTGAATGAATGAAATGAATAAAAAACTGTTTTATTCAAAAATAGGCAAAATTCATTACACTTTTTTAAGATCACTTTTTAGGGTTCCGTACCTCAAAAGGAAAAAACGGAACCCTTATAGGATCACTTTGTTGTCCGTCTGTCCGTCCGTCCGTCTGTCAAGACCCTTTTTCTCAGGAACGCGTATAGGTATGAAGCTGAAATTTATATCAATTACTCAGGTCTACTGTCCCTTGAAGCTGTGAAAAAATCAAACTTCTAAGCCAACGCAATCAAAAGATACAGCCATTTATGCCGCAAATTTTCGACACTTGCAAGGGAATCAAAACCTACAGGGTGCTTCCCGTGAACTCAGAATCTTGAAATTTGGTACGAAGCAACGTCTTATAGCATAGATAAAGGAAAAATTACGAAAACCATAAATTTTTAGTTACATCACAAAATATATATATTTTTTAATAATCTTAAACTTACTACCCATTTCCTCATAAACGCGTAGAGGTATTAAATTGAAATTCATACCAAATACTCAGGTCTATAATACCTTTAAGCTGTAGCAAAATCAAACTTCTATGTCAACGCAATCAAAAGAAACAGCAATTTAAGCTGCATATTTTGAAACTCGCAAGTACTTGCAAGGGAATCAAAACCTAAAGGGTACTTCCAGTCGACCTTGAATCTTGAAATTTGGCATGAAGCAACGTTTTATACCACACATAAAGGAAAAATTCCGAAAACCTTAAATTTTTAGTTACATTACAAAATATATATTTTTTAATAAATATAAACTTATTACTTTTTTCCTCATGAACGCGTAGAGCTATCAAGTTGAAATTCATATCAAATACTTAGATCTAATTGCCTTTAACCCGTGAAAAAAAAAATTATAAGTCAACCCGAAAACGCAAAACGCAAAAGTACAACCATTGATACCGCATATTTTGAAACTCGCAACTACACGTAAGGGAATTAAAACCTAAAGACCACTTCCCGTTGACATAGAATCTCGAAATTTGGTAAGAAGCAATAGCTTACAGCACAGGTAACAGAAAAATTCCGAAAAGCTTAAAATTTTAAGTAGTTATACCACCAAAAAAATTTTGATTGTAAACATAATTGTAGTTACAGCAATGACCGCGAGTTATTATACTATGTATGGGGAGGGCAACATTTTTCAAACGGCAAAGACGACCTCACTCATCGTCATTCAATCCCGATGTTTTGGTGAATGTAGCTGTATAATCTAAATGCGTCCTAACTGCTTAAAGTGTTATACTTATAATTAAATTCAATGACATTATTATATTTCTTATTGTTGGTTATTATCAGACAGCTTGCTTGTATTGTTTCTACTGGCGAAGTTTGATGGGACGCTGGTGGCACGGGTGGCACGCGGGGCTATTCACACCTTTTTCAGTCACCATTTACAGGTCTGGTTCAAATTTAATACTTAATTAATATTTTTGAACCAGATTTCTAAATAGTGACTAAAAAACTTAGTAAATAAATAACTTTAATAAAAGAACTTTCGCAAGTCTGCTGCAAGGCTAGTATAAGTGTTTCAGTTATATTATAGATAAATGATATGTGTTAATATAAAATAAAGGATTACTTAAACGATAAAGAGATCTTTGTCTTAAATTTATGCTCCTCCATCTTTCCCCATTGTAATGTTATGAATTTCATTTTGCAATAAAAATACCATAGTTATGACTCGATTGTCGTAATGAACGAACTTTGTAAACCTTGCAGGTTTGTACGGAACCCTCGGTGCGCGAGTCCGACTCGCACTTGGCCGGTTTTTTGATCTAATACTACACACACAATGGGGGAGGAATACTTATAAGGAGTGGCCCCATTTTTTTCATATACAAATGAGTTTATGACAGTGTGCCAAGGTTGCGCCAAGTTTTTCGTAGTTTTCTTGGTAGATGACCTGTCAAACGATAAGTAGTACCATACAAAAAGGTAGCCATTTTGCGCCAGACCAGGCACGCAGATCCAGACGTCATGGCCCTCCTTATATATTCTATACTCAAAGTACACACACATGTTATTACATGTCACGTTATTAAATGTCAAATAATAAAATAACCCCAGGGCTGTCCCTCACATAAATATCAAACACCTGCACGGAAAACCCTTCATTATAGTAAATAATTAAAATATTGTTTCAGACCCTACACGCGCTTTGTTAACTCTGTAAGTGAGAGTTTTTAGGGTTCCGCACGCAAAAGGTGACAGCGGGACCATCCGTCTGTCTGTCCGTCCGTCTGTCACCAGGCGGTATCTCATGAACCGTTATAGCAAGAGCGTTGATATTTTCATAAATGATGTATTAACGTTGCCGCTGTAACAAAAAATACTAAAAATAGAATAATAATAATAATTAAATAAAAAAACGTGTTTTTTTGCCTTTTTTTTTCGATATCATATCTACCTATAATTATGATTATGCATTTGCCGTTGGATGTGTCAGCGCAAGACCGATCGTTGTGGAGATCCTTGGGAGAGGCATTTGTCCAGCAGTGGACGTCCATAAGCTGATAATATGATGATTTGCTGCTATTGTTAACTTAGTGAATGGTACGGAACCCTTTGCGGACTAAGCCGGTTTTAATTATAAATTCAAGGATTTAAGGAGAGGGTAATGGATCTATTTTTGTAATAAAGTAAATATTTTGTTATTGCTTACACGGTTTAGCTAACACGTGTGGGGAAATAAGTATTAGGGCTACGAAATTAATATAAAGTATGTAAGACAATTATGTATTGCTACGGCGTAGCATTAGCTACGAGACTACGGCGTAGCAATAGTTACGATACTACGGCGTAGTCTAGGCGTAACATTATTATGAAGACCTACTTCTATTACTTGATTGTAATTAAATGATGACTTTTCAAGTATTTGTTACCCAAAAACTCATGTGTCCCACTGCTGGGCAAAGTTTCGATTCAAAATCTATTTTATTAGACAATATATTTATTATATCTATATTTTTAGAATGACATATGTATCTCAAACATTTAATACCTTAACGAAATCATATTCCTTAAATAATTCATCGACAAAATAAAGATCAAAACAAAAACATTGTCCCCACCATCTTCCAAACAATAAACAGACAAATTTCCCCTAACATATAATAATAAAGGTCCAGGAAAGGAAAAGGGCGTAATGAATAGGCATCGCTATATATTACCTTACCTTTACAGTTCGCCCCACTCTCCTCGCGCGTTCAAATTAGGCATTTTTCTTTGTAGTCCTGTGCGATATATGATAATAATTGAGAAAAATTGGAAACAAGTTTTTTAGAGGGTATTGAAGATTTTATCGCAATCGCAGTATAATTGAAAAGCAGGCGTTCTTTGCAGCTCTGGCACTTTTGTTGTTGCGTGTATTTTTATATGTACATAATTAAGTTGAGAAATTATTATTTTCTAATTAGATTTCAAAAAAATGTATCTATCAAAAATAGTAATAGTCATTTAAATTATTATAATACTTATCTGTAAATAGCATTTCAGAAAATATAAGTACCTAAAATCTTGTCATTTGCAAATTAGGTACATAATGTTTAGCACAGATACTTTTAATTTTATTCACAAGCACATAGGATAATGACAAGAAAAACCATTATCTATATATTTTAAATAATTTTAACCTAATTCACCCGGCCTATACCTAAATGTGTCGAGAGTAAGCTCGGGTAAAGTGGCCAACGTCTTAACATCTTATGTTACCGTTACTTTGGTGACAGATGAGTGGAGTACTCACTCGCTTAAATATCTTTGAGGGAATGCCTGAGTGTTAGTGCATGAAGAAATAAGTACTAGGGAATATTTGCCCACTCTTTTAAACTATTTTAAGGTGCTATATAGCCTAGAATATAGTGTCGATAGAGAATTTCCATCTCTGTTTATTACCTCTCAGATCTTTGCGTTAAAAAGAGATAGTAAATACTTAATGAATGACATGAATTGCAGCGAATTTTAATCTTTCTCCTTATCTAATTTAACCATATGTGTCTCACTTCTGGGCAAAGGCCTGTCTCCTTATCCGCCATGACTTTTGGTCGCGAGCTCCCTCCACCCAGGTACTTAAGTAAGTGTAAATTTCAACTACTTATCGCGTTGGAGAGAAATCGGAGAGGCTTATGCTCAGCAGTGGGCAGCTGTAGGCTGAGAAGAGAGAAGTGGTAAACACTTAAATATAAAAAAGTGGTATCTGGTCAATGAAATATTTTTTGTCAAAGTTAAACTTTCAAAAAATCCTTAAAAAGCTTAAAAATTATTAGGTATCAATTCTTGCTTTTTTTAGTTCAAATGTATGTCGTTACAATAAACCATTAAATGAAATGTTTCACTAGTAATTACGTGCCAAAGCAACGTATGTAGTGGTCATCTAGTCTGGAGAGCGATGCGGTGCAATGGCGACCGTGACAGCAACCGCAAACTCGGTCTAATCAACTGCCTACCGCCGTCTGTGGGGTTAAAATTGTATTTACATTACACGACTAGGCCGACTTGCGTACCGGAGGACTAGCTCAATAAACAAGGAGTAAGCTGCTAACACAGGGTTAAATCGAGATCTTATCTTATCTAGCAGTCGCTGTCCCACTGCTGGGCAAAGGCCTCTTTCCTCTTCTTCCATGATTCCCTATCCTGGGCCGCCTCTGCCCAGACATCCAAGAAGGCGTCCAGCTCATCTCGCCACCTTTTTCGTGGTCTGCCGCAAGGTCTTTTGGCTGTTGGTTGCCATTGGCTTGCTGTGATTGCCCAGAGATCATTCGGCATGCGGCAGACGTGACCAGCTCAATCCTACTTTAGCCTGGCAGCTGTTTTTACTACGTCAGCAATACGCGTCTTGGAGCGCAGTATGGTGTTTCTTAAATCAAGATAAATCAATACAAATTATTTATTTAACCCTGTGTTAGCAGCTAACTCCGGGTTTATTAGGCAGCGCAAGTGGGCCTTAAGTTAGAAACAGACTGGTTTTATACGTACATACGTGACGTACGGTACGCCAATTATTGTAAAATCGCTACAAAGAAATAATAATAATAAGAAGCACACTTGTCATACGTAACGTGGGATATCGCTGCATGTGATAATGTATAATGATAATGCATTGCGTGGCGTACGTGGCATCAGTCTATTTCTAGTTGAGTAATGATGCTTCCGCCAAGCGTACGACGCCGAAAGTTCTGTGGCTGGATCGAATACTACGCTGCGTAGTAATTTCAGCTAATATGCTAAAGAGGAGATTATGATATCTTATCTTATCTAGCCGTTGTTGTCCCACTGCTGGGCAAAGGCTTCTCTCCTCCTTCTCCATGATTCTCTATCCTGTGCCGCCTCTGCCCAGTTCTTCTCTGCTCTCTGATGATGATAACGGGGTAAAAATGTTGGTGATTATGATGATGCTAAAGAGTTGATGATCATGATTCATTTGTTATTCTTCTTACCATTAACTTAAGAGAAGCTTCAAAAACACTTAATTTATAAACAGATACTATCGGATCGCGACATCTAAAGACACATTTTCAACTTGAGTACAGCTTAATCGAAGTTTATCGTGAATTGGAAATGCAGCGGCGGGCAGCTGTATCTTTTTACAATAACCGCTATCCGTGGAATCTACTGAATAAAATATGTCCATTGAATTTTGATACCCCAATTTTCATTGCATTATTCCTTTGGGATGCTTCTGTGTTGTTTTGGTTTTTTGTCGAAATTCAGTTTGGTTTTTTGTTGAGTTCTATGAGTAAAGATTTTCTTCAACGACTGATACCCTATTTCCGGATAGATGGATGGATACAGAGATGGATAGATAAATAGATGGATTGGATGGGTGGATAGATGGATGGATGGATGGACGGACGGACGGCTGGACGGACGGCTGGACGGACGGCTGGACGGACGGCTGGACGGACGGCTGGACGGACGGCTGGACGGACGGCTGGACGGACGGCTGGACGGACGGCTGGACGGACGGCTGGACGGACGGCTGGACGGACGGCTGGACGGACGGCTGGACGGACGGCTGGACGGACGGCTGGACGGACGGACGGACGGACGGACGGATGGATGGATGGATGGATGGATGGATGGATGAATGCATGCGAGGAAATTTGTTAATCTTTCACGCAAAATCTACAAAACAGATTTTAATTAATCTTGGCAATATTGTTGATTATCATCATTAATTTAAGAGTTAGACTCTTGTCGGTGGAGCGTTCGCCATCTAGGCCTATCCTCTGCCAGTGTTTTGACTTCTTGATACGATATGACGTTAACTTTCTCTTTCACTTGAGTGAAGTAAGTACGTCGCGGTCTTCCTCTGCCTCTCTTTCCCTCAACCTTTCCTTCAATAATGTTTCTTAAGAAACCGTTGTTGCTTATACTAAGATATAATTCCGAGATAGAAACGAAAAGAAATGTGAGAGTATAAAATTGTATCACTGTGCGCTATATAATAATTCTCTTCATATATCCGTAATTGTTTCGTCAATTTTGTTGACTCTTAACACTTTAAGCTTCTAAATCCACAATGAATCCTTTGACACTTATTAAAACCACCCACAAAAAGAAAGCACCTAGAAAACAAAAGATACCAGGTCCCTGATTCTGATCACTTAAGTTAGAAATAATGTACCTCTATTATGAATTTGTCAGCTTATGGACGTCCACTGCTGGACAAAAGCCTTCTCCAAGTATCTCCACAAAGATCGGTCTTGCGCTACCCGCATCCAATGGCTTCCCGCGACTTTCACCAGGACGTTGTTGGAGGCCTCCCACACTGCGTCGTTTGGTGCGTGGTCGCCACTCTAGAACCTTTCTGCCCCATCGTCTATCGGTTCTGCGAGCAATGTGCCCCGCCCACTGCCACTGTGTGATAAGTGTGTGCTTCTAATATACTTATTATTGATATGTAGCAGATTTCATAAAGCATTGCGTAAATTGCGTAGTTTACTGGAAGTCCATATAACGCTTGCACAATAAAATAATAGGCTATATTAACGTATCCGAGCCGTGGCCCGTCAGGAGGGAAAACAATACGTCGTCATGACGTGTCCGGGAAAAAATATCATTCCATACATTTTCTATGGATACGTTCACACACTTTCTCATGATGACGTAGTGTTTTACCTCCTGACGGACCACGGCCAGGACACGTCACGGGCACGGTCCGGATCTGTCTAGATAGACTTTTATTTTATGATATCATGTAAATTTTCTAATAATAAATTCGTACGAAGTTACAGGCAGGCCTCTATTATGACATAGGTATTAATACTTGCTAAGTTTTTCTCTGGGGAAAACTGCACTCTTGCGAATCTAGCATTAACTTTAAAAAATGACCCGACCTAAGTGTTGTCAAAACCTACAGGATTAAATGATTTTTCATTTCAATTCATACAAAGTAAGAACGTGTTTTAAACATTAGAATCGCTCCCCGGTCGATAGTTTAATTCATTTAGCGAAGTGAGAATAAACGCTCAGATGTTGAATAATGGAATACTACCCTATCCTTTGTCTGAACACTTTTCTTTACGCAGAATTCTTTAGACAATACGGAAAAACTTAGGCTTTTGTAAGAAAAGAGGTCTTTTTAAGGTTAAGTTTTGTTTTTGAATAGAATGCGATTACACTATTTGAAATATTTAATTATTTTGTATCTTTTTTCATTATTATTTTATTGAGTTTTTTTTTTTGGCGGGTGTCATGTTATATCAAGATGTTAGAAAGAAGGCAGAGAATAGGGAGGGATGGAAGAGGCTCTACCGACAAGAGTTAAGCTCTTAAATTAGAAGAAGAAGGACGTGAAGTGGGAAATCGATTAACGGCTATCTGTGGTTTTGCCCTACTGGAGATAAACTTACCGGTGTAAAAAATCTATGGGATTCTTCTGAAGGATAAATCAAAAGTGACATCTACGTGATAGTTAAGTACTGCCGCTCTCGGGTAGCTATCTGTCTTTGAATATTGGGAACGGCCGTGAGAGAAAAAAATTTAAAGAAATAGTTTGTTTGTTAAACAAATTTCTGTAATTTGTAATTATTACGTAGGTACTAGATGCTGCCCACGACTTCCTACGAGTTTATATTTGAGTATTATAATGTATAAGGAGGAGCCATAACGTCTGGATCTGCGTGCCTGGTCTGGCGCAAAATGGCTACCTTTTTGTATGGTATTTCTTATCGTTTCAAAGGTCATCTACCAAGAGAACTATGAAAAACTTGGCGCAACCTTGGCACGCTATCATAAACTAATTTTTTTAAGGAATATATTCCTTCCTCATTGGAATTTATCGTCGTCTTGAAAAGATCAATGTCAAAAAATCGATTCAGAAAACAGATGACAGTCTCACAAATCCCTCAAGAACTCCCCGCCCAACTGAAATCTTCGCGTACACAAGATCATGTTCCACATGTAAATTAATTTACTAAACTAAACCTAAACTAGCCATTTAAGTAGCGAACTGATCTAAAGACTAATCGCTGAAGCTAAGACTTGCCGGATTGAAACTGCAAACTTGTCTAGCAACATGTTTAAGGTGGCTGTCTACTATCGCGTAATAAGACGATAATTTTCTGTATTAAAATTATTCAATGATGCCTACTTATTTTTATTGATATTTAATTTATGAACGTAAAGTTGATTTTGCGTCCGCTTCGATAAAAGTAAAACAATTTTTAGGATACTCTTGACTAGGCCTGTGATACGTATGTGTGTGTTGAAGTCCTATGGTACCCCGCTGGTACAAAGGGCCCTCGTAAGACGTCTCCATGCACTCCTATCTTGCACCTCGTGTAAATGACACAAATATACTCTCCTTTTATTTGAGAATTCTTGTTACTCTTTCACGTGAATACCACTTAAGGTTAATCTACACAGATCCAGGCCGTGCCCGGGACGTGTTCGGGACGTGTCAGAGAAAAAATATCATTCCATACATTTTCTATGGATTCGTTCACACACGTTGTCATCACGACGTATTGTTTTCCCTCCTGACGGGGTCACGGCTCGGACACGTTCCGGGCACGGTCCGGATCTGTGTAGATAGATCTTTAGTGAAACTTTACATTATTGCAGTTTATGTATCAAAAAAAAAATATGTAGGTATACTACATTTTTTTGATAGGTACTTATAGGTAATTATGGTTGATAGGTAGATACTGTAATAGGTACTTTTCTTCCAAATTATGACAACAAATACGTACATAAGTTACTCTCGAAAAGCCTCTAGTTTATAATATTAGTAGGATTCGTTCGTATTCGTTTACATTCGCCGCTACGACACAGTATAGTAAGCAACCACCTTAACTTATAGAACCGGATAATTTGGTAGGATTCCGAAGGTTTCGAGGGTATTCGGTTTAAAGCCTCCGGGATTCGGGACTTAGGCTGGTTTAGAAGTTTTAAACGAAGCATATAGATATAGCGGTTTATAGTGGATCTTGTTCTACTAATATTATGGCAATGTTTGTGCCGATGGATGTGATGACGTTTGTTGCTCTTTCATGCAAAAACTGTAGAAAAGTTTGTATATAGATAAAACTAATTGGCATACAAGACGTCACGAAGTATCTAACTTATGAATTTAGAATGTTGTGTTATGAAATTTATAATGTCATGTTTTGATGTGACTTGCTTGTCATATACTGCTAGCTTAGCATGGCACTCCGTGAGAAGACGTTGTCATGCGTTTGTCACGCTTACGTCTCCGTCTATAGTTTGAAATGTGATAAGGACAGCATGCGTGAGATAATTGTCGCGGCACGCCATGCTAAGCCCCCTGGACTACAAGATCTTAAAGTGTAACGTTTGAATATTCTTTTATTAAACAATATTTTGCTATATCTCTTAATTTACGTGTGATTATTTAATGCTCTGCCCATAACTCCTTCAAAAACTACTGGACAGGTTTTACTACACTTACCTAAGTGTCATTAAATGTAAAATTAAATATAAAGAAGAACCGGCAATTTTGTATTTTTTTTAGTGTAGAGCCTGAACAAAAACATTAGGTAATATTTTGGTGTTAGCCACTGAAATTGAATAAAAAGAATATGTAATATGACTATATAAATGATAGTAAAAAAACTGAGATATGTCACGTGACTGTCGGGTCTTGGTATTTGTTCAATGGACTTTGACTGTTCTTCTTTACATAAGAGGAGTTTACACATCAGAATTACACATAGGCATAATTAAGGAAGAAACCAGAATAATACCGAGGTAAGCAGAGACCACCTCTGCTCCACTTGCAGCAAGTGAAGATGAAGCGAAAGAAGTGAGGATCGTAGCAGCTAAAATCCGAACTTTCGCTTCTTCCTTTATTGTAGCCTATGTGTTATTCTGATATGTAAGCTCCTATTATATAAAGTTTCATTAAAATCTGTCCAGTAGTTTTTGTGTGAAAGAGCAACAAACATTCTCACATCCATCGGTACTTTGCTATAATATTAATTATTTTTAATTATGAAGTTATAAATGAAGATATAGTTCGATAATGAAGTTATTATTATTAATTATGAAGCGAAAGAAGTGAGGATCGATGCAGCTACAATCCTCACTTCTTTAATTCCATCCACATTTAGTGCCTCAAAAAAATTAAAACGAATTTTCGAAATCACACCTTATCAATTACATGTTACCTATCCTTGTTTGCAATTAGAATTAATTAGCATGTTGTACCTGTGGGTGTACAGTGTAACAAACACACCACAGCAGCAGTCAATTTTAAAGGTAAATATCTGTTTGTGTATTCTGCGGGTGTACTGTCATCGTTTGTGATAGCTATTCGTTCTGGTTGAGCTACGAATTTTTGGAGAAATCAAAAAGATTTTTTCGAATACTTTTTATTTGAATATGTCGGAGACATCTTAGATTACGTTCATGAAGGCTATTTTGGAACCATTTGCAAACTCTTTACTGCTAAAATGCAAGAACTGGCATGTTTCTAACTGGTTGTCAGTTTGGCGCTTTCATATTTGAGTTGCTGTCATTTATGATGGATTCTGTTTGATTATTGATTTGATATTGATTTAAAGAGATATCGGAAGACATCACGTACACCTTATTATTTTATAACGTGATTGCAAACTACACAATAAAGCCAGTTTGTTCTTTACACGCCCACTATCTTATTTTAACTAAAAGCTTAAACGCCACTTCTGATGACTCGTCTCGTCGACAAATATAAGGGTGGGGTGGGAGATTTTGTGTTTAGAATGGATTGACACAGTAATTGGTGCAATGGTCACCATACGCTACTCATAGGGTCGGATTCTGGAATCAGTTGTCGCAAATGTCGCAACGATCACCGTTCAGGACAACACAAAAGATCCTGTGTTCGAATCCCAGCTGTGCGGATATTGAAATGACAAATGCCTTCATAACTTTTAAGCCTCTTTCCTATTGGGGTAAGTCTACTTCCCTTTACTTAATAAAATATACTTAAAAAAGCAAAATGATGCGTAATAAATGCAACAGTCTGTTTTAGAGCGTCTCTTTTAACGGTGGACTCTACGCCACTCTATTAGATCCTCATTATGATCTTTTTACGAAAATCGAGGGACATAATCTAATATTGAAACTGAAAAAAAAATACAAAAAAAGTCCACCTCTATTTTACTCCTTCGTAGCTTCAAGTAAAAGAGCGACACAGTTGCTCATAATTGAATTAGTCTCGGATACATATTTGTTATCTATGTCCACGTTTATGTAGCTAACTGTAATGTTAGTGTAAATATTCATAGAAATGTTTGCTTACAATTAGTATATGTGGCGTTTCAGTGTTTAGTTTTAAATAAAACTTGTTTGTTTTTCACTGGATTTTGATTTTGAGTTCTTTATAAGTTGGTAAGGTTGGGTTAGAGTAATTTGTAGCTAATTTTATAGAAGGTAGGACAGTTAATTCTACCAATATTTTAAATGTCAATTTTTATGCTTATGGATCTTTACTACTCTTTCACACAAAAACCACTGAACAGATTTTGATGAAACTTTACAATATTTGTGGTTTTCGTATTAATTTAGAAATCACAACCGCGTCCTAATCGCATATTGTGCGTAAACCCTCTATATATTAATTATTTATTTTATTTTAACCCCCGAAACGAAAGGCATCCATGTGGCGACTGATGAGTGTAGATGACGCGAAAGAAGTGTGTTTGGATCGTAGCAAGTGGAGGAAAGTGGTCTCTGCCTACACCAATGGGAGAGAGGCGTGACAGATATGATATATATATGATATTCTTAGGAAAAACAACACCAACAACAATATACAACTTACGTCAATACAGTTCACCATTATAATGCTCTTTGTTCTCATATTGACATAGTATAACTCTGAAACAGATACGTATTAGCAACTATAATGTAATCTGTAGACGCTTGTATAACGCCTACAAAATTTCCATGTTAATTTCAACCTTTGAAGATGTTTGCGTCAAAATTAGCCTTCGGATTTGAATACGTTAGACAAGGTCTAGTCACTTAATTCTGGCTTATTTTAGTATCAAAAATAGGTGCCTAACGCTATCTACACACCAAAGGTGCCGGCATTCTGCCGGGCTGGGCCGGCGGCTTTACGTCATACGAATGGCAGCTATCAAAAAAAGCCGGCGGGTTTGGTGTGTAGATACCATGAAATTTAAATTATAATCCAATATAATGAAATAATTTACTACATAAAACATATTTATGTAACCCTAATAATAATTTTCTTTGAATTTCTCAGAATACATACAATATATAGCTAAATAACCTATACTATAAAAGCAAACGAATACACTTTTTGATAGAGTAGCAGATTCAAATAATCTGTAATCTGTGTTTTCAGATAATCTGTGGTAGCAGCTAGTCAACATTCCTGATTTTCAGTTACACTATCTACTATTTGAATGAACAAACCTAAGGTCTACACAGATCCGGGCCGTGGCCCGTCAGGAGGGAAAATAATACGTCGTCATGACACCGTGTGTGAACAAATCCGTAGAAAATGTATGGACTGATATTTTTTCCCTGACACGTCCCGGATACGGCCCGGACACCGCCCGGATCTGTGCAGACCTTTAAATGAAGATTATTATATCAACCTGGTAATATCCAACTTTAATTAACAATAGGTGATATTTTTATGTAAATTAAGTCAATGTTTTGTATGAATTCAGTCACTGTTGCGGTGTCAAACATTGTAAAAATATAATATCGCAATTGCTGCGATTGATGTTTAGATTCAACTCTTTGAAAGAAGAAAAACAAACAAAAGAGAAACGGAAGAGAACAACAAAAACAGTCTTCATAACATAAATAACAAGCTAAATAATCATAAAGTTATGTAGGTATACGTATACGTAGTTAACTAACATTTATCCGTGACTTTGCCTACACTATATTCACATTTTATCGTCATATCTTGGGACACTTATAAATTCTGTCCCTGGAGGTTAAGATAAAGGTCTGTCTAAACAGATCCGGGCCGAGCCCGGGACGTGTCCGGGCCGTGGCCCGTCAAGAGGGAAAACAATACGTCGTCATGACAACGTGTCCGGGACGTGTCAGGGAAAAATATCATTCCATACATTTTCTATGGATTCGTTCACACACGTTATCATGACGACGTATTGTTTTCCCTCCTGACGGGCCACGGCCCGGACACGTTCCGGGCACGGCCCGGATCTGTGTAGATAGACCTTAAAAGTCCGTAGAAAATCTTGCAAAAGTATTGTCAACTTTAATTGCAATGGGCCCAAGTCTGCTAATTTAAAATAGCCTCATTTGTGTGTCGGCAGAATGTGAATGCAATTTTTTGACACATTTGGTATCCTGCTAAAGAATGGCTTGTAAAAAAAACAAATATATCAAAAAACGATATTGACACTATCATTGACACTCCGCGACACACAAACTGAAAATCCCAATATTAATAATATCTATTATAAATGTCAATGTTTGTGCCGATGGATGGATGGATGTTTGTTACTTCATCACGTAAAAACCGCTGAACAGATTGTAATGAAATTTTACAATATCTTAGCTTGGACATCAGAATAACACATAGGCTATATTATTTTGAGATATCATGTCTTTCTTTCAGGCTATGACAATAAATGTGTACGAAGTCGCGGGCAGCCTCTAGTATTGTATATTAGCAGACTTGGACCCCAGTTTTTTGTTTTTTTCGTTAAAGAGTAACAAATGCCCTGTTTTTTTCGTTACCATAAGCCTATCTAAATATCCTCACATCGGCACAAACATTGACATTTATAATATTAGTAAGATAGTAACCTTGATTATTATCTCCAAATTGATAGGTTGGAGTCGTACGGTAGAAAATTGCCATGCGTCGTGTTCATCCAATTACGAACATTCCTTAGGCGGTTCTTGCTTAGGTGGGTTATAAGGGTTTTGGTACACCAATATGGTTAAGATACCTATTTATTTTTTTGTTAAAATGGCAATTACCATTTTGGATTCTACCAATAAGGCTGGCTTCACATTAGGTCACAGTCCGTGCGACTGCCGCGCGACTGTCACAGTTTAGTATGGAAATTGACAGCATCGAAATTCGCGCGCGTCTGTCAGGGGTTAATTTCCATACTAAACTGTGTCAATCGCGCGGCAGTCGCTCGGACTGCGACCTAATGTGAAGCCAGCCTAATAGTATATACTTTGACGTCACTGCACAATATTTAACAAATAAAAGCGTGTTAAAAAAAAAAACAATTACTAATTGTAGATGATTTTCTTAGAAAGAAATATTCAACTCAAAAATAAATTAAAATCCTACATATGCTTATTATAAATGTCAATGTTTGGGCCGATGGAACAGATTTTGATGAATCCTTGCCATATAAGTAGGCTATTTTTAAGATATTATGTAAAGAGCATCCAATCTAATTGGTATAGTAAAAAATTTCGGTAGTTTGAGTCTAATTAATACCGTTTTTTTTTACTATACCAGGCTCCATACAAATATGTTCGATGCCATTTCTAGCATAAGACGTATGCATACGAAACGAATTTGCGGGCAGCCTCTAGTACAAAATAAAAAAAAAATACAAATAATTTTACGCAATTCTAACCGAATAAACGAATCAGAAAAATATGAAACAAAAATTAAAAAAAAAAACACAAAGCAAACAAGATTTTAAACGGATTAAAAAAGTAGAACCAATTTTTTTCCGCACCAAATTGTTCGCCAGCTGTGTTTACTGTGAATATAAAGTTTTCAATAAAAATTTTAACTTTATGAATGCGCAATGTCAAGCTGTAGAATTTTAGTATCAACTATTACAAATAGTATTATATTTTTTTATTAAAATGGAAAAGAAAAATGCATTTTCATATCTTGGAAAACAAGGTATACCTTAAAATACCTACATACATACATATCCGTCACGCCTTTCTCCCCTTGGGGTAGGCAGAGACCACTTCCTTCCACTTGCTACGATCCAAACACACCTCTTTCGCTTCTTCCACACTCATCAGTCGCTTCATCAATCACCTTCAGTTTATCTTAAAATAATATAGCGTATGTGTTTTTCTGATCTGCGAGCTAATATCATAGCTCGTAAAGTTTCATCTAAATCTGTTCGATGGCTTTTGCTTTAAAGTGTAACAAAACATTCCCACATCTACCCATACATCTATAATAGCAATAATTGCTCCATTTATTTATCTATCTAACCATCCATTATCCAGCCATTCATCTATCTATCCATCTTACCATTCATCCCTCCATTCCTCTATCTTTTCATTCATCCATCTATTCCTTCATCTATCCATGCATCTATCTATCTATTCCTTCATCTATCTATCTATTAGCACAAATGTTGACATTTATAATGTAAGTACTATTCATACACTTTAAAACAGTCCATACATATCATTCAAGCTATTACCGACTAAATTTTCATCCCCATTCGCTCAGCGACCGAATAATTCGCTACACAACTGTGATAGAGACCGCAGATTTAGCTTTTATTTAATAATTCCGTGACACGAGCGTCGCTCGCTCAAATTAAAAATTGAAAAGCTTCTACGTTAAATTGCAATTTGTAAAATGGATGCCGTTGAAACAGAACAGGTTACTTAGTACAGCAATTTTGTGATTACATTAGTTGTTAGAGGTGTCTCTGTTTAAAAACGTTTTTGCAGGGAAATAAAGCGGCTATATTGTTGATAGTGTTGCCCAATCATCGATAAGTTCTATAATAAATATTATTATATCGATCGTTCTGTCAACTTTTAAGGTCAGCTTTCGATGGTTTATTTTTCCTTTATAGTATTTATGAGTGTCGCTCTCGTCGTTGGAGCTTACTGATCGTGTTTCTAATGTTACTCTGACTTATTGTAGGTACGTTTAGTTGGTGACCTTGAATGAATGAACGGACGAAGAAATGGATGAATGAATGATGGAAGAATGAATGGATTTATTGTATTGTTTGTGTTATAATTTAAAGGTGTCTTGTATTCTTAAAATATAATCATCTCAAGGATAAACGAATGAATGGAATAATAGGAAACCTTAATCGTCACATTACCCACCTCTTTTCTAAAGTCGGGTAAAAAACAACTACGTTGCGCCTACCAGTGTACCACAACCGAACCCTTTTGCAAGGCTGACCTCTTGACTATCTGAACCATGCAATAAATACGAGTAAGCAAGCGAACGCCGGACAAAAGAATTTTGTAGTCTTATCCGGTTTAGTAAGAAAATATAGGTACCTTAGGTATATATATATGGTTATCCACACCGTATCCGGTGACGGCGACTCCTAGAATGTTTAGTCCGGGTTGGTAGGGTGGCGAGCTCTACTGTGACTCGCAAAACCGAACTTTGGCTTAAAGGTCCGGTCGCACGAGCCACAGTAGAGTTGGCCAGCGGAATTATAGGTGTAGGTACTAAATGTTGGATCAGTGTTCTACGTAATTGAAGGCTTTAATTAAAGAAATGTGGTATACGAAGCTAAAGTGTCGTACGAATATCTACCAGGCAATAATTGACGCGTAATGGTCTAACTACACATCCGGGCCGTGTTCGGGACGTATGCGGAGTGTGTCAGGGAAAAAATATCATTCCATACATTTTCTATGGATTCGTTCACACACGTTGTTATCATGACGTATTGTTTTCCCTCCTGACAGGCCACGGCCCGGTCAAGTCCCGGGTACGGCCCGGACCTGTCTAGATAGACGCGTAACTCGTGACAATCAACATATACGGTAACCTTGCACATTAGTGCAATTAAAGTTTAGTTTTCTGGCCACTTTTGAAATATACTGGGTGTAACAGAAAGGGGGTATAACGCTGAAACACAGCGATAGTCCTCATGAAATTGAACAACTTTCCCCAAGGCACATGGGTTGTAACTCGAAAAAAAAAATTCGTCTCCCCATACAAAATGTCCGATTAGCTGATCGAGTAAGTATGGACGACCCAAAAATTTTTTTCGAGTTACGACCCATGTTCCTTGGGGAGAGTTGTTCATGTTTCTGTTTCATGAGGACTATCGCTGTGTTTCGGCTTTATACCTCCTTTCTGTTACACCCTGTAGATGGACATTGTATGGTGTAGAAAGATGAACATTTTTAAAGCCAGGTAACTCAAGTCTCGAAGATTATTCACCGCGAAGTATGTACATTATACCGGTATCGTAGTGTGCGAGCCTGCATTCAAATGTATGTGAGATACTTCGCGGTGACTAGTCTCCGAGACTTGAAGGATACTTGAATCACCTGAAACCAAATTTGTATGAGAAATACCAAACTTTCGACCACGACTAGTTCCAACTCACACCATGCTCGACGACGAGGCGCTAGTGTCGTAATTTAGTGTCGAATGAAAATTAGAGAATACGAGTAAAGACGAGTCACGTGACCCGACGCTGGCTCAGCGCTGTTTCAAGGTCGAGGTTTTTTCGGGAATCGCTAAGCTGTGCATATCGTTGGAAGAAGAGGCTAACACGACCGGCAACATTGCACAACAGTACGCAACATTCAGCTTGCAAGCCAAAAAAATGCACAAACTGAAATGCATTTATTTACATTTCCACGCAATGACAAACCGAAAACATTACTGCATCGGACAGCTTTAAAAAACCCTGAAAATTCATTAACCAAAATCAATTAAAGGATTAAACGGTGCGGTTCAAACGTGGCTATGAATAAAACATGGCTACCGCAATGTACCTGTATCTCTACTTTAAGTTGCATTATTATAATAACTAGAACGGTGAAGGAAAACATCGTGAGGAAACCTGCTTAATTGCATATACCAGAGAAAAAATTCGAAGATGTATGTGAAATACGGCAACCCGCACTTGGCCAACGTAGTGGGTTACGGCCTAATCACTCTCTGTATGAGAGTAGTCTCGTGCCCTTCGGTGGGGACCTATATGGGCTGATAACGAACGAACGAATAACTAGAACTAGATGCTTCCCGCGACTTCGTAGCATTTATCGTCATATCTTGGCAAAATAACCTAACCTCTTTATAAAAACAAACTCGACTGCGTTTAAAAATACATTTTTATTTATTTGGATGTACCTAGTGTCACTCTTACTGTAAATAGGAAGTTTAGGCTGTACGACGTACCTAAGAATTATACATACAAACATACTTTTGAAAAACATAACCCTCCTTCTGGTGTCGTCGGGTAAAAATCATGATTTCGTATTAATGTAGCGGCCTTGAGTACCTGATACGACATTACTTCTATTCCCTCTTTTATGCGTGTGTGGTCTGTGGTCTGCCTCTCTTCGGTTTTCCTTCTACTTTTCCTTTCTTGGGGGGCTTAACATACGTGCCGCGACAATTATCTCACGTCATGCTGTCCTTATCACATTTGAAAGTATGGACAGAGACGTAAGCGTTACAAACCCATGACAACGTCTTGTCACGGAGTGTATGCTAAGCTAGATGATGTCTTTTTTTATAAAGTCGTTAGTTTCGTTTTTAAGCTAAGCTTGATGATGTTTTTTTTTATAAAGTCGTTAGTCGTTAGTTTCGTTTTTACTTACAATCAAAATTTAAATAAAGAACCTGAGCAAACTCAGAGTAAAGTTAATATACTATACGTATAATGGGTGCGTCCATTCAATTAGTGAAAGTGCAGTTGGATGATTGGGCTCATATCGTGAATAGATATTGGATATTTTAACCGACTTTGTAAAAAGAGGAGGTTCTCATCATTGCCATCAGTTGTAGGCCGACCTTAGGACTTTTCCTCACTCGCGATGCGATCCTAGGCAACCGTCAAACCGCTAATGCATATTAAAGGTCTCTAGTGCGTAAGAAGCACTATACGCGCAGTAAACAAACAAAAAAGTACATTTTTACCCGATTGCGCCAGAAAGAGGGTTATGTTTTTCGAGAGTATGTATGTATATTCTTTAGTTTTTAAAATCATAATTTCCTACTTTGTATGATCTAAAAATTTTCTCAAATGAAATTCTAAATTCGAACACGTTCAAACTCACAGAATATAAAACGCTCATAAATAAATTCTTGCTGGAAAAACTGAAATCAGTTTTTACCGGTAAAAACTAGTTTGTAGAAACACAATGAACCACGATCGAAACTTTATTTGAATTGAGAACGGAATAGTTTTTTTTTTCCTTTGTAAAAGGAGTTTTCACTTCATAGACGTGCGGTGAGTCAGTTTGTTTTAAAGAAAACTGAGTTCAAACGCTTAAGTAAAAAAAAAACGGTTGAATTGAGAAACCGCCTTCTTTTTTTCGAGTCGGTTAAAATGGCGATTTCTTTTACTTTCTCGATTTTTTTTCTCGATAAAATTCGAGATTTGTTAAGGAAAGGTTAAGTTAAGAGTACCCTAAATTGACGTGCATGTAAGAGGCGACTGATGAATGTGGATGAAGCGAAGGAAGTGTGTTTGGATCGTAGCAAGTGAAGGGAAGTGGTGTCCGTCTACCCTGATGGATATGTATACCTAAGAAAGGCGTGATGGATATGTATACCTACGTATGATTTAACTCCTCCCAGCCCATTTATATACTTCTAATTTCGTACTGGTTCAATGCAAAAATCGCGTCCATCCGAGTTGACGCTGGGGCCCGAGAGTTAAACTTTAGAGTATATTTCTGCATCAAGCCGTCAACTAGGATATAATTTTTAACTATAGGTACCTGTATGTTTTTTCAATAATTCAACTTTTTTAAAATAACTCATCGATATATTCCCCAAGTTTACAATTTAAATAAAAGTATTACGAAATCATAAGGTAAAGCCATATGAATAGCCGTTTCGCGTCCCATATTTCAACGGCGAATGAACACTCATATACGCCCCGGGCCGTTTAGCTTTTTTTCCTCTTTTTTCCTTTACGTTCTGCGGTTTCAGAACGTCGTCCCAATTAGACTAGGCTTTGACAAATGATGCAGATAAGCACTGCATTACGAACGCACCCGCGCGTTCGAATTTCAATTTCGCGCGGGTTTTTGCGTTCTTTTGTTTTTTATTTGAAAATTGGTTTGTGATTAAAGAGGTTAGGTGAAAAAAGATTGTCAATTATTTTACTTATTTCAAAAGAGATTCTATTATAATCATCGATTTAAAAAGTTTGTTACGCTCTTATTTTATGGTCATAACTTGGGGAATACACGGTATCTTAAAATTATACAGCCAATGTGTGATTTTGATATCTAACCTACAATACTGTATGTTTCATTAAAATCTTTTCAGTGCTATTGCATGAACAAGTAACAAAAATCCCCACGAACATCCATCGGCACAAACACATTTATAAAATACTAGAGGCTGCCCGCGACTTCATACGCATTTACAGTCATATCTGAAAAAATAACACATGCCATATTAAAGTAATATAGCTTATGTGTTATTCTGATGTATAAGCTACAATATTGCCAAGTTTCATCAAAATCTGTTCAGTAGTTTTTTCGTGACGAAATAACAAACATCCATCGGCACAAACATTGACAAATTATAATATTTATTTATTTTATTGGAAAACCAACAGCTTCATTATATACATACATTAGAAAATTATAAATTAACAGACGAGCCAATTACATGTTTTCACAGATAGAAATATAATAAGAAGGCATCGTCAAAGCACTTATGCATTGATTGTTTGTATATTGCCTAATTGCCTAATTGTTATATTTCTTTACAACAGTCTTAAACTAATACACTAAGGTTAACAAAATGTTTGAATTAATTACATATCTGACACACACAGCCTATCAGCATTTTTGCAAGTTTACGCTTAAACGTAGGTATATTGCAATTGAATAGATCAATATCAATATCTTTGCTACGGTTGTTATTATTCCTACCAGCTCGACATAGATAACTATTCATTAGGACAAGATTATTCTCAGGGGTTCTAAAGATACAATAAATAAAGGAAATAAGTTCTATTGACAAAGCTTCCTAAAATCATAAGAAGACTGTAAAAAGTAAATATTATTTCATAAGATTTCATATTAAAAATCCTACATTATGAAATTTAATGTAAATGTAGAGTTAATAAAACATTGACGAGCCAGCTTCTTTGTCTCCGTTGAATTAAAAACTGGGGTTAGGGTTCTGTTGGGCTGAATTTCAAAGTCCTTTATTTTAGAGACGAGATTTTATATGTCCGAGAACACCTGAGATTACGTTCATGAAGGCTATCTTGGAACCATTTGCAAACTCTTTACTGCTAAAATGCAAGAACTAGCTTGTTTCTGACTGGTTGTCAGTTTGGCACTTTTATATTTGAGATGCTGTCATGTATGATGGATTCTATTTGGAATATCGGTCAAGAAGACACATGGCAAGACATAAACGCCCCTTCTGATGACTCGTCGTCATATATAATAATAATGAAAGTTAAAGTTTGACATTTTTGTTGAATTCAATCATAGGTACCGAAAAAAATCAGCCTTTCACGTCCCACTGAAGGTCACCCACCACAAAAGGTCCTTGCTCTCCATTCAATTTGATTAAACAGTTGAATTTGATGAACCATTTTTTAAACAATTTATTATCTATTTTTGCTAAATCTGGGCGCAATTGAAGTATCTATTTATTTAACAGTTTATTGTAAGATGATAGTACATAGAGACAGAAAAAAAGAAGTTATACAAAAGGTACAGCAAATTTCTAAAAGAAATTTCTTCCTGCAGACCCCACAGAGAGAGAAGTGATAGCAAGAAGGCAGGATAGTCACTTAACCTACAATAAATATATAAGTATTGTTAAGAAGAAAATCGGAACGTCGTCTCGACTGGCACAGCACTAGTTTGACTAAACCGGCACGCGCGGCACCGCACTAGCGTGGGGGCTGTCAAAGTGGATCGAGTTCGCGCGCTTTCGTACTTTTGTGAAAAGAGTGGATTAAAATTAGTTTACTGGATGATTGTATTTAATTTCGGTTCTAAAAGTATAAACCTACACATATATTGACACGCATTTCATTTCTATTCGCAAATATCTTTAAATTCTGTAGAAACTACAATATTGGCAAGTTTCATCAAAATCTGTTTCGTATTCGAGTTAAAACATTGACGACCTATAAATATAAGTAGATAGCATTTAAAGCCACAAAGAAACTACTCCATCCATCTATCTATCGACACAAACATTGACATTTATTAATATAAGTAGGTTACATCCTGTTCAAAAAAAGCTACAGGCCCCCTTTTCCACTTCAACTGACACACACTTGCGGTCGTTTTTTTCCCATCTTTAATTAGACGTCTACTGCGGTGTCTCAAACAAGGTCGGGGCATACAAATCGTTTTAATTTAGTTAAGAAGATTAACATCTTTTTCATTCGCATTCCTATTTAGCTTTTTTCTAGGTTAAGAGTTGTGTTTTAGCTGAGCTGTGAACTGGGTTTTAGTTTTAAAGGGTATCTAATGGTATCTACACACCAAAGCCGCCGGCATGCCGCCGGGCTAGGTCGGCGTGTTTACGTCGTACGAATGGTAGCTGTCAAAAAGCCGGCGGCTTTGGTGTGTAGACAGCATAATTAGGGTGGTTTAGGTTTAACTTAAGTATGCCATTACAGTCAGCTAGTGACGTCCCACTAATGGGTAAAGGCCTCTCTCTTTGCTCTCCATCCAGTTTTGCTGTGTGCCAGAATTTTAGGAGGCAATTCTTCACTGACCGAGTTGAAATCATATCATTATCTTTCCCTAGGTCTGCCGCGATATCGTTACCCCATTTTTCGGAAGCCAAATTATTGAAAATCAGCTGTTTTTTTTACAATTTAAAAGACCGATTTAATAAATAATAGGTAGAGTGCGTTTCACGAAAGATGTTTTTGGATATTTTTGGAACTAAATTTGACAGGTCTGTTTTCCCTATTTTCTGATATTTTCCCTGATATAAGGTAGAAACCCCCTTACTTAATCAAAATATACTTTTCACCCAACAGAAATACCTATAGGTAAATAGATATTTTTATCAAAATTATACCAACCTACTCGTGGAATGATCAGTACACCCGAAGTATGCAAGAAATAGTAAATGAAATATACTTAATATTGGTAAACTTTGTATTTATAAATGGCAACATTATCAATTTTGCCATGCCGTACAGCGCCGCGGCTAGGGGACTTCTTTCGTGAAATGGATTCCAGACTCGTTTTCGGTTTATTCCCATGTTTTGGGATGAAAGTTATTTAATTTTATAGCCAGATTTCGTATGCCAAAACTTCAATGTATTATTACAAAATAATGTAACAGATAACGATGTTTTAAATCAATCTAAATTCAAAAAGTCTTTTTTCTATCACATCAAAGTTGTAATGTGCTCAAAATCTCATTTGTCGTAGAGTAAAACAGACTTTTTCGTCGAAATTGACGATATTCTTATGATATCAAAATGCAATCTTCTTAAAAATTACTTTGGTAATGACAATATTGTAAAACTTAGATTCAAATTTAATGCGTTGGAAATAAAAGTTTTAAAATATGAATAATCGATTGAAAAGTTTTGAAATCGTACAAGTTTCAAAGGTCTTCACGCTTCTAAAAACAAGGTGATGTTTTATTATGCTGGTTTTTTTTTACTATATGTAGTAGAAATCAAGCCGTTCATATAAATTACCATGACATTTATTTCACCCTAAACCGACGGGCATGTATGAGGCGACTGATGAGTGTGGATGAAGCGAAAGAGGTATGTTTGGATCGAAGCAAGTGGAAGTAAGTGGTCTCTGCCTACCCCAATGGGAAGAGGCGTGACGGATATGTATGTGAGTATATTTATTTCAAATAAAAAAGTACTTAAACCTGCAGAAATTAGAAATAGATTTTTACAAATTATAGCTCAAAAGGATTTGCTGCCACTCCAAAATACGTCCAACATAAAAAGAAGAAGTAATTTCTAACATAACCTCTAAATCGTCGCAAATGCACAATCTGGGTTGCCTTTTTGTCTGAAATCGGATTTCGCCAGCTTGCCGCGATTCGAAACAGATTTCAATCCGGTAAATAGTAGCCCAAACCGGATTTGGACGGTGCCACTCGCAACCTGACGCCATTTTGTTTCATAACTCAACGACAAAATGGATTTCGGAATATCAGTTCTGAAAGTTGGGCGACAGTTTATTAGATGAAGTTTTGTCTTGATTTTGAATTTGGAAGTTGTGTTTTTTTTAAAAACATTTGCGTTTCTGCCCATCCTTGTACAATATTTTTGTTATAAATGGTGTCAAATATTACACGATAATAAAACAATTACCTACGTGTAATGGTAATCAAACTCATGACAAATACTGTTTATTCCACACAATATCTACAAAATTTTGTCAAATAAGAAGTAAAAAAAAAAGAACTCGATAATAATAAAGAAGCTATAAAAGAGCTAAACACACCGGATGCGTATGCCTTGCGTATGCGTAGGAACTGTCACCGTAATGTATGGAACTGTCACCGCTTGCGTAATGTAGACGTAGACGTTAGCGGTGACAGTTCGCAGAGGTACGCAAACGTCTAGGCATACGCATCCGGTGTGTTTTGGCCTTAAGTCAGAAAAAAATCTCTCTAGTCTCAACGTACTTACAAAAAATCAACACACACTTAAAAACAAAAGAAAACTCTTTATTACGATAAAACGACGAGACAAATTGAGAAATCTCTTATTCTTAGACGCTAAGCCTTCAAAATACGAAGTAAATTAGTTAGAAGTAACTTCGACGTAACTAATTACCTATTGTCTTGCTAATTGGCCTTTTTTCGGTAATTTAATCTGTCAATCTGGACATGACAGGGTTTTAAGGGGTTTAAAGAATACTGACTTAGTCCTTTAAGAGTTAATTACTTGAAGATTTTTAGGGATTTTTCTTGACTTTCTTTTTACAATGTTTGACCCGAAAGAACTGTTTTAGGCGCTCCCGCACTTGCGGGTTAAACGCGTGTTGCGGTTGAAATGCGGGCGCGATCGCATGAATAATTTTCTTACTGGTTCAACCGCGAGAAAACCATACATTTTCCTTTGATAAGTGGCAGATATTATACTATCTCTTGCATTTGAAATGTTTTTTTTTCGTTGTATATTCTATTTAATTAAGGTGTCTATATACCAAAGCCACTGGCCCGGCGGCACAACCCACCGGGCAAGGCCGGCGGCTTTACATCATACAAAAAGCAGCTGTCAAAAGCCGCCGACCTAGCAACCGGGTTGTGCCATCGGGCCGTTGGCTTTGGTTTGATAGACACCATTTATTATCAAAATAATCATATACAGGCAATCATTGTTATAGTATACTAGCGGTCGCCCGCAACTCCGTTTGCGGTATGTATCTGTATAGTACCATAAATATACTACTTCCAAACTATGCACCTATTTGGAGTATGGTTAGTTATTTATAACATAAATTAACTTTTTAAAGTTTACATCAAAGTCAAGAGAAAATATATGCGGGGGCGAAGCCCTTGTGTTATGATGAAAAAGTACAGAGAAAATAAGTGAGGGGGGCTAAGCCCCCCATCCATGTCAGAAATATACTGAGACACGATGTGCGGGGGCGAAGCTCCCCATCCATTACGGAAAGTTACCATGACGGAAAACTACAGATAAAATAAATGAGGGGGTAAAGTCATGACAGATATCCATGACAGAAATATAATGAGAATCGATGTTCGGTGGCGACGCTCCCCGTCTTTTACGAAAACTTGGAGAAAAAAAATGAGGGAAGCGAAGCCCTCCATTCATTTATGAAAATGACAGAAAACAGAAGAGCGGGGGCGAAGCCCCCCATGCATAACAGAACGGTACAGAGAAATGAAGTGAGGGGGGCGACGGCTCCCTATACATTACGGAAATGTACCTACAAAAAAAGAGGAGTTGAAATATTAATTGATGATGATTCATTGATTCATTCATTAATGGAAATTACAGCGAAAAGTATAACGGGGGCCAAGCCCCTATCCATTATAGGAAGATTCAGTAAAAAGACATTAGATTAGATGAGAAGCTTCACTCTCCGCTCGTCGCTTCTCTGTACTTTCTTTTAATAGATGTGAGGGCTTCGCCCTCCACCGTTCATTTCTCTGTACGTTCCAATAAATGGATGGGGGGCTTCGCCCCCTGCTCGTCTATTCTCTGTAATTTATTTTAAAAGAGGGGAGGGCTTCGCCCTCCGCAGCTCATTTTTCTGTACGATCCAACAAATGAATGGGGGCTTCGCCCCCTGTTCGTCTCTTCTTTGTAATTTCTTTTAAAAGGGGGGAGGGCTTCGCCCTCCACTGTTCATTTCTCTATACGTTCCATTAAATAGATGGGGGGCTTCGCCCCCTGCTCGTCTCTTCTCTTTAATTTCTTTTGATAGAGGGGAGGGCTTCGCCCTCCGCAATTAATTTCTCTGTACGTTCCAATAAATGGATGGCGGGCTTCGCCCCCTGCTCGTCTCTTCTCTGTAATTTATTTTAAAAGAGGGGAGGGCTTCGCCCTCCGCAGCTTATTTTTCTGTACGTTCCAATAAATAGATGGGGGGCTTCGCCCCATGCTTGTCTCTTCTCTTTAATTTCTTTTGATAGAGGGGAGGGCTTCGCCCTCTGCAGTTAATTTCTCTGTACGTTCCAATAAATGGATGGGGGGCTTCGCCCCCTGCTCGTCTCTTCTCTGTAATTTATTTTAAAAGAGGGGAGGGCTTCGCCCTCCGCAGCTTATTTTTCTGTACGTTCCAATAAATGAACGGGGGGCTTCGCCCCCTGCTCGTCTTTTCTCTGTAATTTCTTTTAAAAGGGGGAAGGGCTTCTCCCTCCACTGTTCATTTCTCTATACGTTCCGAAAAATAGATGGGGGGCTTCGCCCCATGTTCGTCTCTTCTCTTTAATTTCTTTTGATAGAGGGGAGGGCTTCGCCCTCCGCAGTTAATTTCTCTGTACGTTCCAATAAATGGATGGGGGCTTCGCCCCATGCTCGTCTCTTCTCTGTAATTTATTTTAAAAGAGGGGAGGGCTTCGCCCTCCGCAGCTCATTTTTCTGTACGTTCCAATAAATGAATGGGGGGCTTCGCCCCCTGCTCGTCTCTTCTCTGTAATTTCTTTTAAAAGGGGGGAGGGCTTCGCCCTCCACTGTTCATTTATCTATACGTTCCAATAAATAGATGGGGGGCGGCAGCCATCTTGAATTTAGATTTTGAATAGGGCACTGTATTCTATTTGTCAAGCCCTTTCATTTGGTACCCATATTAATAGGATTGAAAACAGTAAAAGTTTTCCGCCATTTTGTTGCGGCGGCCATCTTTAATTTAAATTTTGAAAAGTCCGCTGTATTCTACTCGTCAAGCCCTTTCATTTGACACCCATATTGATTGTATTGAAAACTAAAAAAGTTTTTCCGCCATTTTGTTGCGGCCGCCATCTTGAATTTAAATTTTGAAAAGTCTGTCGCTGTGTCAGTCGCTGTGTTCTACTCGTCAAGCCCTTTCATTTGATACCCATATAGATGAAATTAAAAATGAAAAAAAATTACACGCTATTTTTTGCTTAAAAATGGTTATTGTGGCAACACTGTAATAGTTGGACCTATAGTTTTATGGACTTTTATGCAGATATTTATGTCTTCATGAAAACTGTAGTACATCACTTTGCTCTAATATTAATAGTTTTCTCAGCAAACGCGATATTGTGATATTTTTTTATACGTTTTGCATACCTTGGGTTACATTATCGAATATTTGACACGGAACCCTAAATATTTTGACATTTTTATATAGCCTATGTTACTCAGGAAGAATGTAGCTTTCCAAAGGTGAAAGAATTTTTGAAATCGGTCCAGTAGTTTCGGAGCCTATTCATTACAAACATACAAACACACAAACATACAAAAATAGGTACAAATCTGTCCTCTTTATAATATTAGTATAGATATCGATTATGACTTATGTATTCCTTTACTAGCCAAAACAGTGAAACAATGGCGATTAAGGGATTTTAAACTCACTTTTTTATGACATATGTCACAAAATCGTACCGAAAACGTGGATGTATTGGCAGTCGAGATAAAAGTCTATTGTTTTCAACTTTTCACGCTAAGCCACGTACGCTTCATAAAATATAGAGTCACACAAATCCTTTTGTCGTCTCCACCATGAGGTGAAATAGTTTTATTTAGAAACTTTATAAAGAACATCATGGAAAGAAAAGTAGAAGATAAATGAAAGAGAGGGATCACGAAGGACTTACATAGATCAAATAAAATAGGTATTAATAGAAGTTGTATCGTATCAGGTGCTCAAACGGACGGCGGAGAATGGAGCAGAGTATAGCATTGACTCTACCGACCAGAGCAACGCTCTTTAATAAGTAGGCATTTTTCCTATTTAAAAAGTAAACAAAATAAAAATTAGGACATAAAATACAGAAAGGCCGACAGGAACTTTGAAGTGGTCTCAGCAGAGTGTCATGTCAGCTGTTATGTCATTGGTTACCACGATACAAGACGGTGATTTTCATAAAATAAAAAAATAAATAACTTTGAGACAGTAGTAAATTTTCAATCAATTTTTAGGGATTTTTAATTAAACTTAAGCGTTCACATTTTGAAATCCAATATGAAGAAGTTTATTTTATCACTTTCTGGCCTAACGCATCCTAACAACATTTTGGCTTAGCTTACTTGTATTTTACTGACATTTGTGTTCGTATTGAACAAAATACCCTAAGTAGTGCTACGAATGACAAAACCCGAACGAATCGTAGCATGAAGTGAATTCAGTCTCACCACGTTCCGTACACTGTGTTACAGCATTTTATATTCCACTCCAATATTTTCCAGCATAATCGAGGCTTGAAATAGTTTGTCAAATGTCTTCATTTGTTTCTTAGAACGGTTTTAAACTACGTCCTATTCGAATTTGACTCGATATTTCTTTGGTAATTTAATCCACTTTACTCGTATTCTGATTTTTTATTTATTTTTGTGATATAAAAAATCAATAAAACATCAATCCAACTACTTTTAAGTGGCAAGTGTTCTCTACCAGATATTATCGGAACCGGCCGAAAATATTGTTTATTAATGAAATGAAATGATCATTTGAAATGAAATGAAAATGAAATGATCATTTAATCCTGTAGGTTTTGACAACACTTAGGACGGGTCATTTTTTAAAGTTAATGCTAGATTCGCAAAAGTGCAGTTTTCCCCAGAGAAGAACCTAGCAAGAAACTCTGTAGGGTTGCTCTTTTCAATTTAAGTTTTACAAATCTCAGGCATAAACACAAACATATACCTAATAAAATTAATATTTCAAAAGAGCTATCCATAAATAAAAATTTGACCCCGCAATATCCAGGAAAAGTAAGGTAATAAATGGGAAACAGAGAAGTGAAAGGCTTAGTTTCATAGGATCCGCATGACATGACCGGCCATCACAGCAGCACCTTCACACAGGTCTCAACGCATGTGCCAGCCATCAACCCCTTCCACATATTTTAGGGAAGTAGGAGACCCGACACACAGCGCCACCACTGCAACGGCGTAAGCGAGCATGACATGTCACACGTTTCGCCTTATTCATAAAAAAATCTTAGCTATTACAGATACCATACCTACCAAGATACTGCAGAGGCAACATTTTTAATACACAATAACATTCATATACTTAATTTAAGGAATGTAAGAAATTCACAATTGTATAAGTATGAACAGTTATGCCGTATAAAGAAAGCTCGATAGAAGAGCAGGTCAATCCCATGGATTTGAGTCATCTAAATAATCGTTAATTTTATAATATCCCTTTTTGCTAAGGTTTTGTTTAACAATAACCTTGAATTTATTAAGGGGTAGTTCGCGTATACTGGTAGGGATCTTGTTGTAAAAGCGTATACATTGACCTACAAACGACTTATTTACTTTGTTTAGTCGACTAGCATGGGGCAATAATTTATCCCTATTTCTAGTATTAACAGTATGTATATCACTTAGTTGTTTAAATTGATGTATATTTTTTTGTGTAAACATTACATTAGTGAAGATGTATTGCGATGCTAGTGTTAATATGTCAATATCTTTAAAAACATCCCTAAGAGATTCCCTGGGACCTAGTTTATAAATCGATCGAATAGCTCGCTTCTGCAGGACAAAGATGCGCTCAGAGTCGGCGGCATGACCCCACAGCAGAATGCCGTAGGACATAAGACTATGGAAGTAGCTGAAATAAACTAGTCTGGCAGTTTGAACATCTGTCAGGTTTCTTATTTTTTTAACTGCATAAGCTGCAGAACTGAGCTTATCCGCTAACTTGTCAATATGGGGGCCCCATTGTAATTTAGAATCCAGAGTAATACCAAGGAATATGGTTGTTTCCACAAGACACAAACTCTGTCCCTTCATCTTAATATCTGTAGTTACTTGTCCAACATTGGGCAAAGTAAATTTAATACATTTAGTTTTCTTTTCATTGAGCACTAGATTATTGGCAGTAAACCACTCGACTACTTTATTGATAGCATTGTTTACGTCGTCATATAAATTCTGTTGTCGTCTAACTTTAAAAAGTAAAGAAGTATCATCAGCAAACAATACTATATCATGACTGTTATTTACAAGACTTGGCATTATCTTGTTTATGTAGAGGTATGACATTAGGGCTAAAACATAAATTCACGACACGACGCGACGCGACACGGATTCGTATGACGTCGCATCGTGAAAATCCACGACGTCGTGTGGCGTCGTGTCGCGTCGCGTCGTGTCGTATCGTTTTACGACGCACGACGTCGTTTCGTGAATTTATGTTTTAGCCCTTACATTTTTTCTATCCAAAAATTATGCGTGAAATTATTGTTGACTGCGTGTTACTTACCTACTTACTACTACTACTGTGCTAGCACTATCTGCGATAACGTATAACATCATCTATTAGATATGTATGTTTGTATGTGTGTAACAAATAACAATCCAAACTTAAAGAAATAACACGATTTCCGACAAAAGACTGAAGACGGCGTCTTTAGACACACACAGTCTTTGAATAGAAAGCGTCTTTATTTGAGATTGAACTCTACCTAAAAGGCAAAAGATCGAGGTTATGCTACGATGACTAGGGGCTTGGGATTTTAAAAATGATAAAATTAAAATTATATACTATTGTTTTGACAATTATCTTATTAATCTTTAAATGTCTTTAATTAATAAAAATAGGTAAAAAAACTTTTTAAGTTAAACGGTTTTATGTTAAACATACATTGCAATTTTTAAGATAAATGTACTAAAAACCAAAAAATAATAAAATAGATACAGTCGTGGAAATTATAAACATATGCATAGACTAGACTAAAATAAAACCGTGGGGCACGTCAATTGTCTACAAATTATCGACTTAATGTGCGATAGAAGAATCGTTTAATTCGTCGTTAGGCAGTTGGCCCGCAGACGGTGAGGAAATTACTTATGTACTATTTTCTTGCTCATGGAAATTCCAATAGTTATACACTCCATGTAAATAAAAGAGATGTTTCAAATAGTTTATCGTTGGATATTCACACTGCTGGCTGGCGAAGAATCGTTTCACTGCTCGTAGTTTGTCTTTAATCGACAAAACATATGATAAAAGTACTACTCGCTCAACACTATGAAACCCTAAAACTCGCTTATAATCGAGCTTGCTAGCTTGTTTCCACATTCTAGCCCTACTTATCACACGTCCATCGTTGTCGGTTGAACAATTGCCTTTTTATAGTGTAACATTACAAAACAAACATTTTAATCAACCATTGTAGACAATTGACGTGCCCCACGGTTTTATTTTAGTCTAGTCTATGCATATGTTTATAATTTCCACGACTGTATCTATTTTATTATTTTTTGGTTTTTAGTACATTTATCTTAAAAATTGCAATGTATGTTTAACATAAAACCGTTTAACTTAAAAAGTTTTTTTACCTATTTTTATTTTCTAGTTTTTAGTTTTTGTTTCGCATTCTGTTTAATTCATTTAGTGCTTCATTATTGCAAGGTTTCTTGCCCGTTAGTTTATTGCAGTCCAACTCCTCTATACGTAGTCCCTGCAAAGATCTTACTCTACAAAGAGCCACGTAGGCTCGACCTTCTTCAAACAGTTTCGCACCTAAGTATACGACTGCGTGATCCACAGTGCTGCCCTGCATAAATCTTGACTTGGGTGGTGGATTCAGGCTGGATTAATCAGATACCTAAATTACAGATTCAATTTCTAAATTTAAATCTTATTATTATACGCCATTTAGTGGCTGCGCCCATCTTAAATATTGAGGTTGTATAGTGCACTGTATTCTTCTTGGCAAGCCCTTTTATTTGATACCCATATTGGTGGGATTGATAAAAAATTGTTATCAGCCATTTGGTAGCGGCGGCCATCTTAGATTTCAATTTTGCATAGTAAATTGTATTCTACTTGTTGAGACCTTTCATTTGATACCCATATTGATGGGATTGATAAAACCTAAGTTATCCGCCATTTTGTAGCGGCCGCCATCTTGGATTTTAATTTTATATAGTATATTGTATTCTACTGGTTGAGCACTTTCATTTGATACCCATATTGATGGGATTGATAAAACCTAAGTTATCCGCCATTTTGTAGCGGCCGCCATCTTGGATTTTAATTTTATATAGTACATTGTATTCTACTGGTTGAGCACTTTCATTTGATACCCATATTGATGGGATTGATAAAACCTAAGTTATCCGCCATTTTGTAGCGGCCGCCATCTTGGATTTTAATTTTATATAGTACATTGTATTCTACTGGTTGAGCACTTTCATTTGATACCCATATTGATGGGATTGATAAAACCTAAGTTATCCGCCATTTTGTAGCGGCCGCCATCTTGGATTTTAATTTTATATAGTACATTGTATTCTACTGGTTGAGCACTTTCATTTGATACCCATATTGATGGGATTGATAAAACCTACGTTATCCGCCATTTTGTAGCGGCCGCCATCTTGGATTTCAATATTTTATAGTACTTATATTGTATTCTGCTTGTTGAGCCCTTTCATTTGATACCCATATTGATGGGATTAATAAAACCTAAATTATCCGCCATTTTGTAGCGGCGGCCATCTTGAATTTATAATGATAATGAATAAACATAATTGTATTGTCACCAAAATCCAAAGTGTATACAAAATTTCAGATTAATCGGTTGACAGGAAGAGGGTGAAATTTGAATTACTAAATTTGACCCAAGAATAAAAAATAAAACAAACGGGGTGAGCTAAATAAAACCGTTTAAAAAAAAAAAATGATTACATTTGTGCTTCCTCCATATGACGATTTTTCGCGACATAGCACTTTTTCACTCAGGATTTCACGTCGCGATGTCAGAATATTTGTAATTATTTCACGCAAAAATCTCTTAACGGATTTTGATGAAACTTTACAATATTGTAGTTTGCAGACCAGATTAACATAAAGGTTATTAATTTAAGATATAACATGCTTTCAAGATATGAAAAAATTGGTTCGAAATCGCAGCCTCTACAGAGATTTCACACTTCATCCGATCCGATAAAGTAACCATAATGGTATCTACACGATAAATCCACCGGCTTTTTTGACAGCTGCCATTCGTATGACACAAGGCCGCCGGCTTTGGTGTGTAGATAGCATAACATAGTTCTCATATCTATACTATAAATCTTGGATCGGAATCGGATCGGATGTAGTGCGTAACCATTC
Organism: Anarsia innoxiella; assembly: GCA_947563765.1. Taxonomy (NCBI): domain Eukaryota; kingdom Metazoa; phylum Arthropoda; class Insecta; order Lepidoptera; family Gelechiidae; genus Anarsia; species Anarsia innoxiella. Next base: position 8,475,082 of record OX387401.1, on the reverse strand, counting down.
TTAGTTCATAAGTCTGTTTTCCTAACTTTACCAAAGTTCAAACTTACACCACCGTATCTCCAGGTCAAAAGAAGACGTTTCTGAGGAAGCGCATCTATTGAAAGTCCCAGAGATAGCAGGAACTTGAAGCAAATGCATTCACTAGATTAAAACGAAGCACTCCTCTATACTGTTCAAACTTTCTATGAGATAACTTCCTTTGCTATCTTAAGGTAGTGCAGTTTGCAGTAATTGCATAAGTTTTTTGTTAGGAATATTGCTTTGGAAATTGTAGGGACTTTTGTAAAAAAAAGAAAGAAAAAAATTATTATAGAAACATGCTGTACCTTTTGTTTAACTTCTCTTTTTTTTCTGTCTCTGTACTATCATCTTACAATAAACTGTTAAATAAATGAATAAATAAAAAATAATAGACACGATTTGTAAGCGTCTGTCGTCACATCTTGTATTTCCATGACTTCTCAAAATTATGAATATAGCCTGTGTAAATTCTGATGTGTAATGCTATCTACACACCAAAGCCGCCAGCATGCCGCCGAGCTAGGCCGGCGGCATTACATCATACGAATGGCAGCTGTCAAAAAAGCCGGCGGCTTTGGTGTGTAGATACCATAAGCTAGGGCCCTGTGCCGAAGGTTTCTTGCCGTCTTCTTCCTCTCGGCTATACAGGTAGTGAACCGGCAGTAGTTTTAGATAAAAAAAAGTGACATCAAAAAAGTGTAATGAATTTTGCCTATTTTTGAATAAAACACTTTTCATTTTCATTACAATAATATTGTATCTCAAAATAATAAAGCCTGTGCCAGAATATTATGATTTATAAGCTACAATATTGTACGTAGTTTCATTAAAACCTTTTCTAAATACAATATACAGTCTTATTTTTAAAAATACAAATATAACTTGACAACATATCCAATACAAAACTAATCTATTTGTTAATAAAAAATATTTTTCGTAAAAAATCAAACCGAATACATATTTGTAAACACAAATAAAACTTGACAACATAATATTAATCGAAAACTTTTTCATAATTTTACTGTTTAAAATATATATTTTCTAACACTAATGCTGACTACACACCAAAGCCGCCGGCTTTTTTGACAGCGGCCATTCGTATGACGTAAAGCCGCCGGCCTAGCTCAGCGGCATGCCGGCGGCTTTGGTGTGTAGATAGCATATAAGCGCTAATAATCACATTAAAACCTAACGACAAAAACTAAATAAACAGTAAACAAAAATTTATTCGTATTTTTAATATTTCACTTGCAATGCTCGTGATATTTTTATAGGGCAATTTATTTTTATAACATAAATGAAAAATAAGGGTAATGTCCCTAGGGTGATTTTTATTTTGATAACAACCATCTGTTAAGAGATATATAGCTGTGTTTTTGTCAAGTTATTTTTGGTGTTGAGTTCGCTTACTTATTGGCGAAAATAGTGCTGCTTTTGTTTTGTTTATTCTTCTACTAACAGTCGCGCTTGTGACTGCGTACTCATTTATCGTTATGTCTTGGGAAACTTACACAATATATTAATATTTAATACTACAGCATTTAATGATTTTTTTTGTATTATTCGACGATGATATATTTTTGTGTTATTCTGATGAATAAGCTATTAAAAGTATAATTATAAAAGTTCAGTGGTTATTGATGTGGCATTAAGCCAATATTTGATGACAGTAGATATACCTTAAAGTGACATATTTGAGGTGACTGATGAATGTGGATGAAGCGAAAGAGGTGTGTTTGGATTGTAGCAAGTGGAGCGAAGTGGTCTTTACTTTCCACGATTGGAGCAAGGCATAATAGGTGTATATGTAGTGGTTCGAGAGCTTTATTTCTTTGTTAATTTTTATCGAATTAAAAATTAAATAATAGAGTTTTAATCAGTCATGAAAACTTAAAGTTTTCTCACATCTAACATATTGTAAGTCTTAGCAACAATACCAAATGTATCACACATGTTTTGAACGAAGACAAATTAGTCCCAGACGAAGAAGATTAAAATGATAAATTCTCATACGTTTACACTCATAAATAACAAAGTTTCTTTATAGCTGTATTGTACCTTGCTATATGAACCTTAAAGATCGTTTTTGTACAAGTGCGTACAGAAAACTAAATGTCGCTATCGGCATATTTTGGGTTCAGTCGGGTTATTTAGCTATGTAGTTTTGATTATGAACGAGAGGCATTACGTGTAAATCCCTAGAATTGTAAAATACAGAAGGAATAAAGATAACTACTAAAGAAATAAAATTTTGGCGATGTTTGTGCCTATGCAAGAATGCAATGATGTTTGTTACTCTTTCAAGATAAAACCGCTAAAAAGATTTAAATGAAACTTTACAAAATTGTAGCTTGCATATCATAATAAGATGCTTAATATTTATTTATTTATTTTATATAAGGTCAACCCACAATTGTTTACATTATTAACACAATTCACTTATAAATATTACTTACTTGCTAAATGTAACAATTACTTATGGGTAAACTCCGCATGCATAATTGTAGTTACATCAATAACAAAAAGAAAAAGTGGGTAACATGAAATATGGTATGTCGTAGTAAGATTATTAAATCCGATTTTCTAAACATGCCTAATTTGCTCAGTTTTCTAATATAGTTTTATAAATTTTGTTTTTGGAATCACTGTGAATGTCAATACTTGTGCCAGTTCATTATCATGCATATTCATTGATATTGAGTAAATTTTTCAACAAATGACGAAGACTGCTTTTGTAGTCGACGCCAGCTTTAAGTATACGCAGAATACATAAATAATGTTTAATAAGTAGATATAAACATTGTCATCACGACAGTACATAAATTTTGACAATGCAAACTTTTCTTGTAGCGCCATACATAGTTTTCTTTGTTGGAAACTTTTGTCATTAATTTTAAAGTTCGAATGCAGACGTGTCAAACAGCCTTCAAAGAAATATGCTATCTTTATTGTACGAGATGTGTCAATAACTTTTACATTGTACTTGTAAAGGCTTTTGTTTTTTATTTTTAACACGTTGGCGCGCAGTACCGGCTAAATCCGTGAAATTGAGACTCAAAATAGCACGGTGCGATCCTTACTCTAGTTGTATTGGGCTTATGATCATTACTACGGTCACTCCAGCTTAGTTTCCATAAAAAAATCACTTAGGCCACGCCCACTTCTTTTCTAAAAACACCCTTTTGTTGCTATTGTCAAAATAATTAATAAAAAAAACTGTCAAAATCAAATGTGTGTTCATTTGAACCATAAGCCCATACTCACACATCATCACTACGGTAATGAAAGTAAATAGATGTATGGGACTTTGTCCGAAGAGTGCGCCAGTGCGTCGTTGCTGCGATAAATGCTATAGCTGTTATTATTGTTATATATTTGTATAGTGTTTTGATGTATCATAAAATAAACAGTACAGAATCGATAATTTCTACTGCCAAAGTACGAAAAACTACCGCGTGCTAACGTGTTAAGTTTTTTTATTCGACTTTTATGATGTCTGCGTAGATTTTTGTGACGAAATGTCATGAATGATCAGTTTCTGTCAAACCTTCTGAAACATTGCATAAAAGAGATTCAATCGTCAAACCACCGCTGCGATTTATCCATTAATATCTACCTTCGAGAAGAAACAACGCAACTTACACGCTCGAGGAACACACGCGTCTATATGTAGAACGAGCGATACGCCTTTCTCCAACTAAACTAAAAAAAATATATTGAAATAAACATTGAATTAGTCTGTATTTTCCTTTAAAAAAATTACCTATTTCAGTAATGGTGCTAAAAATATCCTACTAATATTATAAATGTCAATGTTTGTGCCGATTGATGGATGGAAGTTTGTTACTCTTTCACGCAAAAAGTACTGAACAGATTTTGATGAAACTTGGCAATATTGTAGCTTATGCCTCAGAATAACAAATAGGTTGTATCATTTTAAGTAATCGTGATTATTCTCCTAGATATGAAAATAAATGCGTACGAGGTCGCGGGTAGCGTCTAGTAAGTTATATTTAAGGCCCAAATATTTAAAATATATAATAATATCTCAGTTATTCCTTAATTTTAATGAAATATTTTTCCTGCTTTTACTTCAAACACGGGTAAAGTAGGCGTAGTATAAATATAGCTCAAAAAGTATGGTTTTCAACAGATTCTCACTTTTAGAATGAGTGAGGTATTTTTGTTGCTTGCTCGCAATTTTGTAGCGAAACTATTTTAGGCGAAATCATACAGTGTATAACGGATAGAAAATTGTAATACATAATAAATATTTTATTTACGTTATATGGACCATATATTAGTTAAGGTCTATCTACACAGATCCGGGACGTGTCTGGGCCGTGGGCCTTCAGAAGGGAAAACAATACGTTGTCATGACAACGGGTCCGGGCCGTGCCCGGGACGTGTCAGAGAAAAATATCATTCCTAACATTTTCTTTGGATTCGTTCACACGCGTTGTCATGACGACGTATTGTTTTGCCTCCTAACGGGCCACGGCCCGGTCACGTTCCGAGCACGGCCCGGATCTGTGTAGATAGATCTTAAACCGACGTGCACGTATGAGGCGACTATTGAATGCGGATTAAGTGACAGAAGTGTGTCTGAATGGTAGTAAGTGGAGGGAAGTTGTATCTGCCTACCCCGATGGGAAAGAGGCGTGATAGATAGAATGTATGTTTGTATTTATAAAGTAAATAATAATTATTTATTTCAGATTTATATTACATCCATATTTGTTAGTAGTACAGAATCTTATAACCTAGTGTTAGTTTAAGTTTAAATTAAAAATAATAAATAGCCGGACCATCAGACCGTGTGCAGGCGAATCCAGCGAGCCAAGATCGGTGAATCCCATCGACCCGCTAATGTGCGATGAATGGTGTTGGGGCTGCCGCGCACACGTCACACGACGCATCATTGACGCGTATCTCTTGCGCACGATAGTTTCAGCCGCAGCAAACATTGCGGACGCGCTACAGTAGCGTGGCAATCCCATCAGCACCCGAAACGCATTATTATACTCCACACGCAGATCGCTGTATGCCCGCTGCGTGTAGTCGGCCCATAGGCTGCAGGTGTAGAATGACTGACAATAAGCTCTAAATAGCGTAGTCTTAACCTGCGGCGTTAATATAAGTAATGATAAATCTAAATCAATTCTTTATATTTTAACCTTAATAAAATTACAAACAAACATCCTTATTTATTAAATTTGTAATATCGCAGAAATATCCAATTATTTGCGCCAATTATTTATAAAATATCATTCAATTATTATTATAATTGGATTAAGAGTAATTCAATATTCAAATGTAGGTAAATGTCAATTACTTATGTCTGCATACATTACATAATATCATATAATAAGAAAAATATAAAGCATTTCGGTTTCATTTTCGCTCGTTTTGGATTTTATAAGTAAGCTTCAGTGTCAGAACATTTTGTATGAATTTATTCACAATTATCGGGTGACTCTGAGTGACCTCTGAGTTTATTTCTCATGTACGGATCAATTTATTCGATTACCACTTGCTAACGGTGAAGGAAAACATCGTGAGGAAACCTGCATACACTAGAGAAGAAATTCGAAGGTGTATGTGAAATCCGCCAACCCGCACTTGGCCAGCGTGGTGGATTACGGCCTAATCACTCTCTGTATGAGAGTAGGCTCGTGCCCCTCGGTGGGGACATATATGGGCTGCTATACTACTACTATCGGGTGACGGCACTCATACTTTTACTGAATAGTCCTTTGATAAGTAGAAAAAAATAAAATTATATTGACTTTCGTTATGTATCAATTTGATACTAATTACTGTGTTGCAAAAACCACCATTTTTTGCAATGCTCCGCAATAGATGCGCCAAATCCGCCATTTTGCAAATTTTTGACAGTCAACAGATGGACGGTTAGGTACTACTCTATCTACTCTACACACCAAAGCCTAAAACTACTTAATAGATTTTATAACTTGCATATGAAAATAACAAATCGTCGACGATACTGCAAAACCGCTGATGTACCATATGCAATACCGCGTAAATACAAGGAATAGCGAAATTGAAATTAGCGCGCCGCGGTAACATGGATAATATATCATTTGCTCCCGCCTGAACTGTCTCCTAAAATTTTTTTTCAGGTTGTAGTTACGCAGTATTGCAAATTGTAGATTAGCGGTTTTGCAGTATCACCGACGAAATAGTCTATATTATTTTTAAATAGCATGTAAGTTTTGCAATATTTTATACGAAGTCGCGAACAGCTCAAATAGGACAATACGCAAAACAACGTTTTTAATTATGCCGTGTCCGAGCGCCAAAACTCCTTTTCACTTATGGTATCTACACACCAAAGCCGCCGGCTTTTTTTGACAGCTGCCATTCTTATGACGTAAAGCCGCCAGCTAAGCCCGGCGGCATGCCGGCGGCTTTGGTGTGTAGATAGCATTATATCTATGTTATTGAAAACTTATTACAATTTTATTAACATCTTCCAATCTGTAACACCCAGTATGGATATTTACACCTGTGCCTATACTTAGATGAGAGTCAGTCATGCAAGGTGAGAATTTACGTAGATGGAACTACTTATTGGATATGTGGGTGGTTGTTATTGAGTAACATTATATTTTGCTAACCAATTGGCAAGGACGTTCTTTAACTCTTATTCATTCATTATTTTGGGTTATTTTTCAATGCACAGTTTTTTCGCTTTATCTACATTCATTAGTCGCTTCATATAGGGCCAAAACATAAATTCGCGACACGACACGACGTCGCATCATGAAAATCCACGACGTCGTGTCGCGTCGTGTCTTGTCGCGTCGCGTCGCGTCGTGTTGCGTCGTGTCGTGTCGCGTCGAGTGAATTTATGTTTTAGCCCATACGTCGGAGCGATGGAAGTGTTTTTGGATTTCAGCAAATGGAGGGATGTGATCTCTGTCTACCCCGTTGAGAAAGAGTCGAAGTTAAAGTTCCTCATGACGTCACACCTAAGTACAATTTTAACCTAGAATTGATGTCAAAACCCCCTACTCCGTAACTTTGATGCTCTATATCTTTGTACTTTTATTTATGTGTTTGATCAGGTAAAAAAAAAATACAATATTTGTTTATAACCTAAAAGACGGATTAAACATAGAGCCATTTTTTTTAATACAAGCATCATCCCTTTTAAAACTATAGACGAGTGAGAAAACTTCAATTGACGCATCTTTGTTCTTTTTGCTTTTTTAACATTTTTCTTTCTCTTTTCTTCTTTACGCAACCCTCGCTAGTTGCGTTCCTAAGCCCAAATTGATTTTCACTTTTCTATAACGACTCATACATCCAAAACTGGGTGATTTAATAAGGACTGTGTCAATTTCCATTATAGCCGGTAGACACTCAAATTTCCATACAGTTAAGGGCCAGTTGCGATTGGCTAACATTCTCAAGGGGAGTAATGTGTTTGCTCTCCTTGTAGGGTGTCAAGCAGATCGGGATGTTTCGGGACAAAAGAAGTGACAAGAGGAATGATTAATGAAAACATATCTAAGCTTTTTCTCAGCAATTTGCTTCGTATTAAATAATTTAAAAAAAGACATTTATTCACAGCTAGCCCAATAGGTAAACATGAGTCAGTGTCTTAAGCTATGAAATGGCTTAGGTTAGCACAACGCTGATTTTCAGCCATCGCCTACGAGATAAAGAAGAAAACATAGTGTAAATTTCATTGTAATGTCCCATTTACACCTCAACTTATACTCACCCTACTCCGCCCATTGAATTGGCTATCGAAAAGGTTGTTAAGAGCTCCACACGATGCTGTTTATGTTAGGAATGGCTTTTCAAAAGTGTTGAACGTTTTAAACTAATGCTTTATATTGAAGGTTTCCTTAAGTTCTGTGGATTCTAAACTATTTTCTTAACTGACAAAGAAAATTCTTAGAGCAAAAGTATATTTTCTTTTTTTATTATCTTATTTCGTCCCACTGCTGGGCAAAAGGATCTTCCATGCTTCTCCAAAGATTCTCATTACTATAAGAATTATTTTTAACCGACTTCAAAGTAAAAATAATAATCAAATCAAAAGAAAGGAGAAGCATGGAATCCAATTCGGATGGTTTTTTTTTCAATTTGTATTTTGTATTTCTAGAGACTCTCTGCGGCTAACTTTACTTGTTAAGTATTAATTAGGTACTTTTACTTACACATTGTATTTACTTTTATAACAATAAAATTGTTGCACATCAACTTAACCAAATAAACATCAAAATGAATTTAATTCTCGTAACAAATTAAACAGTTTCACCAAACAGCTAACGTAAAACGTTTGAATAAAACTCAAATACTTCACAAAATTGCTTCCTCGTTGCTTTTGCAAGATTTATAGCATTTTAAATATCGAGTAACGTTCTAAAATGCAAAGGAAAGCTCTTTGTAAACTCTTAGATTTTTACTTCCTACTAATATTATAAATGTCAATGTTTGTGCCGTCGATGGATGGATGGAGGGATGCATGGATGGATGGATGGATAGATGCATGGATGGATGGATAGATGCATGGATGGATGGATAGAAGGATGGATGGATGGATAGATGCATGGATGGATGGATAGATGCATGGATGGATGGATAGAAGGATGGATGGATGGATAAATGCATGGATGGATGGATAGATGCATGGATGGATGGATAGAAGGATGGATGGATGGATAGATGCATGGATGGATGGATAGATGCATGGATGGATGGATAGATGCATGGATGGATGGATAGATGCATGGATGGATGGATAGATGCATGGATGGATGGATAGATGCATGGATGGATGGATAGATGCATGGATGGATGGATAGATGCATGGATGGATGGATAGATGCATGGATGGATGGATAGATGCATGGATGGATGGATAGATGCATGGATGGATGGATAGATGCATGGATGGATGGATAGATGCATGGATGGATGGATAGATGCATGGATGGATGGATAGATGCATGGATGGATGGATAGATGCATGGATGGATGGATAGATGCATGGATGGATGGATAGATGCATGGATGGATGGATAGATGCATGGATGGATGGATAGATGCATGGATGGATGGATAGATGCATGGATGGATGGATAGATGCATGGATGGATGGATAGATGCATGGATGGATGGATAGATGCATGGATGGATGGATAGATGCATGGATGGATGGATAGATGCATGGATGGATGGATAGATGCATGGATGGATGGATAGATGCATGGATGGATGGATAGAAGGATGGATGGAAAGATGGATGTGAGGATGTTTGCTACGTGAAAACTACTCAACAGATTTTGGAGAAACTTTGCAGTATTGTAGCTTGCACATCATAATAACAAATAGGCTATGTTATTTTAAGATAATATTATTGTTTTTCTAAGATATAACAGTAAATGCGATTACATACTGACTGACAAACATCCTCACATACCACAAATACATCGGCACAAACGTTGACATTTATAATATAAGTACTTGTTTAGGGTTTCACGAGTTATTGGTGATTTGTAATTTATTCCATTGGCACGTTTAAAGCACTCGTATTTTTTTTTCAACACTCTTTCTATATTGTAAATACTTTATGTACATACCTTTTGATCTTTGAACAGTAAAATATTGATACCTCTGAAGTTTGTAAGAAGTATTTTTTTTCTAAACATGCTATTATTTAAAGACATTATGTTGTGATGTTGGGTAGATTTGTTAGGCAACAGATTCTTCCGACTGGTTGATTAAGATACGTTAATATTATTTGCAAATTCAACATTTATGAGATTCGTCTCTCAATTCCTCTTATTAAAAATCGCACGACTGTACCCTTAACCGGCGTGCATGTATGAGGCGACTGATGAATGTGGATGAAGCGAAAGGTGTGTTTGGATCGAAGCAAGTGAAGGGTAGGCTCAGTTTCATGAGGGCTATCGCTGTGTTTCGTCATTATACCCCCTTTCTGTTACACTCTGTATAACCCAGCCTTCAGATGAACGTCTGTTAACATTTTAACTTTCATAACAACGGCATTGATTTGCATTTTGACGGTAATAGTATTTTGTCCGTGCATTAAAGTTATAAACACATCCCATAACTTTCATCGCAAGAATATAAATAAACACACAGTTATTTAAATCTCACGTCAAGCTAAAACAAACTCAAACTTTATATAATTACAGCTCATCACAACTTACGTACTTATTATCAGTTCGTGGGATCTCATTACGAACCATATCTTGTGAATCTCGAGTGAGTGACACGTCATCATCCTTATAGTCTGTGGGTAAGGCTTAGGTGCTTTTATAATTGACGATGTTTTGCAGTTATGGTTTAGTTAGATAATACAGAGCCCACGACTTCGTCATACCTTGGGAAAAAATAATGGTATCTATTAGTTTGAGAAAACACTAATAAAACCAGAGAAATCCAAGACACACATTTATTGAGCTAAGGAGCAAGACAAAGAGTGGCCTGTCAAACAAACGTCATTATTCCCGCCTTAATATATCTTATGCAATGACAAGTTACAAAAGTGCGTTCAAATACACAATAGTATCTAAAAACAATATAGCTATGTCTTGTCTTATGTCACACAACATTCGCATTTAGTCGCTTCGATGCTCCGATGCTCATTTGTTTTGTTAACTGATTTCGAATATTATTCTAATGACAACAATGTCGATAATAATGTGACCTTTGAGTATAGAATATATAAGGAGGTGCCACACCGTCTGGATCTGCGTGCCTGGTCGGGCGCAAAATGGCTACCTTTTTGTATGGAATTTCTTATCGATTGACAGATCATTTACCAAGAAAACTAAGAAAAACTTGCGCCAACCTTGGCATGATGTCACAAACTCATTTGTAAATAAAATAAAAATGGAGCCACTCCCTTCCTCATTGAATGTGACCATAAAAATGCTATCCGTCAGCTGTCATTGCCTGACAGCAATTTGCTTTAACTTATACTGACCTAGTTATTCAATCAGACGCTCAGAAAGATACAATGCATTACGATAGCAGTTAAGATAAATAGTTAAGATAAGAAGAGACTGAATTGCGCTTTACTGCACCATCTACGCTCATCTACACAATTTACCGTTTTTCCTCAATTTCTTTTTACTTCTTTCGTCCATTTGGATTATTTGGCAATTTTATTTATGTGGGAAGGAGACGGGAGAAGGAAATGGAAGGTACGGATGAATGAAAGGGATGCATGCTAAGGAGTGAGAGTGAGTGTTGTTGATTGGTGACTAAGCAACGGGGATGAATGGCGGATCTGGTTGTGGGTTTCAGTTTTTTTTTTCAAATAAATTTCAAATAAATAATTTAACAATATTTTTTACTTAATTAAAGCTACGTGAGCTATATTTATATAAGTTTCTTAAATCATTCGTAAAACTTTTAATTTTCCTGATCCGATCACCGTATCCGTATCACAGATGCGTATCATGGTCACGTTTATGAGAAAAGGTGATTCGCGATCTCGATATGCCGCCGTTATGATGCGGTCCGTCTCATGTTAAGCCATACACGCTAGGTTATGCCTGACGGATAAGCTTGAACAGTTGAACTGTGCAAGCATAACAGAACGTGTGTAAGATATATTTTTTTGCTTGCGCAAGCAAAATTTAGGTACACACGTTCAGTTATGCTTGCACAGTTTAACTTTTCAAGCATAACCGTCAGGCATAACCTAGTGTGTGTGGCCCGCTTTATGTACATTTTTGTCTGATCATCAAAGATGTCCACAACTTCATACGATACGTGATACGCTGATACGGATGTGGTGAATGGACCGGGCAAATCATACATAATCTGGAGCCACCTTTATATTTTATGTGTTTTATCACTTTTTACTACCCTGGTACCGTACATAAGTGAAATCAGAAAACGTAATTATTCACTTCTTATCTGTGGCGTGTCCTTTGACAGGACTTTGACAGTTAACTGTAAAGTATGCTGTAACCGTTGCGTCCTGATACAGGACTTTTAACAGATCGATTTTTTGAATTTTTGAATTTAAGATTGTCTATTGTAAAAAAAAAGAAAAAAATTGCAAAAAACACCATTTTTTACAATCTTCCGCAACAGATGCGCCAAATCCACCATTTTGCAAATTTTTGACAGTCAACTGATGGACGGTTAAGTCCCCCCAATACGACAATGTTAAGAATTTAAAGTGACCACAAAATTCGTTTAAGTCGCGGTATGTAAAACGCTCAAAAGTTAATGTAGCATGGCTAATGCAATGGTATAGTTGTTATGAAGTCCTGGTACCGAAGTAGTAGTGAAAGATATTCGCTTTAAATTTTGCTTTAATGTTTTAATCGGGTTTTAGTTACAGAGTATTTTTTTTTTAAGTTTTATAAACCTAATGGTATCTACACACCAAAGCTGCCGGCTTTTTTGACAGCTTCCATTCGTATGACGTAAAGCCGCCGAACTAGCCCGGCGTCATTGGTGTGTAGACAGCATAAGCTTTATGTATCGAACAAAACATTACTTTTTCTAGACGATCATATTGAAAGAATATTGCTCTTTTCATTGAATTACATACATACATATCTGTCATGAAGAGCATTCCCACAGAGTTTCTTGCTAGGTTCTTCTCTGGGGGAAAGTGCACTTTGCGAATCTAGCACTAGCTTTAAAAATTATATTATAATAATGTAACGGTTTCAAGAGCATTTTTTGTGCCTATGAAATAAAATTTATTTTTGATTTAGATTTGATTTAGAGTTATTCCTTTTTTAAGGTGTTATTATTTAAGCTTTTTGAATTGTATTTTCCTGCCAAAAATATTACAATGGTCTTCCTAGATGGTCATATTTAAAAGATTTGTTCTTTTCATTGAAGTACACACTTTACATATCTGTCATGCCGCTCTCCCATCGGGGTGGCGGAGTTCACTTCACTCCACTTGCTACGATCCAAACACACTTATTTCGCTTCATTTAAATTCATCAGTCGTCTTATACATGTACGTCGTCATTGAAGTAAAGACATTTTCATCAGTTTCATCTATTATATTTAAGCTCCTTAAAAATTATTAAAAAGAAATAACCAGTGATGAAAAGCATCATTTAAATTAAATATCTCAGGTAAAGATCAAAATTAACAAATCAAACACATCCGACGTAAGTTTGGCAACGTCTCCTCGCCCTTAACCCAACTGAAAATAACTGGAAAACACACCGTTGCCAGATTTACGAAACACTAAAACTGCTTGGCATTTTTTCGCTAGCGGTAAATTCGCAATTATCTACATTTAGGAGAAATAAAGACGTCTGGGCTGAAGCCAAGTGAATGAGAGAATCAAGAGGTATTTTTTTATTTAGAAAAAGCTTTTAGGGGGAACACTTGGTATATTAAGGCGCGTATTTGCGAGCTGTAACTGTAACCGAACAAGGGCCCAAGTCTGCTGATTTAAAATAGCCTAATTTCAATGGCAATTTTTGACAATTACTCAATACTCAGTCATTTATTGCACTCCACAGGTTTTTACAGATCTTATAAACAACGTAAAGTACCAAATGTGGACCCTGATTAGAGCACGGCAATTTGTGTAGCAATGGCTAATTAAACAATGGCTTACACATACAAAACTGATAATATTGTAAGTTAGCGAACTTGGGCCCCTGATACAGTGACGAGGTTCTAGTGTGTACGCGTGTCAGTTACGTTTTGATACGCGACAAAACCAACAACCGTCTCGGTTCGATACGAGCCGCTCGTGTCGCGTTCATCACAGGCTCGCGAACCACGTACACATTTTGTTTTTATGTTACGGTACATGCAAGGGTTACAATTACAGCTCACCAATGAGTACACGCCTTTAAACTATTTGATAACAATATACTTGCAAATGTATGTAACTAGAGCTATAATAGTATCTACACACCAAAGCCGCCGGCTTTTTGACAGCTGCCATTCGTATGACGTAAAGCCGCCGGCCTACCCAGGCAGCATGCCGGTGGCTTTCGTGTGTAGATAGCATAAGACGATAGAAAAGATTACCTTTTTAGAATTTATATTTAATAATTATTTAATATTTAATAATTAGAAACGCCACGGTCATGCTAATAATTATCTAGTCCGACAAGAGCTTAGCTCTTAAATAAGAAGAAGAAGAACGTAAAAACTTAAATAGTCAGGCAGAGTGTTATGCTATCTACACACCAAAGCCGCCGGCATAGGCCGGCGGCTTTACGTCATACGAATGACAGCTGTCAAAAAAGCCGGCGGCTTTGGTATGTAAATACCTTAACGTAAGAAAAAAAAGTAAATTTCACGAAACAAAAACACAACTCTATTAATATAATATGTAAAATTATTCTCTCTAAGGTGCATGTAAATTATGAGGTACTAAAACGCAAAATAGCTTACCTATTTGAAACAAGGCCAATTATGAAAATAAATGTATGAAAATAGATACCTAGTACCAGTAGATGTTTAATTCTCATCACATTCTAGCACTACAACGATAAATCTAGTTCGCTTAGTGATTAAAATACTTGCTCACGTTATCAGAATTGTTTCCTACCTCATCTTTATACTGATGAAGTGGAAAAGTCTAATAAGACAGTTGTATGAATTTATTTTGAAGTAATAAACGAGATAGTTGGCTCACCTTCGTGCTGTGGGAGCGAGATGGAGCATAAGCTATTTATATTGGTTCCGTAGTTTTATAACAGGGCCTTGATTCTGTAAGTTAAAATAGCCGTGGATATCGTGTCGGTATACTGTCGACGGCAATTTTTGACACATTTGGTATTCTGTAAAAAAATGGCTTGGCTTGATTGGGATCAATGGGGCCACCATGAAGCCACTGAGCCATGGTTGCAAATTTTGGTATTCCGCAAAACTCGTTTTTTGATACATTTTTGACATCGATGGCGCCATCGTGGGGCCACGGAGCCATCTTAGCAAATTTTGGTATTCCCGTAATCAGTGGCTTCATGATGTCGCATCAAAACCGTATTCCCTAATTTATTTGACGTTTTTTTCAATGGCTGTCAACTGTCAAAACTGCATTTGAGCAGACACTGCTATTTTAGCAAAGTCCTTTCAATGTCTCTTCACATTTTATATAGACTCGATAAAAAAACACTTAATGTTTCTTTGAATAACAATTCATATCTAGGAGAAAGAAGGTAAAGAAGGAAAAAAAACCTATTCCGATATGTCGTGTGTGTGTCATGTTTGATTTTATATACGTTTGGATTACTCTATCTCCTGCTGCAGTTTTTTCATTGTGTTGGTGTTTACCTACGGACTTTGAATCTTCCTCCTTGTGGACCTTTGCCTGTATACGTTTTGTAGTTATGTAAATACCGTAAACAACACAACTTTCTTTTATATAGGTACTTATATAGATTATTATAAATGTGTAAAAATGTATAAGTATTTCAGAATAAAAGGCTATAGTATTTTGCAATATCTTCCTTTATTTAACACAGTTACTAGCTAGTTTATGAGAGACCCACGACGTACACATATTCAGATAAATAAAACTCAATTGCTTCTTGCAAAATGAAACTACTAAAACAAGACTACATTATAGTTAACAAGAATAAATTCCTATTAAATAATTTCTACATTCTACTCAAAGTTTAATACCTACAAGTAACATATTTGCTCTAAGATGTTTGTAAGCGATAAGTACCGTATTAATGTAGTTAATCATAACAAATTCTAATATATTAAATAAAACTCAAAAGGAGTTATAGCATTCTGAATGGGTTAATATTCAATACGTTTATTTGCACTATAGGTTTACATTAGGTCACGATAATAGTTTTAGATCAAACAAAATGTGACTACGGCGGCGGCGTCTATTAGTTGGTGTTAAGCCATGCAATGATATTTCTGAAAGCTTTGCAGCAAGCAACTCTATATCTTCTGCCTGAGACAATGTTATTTTAGCAGCTGCCTTCCTCCTGTTGCACTTGTCTTTTCTTTCTGATTTAATTTTTCTTATGAGTTTACTCTTATATTCGTTGTAATTCTGAAAAAGGAATAAATGTTGATCAGAGAGTAGTCTCAGGTTAGTAATCAAATCAAATCAAAAATTATTTATTCGTAGGTAACATTAAATTTACACTTGAATTCGTCACATTAATATCATATTGTATGAATAATCCTCACTAGTTTTTATGAGTACAGTCTGCCCCTACATTGTTCAGTAGCAGGGCGCATTCCTCTCAGAGCCTTTAAGCTAGACTGCGGCCCTCCTTCGTCCTTGTGCACCTTCCTAGTGCCAGGTCAGGGTGGGCCTCCGTATAATCTATCAAGATGTTACCTAAAACAATCAGGTTTTTATAGTAAGAATTGTCTTGAACATTTAAACAACGTAATGATTTGTAATAAAAAGACTAACTTACTTACTTACCAAAGCAGAAGTAATTTGTTTTTAAACAGTTTTTCTACAATTTCAGTCGAATCTTCCAAATTTCCAATGACTTTCACCGTCAAACATATGTCAACCAACAAAAAACATGCCACTTTTTTCTTCAAATATTGAATTAGCAGTAACATTCGGCTATACAGCCACTAAAAAGAACGAATGAAAAAAAAATCATTAAAAAATATGGGTATCAAACGTGTTTAAAAAAAAAAAAGAAAGTCACGATCGACAGGACAGCGGCACCGAAGTTTTAATTTTAGAGACTACCAAAATTTGCTTCAGTGGCTTCATGATGTCGTATCAAAACCGTATTCCCTAATTATTTGACGTTTCTTTCAATAGTTTTAATGGCTGCCAACTGTCAAAACTGCATCATAGCTTTTTGTGTTATTTTCTGAATTAATTCTGTTATTTATGTTTCTGCTACTTTTGTCTTCAGAGTTTTTTAAAATGGACAAAGCAGACGGTATAAACGGTAGACTTTTATGCTGCAGAACTCGGGAATGTGAAAACTGCTGTGTAAGTATATAATTTACATTCAACTACTAAAGATATATAGCATTATTTTAGCTACTATTGCGAAAAACAGCTTCATTAGGTACCTAACTTACTTGTTCTTTGTTTTAGGGGTGGAAGAGAGTCGTACGGTGACGATGCCATTGGTTACGTGCAACTGCGTCGCGAGTCTGGCGTCTGCACACTTAAATGCAAGATTTGTCCAGAACACAAAGTGAAAGCGGGTTCTTACAATGTGACAATGGTTGTAGACGAGAACAAAGAGGAAATTGTAAGCTGCCAATGTTTAGACTGCACAGCATCAGCTGGCGGTTGCAAACATGCTGTTGCTTTCCTAATGTGGTCTCACAGAAGAAGCGAGGAGCCTTCTTGCACAGAGGTGGAGTGCTATTAGAAGAAATCAAAACTTTCCCATGTTGGAACCACATTGAAGTTTGTAACAGTGGAACAACTTTGCAATAAAGAAGCTTTGACTTCAGACAGCAGTGCAAGTTCTGCTAAATGAGTACCTTCAAACAATAAAAGATAGAAAAGTAATGAACTGTGAATTAGTGCGCTGCAAATGTACCTAACAAATTTAAAAAAAGGATATTTGTGCGTTGCACATCCAGAATTTGAAAAAACAAAGAAAGTGGATGTTGTTCCAGTTATATTTAATGAACAATATTTAAATTATTTATTTATTTCACCTGAGTTATTTTGGAAAAAAAATATCTGTCCCATATTGTTCATAATCGTAATAATAATAGGTACCTATGTATTTGGTAACGGTACCATTATGGACCATACACCATTGTGTCTTTGCTAACTATTTAAGTAATTAAAATATTTTTAACTTCTTATTGTTTCCTTTTTACATAACACCATTCAGATAGGTATGTCAATATCATACAATAAATAAC
The DNA here is from genome assembly GCA_947563765.1 of Anarsia innoxiella. NCBI lineage: Eukaryota > Metazoa > Arthropoda > Insecta > Lepidoptera > Gelechiidae > Anarsia > Anarsia innoxiella. The sequence goes on along the minus strand of OX387401.1, from coordinate 8,457,214 downwards.
TATTGCTCATTGAAACCAAGTTAATTTATTCACTGACAGGACTAACTAATTTGAGTGCACATCCTAACAAGTAAAGATTGAAAAATTAGTTTGAAGTAGAGCACTTTCTACATTTCAGTGCCTATGAATTTGTTAGGTACTTACATACATACTAGGATATTATAGGTAACTTAGTAATCTTGGGTCATTTAACTGTCTTCCAAAAGTAATAAACAAAGCTACCAATTCCTATCAAGGATTAGGTAGGTAGTTCATTAGAGAGATTTTTTATTAGAAAAATAATAAATGCTGGATTTATTTAACAAATAACATATATTTCAAATAACTAAAACTAAAGGTACATAGGTAGGTACATTTTAATGCCCATCATTTTCCTTATTTTATAAGAGAGTCCTGTGTGTTGATCAGAGCACAAGCTTTAACGATAACATCATCAAGTACTCGTAGAATGTTTTTGTTGATAACATGATATTGTTTTAACATGTGGAACTCTCTTAATCTCCTTATCACTCGTTCTATATGAATTCTTAAACTAGCTATAATTTTCGTTTGCCTTACTTCTTTTTTTGTTAGCTTTGACCCTGCTGGGACACTTGGTGGTCTAAGCAATTTAATTCCCTTTGCATTCAGTGTTTGCTCAACATGCTTAAATCCCCAGTCAGCTGGAACATAATTACCTGGACCTAATAAATCTAAAAAGTCACAATTTTGTAATATTGTAACATCAGTGGCCCATCTCCCAAAACCAGGTGAGATGTAATTGACCTATCCATTTAGAGTACATGAAATCAAATATTTTACTGTACCTATTACCTTTTTTATAATCAGACCAAGTAAGTGCTTGGAAAAGGGCTTTAGGTGGCTTATGAATATCAATTTCTAAACAATCAATTATACAGCTGACATTGTAAAAAATATGGCGAAATGAAATGGGTAGTGGCTTTTTAGTTGAAACTACATCTATATTCACAATATAACTTCATAGCACATTATCAATCAAGGGTATATTTTTTAAAAATAATTTACTAGCATATAACAGAGATAATCCAAAATTATCTTCAAGTTCTGAAAAAGTACTCCCTAATCATTTTTTTTTTAAGACAAAGCAAAATATGTTCATGTGGTATACGGATACGTTTATGAATCAGGTGTACTAAAAAATATGAATCTTCAGAGATTCCAATGTACATCATAGGTTTTCTATGAATAAGGCGCAAAATATGCTGCAAACACTGTATTTTATGAATATCTTCGTTGGTTTCTGCTATGGTTGTACCCGAGTTGGAAACAATAGATGAAGAAGGTGCATATGATGATGAATCTGGCTGTTTTGGAACCTCTACATTTTCACTGTCTGATTTATCTTCATCAATAAACTCAATTCTTCTATTAATTCAGTAAGACCCCTTTTTGATGGCTTTATTACATTACTGCACTGTTCCATCTTAAATGGAGATGTGTAACTTGTAATAGTTGACAATTTATAAGGAGAAAGTGCGACATCTTTGGACACCATTGTTGTTGGTAAAGCTTTACTTCTATAATGCAATTTTTCCTTAAATGGGACTGCCTTTTCAGCTGTGATGTAAATTGATCGTTTTCGGTTGATGTAAATTGATCTTTTCTTGGTGGTGATTCTGTAAAGATAAAAAAATATGAATACTTACATATCATTATAAAATAATTTAGGAAGCTTGGCTAATACAGTCAGGCTTGACAACAACAATATCGCATAAGGACTTTATATTTCTCTGTCATGTCTATAGTTTTCAAAGAAATTGATTCACGAGTTTGAAGCACTTGTTTATTAACTTACACAGATAGTAGCATCTAGGTAGAGAAATAAACTAAGTATAATAGGCATACATAATGAAAAATTTCACATCGCTTTATTTTTGGATATGTAGGTAATATAGAAGTTCACATACCTGTCGTTATAGGAGTTTCAATAAAAATTTCAGGCGCACTTTCAATAGGTTGAGATTCTTCCTCTTTTCTAATGAGCTCTAGAAGCATTTCAGTTTTTGTCTTTTATGAATGTTCGCCGAGAAGTACTACTTTTATCAGACGTTATTTTCCGGCGATCTGGTTGGCAATCAGATTTAGAAGGCGTTGCTCCATCGATCAATGCATTTAAAAAAAAAATCCTTTTTATATTGACTATAGTTAGCAATATCTTGCTCCATCTGTAACAAAATAACAAAGTTATAAGCTAACCTCAAAACCACAACATACTTTAGTACATTTTATCACTTTAGTACAATAATCTTTTATCTCTAGGTATGTTAACTTACATTGAAGTGGTCTTCACAGGAAAAAGTAGTTGATCTATAAGACATATTCCTAGGATCCATGCGGGCAAGCTGCAACCACTTTTTACGAATTTTCAAATTTTTTGGTAAACAGTTTTTCGGGTGTTTAGGAGAATTAGATTACCTACACCACTTATAAAGTCATTTTTACACCACTTATAAAGTCATTTTAGTGGATAAATACACGAATAAACACAAAATAAACACCAACAAGTTATCACAAAAAATGTCAAAACAACGCTGACAATGACAACTGACAGCGACTCAGTGTTGCCATACAACAAGAACTAAAAATCTGTACATTCGACAGTAAAATCCGTACAAATTCCGTACGTAAAATAAATCTGAAACTCCGTACGAAATCCGTACAATAAAAAAAAAACAAATTCAATAGCAAGAATTATTTATACATGTCTTTATTAATTTTTTTAATCATATCATTATCAACATTCAAATCAAAACATGGCGTATTTCCTAACAATTGTTTAGTATGCAGAAGCGTATCGATAGTCTCTGTTGAGAGTTGATTTCGTTGTTTTGTTTTTATTAAGTTAATAGCAGAGAAAATACGCTCAACTGCTGCGCACACAGCAATACTTTATTCACTTTAAGAAAGAACAATGCGTATAAATGAGCGCGTTATGCCAAAACAATAACCACAACAACAATGGATTTATAATGTATCTCTTTCGTTCATTCATGTCAGTCGTGTATCATGCTCCCTCTGTCAGACGAAACGAAATATGTTGCGGTAATTCCCGATCATAGACAATCAGTTGTCATAGACAAGTTATTGTCTAGAATGGGGAATTACTTACTCAATAATATAATTTATGAGATGAGGGAAGTGAAAAACTATCGAAATCGACATAGATATTCACTTTTATTTTTGAAAGCGTGCTACATTTTATTTATAATGTGTTATAATTAAAAATCCGAACACAAATCCGTACGCCATTTCTCTCCGTACGTAATACCCCAAATTCCGTACGTGTACGGACAAATTCGTACATACGGCAACACTGCAACGACTCTATCTCATTCAAATATTTGGTAAGCAGTGACATTCGACTATACAGCCACTAAAAAGAACGAATGTAAAAATAAATCATTAAAAAATATGGGTATCAAACGTGTTAAAAAAAAAAGCAAAGTCACCATCGACAGGACAGCCACACCGAAGTTTTAATTTTAGAGACTACCAAAATTCAGTTCAGTGGCTTATCGGTGTCGGTGTCGATATCCTTACACTGAAAATAACAAGAAATTACAGAATCGAGGCCCTGGTGTATTTTCTAAGATTGAACTTGATTCAGATTTCTTACAACTACCAAATATCGAATTCATATGAAATGTAAAATTGCGAACCGGGTTCAAGTCTGTTAATGTAAAATAGTCTCAGTTGTGTGACAATTGAATATAAATGGCATTTTTTGACACATTTGGTATTCTGCTAAACAATGGCTTACACTGATTGCGACCAAATGTGTCAAAAAATGCCATTGACACTCAATAGTCACACAACTTTACTGAGACTATTTTAAATTAGCAGACTTGGGCCCTAGCTCAAACGCCACAAATGGATTAGTAAATGTTTAAATATAATCAAATCACATGCAGAGAATTTTTTTTTTTTAAATGTTGTTGAACCCTAAAATATAAGAAAGAATGTTAAAAACATATTTTGTAACAAATAAACGACACCGTCTATTTTAAATTCAATAACCGTCATTTTTATTTAAGAAATATTTAGAATAAGATATTTTTATGACTTTTATTTTTGAGGTTATGTTTTGATACGCGCGATGTGAAATTTTTGAATCACGATTCTTATTTTTAGTCTCGTTCATTCTTATTATTTGTTACAAAGTTAAAAAGAGATGGTGATAATATAATCTCCGATCGAACAAACATGGATTTTTAAGATAGCTATGCTCTACTCAAACAAAATTAGAAATATGAAGAGTTTTTTAAAAAAGTATGCGATGGGATCAGCTTTTGGTGACTAGGAATATTTAAAATTGAAAATTTATAATTAAGTACGACTGATTGATCTATCTCGTCCACCCAGGTACTCGAGAAGATATCCAGCTCGTCCCGCCACCTTTTCCCCGGTCTGCTGGATACCTTCTTGAGTACCTGGGCGGAGGAAGCTCAAGACAGAAAGTCATGGCGTATGAGGAGAGAGGCCTTTGCCCAGCAGTGGGACACGAGTGGCTCAATAAGATAAGATAAGATAAGATCTATCTATAACCCGTCGGAAATATCTGTGCACTTCGATTGAATGCCTTTTCCTGCGCTTTCCCTGTTCATGCCTATCCAGTACCGAGACGAGTTGCATGACGTCAGTAAGCCAAGTGTGCAGATAGTTTCCAACATTGCAAGACTGCTAAGAATGGGCATGACGACAAAAAAAAATTTTTTGTCCATCACATAGATTATTTTAAAATATTCGACACTTATTTTTTCTTTTTTCTCTTAAACTAAAAATGACACAGATACACTGGGTTAAAGTTGCTCGTGACGTCACGCCTAGGTACGATTTTTACCTAGGAATGACGTCACTACCCTCCACTCCGTAACTTTGATGCTCTGTATCTTTGTATTTATTTATGTATTTGATCAGTCAAAAAATGTGTTTCAAATATTTTTTAATAGCCTAAAAGACGGACTAATTTTTTTTTTGAATTTTCGAATGTACTCGTAGTCATCATCCGCATTTACAAACAAGCTTTTGAACTAAAAACCCAAATATCTAGACTGAAAACAATTTCAAGACCAATAAACGACACGGTGACATGTTTAAGCATGGTACAAGAAATACACTAACACGCTTTTAACAATCCGCACGAATGAGTGTCTCGTCTTTTTTTAGATTTCAGCGACTGAAAATGATCTGCACGATCAGTATAGTTCGGTTAGGCGCGCGCACTACTGTAAGTTTGCATTAAAAAGTACTTAATCAATTAAGAAAAATAAATAAAAAGAAAAAACTTAACGGAACTCCTTGCTCGTTTCTAAAAAAGTAATCGAAAAAAATAAAATGTCATCGCCTAATCTAAATGGATGGAAAGTTTTCAAATTTTCAAATGTGGAATACGGGTGAAGGCCGTTGCGTGAAGTTTTTTTTTTACTTTTTACGGAAATGGAAAGTGGTATTAAAACAGCAATGCTAATGGCCAGTGTCAGTGGAAAAGTGATTGATGTGGTTTCCAAATTCGAAAATTTTATTTTTTATGACGAGTGTGATTTTTTTCTGGAGTGGAATGCGAGTATTTTGCCCGGGTGTCACCAAGTTTTATTTTAAGAACGAATTCTATGCTATTTTCAATTAGATTTGCTTGTTTTATAATGAGATTTTATTTTGGGGACTATAGGGACTTATGAGAACTGATTCAAATGCAATATCACGCATTTTATATTGTTTTAGAGATTTAAAGATTCGAATTTTAAAGATATTGGTTACTCGTAAAATAACTGCCATAAAATTATCATAAAATGGAAATAAAATCCAGGATATTTAGGTTTTATAGAGTTCGAAAATTGTCGTCCGAACTTTTCTATCGTTTTACAATATCTTGGACTGAATTTAAGTGCCCTTGAAGGTGAGCGATAAGACGACAAATTTGTTACTGGCTCCTTTATAATTCTAAAACTCGGTCAAATTACTGTAACATTTTATACAAAACTTGATCACAAGAGCCCTTAAGGTCTATCTACACGAATCCGGGTCGTGACCGGGACGTGTCTGGGCCGTGGCCCGTCAGGAGGGAAAACAATACGTCGTCATGACAACGTGTGTAAACGAATCCATAGAAAATGTATGAAATTATATTTTTTCCCTGACACGTCCCGGACACGGCCCGGACACGTTGTCATGACGACGTATTGTTTTCCCTCCTGCGGACCATGGCCCGGACACGTCCCGGGCACGGCCCGGATCTGTGTAGACAGACCTTAACTCATTAGCAGGACAATCGCTGCTCTGGTTACCTACATCTTTGATATACATAGTAAATAAAAATTATGTCAAACGAATTATACAATTTGACACGATTTAATGCTAGATTGACCGTTTAACCGACAAATGCGAAGAGACAACAAACTCATTTTCGTATAACCAAACCATTTCTTCTGGTCTAATTGGATCTTATTAGGTATCTTTTGTTATTAGTCAAAAGTGAATTATCTGACGGGAATGTATGAGGCAATTGTTAAATTTAGATGAAGCGAAAGATATTTGTTTGTATCATAGCAAGTGAATAGAAGTGGAACGAATAGTATCTGTCATCTCGATGGGTGAAAGGCGCGACAGATATTTCTTATGTAGAGTCCATTTCACGAAAGAAGTCCCCTAGCCGCGGCATTTCATGTTAAAATTGATAATGTTGCCATTTATGAGTACAACATCTTCCTATATTATGTTTATTTCACGTGTAATTTATTAAATAATATTATTTCCTGCATATTTCGACTGTTCTTGTCATTCCATGAGTAGGTTGATATGTATTTTGATAAAAATGTCTACTTAGCTATATTTCTGTTATGTAAAAAGTGTATTTTTATTAAGATAACTAAGGAGTTTTCTATCTACTATCAGGAAAAAGGTCAGAAAATAGGGAAAATAGACCTGTCAAATTTAGTTCCAAAAATATCCGGGGGACTTCTTTCGTGAAAAGCACTCCTATCATTATGTACGTATTAGCTTCATTATCATTAAAATATTGTTTAAGGAAATAATTCGAATGAGTGTTATTAACTTTTTGCAAATTGTATTTAAAAAAAACGATCTGCTTTTGTTTTTCAATACAATCAAATCAATTAGGCTCTAAAACAAAGCAAATCATACGAAAACGGTCCGTAAAGTTAGAACTAGGTGTAATTTGCAAACAATTCCCTTTGGAGGCTCGTTAATTTGGTAGTGACGGGACAAATCTAAATACCTTTAATCACCTTAACTACTGTAACGTGTATCGCCCGCAACGAGCTCGTACTCATTAAGGTTGCTTGTAAAGTGGGGGAAAGATAGCGTTTATTTCTTACTAGAGGCTGCGCGCGACTTCGCACGCATTAATCGTCGTATATTTCGAAAAGACAATAAAAACATGCTATCTCAAAATAATATAGCCTATCTGTTATTCTGATGTGCAAGTTTATATTGCCAAGTTTCATCAAAATCTGTTCAGTATTTTTTGCGTGAAGTAACAAATATCCATCCAAACATACAAAAGCAGAACTAAATATTTTGAACCATAAAGAAGCGATTTCCTAATGACCGTAAAAAGTAATCTGGTATATCTGTCACGTCATGCCTCTCTCCCATCATGGTAGGCGGAGACCAATCCCCTCCATTTGCTACAATCCAAAAGCACATGTTGACTGTGAAAAATATTTTACATAACTGTCAATTTCCCATCGGGGTAGGCGGAGATCACTCCCCTCCACTTGCTACAATTCAAATACACAATACATGTTGACTGTGAAGAGTAATTTACGTACATGCATATCTGTCACTATCCGATCGGGATAAGCAGAGACTACTTCCCTCAACTTGCATGGATCTTAAAGGTCTTTCTACAAAGATCCGGGCAATGCCCGGGACGTGTCCGGGCCACAACAATACGTCGTTGTGACAACGTGTCCGGAACGTGTCAGGGAAAAAATATCATTCCATACATCTATACATCTATACATATATATAAAAATGAAACCCGTTTTCCGTTGTCACGGCATCACGCCTGAACGGCTGGACCGATTTCGCTAATTCTTTTTTTAAAATGTTCATTGAAGTCCAAGGATGGTTCTGACGGTGAGAAAAAATCGAATAATTGCCGGAAAAGCCCTAAAACAGACCTTTTCTTTTTCCCATACAAATGTTTTCTTACTAAAATGTAGAGTCAATTTGAACTTTATTCCTACACAATAAAGTTCATTCTAAGGCGGGACGAAGTTCGCCGGGACAGCTAGTTTTCTATAGATTCGTTCACACACGTTGTCATGACGACGTATTGTTTTCCCTCCTGACGGTTCACGGCCCGGACATGTCCCGGGCACGGCCCGGATCTGTGTAAGACCTTAACACACAATGAATGAGGAAAATAATATGTTTAAAAAATCCATATAATAATATTATTACGCTACTTTATAAACACAATCTAATGTATGCTAAAGAGCTTGTAGAGTTTCCTATGCGAATCGTATAATTAATGAGGATTTAGCTTCGCGGGATTATGGATGCCTTCATATAAAATACTTGCTTGTGTTTACCTAGTAATTGTTTCAAGAACAGTGTTTTGGTAAATATAATTACCTAAGTAAGTATTGAATAATGTCCTTTAATATACGTACTTTTGAATTGAGAAGCAGGACATTTTCACTTATTTAAACTACTGTTAAAAACATTCAACAACACACACACACACACACAACATTCATCACATTCAACATTCATTCTGTTTTTGATAGATAGCAACTACTATTATGAATTCTGATTTTGATGAAATTTTGCAATATTATAACTTACATATCAGAATAACACATAGGATATATTATTTTGAGATATCATGATTTTTTCCAAGGTATGACGATTAATGCGTACGAAGTCGCGAGCAGCCGCTAGTACCTATAAGGGTCAGCGCAGACAGAACGGAGCGCAGCGGAGAGGATTTTATTACCGCACTTGAAAATAAACCTTAAAATTTTTACAATTAAGTGCATAAATGCTCGAACCTGACAAAAAATGCTCGGGCGTCCTCGAGGATGCGCGGGAATGCCGGTTCGAGCATTTATGCACTTAATTGTAAACATTTTAAGGTTTATTTTCAAGTGCGGTAATAAAATCGTCTCCGCTGCGCTCCGTTCTGTCTGCGCTGACCCTTGGGCTCAACTCACACCGAAAGAGCGGCGAAGGGCAGCGAAGCGGAGCGCAGTTTTAGTGTCATATGAATTTTAACTTTATTTTCATTACTATAATACTTATTATCGCAAGAGAAACTCGAACGAGTCGCGCGGATGTCCGCGACGCCGCAGGAAGAAAGTTGCGGGACTCCGTGACTCCGCGCTTCGCTGCCCTTCGCCGCTCTTTCGGTGTGAGTTAGCATAATAAATGTCAATATTTGTGCCGATAGATAGATGGATGTTTGTTACTCTTTCACGCAAAAACTACTGAATAGTTTTTGATGAAATTTTGCAATATTATAGCTTGCACATTAGAATAACACATAGGCTATATTATTTTAAGATATCATGTTTTTTACAAGATTATGACGATAAATGAGTACGATGTCGCGGGCAGCTCTTGATTATAAAATTAGGTAAACATAGCATAATGTTCTTACTCGTAAATACTTTTGAATTGTGAATGGTGAAACATTTTCTTTCGTTTAAAATCAGTGTCGAAAACACTCAACTGTTTTATGCTATCTACACACCAAAGCCGCCGGCACGCCGCCGGGCTAGGCCAGCGGCTCTTCCTCATACGAATAAATAGCAACTACTATTATTAAGTCTGCTATTGGCAAGCGAAGTAAAGCTTACTAATAAGTAGGTACTCGTCGGGAATCAAACGCTCGACCAAAAAGGCAAGGGTTACTACCAACCACGCAACACATTAAATACCTTTGAGTATAGAATATATAAGGAGGTGTCACATTTTTTTTCATATATAAATGAGTTTATGACAGCGTGCCAAGGTTGGCGCAAGTTTTTCATAGTTTTCTTGGTAGATGACCTCTCAAACAATAAGAAATTCCATACAAAAAGGTAGCCATTTTGCGCCAGACCAGGCACGCAGATCCAGACGGTATGGCATCTCCTTATATATTCTATAATCAAAGGTAAATACGGTCTAACTTAAGTAAAGAGTTATCTCATATTATTCAATCTAACCTAAAAGCACTAACAACAAAAACAAAAGAAGGAAAACATACACCGAGTTAAACAAGTTTACGGATAGTTTCCTCTGAATAGTTGAAGAACGAGGCGAAACTTTTGCGGATGTCTGTATCGTCTTGCTAATACTGGATTGGTGCTTCATTGAGATTTCCCAGTGGAAATAACAGTTTGTAATAAACGTGCTTCGTGTAAACAAGGTCTGTGCAACTTGGAAGATGAACAGAGATTTTGAAGTCCAGATTAAGATGTTGGCTAGCATATAACGTTACAAAATAAGCGATGGTTTCGATGTTTGGTAGTTAAGGGTAAAAGCACATATCAGAAAACAGGATTTGTTATTATTAACACATTATTATTTATTTATTTATTATTTTTTATTTACATATATTAATTATATTATTCACACATATTAACACATTTATTATTCGATAATTATTTATTTATTTATTACTAGCTGTTGCCCGCGGCTTCGCACGCGTGGACTACAGGTAATATCACAGCGGGATAAAAATTAGGCTACTTAAGTTATATATATTTTTTTTTTTTTTAGCCTATTTCGTCCCACTGCTGGGCAAAAGCCTCTCCCATGTCTCTCCAAACACTCCTGTTATTAGCTGCTTCCCACCAATCTTCCCTGAATGAGCGTAGGTCGTCGCTCCATCGTTTCTTGGGCCTACCTCGGCGACGTTGGCCGTCTGGCACCCAATTTGTGGCTATTCTTGCCCAGCGCTTCGAATGCATGCGACTTACATGGCCAGCCCAGTCGAACTTCAATTTGGCGGCTTTTCGTCCAACATCTGCGATTCCAGTATTGGAACGCAGCACAGTGTTCCTCACCCTGTCTATTCTTTTCACACCTAGTATGCTGCGCTCCATTGCTCTTTATATTATCTTTTATTTTTTATAGTAGTAAAATATAACAGTAAATATTATCTAGCTAGTACTATCTATAACTATAATGCCTTTTTATAAACAATATTCGATGTGGTCTGGTTTGGAACGTAAACAAATATTTTATATATATTATTCGTTTATTATTTATTTATTATTATTAACACAACTAGAAGCTGCCCGCGACTTCGTACGCATTTATCGCCATATCTTGGAAAATAATCATGATATCTCAAAATATTATAGCCTATCTGTTATTTTAGTGAGCAAGCTACAATATTGCCAAGTTTCATCAAAATCTGTTCAGTAGTTTTGGCGTGTTGAAGTTACAAAGATCTTGCTATCGACAAAAACATTGACATTTATATTATTAATAAAGAATCAATAGAAATGAGGTTTTAAAAAGAAAAAGGCAATTGTGAAAATAGCGATAGGTTTTACTAAACGTGATTTTTTACCAAAGAATAAACTCACTACAACCCATCGGAAGTATCTACGCACCTCGCTAGAATGCGTTTCCTCTAATAGTTCCCACGTTTTCACCAATCCATTACCGTGACGAGTACGTACGAGTTGAGAATGACGTCAATAAGCCAGGTGCGTAGATATTTTCAACGGGTTGTACCTACATGTAAAAACAAGATAATTTGCTCAAACAAAACAATATGGCGTCCTAAAGTCATTTTTACCGAAAATTTTATATATTTAACAGTTTATTGTAAGATGATAGTACAAAGATACAGAAAAAAAGAGAAGTTATACAAAAGGTACAGCATATTTCTAAAAGAAAATAGAAAAAAATGAAAGAAAAAAAAGAATAAGGAATTTTCTATTTTTATTAAACTAAGTTGTTTTACAATTTAATAGAGCTTAAAACAAAATTATCGCCTGAATTTTCACGCAACAAAACAATCGAGGACGAAAAACATCACACTCGCAAAAAAAAGCAATTTACCTTCGCAGAATAAAAGAAAATGGCGACAGGACATTACTTATGGCCGTTTTTACTGTTTACTAATTGTTTTTCTTTCTTTTTAACGCAGGTGCGCGGCCAAAAACGAGTATAGGTTCGTTTGTGAGAATTAGCGGCCTGGTACTTCGTTTCGGCTAGCAGGTAAGATTTATAACCTTTTTTGTTTCCTTTGCCTATTTAGAGATGGGGTAAAGTAGCTAGTATTTTGTACTAGGTTGTGGAACTAGTATTTTTTACCTTCTAAATTTTTCTTATATTATTTCCTTCTATGTGTCCACTGTACGTACGTATGTCGTATGCTAATAATACTCGTTCTTATTTGAACATAAGCTGAAACAAAAACCAAAAATCATTTTTTTTTATAAAAAAATCAGAATAAGAAAAAAATCAAATTGAAAACCGTGGGTACATTTTCAATGTATTTACACGCAATCTGGCTAAAAGAGTAGAAATTAAAAAGTGACAACACTGTTGCGGCGTCCCTTTCAAATCATTCTAATAAAAATACGATGACACTACAGTGTTGCTACATTTTAATTTTTACTCTTTTTTATCAGATTTTACGTGGCCTGACATCATTCTGACAGAAAAAAAATTAACATTATTATTACAAAAAATCACAGCTACTCTTTTTTAACAGACTGTAGTGTGGCCTGACATCATTCTGACAGAAAAAAATCATTATTATTACAAAAAATCACAGATACTCTTTTTATAAGACTGCAGTGGCCTGACGTCATTCTGTCAGAAAAAGAACTATTATTTTAAAAAATCACAGCTATTTACAAAAAGCCACCAAAAACACCTGCACATTGCCATCTCTAAACACAGCAACGCTCATTACGTTAAGTTTTTGCGTGTAAAAAACTTTTCGCGGCCCATTAAGTGCTTTATGCGAGAGAAACTCTTACAAATTTAGTTTTGCTTAAAGAAAACACTATTTCTTAACTAAGAGGGTGCATAAAAAGGTGGTTTTCTAAAGGAGTCTATAGCAGAAACTTCGATGCAACTCAAAAGTAATTAGCAGTTTCAGTTGCGTTTCACCGTGTGTTCTGGACCTAAGAGGGTGCATAAAAAAATCGTTTAAAAGTAGGACTCAAGGATTTGCGTGTTAATTACTTTTTGCTTTTGAGTTAGTCCATGCAAATTAGTTAGGTAAAGGTCTATCTACACAGAACCGGGCCGTGCCCGGGACGTGTCCGGGGCGTGACCCGTCAGGAGGGAAAACAAAACGTCGTCATGACAACGTGTGTGAACGAATCCATAGAAAATGTATGGAATGATATTTTTTCCCTGACCCGTCCCGGACACGGCCCGGATCTGTGTTGATAGACCTTAAGTCGTGCGTCCGATCTGCTTTTGTTTTTGGAAAACTTTTTTTATACAAAACTGGATTAGATATGTTTTATTTATCCAACTAATATTATAAATGTCAATGTTTGTGCTGATGGATGGATGGGTGTATGGATGTTTGCTTCTCTTACACGCGACAACCAAAAAACAGATGTTAATAAAACTTTGCAATTACGTAACTTAGACATTAAAATAACACGTAGGCTATTTAACTGTAAGATATTTTGTAAGTTTTCCAAAATATAACGATACATAAAATTTTCGTTACTAAAACCTTATACGTAATGCTATCTGCACACCAAAGCCGCCAGCATGCCGCTGGCCTAGGCCGGCGGCTTTACGTCATACGGATGGCAGCTGTCAAAAAAGCCGGCGGCTTTGGTGTGTAGATACCAATAGAAATATTACAATCTTTCTTATCATCTTTAATATATTTCAGAGTCAACCTTTTGTAGGTGAAGTAATCACCATCTTTGCCTTTTTTTTACCAACAATTTGAATTCTTGATACCTAACTTAATAAACACAAATTTAAATAAGCTAAAAATAATATTCATGTAAGGATGTACGGAGAATGATGAGCCAAATATATGTATAACGATATAAATAAAATGTTCATAGCAAAAAACTTATGTGTTAGCAATAAACATTATCTATATTTCTTATCATCATCATTTTTAAAAGCCAGGCTCTTGTAGGCAGAGTAATTACAATCCCTTGCCTTTCTTCTACCACCAATTTGACTTTTGAATACAACACGACGCATTTCTTATATCACATAACTATATCAACGATCTTTTTTATAAATCGCCAATATTTCGAACAAAGATTGATGCAAGTACAAAAGACTGACCGCTCTTTGAAATTCATGTAAGGTTTCTTACATATTGAAGCAAATGCATTCAAAGGGAACATGGGCCGACGCTTCTGTGAAACTTTACTGGAGTGAGTAAATTGAATAGATGGGATTGGGCGGGTTTAAATTAGGTACTACATAATGTTTCTATACTTAAAAGCTCCTGCATCCTACTAATATTTAGAAATGCCAAAGTTCGTGCCGATAGATGGATGGATATGAGGATGTTTGTTATTCTTTTACGCAAAAAACGATTGAACAGATTGTGTTGAAACTCGGTAAAAATAACACTGGTAACATAGGTATTATGGTGCTGTTGTAAACATTTTTTACAACTTTAATTTACAAGAATGTTTACAAACTAAAACTTACTAAGCATGCAGTGTGAGAGCACCAATAGACTATAAAGTTATTGTATAAGGTGTACAAGATATGACATTAAATGCTTATCAGGTCGCGAGTAGCCTCTAGTATTAAAAACCCCAAAGTTTGTGCCGATGGATGTATAGATGGTTTAATGTGAGAATGTTAGTTATATTTCTCAATCCGCGAGCAAACAAGTGGGCCCAAGTCTGCTAATTTAAAATAGCCTCAGTTGTGTGTCGGCAGAGTGTCAATGACATTTTTTGACAGATTTGGTATTCTGCTAAACAATGGCTGACACTGATTGCGATCAAATGTGTCAAAAAATGGCATTGACACTCTGTCGAGACACAACTGAGATTATTGTGAATAAGCAGACTTAGGTCCCTGTGGCTACTTATTCAATGTATCTAAAGTATGTCTTCTGTTTAAACCTTAGTTAAAAAGATCAAAGTGACATACCAAGTTTTCTCACTCCTGTATAACAACGACATGAAGATTACAGACGTCTGAGCATCGTATCTCTCGTTTAATCTACTCCAATAATGCTGCATCCAATCTTACAGTTGTACAGGGAGGTAAGTATTTAGGTTGGGGGTTTGGGGGCCAATGTTTGGCAATTTTGATGGATTTAGGTAACGGATTTTTTAGGTTGGGGGCTTGGGGGCAATGTTTGGAAATGTTAAGCATGAATTTTTAAATTGTTCAAATTCTGATAAGGTGGAATTATGTTATTTGATAAATTGTATAATGAATGAGGTCTATTTGTAACCGAAAAAAAATACGACACAAAAGGAAAGAAACTTCAAAAAGTGTTACTTATTATTTGTTTCACATTATCTGAGTACTTGAGTACCTTTTTTTCAAGTTAAGGGTCCTTTTCACCACTTACGGATAAAATACTGGCAGATATTTAATACCTGTCACTGTCTAAAAGTCTAAAACATCATGTTTTATGAAATAGACATAGGTTAGGTTAGACACATGTCCTTTTTACTTGACACTTTC
The DNA here is from genome assembly GCA_947563765.1 of Anarsia innoxiella. Taxonomy (NCBI): domain Eukaryota; kingdom Metazoa; phylum Arthropoda; class Insecta; order Lepidoptera; family Gelechiidae; genus Anarsia; species Anarsia innoxiella. Next base: position 8,441,566 of record OX387401.1, on the reverse strand, counting down.
AGAAGTTTTCTGTGCCTTAGAGAAAAAAGCAAGTCTGTTATTTTTTTTACTTTTTTGTTACTCTGTGGCATAACCTAAGTACGACCCTTTGTTTCCCTTTAGCTTCTTTACCTTAGACAACATAAGTTGTGTTAGATTCAAGCACACGTCTCGAATCGTAATGCATCTTCTAGAAATACAGCAAGATATTTGCTTCGTTCCAAAGATCACTCGATATTCTGATTTTGAATTTTGCTTATCGAAAAACGTTGCGTTTTTGTTTTGTTTTATGTCTCTGGTTGGTTGTGTTCGTTTTATTTAAATTTAGAATTTGCTGATTTAAAGTCTGGTGTGTTGTGTTTTGTTTTAAAGTTGTGCGTCAAAAACATCGAGTTGCCTACTATTGCGTTTTTATTCAAAGTGACTGCTTATCTTCATTACAATAGCGTTTTGTTTTCATCAACTTAGTATAAGATAGTCAAAGTCACTTTCGAGAGAAACATCTTTTCCAAAATCCAAGTTATTTTATGACCTTTACAAATTCATAAAGGTCACATAGTTTGTTGCATATAACACAATTGCACCTAATATTGAGGATTTTTTGTTTCAGAAACAGATAAACAAGTACTTAATTTAAAAATAATTCTGTCATAATTATATTAGATACAATTTTTACTTTAAAACCACACACTTCAAAATATTCTATTTTCATCTACAACCTTACATCATGCGATAGTCACTTATTTTTGCGTCAACAAAAATTGCAAAGACAACTTACGCATGACCCCCCTTCAAAAGCAATTGCCAAACTAGCTGAGGCCCGTGTAATTTGGCTCGTATGACCTAATCAGTGAGTCAGTGGCTACCTGGCATACACTGGCACATATGTCTTCCGGTTCGCACCTGGCCTTTATTTATTGCATCATGAACGACTTTGATTTATATTTAGTTTGGATAATTATAGCTTGGGATGAAATTTGAGATAGCTTAATGTCTCTCTCTATCTCTCTCTGTTGTTCTCTCTTTAAATATTTTTTTATCCACAGTTCTAGAAATGTCTCATTATGTAGGTATTCATTAGATACTGGAGACTGCCCGCGTCTTCGTACGCATTTCTCATCATAACCTGGGACCCAAGTCTGATAATTTGCAATATTTTCATTTGTGTGTCGGCAGAGTGTCAATGAGAGTGTCGATTCTTTTTTTGCCACATTTGTTCGCAATCAGCCATAGTTTAGCGGAATATGACAATCAAAAGTGCTCTACGGTGCGCTCTGTCATGTCTGCACCCGGCCCTACCATGACACAAAGCTGCAATAAACCGAAGAAATGCTCACGTATGCTTGCAATTGCAAAACTACAAGAAACTCGCAGAGATATTCTCTACACAAATATATCATTGTCTTAAGCCATTTATTCTTACACTAGAGGCTGCCCGCGATTTTGTATGCGTTTATTGTAATATCTTGGAAAACCTAAGATATTGTGTAAACAATTAAGATGTTGTATAAAAAACAAATATCTTTTGAAATTATGATAATTATGTAGCTACAACGCTACAACTCTGTAAAATACATTACATTAAAAATCTATTTAGTAGTTTATGAGCGATTGTGTAACAAACAATCCATCCATCTATCTATATCTTTATCCATCTATCCATGTATCCATCTACATATCTATTCATCTATCCGTCTATCCGTCTATCCGTCTATACATCTATCCATCTATCCATCTATCCATCTATCCATCTATCCATCCATCCATGTATCCATCATCCATCTATCCATCAATCCTCAATCTATCCATCTATCCATCCATCCATCTATCCATCTATCCATCTATCCATCTATCCATCTATCCATCTATCCATCTATCCATCTATCCATCCATCCATCCATCCATCCATCCATCCATCCATCTATCCATCTATCCATCCATCCATCCATCCATCCATCCATCCATCCATCTATCCATCTATCCATCTATCCATCTATCCATCTATCCATCTATCCATCCATCCATCCATCTATCCATCTATCCATCCATCTATAAGCACAAACTTTTACATTTATAATATTAGTACAATACTGCAGACTTCACAATCTGAACTTTACGTATATGTCATAGTCATAACTATATCTGACTTCATATAAAGAACTGTAACTTGAAAACAAAATACTCAGCTAGTGGGTAAAAGAGCAAGCTTATAAAGATGGTTTGTGTAGTGTTGGGATAATAAGGTTTTGTCGATATCGATTTAGTACTAACCGATATATTATTCACTACTACATAATATCATAAATGTCAATAGTTGTGCCAGTGGCTATGGGTGGATGGATGGTTGAATGGACGTATGGGTAAATAGATGAAAGGATTGATGGATGGATTGATAGATGGGTTGATGGATGGGTTGATGGATGGGTTGATGGATGGGTTGATGGATAGATGGATATTTGGATGGATGGATAAATCGATAGACAGATAGATGAATCATATTAATGTGCCTTTTTTATATGCTAAAGCGTAATATGTCACCTATGGGACAGAGGATCCTAGTATTGGGCCAAGAGTGTGCTACATTTATAATAAATTATTAACAGTCAAGTCTAGACAAAACTATCGTCAAAGAACAACACTAGCCCAAACGTCAACTTGTTGAATCGTATTAAGGAAGATGCTCTTTGTTCGAAGTTCTTTCAAGTATTTGAACATAAGAATATAATATTCTTTCAACTTTACCTACGTTCTTTATTTTGTACATATTTAATCGAACGGAAATTTTCCTTTGTGCGTTCAAATCGACTGGCTTTTGATTTTGTTTTATGCGTGACTTGTACCTAGCTTTTGTTTTTGATTTTCTTTTGTTTTTTATGATTTTTAAAAAGCGAAGCATAGGTCAAAGTTTCAGTCTTTCAAAACTTCAGTCTTGTAAACGGTTAGTTTTTAGTTTCATTGAATGAGAAAGGAATATTATGAGGAGTCGCCCCATTTTTTTTTCATATACAAATGAGTTTATTTGCAGCGTGCCAAGGTTGCGCCAAGTTTTCTCATAGTTTTTTTGGTACGAGTAGATGACCTGTCAAACGATAAGTAGTACCATAAAAAAAGTTACCATTTTGGGCCAGACCAGGCACGCAGATCCAGACGGTATGAAATATCCATATTATATTTTATAGGTACTCAAAGGTCTCATTCAAAGTCACTGGTTTTTAAAATTGTATGCGTATACAAATGTATGCGTAGCGTATGCATTGTGTATGCTTTGTGTATGCGTTGCGTATGCGTTGCGCATGCGTTGCGTATGCGTTGCGTATGCGTTGCGTATGCGTTGCGTATGCGTTGCGTATGCATTGCGTATGCGTTGCGTATGCGTTGCGTATGCGTTGCGTATGCGTTGCGTATGCGTTGCGTTTGCGTTTGCGTTGCGTATGCGTAGACGCATGCGTAGACGCATGCGTACCTCTGAGTTGTAATGTATGGAACTGTCACCGCCTGCGTAACGTAGACGTACATGTCGACGTGACGCCTAGCCCGATGTCACATCGGGTTACACAGTGACTACGCGCGTCGCTATGCCGTGCTTACGTCTACGTTACGCATACGCATCTGGTGAATTCCGGTGTGTTTCAGCCTTTATAATAATAGTTCCTATGATATCTACTATTCATTTTTTTATTTAATTCCTTTAGTCAAAGTATATTACTGTTTTTTTTTTTTTAATTATGTATAAATAATGAGGTGGTACCTCATTGTTTATAGAATTGCTTGGAATGAGATTTCTTACCGACAAATTTCGATTTGTTACTGCCCGCACGTAACCGCTCATTCAGTCATTATTACCGCTCAATTAGATATTCATCTATCATTTCGTTATTTTTTATTACTCGTTTTTGGTTACTTTACTGCTTAGTTTTAACTACTGAAATAGTTGTTGAACGCGCCATTTATAATTTTTAACTTACCAATACTGCTTTTTAACTGCTTCTTTAAATCAGTGCCTTTTTAAAATAATGACATTGACGAACGTTCATTTAAATAGTTGGGTTATACAGTTGTAAAGTTTTGATTTTAATGTCTGTGTTTGTAATTTTTATTGTATTTGATTAAATCTATTATTTTTAGGAGATCCCCAATGAGAGAGAGGCGTGACAGATATCTATTGTATATGTAACTAGCTGTCCCGGCGAACTTTGTCTCGCCTTAGAATGAACTTTATTGTGTAGGAATAAAGTTCAAATTGACTCTACATTTTAGTAAGAAAACATTTGTATGGGAATAAGAAAAGGTCTGTTTTAGGGCTTTCCCGGCAATTATTCGAATTTTTCTCACCGTAAAAACCATCCTTGGACTTCAATGAACATTTAAAAAAAAAACTGCCAAATCGGTCAAGCCGTTTTCATGTTATGTCGTGACAACGGAAAACGGGTTTCATTTTTATATATATAGACTAGACAATAGAAAGGCCGTCACAGTTTATTTTCATCTACAATAGTTTCCCGTATTAACTTTCATGAAGTGTTAATCTTTGAAGGTTAGTTTTTGTCACTCGCTAATTGTTTCTGGCAATTGTTCAAAGTAATAACACACATAATAAAGTGAAGTTAAGAAACAATAGAATGAAGAAAACGTGAAAAAATAAATAAGTTGTTTTATTGCAGCTGTAATTATAATCTTCAAATGTTTAGCTTTATTTCTGTTTGTGCCGATTGACAGATGTATGTCGGGATGTTTGTTACTCTTTCACGCAAAAACTACTGAACAGATTTTAATGAAACTTTACGATGTTGTAAATTGCATATCAAAATAACAAATAGGCTATATTTTAAAATAGCATGTAAGTTTTGCAAGATATAAATGCATGCGAAGTCGCGGGCAGCTCAGGTAGGACAGGACAATACGCAAAACAACGTTTTTAATTATGCCGTGTCCGAGCGTCAAAACTCCTTTTTACTTATGGTATCTGCACACCAAAGCCGCCGGCTTTTTTGACAGCTGCCATTCGTATGACATAGAGCCGCCGGCATAGCCCGGCGGCATGCCGGCGGCTTTGGTGTGTAAATACCATTATAATAGAAAAAAAAACGTTTTGAAACAATTTAAATCAATTTTAAACTATTTTCTGAAACCTCAGAACTTATTATACAAAGTTGAGAGCATAATTAAAATGATTTCGTTCAAAATGTTCGTTAGTGTGGTCACTTTAATACCGCCACAGTTTTATAAAATTTTACTTGCTAATCTAGTTTAATGAACCTAACTTTAAATCCGGTTTAAACTAGATATTTCAGTTCAGACTTTGCAATACAAAATTATTTTGTAATTTTTGTATTCATTTTATATTACTAAAATGTTTTAAAACGATTTTTGAGTCTGACGTTTAACATTTGTTCAAAAATAACATCGCGCACAAAAGTGTTTAATTACAGTCATGGTTTTACGCACAAAGGAAAGAAAAATATTATTAGTAGTATTAGTAGAGTGGAATATAAATTTAAAAAAAAATGCAAAACTACAAATGTAACGTTATGATTTTTTTCGTTTTGGTCATTTTATGTATTTGGAAAAACAAGTAACGCCATCTATTAAGTAGTTTGTACAACAAGTGACGTTGCATAAAATGTTCGGATGTCAGGCCATAGATTATAAAAAACTATTAGTTCATTGGGTGACCAGTTGTCTGTCATTTAAACAGATCAGCTGATTTATTTTTTGTGTTTTGGTTGGTTTTGATATTTCGAATTTGAATTAGCTGTTAAATTTATGTGTAAAAAATATTAAATTATAGTATAATTGAAACATTTTGAGTTGCGATTAAGTTTGTGTAAATTGGTTAGTGATTTTGTTAAAATGTGATTGAATTGTGTCAAGTTTGGAAGTTATTTGTTGGATTTGACGTTTTGTGAATTTTGGGTCGTCAACACAGTGATGTCTAGAACTTTCTTCCTTTTCTGCGACTGCTTGCAGAGCGCTCACGCACCTTTTCCTGGTGTAATTCTGTGCGTGCGACGCTGAAGATGTAAAATCTTACTCATATTCTGAATTTACGTTGTTTTCTAAAATATGGTAAGCACCTTGTGGAAATACATTGGAAAAATCGTTTATTTCTTGTTTTATCTTTTATTTTCAAACATTTAAAACATTACTTTCAATTGTTTCTAGAGTTCTTTTTACGTGGCGCGACCTATACTTTCGAGCTGATCTGATGATGGAGCATGTTAAGTGCGAGCTAAAGCGTGTTTTAGTTTTTAAAACTAGGTACCTATTTTAAAGTTTATTTTCTTGTAAATTTCAAGTGACGGTTAAGTAAATTGGAACATCGCTATCCGCGAGTTAACTTTGAATTGTGAGTGAGTAACTTCCACCTAACTTCAGAGTAACTGTGTTAGGTGTATTGTCTGCTCGTAGGGTAACCATACTTTCGAGAATATGAGGATAAAATTCAAAATGGCCGACATGGTTAAAAAGTTTAATTTTTTTACAAAATTTACTTTAGTGGTCTCTGTCTATCCCGATGGGAGAGATGAGTGATGGATATGTATGTATGTATGTTAAATTGAAATTTTTAATCATCAACCAAATTTTTGGTAATTATAGTACTTACAATACTTATAAAATTTATAGTAAGTTTTTTCTAGACTTGACAAAGGCGGAATCCATAATGGTAGTTGCCATCAAAAAAAACATTACATCATAAAAGGTTTCAAATTATAGAATAAATTGCTCTTGAAATAAGAGCCTAAAATTTAATACCTTTAAGTCTCTATTACGAGCAACGAATTTATTATAACATCAAAAATATAAGCCCTGACTAAATCGCTTATAAAAGACTAGTGGCTGCCCGCGACTTTGTACACATAATTAGTCATATCACGGACATATTACACAATAGTTTCAAAAAATGTAGACTATGTGTTTTTCTACTATGCAAGCTATAATATTGTAAAATTTAATTAAAATCTGTTTAGTGGTTTTTGCGTGAAAGAGTAACAAACTTCCATAAACAACATCCTCAAATCCATCCATCGGAACAAAAATTGACATTTAATATATTAGTAGGATTATTTAGATATGTACCCTTTAAGTCACTTTTTTTGAGCACTCTTAATTAAATACTAAATCGTTTTTCTCAGTGGATTACTAAAATTGATCCCTGAAAGCCTTATTTAGAAACCTTGATGTCTATCCCTCTTACTAAACAATTTTCCTCGAGAGGCATGATGTAACGCTATGTTTTTTTTTCGGCAATTTAAAGTTTTTAAAAACCTGGTATATATAGGCATTACGACTATTGCAGACGATTTATGGTGCAAGCCTGTTACAATATCTTTGGTGGCTGAACAATCCAATGCGAGAGCGACAAGTTTTACCGCAGGCCTGACAAGAGAAGTTTGCAACAGATGGAATTGTGTCGCCTTGTCGACGTCTTTGTCTCTTGTCAGATAGAGCCGCGAACCAAGTCTCATCATATGTCTTGCGTCCCTCCATAACGCGTTTGCGCCACTCCGTCCGCTTGTCCGCAAGAGAAAATGAGAAGGTTCTAGAAAAAACTAGTAACGCCATCTATTATTAAGAATTTTGTTCAACAAGTGATGTTGCTTAAAGTGTTCTTGTTTGTTGATATGTCAAATTATGTAATATCGTTCACTAAGCCATACGTACATACGTATGTACATACTCGTAACGTCTCTTTCCCATCGGGATAGACAGAGACCACTTCCTTCCACTCCACTTGCTACGATCCAAACACACCTCTCTTGCTTCATCCACATTCATCAGTTGCCTCATACATACCTCGGTAATCCTGGTTTGATTGGCTAATAATAGACATGATGACAAAAAAAATTTCATTAGTCCATCACATACATTATTTTAAAATATTCGACACGTATTTTTTCTTTTTTCTCTTGAACTAAGAATGACAAAGATACACTCTGTATCTTTGTATTTATTTATGTATTTGATCAGGTAAAAAATGTGTTTCAAATATTTTTAATAGCCTAAAAGACGGAATTTGCTTATATACTCAGCGCGGGCAACTTTGATACCGCGTTTCAGGTTTTGTATGCGAATCTATTTTGAATGAAGCAATAATGTTTGTATCGTAGCAAGTGGCGGAAAGTCTCTGTCTACCTCTGATGTCGATATTTGAATTTTTGAATGTAGGTAGTCATCATCCCAATTGCCCTGGCTAATAAAATACAAAAAAAAAACTGAGACTTTTCTTTTTCAGATTAGTGAAGGTTAAGTTCTATTCAAGTCTTATTGAAATTATTGCTGGATTTAGTATCAGATTCAATAGTTCAGGCTAAGTAAGTATTTATTTGGAAAGTTAGTTTGGGCTTAATTGGACCTTTGAATAAGCAAACTAGTAGATATTATCAGGATCAACTTTTTATCAAATAATTTAATTAAAATTGTAAGTTTATTTTCAAATTTAAAAATGAGTTGAACAATTTTATTGAATATCTTTAAATATACTTAATCATATAAAAAAATATATACGGTCGAATTGGGAAACTTCTCATATTTTTTGAGTCGTTTAAAATATATTATATTGACCGTGTTTATTCTTACTAGTGCTTCTTTTTGCCTGTGTATAATTTTTTTTTTCGAAAAACCCAATACTACATTTTTGGTATTTTCATTTTATTTTTTTATAAGTTCGTGAGAATTGAAGTTAACTACTATGACAATGCTTTCCATAAAAGAACTGTAAACTTTTAAAATAATCCCATAAAACAATATGTATTATGTTCTTTTTAAACAACAAAAACTAGTAACGCCATCTATTATTAAGGATTTTGTTCAACAAGTGATGTTGCTTAAAGTGTTCTTGTTTGTTGATATGTCAAATTATGTAATATCGTTCAGTAACACATACATACATACATACATACCCGTAACGCCTCTCTCCCATCGGGATAGTCAGAGACCACTTCCTTCCACTTGCTGTGATCCAAACACATCTCTCCTGCTTCATCCACATCATATTATTTTTTTATAAGTTCGTGAGAATTCAAGTTAACTTCTTTGACAATGCTTTCCATAAAAAAACTACAAACTTTAAAAAATCCCATAAAACAATAAACGACAGCCACCCTACTCACATGCGAGCAAGAGCTCTGCAAGACACGAACGTAGTAATAGTTTTACATCTCGTATTTCAAATTATTACTGCTTCGTTCCCTCAGGTTCGGAGAAACGTCCAACAATATTGTATTTTGTTTAAAACTAGCATTTTCTTGTAGATTTTATTTACTACTAGCTGTACCCGCGACTTCGTCCGCGTGGAATACTGAGTTTGGCGGCGCTCGTGTCGCGTTTGCTTAACCTGCGCTATTGAAATCAAAAGTAGCCTATGTCCTTTCTCAGGCCTATCTGTGTGCCAAATTTTGTTTTAATCGGTTCAGCCATTTTAGCGTGAAAGCGAGACAGACAGACAGAGTTACTTTCGCATTTATAATATTAGTATAGATTTGAAATTGTATTATCTTTTATTTATAAAGACAAAACTACAGTTTACACAATTTAAATAGGTTTATAGTTTTGAGGCTGTAGACCGATGACGGTTAAGATTTCTACACACCAAAGCCGCAAGCATGCCGCCGGGTAAGGCCGGCGGCTTTACGACATACGAATGGCATAAGGTAAAGATACCATAAGGTGTTTAAACACCAAAGCCGCAAGCATGCCGCCGGACAGGGCCGGCGGTTTTACGACATACAAATGGCAGCTGACAAAAGCCACCAGCCTAGACCGGCGGGTTATGCCATCGCAGGGCCGGCGGCTTAGGTGTGTAGGTACAATATAACAAGAAAATATTTTCATTACTTTTTTATCAAGTTTGAAAAAACTGCGACGTTCTCAAATGAAACAGAAGAAGTCAAAGCATTTGCAGAAGACAGGCCTAAATGGCGGATACCGAACTTACGTAAAATTGTGGTTTTTGTTGTGTTTAATTTAATTGTATAATTTTGTTGTGTTTATAATTAATTTAATTTAATTGTGTTCTTAACAAAATACTCAGGTGATAAAAATTGGAATGTGATATTCTTCACCATGGTCAAATGATGATGATAATGGTTAAATGATGGTTAAAAAGTAATTTGCAAAATACTCTGGTGATTAAAAATTAGAGCGTGATATTTTTCACCATATCGCCTTAACTAAAACTGCAGATGTTTGATCCGTCAGAAAACTATTTTAATTTTAACTTTGTGAAGCGAGGCACCACGTGTCCTCGCCGCAAAAACGTACTCTGATTGCGTACCTTGCTTGTCGTCAATTTAGTTTGTGGCTAGGGACACAATGAGGTTTTTTATGAAAAAGAATAACGGCTAGTCAGGAGCCCGTTTCACCACCTGTAGATAAAATATAACTGTCAGATAAACCTATGTCTATTTCATAAAACATGACGTTATAGACAGACAGGTAAAAATATTTGTCAGATAAGACGCCGAGGTAGACCTCGAAAAAAAAGGAGAGACGATCTGGATGCATTTTCACGGGAATGGCGGGACACTACCGGAGACCGTGTTAAATGGAAAGTCGCGGGGGAGGCCTTTGCCCAGCAGTGGGATCTTAATGGCTAATAAAAAAATAAAAAAAATCTGTAAAATGGTAAAACAGGCCCTAAGTTTGCTAATTTTAAATAGCCTTAGTTGTGTGTCGGCAGAGTGTCAATGGCATTTTTTGACGTCATTTTACATTCTGTCAAACAATGGCTTAGGTACAGTGATTGCGACCAAATGTGTCAAAATATGTCATAGAAATTCTGCCGACACACAACTAAAAATATAGTAAATTATCAGACTTGGGCCCTAGTTAGCGTTGTTGGTAGTAACCCGGCTTGCTATGTCACAGGTTGAAGTTTCCATTCCCTATTTCTTTATGCTGCTGTGATGGCCGGTCATGTCATGCGGATCCCATCAAACTAAGCATTTCACTTCTTTGTTTCCCATTTGCTTGCCTTACTTTTTCCTGGATATTGTGGGGTCAAATTTTTATTATTTATTTATGGATAGCTGTTTTGAAATATTAATTTGATTATATGTTTCTGTGTTTATGCCTGAGATTTGTAAAACTTAAATTAAAAAGAGCAACCCTACAGAGTTTCTTGCTAGGTTCTTCTCTGGGGAAACTGCACTCTTGCGAATCTAGCATTAACTTTAAAAAATGACCCGTCTTAAGTGTTGTCAAAACCTACAGGATTAAATGATTTTCATTTCATTTCATTAGCTATTCCTTATCAGCCCTTTTGACGTCTCCACTAAAGGGGCACGAGCCTACATTCTCATACGAGAGTGATTAGGCCGTAATACACTACGCTGCCCTAATGTTGCCCTATGCAAGTGACGTACCTGTACATCACGGTAATATTTAGTCATGATCGTCTTAAGCCTTAAGGTCTATCTACACAGATCCGGGTCGTGTCCGGGCCGTGACCCGTCATGTGGGAAACCAATACGTCGTCATGACAAAGTGTGTGAACGAATCCATAGAAAATGTATGGAATGACATATTTTTTTCCCTGACACGTCCCGGACCCGGCCCAGATGTGGGTAGATAGACCAGGCAGCTCTTTGTTTAATGTTATTCTGTTTCTTTCTGCAATGAAAAGGTATTATGTATTTCATAAATCAAGGAAATAAAAATGTTAACATTTACAAATTCTTCTGACTCAGCGTAATAAAAATGCGATATTTTTATCCGATTTATCAATTTGTCGAATCACTGATTTGGATGAAATCGTTAAAATTATACGCCTTTTTAGGATAATGTTTGTGAAAGTCTAAAAGGGTTGGTTTGGTATTTTATGAAACCTCATTTGAATCTTACTTTATTGGCGATACAAAGATTATCCGCACGCCTCTAGCGGCGAAATTTAGAAACTGTCTAAGAACGACACTTTGTTTGTTTATTTGTTGAAGTTATGTTGGATTATTCAGATGGATCACGATTATGTATACGGAAACCTGTTGCTAATAAAAGCAGAAATACGAAATATTGTTGCGTTCCTCAATGTAGTACTTACGGAGATACGGGAATAAGTTTTAAATCACCATTCCACTCCGTAATAATCCTTCACCAGAACGCATTGGTTTTGTGTATCCTGCAGACGCATTAATTACATCGACTATTGACAACATAGTTATTGTCTTAAACAGCAAAATGCCACTTAAATCTGATTTGTATTTATTATTTATGTTTTTCCCTCACGTTAATTGTAACGAAAACTGTCAAAGTGTCGTTCTTAGACAGCTTCACAATTTTGACACTACAGGCGCTAGTTAGAATCTTTGCATCGCCAATAAATGTCATTGTTTGCCCTGTTGAATGTGTGGATGGTTGTAAAATTGTTTGTTACCCTTTCACGTAAAAACTGCGAAACAGATTTTAACGAAACTTTACGATATAGTAGTTTACACATAAAATAAGTTTTCTAAATATTGAATTATAGGTAATAATGAAATGGACAAAACTAAAGCCCCCTTAATACAAAACGAGTTCTAAAAATACCAGCCCATAGTACTAGTCAGTTACGCGTTCGAGAGTCAGGTTTCTTGGAAGAAACCTTATACAACAAGCAACGCGTGCCAACATAATTTAATTGGCAAAAAACAAAACAGGGCTGTAAACAATTGGTAGGTAAACAAAAGCCGATCGACGGCAACTAATTCGTAATCTTGGATAAAGGCTCGTGTAAAGACGCTCGAATAGTGTTGTGTGGATATCGATATCGATATCGATTTTCGAGAGTATTTTTGATTTATTCTGTTGAAGTATAGTAATTTATAGACGAGTGAGCTTCGTGTGTCTTTATGTAGTACTAGCGGCTGCCCGCGACTTCGTATAGTACGGTTGCATAATCATATTTTAAGAAGAAATACACAATATTATTTGAAAAACAAACTAATAACCTATAACCAATATAAATGCAACCTACCGTGCTACACTGTAAAGTTCCATAAAAATCTGTTTGGCAGTTTTTGCGTGAAACAGTAACAAACATTTATCCTCGCATCGGTATTAACTTTAACGTTTATTAAGTACTATTTTCAGAAATTTTTTTTTGCGTAATCGTCAATTACGCAATAAACTTACATCAAAACTACCAAATACCAAAAACATCAATATAATATAAAGCCTTTCACGAACATAACTAGCGAAGCGAGTCTTCTTAGGTAAGTTGTATTTTTGTAGCTTACTTAATTACTAATGAAGTCGACAATTATAGAAATTATACGACAAACTAAAAAATACCAAAAACATCGATATAAAAAGACTTTCAAGAACATCACTAAGGTAACGACTCTTCAAAAGAGTTCGCACCCCGACAAATAGGTGCCTAACCTAGTGAGTTAGGTGTAAAGTCATCAACGTCAAAGGCTAAGAAACGGACATCCGTTCTCGACACCGGTCAACGCATCACTGCACTCATTGTGCTACTTTGCGCTAAGGTTGTTTAACTTCAGTGGAGCCATATTATCATCATTCATCATATATGAGCCAAGCTCTTGTCGGTGGAGTAAAAGCCATCTTTGTCTCTCTCTATACAGGATGTAACAGAAAGGGGGTATAATACCGGAACACAGCGATAGTCCTCATGAAACTGAACAACTTTCCCCAAGGAACAGTTAGTGGTAATTGTAGGTTCAAAAGTGAAATACATATTTAAGTTGTTTGTAATTGCTATGTAAGTAACTGTTTGTTTCACTTAAACAATAAATAAATAAATTTAAAAAAAAATATCCTTACTGAAATCACACACGCGCCGGAACTAAAGACGACTATTGAAGGTGTCTGTCTAACTTTTGAAGTCAAAGAGTGTTTCAAACGGTTTCTAATCCCTTCCACCGTAGCAGTTATACGCTCCACTGAATATTTCAACTTGAGTCGACACTCAATGGATTTAAAAGTTTCGCTCAGTCGTGATCTGTATTCAAAGTGAAAATAAAATGGTCATATAGATGAAGATACAGCTCGTTTTTACTTTTTGTGACTTGTTAACTTGCAATAATTAAGAAAATATATATTTTTTGTTATCATGCATTTAAAATTAGTCTTAAGTTTGAAAAATTATTCTACTAAGGGCCAAAGCATAAATTCACGCCACGACGTCGACGACGGCGTAGTGTCGTGTCGCGTCGCGAGACGTGTCGTGTCGTGTAACGTCGTGTCGCGTAGCGTCGCGTCGCGTCGCGTCGCGTCGTGTCGTGAATTTATGCTTTGGCCCTTAATAGAATAATTTTCCAAACTTATTTTATGTTTTGACCCTTAAAGGTACGTGTTAAAAGTAATTTCGATTCTTTTGTTTGTCTCTCTCTGGTGTCTATATGTTACACCAGGGCCGGCGGCATAATCCATCAAGCTGGCGGCTTTACGTCATACAAATGGCAGCTGTCAAAAGCCGCCGGCTTGTTATGCCGCTGGGCCGGCGGCTTTGGTGTATAGATACCATAGTCTTTAGTCTTCAATTCAGGGACTTGTTACAGAAAAGCTTAGTCAGTAGTATCCAGAATTGTCGAGCGACTGATGAATGTAGATGAGGAGAAGGAAGTGTGTTTGGATCTACCCCGATGAGAAAGAGGCGTGACAGATATTATATACCTACTATATGTATTTAAAGTCTTTATAAATGGATGCAATTGCATCAAACTTCGATCCTAGATCCCAGATCTTAATCTTACTAACACAACTGAAGCGAGGCCGTGCTGCGCATCACTAAGTTCATTATTCGCATTGAAAACTGCTGGCAGAGCTCTAATCTACTTTTGGAGTTAGGCTTGTGTCTGGGGCGCATTAGGGGTTATTGTCGCCCCTAGATAGTATTTTTGTGCCCCTTTTATTCTGACCGATTTTGTTTTACAATTTTATCAATTTTTGTAGTCAGTATCGGGTTTTGGGCGCAACGTTTGTTTTAATTCGGTAATTCTGTACTTTAATAAAATAGTTTTAAATTAAAATTTGTAAAAAAATATAGTTATGTAGTTAAGTTGTTGTTGTTATTCTATGTAAATAGAATCTGGAGATATCACTGCATCTTTGTTTTCACAAATTAGTCAACACTTATTGTGGATTATTATAAGATTTATAAAATCTACAATTTATGATTATTTGCCCCCCATTTTTAGCTAGTCCGCCTATTTTGCAAACTGCATTTTGAAGAACCGAGTGTGGGAACCTGCTGTGTAAACGGAACAGTTCTGTTGTTATATTTATCGCCTCTTATATTTGCCGCTCTTTATATTTACCGCCTCTTATATTTACCGCCCTTCATATTTACCGCCCAATATATTTACTGCCCTATATTTTTATCGCCCTTTATATTTACTGCCTGTTATTATTTACCGCCCCTTCTTACTCCATCTCTGGCTGGCACACGCTGCATTGTCCACGAACCGTGCATCCAACTTGGAACGTGCTATGTAAAGACAAGTGGGATAGTTCTATTGCCAATCTATTGTTTGGTAGTTCAACTGAATCTATTTTAGCAATTTGTTACTGGGCCAATTGTGGCTCGCGAGTTCTGCTCGGAATTTCGGAACTTTACGTTGGACGTGGGAAAAGTTTTTTTCAAATTTCGAAGTAATTTAACAGCACAGTCTAGTCTTTTGTTTTTCTATTTTTTTGTTTGTTTCTTTACTACCTACATTTTTAAGTTGACTTTTATCCGACCGACGTGCATCTATGAGAAGAGTGATGAATTTGGATGAAGCGAAGGAAGTGTGTTTAGATCGTTGCAAGTGGAGTGAAGTGGTATCTACTTACTCCAATGGTAGAGAGATGATAGAGGCGTGACGTGTATGTATACGTACCTATGCTTAACGAAACAATTATACGTTAATTTAAAAAAATCGTACAGAATACTGCGTGTGAAAAAATAAGCAAATAATAGCGCATGTACGGTCTGTTAGTGTAGAAAAGTGACTTTTTAAATCGGCCACATTATACTGTAACCATGACAAATATTTGTTATGTTATCTATGGAGTATAATGCGAACAATTTAAAAAGTCGTTGAGGTGGTCTGTACAAATACTCAAATACTGTCATTTACAAATACTCTCACGTGTCCAAACAATTCTATTAAGTATCTAGTTAAAGGTACTTACAACGTGTAACTGTCAAAGTAAACCCACCATTCGTACCCAGAGGATTGTTTCGACAAGTTCTGTTTGGTCTGTCCACAGTTTGCCCACAACAAATTCTAACTACGTCACTCTTGTTTTGCTTAAATTTTGGTACGGTTGGGATATTAGATGGCTTGTTTTTTGTGTTGCTCGTAGCGTGAAATGCATGCGATTTTGCCACAATTCTCCTAATTTAAAATAGCTTGAGTTGTGTGTCGGCAGTGTCAATGGCATTTTTTGACACATTCAAGGTCAATCCATACATATCCGGGCCGTGCCCGGGACGTGTCCGGGCCGTGGCCCGTCAGGAGGTAAAAAATACGTCGTCATGACAACGTGTGTGAATGAATCCATAGAAAATGTATGGATTGATATTTTTTCCCTGACACGTCCCGGAAATGTGTACTTAGATAGACCATTGGTATTCTGCTAAACAATGGCTTACACTGATTGCAACCAAATGTGTCAAAAAATGCCAGTGACACTCTGCCGACACACAACTGATAATATTGTTAATTGGCAGACTTGGGCCCCTGGTTACTGCATACAAAATCTATGAAGATAAATATATGTTTATATTAGTTAATAGCTGTCCCTGCGAACTTTGTCCCGCCTTAGAATGAACTTTATTGTGTAGGAATAAAGTTCAAATTGACTCTACATTTTAGTAGGAAAACATTTGTATGGGAAAAAGAAAAGGTCTGTTTTAGGGCTTTCCCGGCAATTATTCGAATTTTTCTCACCTTTTAGACCTACCCTGGACTACGACAAACATTTTAAAACCAAAATCAGCTCAATCGGCCCAGCCGTTCTTGAGTTTTAATTAACAATTATAATTAAAAATTTAAAATTAACAATTCATTTTTATTTATATAGATTTATGGAGAACATGCATCTGACACTGCGAGACACGCATAAAACAACTGCATGATTAACATTAGATTTACAGCATTGTACAGTAAAGAGTGATAAAGAATGCACATCGGCAATTATTGCATTTCCGAATACAAACGAATGCTTAATTTCATGTACATCTATTACTAAATTAATGGATCAGAATTTGAATTAAGAACTACAGCGCTACAAGAATCTATTGGCACTTGAGTGACGTTGTCAGGAGGGCGTGGGTGGTTAATAAATAACTCAATATAATGACAATTTACAAGATGATATCGTTGGTTCCGATTTCC
This sequence comes from Anarsia innoxiella, assembly GCA_947563765.1. Classification (NCBI taxonomy): domain Eukaryota; kingdom Metazoa; phylum Arthropoda; class Insecta; order Lepidoptera; family Gelechiidae; genus Anarsia; species Anarsia innoxiella. Next base: position 8,424,263 of record OX387401.1, on the reverse strand, counting down.
GCCACGTGCCAAAAGTTCCTTGTAGCACTGCAAGTTGTAATGGGGAAGGAAAAATAAATTAGTCCGTCTTTTAGGCTATTAAAAAATACTTGAAACATATTTTTTTACCAGATCAAATACACAAATAAATACAAAGATACAGAACATCAAAGTTACGGAATGGGGGGTATTTACGTCACACCTAGGTAAAAATCCTACTTAGGCGTGACGTCACGAGCAACTTTAACCCAGTGTATCTTTGTAATTTTTAGTTCAAGAGAAAAAGAAAAAATACGTGTCGAATATTTTAAAATAATCTATGTGATGGACTAAAAAATTTTTTTTAGCCATCATGGCCATTCTTATAATGTTTGACTATCGTGGACGTAATCTTTTCTTTTTTAAACAGTTTGTACCTCTATCTACCTTTTATTTAAAAATTATGTTTAAACTTCGAAAACTCTATGTTTAAAGTTCAGTTTCTAGAATTTCTATTTTATACTTTTAAGCTCTACTTTTTATAAATTCTATTTTTAAACTTTTTACTTTTTAACAGTCTGTACTCCTTACCCAAAGGTACAGAATATACAATCACGCACTTGTCAAATATAGTTACAAATGTGTTACAAATATTTGAATCGAAATCAATGATTGTCATACCCCTTTCAATACAACATTCAATTCTCTGTGGTATTGGAATTACATTTCAATATGTTTCTATTCACGTATACTAAATTGTATCTTAAGATATTTGCAGTGTGGTTTCAATTATCGAGTAAGTATTGACTGAAATTGTTTTCTTTGCTTTAAAAAAATACATTACATTTAGTTTGACATCGCGCTTCAACTTATCGTATAACAGATCCTATTCTATAAGAAATAGCGTCTAAACAAGACTGGTCTAGATTTAGGCCTTTTCGCCATCTACATATATTTATCTGATAGATATTTTATACCTGTCACTGTCTAAAACGTCATGTTATATGAAATAGACACATGTTTAAGTATATGTTAATTAATTTCATCCGTAGTAGGTTTGATAAATTATTGTATGATAGACAAAGTAGAAACTAGCTCAAAGAGCGCCTTCGCTCTTTCGCTTGCAGTTCTGCGGGTCACTGCCAAATAACAGTCACTGCCAAGCCCCACTACTAGAACATGATAGGCTCTCTACACACACAACTTCAATCATCCCCTAAAATTGTAAACCTTACCAAAAACCTTCGCGTCTGAAAATAAAAGGTAAAAAACTAAACCATCTTTACCCGAAACCCTCTGAAGTGTTTGCGGAAAATTTCATAAGTATAATAGAATAATCTTTTCATGCTCTGAGTTTTATCTCATTTATAAAATGGTACGAAAATAATATCAAAGGATTTGCCCGGATCAGTATATTGTTAGGCGGTATTTTTCTTTCCGCGCGGGTTTGCTTACCCGACTGTATTTTAGGGAAATAGAGGTGGATTTTATAAATACGTCTTTATATTAAACTAGTGGCTTTGACTAAGTGCGTATTATTCGTCATATTTCGGAAAAATTAAACAATATCTCAAAATGAAAATTATCATTCTAGCCGCCAAGTCTGCTAATTTAAAATAGCCTCAGTTGTGTGTCTGGTGCCTGTGGCAGTGTTAATGCAATATACTAATTACTAAAAGTTATAAATCTGTTCAGTGATTTTTGTGTATAATGTTTGTTACATTTTCACGTAAAAACTACTATACTTACGGTGTCGTAGACAGCCTCTGTATAAACAAAATTAAGAAATATTCTCCAAACAATGCTATTTTGTTATTTAAAATAGAAATCATAATAAAGAACGTTCAGGTAGGTCATTTATATAAATTTCATTTGTATGAATTTGTAGAAATGCAGCCGCGAGTACAAAATAACAAGTGTCCGGTCTTGCCTCTGATTGCATACATTTTTCAGTAGATATTTGCATGCTAAAGGCGCCTGAGAAGTGTTTTCTTCGCCGTAACATTTCTCTCTTAACTTTTCATGTTACCCTGGTAGTTGGTGTTCATTTCTTCTCAGTTTCTTGTTTGGAAAGTTTGTTCTTTATAAATATTTCCGCTTTTTACCGATTCTCTATAAAGATATGAAATATAAAGGAGCATACTTATAAGTGAGCTGTAACCGTTGCTTGCACTGTAACCTGAAACCAAAAAACATAGGTATCAATGTCCATTCGCAGCAGGTTCGCGAACTATTAGCGAACTACGTACACACTACATTTTTAATTAGCGAACTACATACGAATTACGTACTAAATTACAGTGCATGTAACACAGTTACAGTTACAACTTGCTAATGAGTAGATACCTACAAGTCTTAATGTAATTTAGGGTTAATGTCCATTGTATAGCATTTGCTACATTGTCGCATGTGACAATTGCTACACGTACAGCATTTCCTGCATGAGGTCCGTCCACGCGTATCGTAATTGCGATGCTTGATAGACTAGGAGCCCGCGGGTGCCAGGCCTACTTTAAATTCAGAAACCTGAACGTTCTTCCACGTGTACACGTACAAGTCGGACGGGACTAATGGACTTACGACTTTTTAGAATGAGAACATCTTAATTTATTTATTTCATACTGAAAGAAGCCATTTAAACATTTTAAAAATAGGAATTATTGAAAATTGAATAAAGTTTCATATTAAAGCATAAAAATAAGGTGTTAAAAAATAATACATTGTCAAACCCTATGTTGGGTGTACACATGGTAGAACTTTCAGCTTTCCGAATTTTAGGTAACTCTGGCACCCTCAGGCTCCTAGTCTATAACATCAGTGGTATGACTCGTGAAAATAGCAAGTGAGATGCATATTTCTATTTTCTTTTACTTACGATGTAACCAGTGCGCTAGAAAGAGACATATCTACGTTACAGCAACGTATTACAGTGTCGTCGTTTTGTCATGTTGATGGTTGTCACAAGTTCGTATTTGGCTAGTGATGTGCTGATTATCGATTTTTGTGGATGTCGATCATCGAAAAAGCAATTAGAATATATGTTCTTAAGGGCCCGCTCACTTTGGCTGCGTTTTCGTACGAATTTCACTCGTGCGTATACGTACGAACACGCACTAATAATCCCGACCTTAGAAGTACTATATCGATTGCACATCGATAGCAGATCGTTCGTACGTATTCGCACGAGTGAAATGCGAACGAAAACGCAGATAAAGTGAGCGAACCCTATGTGTTCGAAAAACTATCTCTACAGTGACCGGTCCTAGCGGCTTTCTTTGGACATCACATCACCAAATATATTGTAAAAATCTAATTTGGCTGGACATTTGGGTAGAGAGCCCGGATTCCCTGCATTAACGATTATATGTCAGTATTAATAAAAATACGCAAATTTCTGTAAATTATTATCATTAATCTTGTCTAAGAACATATCTAATTTCTAGTGAAATCTATATTAGTAAAAATGGATACCTATTCCAAAACGTTTGTCTCGCTAAAACTTGAGAACGGCTGAAGCTGAACCGATCTGGCTAATCTTTTCACCGTTACATTTTTACAAGCTCAAAGAAGGTAAAAAAAATCATTAAGGCAGGAAATCTGCCCGGGCCACTAGTTATAAATAAAATCAAATGCTAAATCAGTCTTGGATAGGTACTTTATTAGGTAGGTAGTTTCTAAATTTTTGTACTTTTTTCTCCAATACTTTCTTTTGAACCCTCCATTTCTTGATCTTGCCCAGTAAGTTTTCTTTTCAAATTATTTGAGGTTTATATTCTACCACCGGTTCCTGAAATAGTCATGCAAAAGATTAATACAATTAAACCAAATAAAAACATTGAATAATATATCAGATGGAATAAATGCGAGTACATAATTTAATACATACCACGAAGAAGCTAGATGTATGTTAAGGTAAGTAACGGCATTGCATTATCGTTGAGGCGTCTGAATATGTTTTGATCGATTCCAGTTGGGCCTGATCATCATTTTTGATCATCATTATGAAATCTGCAACATTGTCGATATGATTATCGATAACAATTTTGATATCACTAGTAACCTAAAATTGCCAATTTCGTTTATCAAAAAAATCGTTACAAATACAGCAAATACGTATAGCATTTAAGTCAATGGTCAAAGGGTACTATTTGTTCTTACATCTACCATTAATATTACTACAATAATTATAGATATCTCTGTACAATTACCCATGAAATATTCATTGTTTATTTTCCATTGTATTTCCTCGAACTGTGGGATTGGCACTCTTTTACTTCACAAAAGCACATAATATCTTACTACTTTATTAGCCTAAAATTTTCTACAGCCACGTTATAATGCAATTTAATTCAATATCATTATTTTTCAATCAATCTATCATCAACAATAATAAACAATTCAATCTGACACCTAAGAATAATACTATAAAATTAAAATGACAGGTTGTCATAACCGTTTTCACTTCTTGTAGTATGAAATGGCCAAAGAAAACTCGACTTCTCAAATTGTTTGCATGGAATGAGACCAAAAAGGACCAATTTTTTTTTACACATGAGTTTTAATCTGGGCGCATACATGCTAATTCCGGATCAGGGTTTCAGATTCGGAAACCTGAATGCTTCGCGTGCATACAAAATGTTCGACAAAGGCTCACACTGTTCTTATTTTTTCCGGACGGAAACCGGATGGAAAAGTAAGAACAGTGTGTACGCGCGCCCAGGATCAGTTTCCCAATCCTAAACCCTGATACGGATACCGGATCCGTCAGCAGTATGTCTATTATTCCTCTACGCGCTGGTTGTCAAGCTGCGCATTAGACGATTTTTAGGTCTGACGTATGACATTTGTTCTAAAATACTATCGCGAACAAAAGTATTTACTCAATTACGGTCATCGTATTACACAGAAAAGAAAGAATATTATATAAACGACGAAGTGCTTCAAATAAGAATAGGATAAAAGTGATAATGTCAAAACAGTGATCGGAAAACACACGTTAACCGGTATAAACGGTTACCGATTTAATCAAAAACTTTTTGAAACCGTAACATCTGATTAATTAGCCGCCGCAATCAATACTAATATTAATACAAATATTGGGTGAATAACTACTTTGTTACAAAAAAAACTTTGTAGCGATTAAAGGACAATGCAACCTACTGAGCCAAAAAATAAACTCGTTGCTCAGAAATGAAACTTATTGTGATTGGTCTCAAAAGAAGGCGTGGACTAATAATATAATATAAATGCACTAATTAATAATATAATATAATTATTTATTAAAATTGTTCGCTTAAGTACCTTTTAAGTTCGTTTGTCTGTATTTATCCTGCCGGTAAACCGGTGTGTAACCCGCCGGAAATATCTGCATAGGTATCAGGTTTACGCCGGGTCTTAATAATCGATTATTATCTATGGACTTGAAAATGTCTACTTGACGTCTACCTACAACATGTTGTTGACATGTTGCCACGCGACACAGATGTGTAATTTTGTACGCATGCGCGCATGCAGCAAATGTTTCATGCGACGGATAGCAAATGCCATAAACGTGCGGTGCCGTGGACATAGACCCGTCGCATTTGCTTCACGTGAAGTATGAAACAATGTATGGGTCGCAAAAAATGTCGTATGGCATTTGCGATTTAGATGCGACGCGGCTGCGATGCGACATGCATGCAGTAAATGAAGCGTCGTGGATACTGTGCCTTACGACAATATAAAATCAAATAAATATAACTAAATGTTTTACACAGGAATATATTACAATACTTATTTAATAAAATTTTATTTATTTATTATTTAATAGTTTATTGTAAGAAGAGTACATAGAGACAGAAAAGAAATGAGAAGTTATACAAAAGGTACAGAATATTTCTAAAAGAAAGTTCCTGCAGACCCCACAGAGAGAGAAGTGAAACAAGAAGGCGGGATAGTCACTGTAGTCATTGTTATCAAAAATAAGCCGAAAAAACCATAATTTGAAATCAGTGTCTTATCAAATGCGCCATTTACACTCAAATATTCAGCCGAGTATTTTATTTACATCGCTCGAACAGCTTCTGTTTCAAATGTTAATATAAATACATAATATTTCAACTGAAATCGAGATTACAGACTTGAGAAACTCCATTACGTAGGGTTGCTTCTGAGATACAATTTTATAGTATTTCATCGCAATATTATGGAAAACTTGCAACTTTTTTACTAGACTTACTTAACATCTATTTGTCTCTAATAGGAATCGAACCCATGACCTGCGGCATTGCAAGCAGAGTCACTACCAACCACGCCAATGGGTCATTAACATTGACATTTACGAGTATACTATATACTAAAGATAGAGACATGAAATGAAATGCAATGAAATGAAATGAAAAATCATTTAATCATGTAGGTTTTAACAACACTTAGGACGGGTATTTAATGCTAGATTCGCAATAGTGCAGTTTTCCCCAGAGAAAAACCTAGCCAGAAACTCTTTTCAATTTAAGTTTTACAAATCTCAGGCATAAACACAGAAACATACGCAACATATGCAAAGCATATGGCATCAGCTCTATAGAAATTATAATTAAAAGCACATTATCACATGCAACGACAGAGTTGCGCCTACCACGGCAGCCAGAGACCACTTCCTTCCACTCGCTACGATCCTAACATACTTTTTTCATTTCATTTACAATACTATACAATACAATACAAATATTCTTTATTGCACAAAAAGATATAAGGTACAGACACAAACAAGAATATAAGAAGCAACAGGCGGCCTAATTGCTAGGTAGCAATATCTTCCAGGCAACCTTAGGCCCAGGCAACCCTCATTTACATTCATCAGTCAGCTCACATACAAGTCATTTTTGAATAGGTACTCTTGACTTGGCTTTTCCCGATTTGATCGAGATATTAAGAGTATCTACTACATACACAGTATATACTTAAGACGGGGGCCCAAGTCTACTAATTTAAAATAGCCTCAGTTGTGTCGTTATCAGCCCCTATATGTCCCCAACGAGGGGCACGACTCTACTCTCACACAGAGAGTGTTTAGATCCGTACATGAGAAATAAACTCAGAGGTACGTGCCCGCGCCAGGTTTCGAACCCGCGCCCTCAGAATTCGAGGCAAGCGTTCTACCAACTGGGCTACCACCGCTTGTCAGTTGTGTATTGACAGAGAATCAATGGCAATTTTTGACACACTTGGTATTCTGCTAAACATTGGCTTACACTGATTGCGACCAAATGTGTCAAAAAATGACATTGACAATCTCATTGAAACTGCTGACAAACAAATCAGAATATTGTTAAGCAGACTTGTGTCACAGTTTGCATTTCAGAAAGTGACAACCTTATTTGTGAATTTATTTACAATTCTCTCCCTATGAAATACTTTGAAGGTGTATTTGTGAATTTATCGTGAGACTTTCTTGAGTAACTTTGAATACTGGAGCTCTGGTACAGATGATAACACTTTTATTTACTTTTAATGTATGTTTAGTCTTAAGTTTTTTTTCTTTTCATCATCATAATTTTTAAGAGCGTCGCTCTTGTCGGTGAAGTCTGCGCCACTCTTCTCTATTCTCTGCCGTCCGTTTGAGCACCTGATAAGACACAACTTCTATTCCCTCTTTTATTTGGTCTTTGTAAGTTCTTCGTGGTCTCCCTCTCTTTCGTCTTCCTTCTACTTTTCCTGCCAAGATGTTTTTTTATAAATTCGTCGTGTTTTTTCTTTTACTTAATATAAAACTTTCGAATCTGGATTATTGAAGAGAATGTTAATCTCTTTCCCCGTTATTACAAAACAAGATTTGAATGTATTTTTAGAACTAATGTCATTATTTGACGTTTTGCCTATAGACGGAATGTCATTAATCTGAGATAATTCTAGAAAAATAAATAAAACTCGTTCCCCGTTATTATAAAACAAGATTTAAATATACTTCAAGAACTAATCTCATTAATAGACAGATAGATAGAAATACTTTATTGCACACAAAGAAACACAAATAAAACTTAAAACTAAAACATTGTGCGCAAAGGCAGCCTTATCACTAAAAGTGATCTCTTCCAGACAACCTCCTTAATATGTTAATGAATGTTACCATTGGATCTTAACTAACTTAATGCTAACTACCATTTTGGATCCTGCCAATAACAACAACAAAAACAATTAACGACAACATTAATTAAATTATTTCTAGAAGTATATTTCAATATTGTTTTATAATAACGGGGAACGATTTTTATTTATAGTCCTAGTACTATCTCAGATTAATGACATTTTGGCTATTGTCAAAACATCAAAAAAAGGAAATTCGTTCTAGAATTAAATTCAAATCTTGATTTGTAATAACGGGGAAAGATATTAACATTCTCTTCAATAATCCAGATTCGTAAGATTTACATTTAAACGAGTTTTATTAAATGTTTTACCGACTCAAAACTGAATCTGTACAGAACTCTAGTCTGATTTTTAATCCGAGTCAGACAATTTTTTTATTTTATTTCATAGAACCAAAATATATTATTTCCTTTAAATTCAATATTATACGAAACCTAAAGATTAAATCCAACGAAATAAAAAAGGTCCAAAAGGAAAGTTTCATGGCCTATAAAATGTATAGAATTCTTATCAAGTCAATTTAAATAAGTATTAGGTAAAAGGTTTTATTGCGGACTTTTTATTTGTTGGATGTGGTGAGGAATTTCAATGATTTCTGTTTGAAACTATAGAAATACGCATAGTTTTAAGGGTTCCGTACCCAAAAGGTGAAAACGGGACCCTATTACTGAGACTTGGCTGTCCTTCTGTCTATCTGTCCGTCCGTCTATCACCATGCTGTATCTCATGAACTGTTATAGCTAGAGCGTTGAAATTTTTACACATGATGTATTTACCATTGCCGCTATAACAACAAATACTAAAAATAGAATAATAATAATAATGAAGGGGGACTCCCATATCACAAACATGTGTTTTCTTGCTCGATATCAATAGCGAATGGTACAGAACCCTGCTTGCGCGAGTCCGACTCGCACTTGGCCGGTTTTTATTTGCTTACAAAATGTTACAGATTTATTACCGGTTGCATAAGAGGCTCAATTTTGAATCCAGTGTCGTGTCATCTTATTCAGGATTTTGACAGTGACAGTGACAGTGACAGCTATAGGCGTAATATTGGTTATTCTTACCTTTGAGTATAGAACATAATTAAGGAGGAGCCACACCGTCTGGATCTGCATGCCTGGTCAGGCGCAAAATGGCTACTTTTTGTATGGTACCTATCGTTTGACAGGTCATCTACCAAGAAAACTATGAGAAAACTTGGCGCAACCTTGGCACGCTGTCATAAACTCATTTGTTTATGAAAAAAAATGGGGCCACTCCTTATATTCCTTCGTCATTGGTTCTTAATTACTGCAGCTCTAATGTTTAAGTATAATATGCTGAATATCAACGTAAAAACTAAGGGCTCCCACACATAAAGACGACATGAGTCGCATCGTGTTTATGCCCTAAGGGCTCTGCATAGAAAAAGTAATTTAAAATACACAAATAAGAACTACTATTTAAGAAGATTTTTTCATAATGACGTCGCCTGCCTTGGCGACTGATGAGTGTGGATGAGGCGAAAGAGGTGTGTTTGGATCGTGGCAAGTGGAAAGAAGTGGTCTCTGCCTACCTCGATGGGAGAGAGGCATAACGGATATGTATGTATGTTTTCATAATTTTCGATACTTTCTTTAAAAAATTAAATTAAGAATTTAAAAAACCCCCGACTATAAAAAGTAACAAATAAGTAGTATTTAACTTTCATTCAAACTTCATTACGTCGAGGGACCGCATTCTATTTTCCTTACGAATATATTATACTTATCGATTCACAATATGATTATTTGTGATAGGTAAGTATATGTGCGTACCCACCAAGCTACTCAGCGGTCCCCCGACAAAATGAAGTTTGTATGAAAGTTAAATACTACTTATTTGTTACTTTTTATAGTCGGGGGTTTTTTAAATTCTTAATTTAATTTTTATTTTGAAATTTTTTAACTGTTATTATATTATAATTATTATGAGTTCCTCCTGTTGTCAACATTGCATTATATTAAGAATTGGATACTGATTAAAACGAATCCAAACACGACATATCTGCTGTTACATTTTCAAGAATGGTGGAAATTCTGACTCCATCATCAGCTCCTCGCATGTTGTCACCATTGCACTATATTAAGAATTAAACACTGATCAAAATGAATCCAAACACGACATATCTGCTGTTATATTGGATCTACAACCCTACCACAGCGACAAAAGAGCTGATGACCTTGAAATGGCTGAGCCGATTTGCATATAATATATCTAAGAACACTCCCAGGAATGCCAGCTTTGAATAAAAAAAAACCGCATCCAAATCCGTCCACGCGTTTAGGAGCTACAGTGCCATAGACAGACAGACAGACAGACGGACAGACAGACATCGACGTCAAAGTTATAACACCCCTCTTTGGGCGTCGGGGGTTAAAAAAGAACGCAACAGTAAAACAAAAATCTATGTATAAAACAGAAACGCCCCGGAATCAGACTTTGTTTTATTGTAGCTATATTGTAGTCCCTCGGGCCATAAAGAGCGAATCAGTTGGAACGAGCCGGCACTAAACTGAACGGTTTCTTTGATATCTCACTAATAACTGGTTTACGAGAGCGACACTGCCCGAATATGTTTAGGGAAGTTGGAAGAAGTTGGATAAATGCTGCAGATATTAGTTCACGTAGGAAGAGCACAATAAGGTAGAAAGTGTTATTATTTGAGGTTTTATTAATATCAAAATAAGTAGAAGTTTAGTTTATGCTTTGATTTTATGGAAAATAAAGTCTGTCAGTCTTGTCACTGCAATCACGGCACGGTGGTATCATTTATATCGGTAATGGACCCAGCACGCTTCCACTGGGGTCTGAATCTGATCAAAATAGCCTTAGTTGTGTGTCGGCGGCAGTGTCAATGGCATTTTTTGACACATTTGGTATTCTGCTAAACAATGGCTTACACGAATTGCGACAAAATGTGTCAAAAATTACATTGACACTCTGCCGACTAATAATACTTAAGGATATTTAATAGTTTATATAACAGTTTATTGTAAGATGATAGTACATAGAAACAGAAAAAAAAAATTAATACAAAAGGTACAGCATATTTTTTTTTTATTAAGGATATTGTAAATAAGCAGACTTGAGCCTATGATCTCACACACGCAACGCATTATGGCAATCTGCTCCATAGTAATACAATAACTAGAAACACAGTTGTTTCCACGTTCGGTCGTATCAGGTGCTCAAACGGACGACTGAGAATAGAACAGAGTAGCGAAGACTCCACCGAAAAGAGCAACGTTCTTAAAGATGATGATGACAAAATATTGACAGAAAAAAATTGGTTTACTTAGTACATAAGAAATTACTTTCTTATGAAATAAATACCCGTTCTAAAGGTTATGCTGTCTACACACCAAAGCCGCCGGCATGCCGCCGGGCTAGGTCAGCGGCTTTCCGTCATACGAATGGCATCTATCAAAAAAGCCGGCGGCTTTGGTGTGTAGATACCATAAAAATCACTTTCTTATGAAATACATACCCGTTCTAAAGGTAAGGGAACCATGTTAATATATTGCATTCCTTCCTACCCACTGAATTTTCACGCAAAACCATAAAGAATATTTTACTACAACCTCTATAAAAGTGAATAATAACAAACAAATTTTCAGTCCGTATTAAACAAAACAGGGATTTCATAAAACAACTGGGACCGCAGTAAGACGTTTCGCGAACCATTTGCATATAATGTACCGGATAAAACTGGTTTGGGTCAGTCATAACCGGTCATAACCGGATTTTAGTGCGATTCACTGTCATCATCTTTGTATGTTCACTATGTGTCGTAAAAAGTGGCATGTAAAATTAATGAAATTGGATAAATCGAAACGCGTTAAAAATACTGAAAAAAAATGCGTTTTATATTACAATTAATCATATAGGAATCGATTTTTAATGTTTATCTCGAGGGCATTTGAAGAATAAAGAGTATTTGTAGGTATTGTACTTAAAGGCACTAAAGACTCAGAACCTTTATCAGTAGGTTAGCGGGCAAGGAGATTGATATTGAATCCGATCTTAACACACACATTAACCACTTAAAAATTACAGACCCTGTAATAGCTTTCACGCTTCAACGCTCAACTCATTATATTCTGGTAAAACAATGAATAATCCAAAAATAACAATGAAAACTAGCGACTCCCATAACATTATGACATAATGACAGTCTCTAGCGCTAGTGACAGTGTTACGTTTAGGAATCAACTTACACACTTCGTTCAAAAACTCGTAAATTATAACTTTTCGAATTATAATTACTAGCAACTAAATCGATACGCTCCGCCGACATACTTATATGTGGCGTCTGATGAATGTGGAAGAAGTGAAGGAAGTGTGTTTAGATCGTAGCAAGTGCAGGGAAGTCTCTGCCTACCCCGATGCACATATCTATCACGTCTCTTTCCCATCTAGGTAGGCAGAGACTTCCCTGCACTGGTATTATTTTGGTAAACAATGAGTGTTTACCAAAATTAAAAAATTCTCACTGAATCAAAGTCTCCATTTTCTTACATTTAAAGTCAAAAATATAGGAGGAACATGAAAAGCAAAACCGTGAAATAGGTAACCTAAAAAGGCACATTAAGTCTCGAAACTTTTTAGGTCTTACACCTTTCCTAAATTAAGGTTTTCAGACTTGAAAATATTAGGTTATTCAAGGCAGTTACTGAGGAAATGATAATAACTTTAGGCAACGTGACTTTTTTTGACGATAATTCTGTTTTCTTTGTAGTGTTTTATAAAATTGTGTATTTTTTTAAGGTTTTTCTTTTTTCATATTTTAGTGATAAACAGTGTTTGTTCAATTTTTTCACATGAAATAATACAAAATGAAATAAGATTGATTTTTTGTGTCCTAATATGTTTTATTGCATTTAAGAATTTAAGTTTTAAGTAAAAATATGAAATCAATCTTATCTTAACTAGCCATCAATTTCCCACTGCTGGGCAAGGACTTCTCTGCTCCTTCTCCACGATTCTTCTATCCTGAACCGCTTCTGACCAGTCATCCATGAAGGTGTCTAGCTCATCAAGCCACCTTTTTTTATTTAGTTTAATAATAGAACAAAAGCATATTATAATTAAACTAGAGGCTACCCGCGACTTCGTACACATTTATCGTCATATCTTTAGAAAAACACAAAATATCTGCAATAAATATAGCCTATGTGTTATTCTGATGTCAAAGCTAAGTTATTGTAAAATTTCATTAACATCTGTTCAGTGGTTTTTACGTGATGAAGTTACAAACATCCATACATCCATCCATCGGCACAAACATTGACATTTATACTATTATTAGGATTAGGATATAAAATTAAACAAAATAAAAGAAAGAGATTGACTATTTCTGCCTATACGACTAACTAATAAAAAAAGAGGACAGTGCCCCAAAAAGAACAACACAATTAAATCCACAAACGATATGAACCGGTTCACTGAATCCTATCCAGGTTATCAAAATAGAAAACAAAAATCAATCGATTTGAGTAATCTTCAATCTGGATGTTATCTTATTTTTTACTGAGATCAAGTAAATACTTTAGATGTTCTCTTTACGGTTTTAATTTTACTTAAAATCGCGTACCTTGAGGTATACTTAAATTTTCGTTTAAGATCATAATTTTATAACAATCAACTGTTTTTTTTATTCAACTTACGGTATTTTTTCTGTTTGTTTCAATGTTATTATTATCAATTGAAAGCTGATTGCCAATCAAATTAATAGTTATGTGAAAGCCTCATAACATCGTGCTAGTTTATTCTGATTTTTAATAAAGACAGCGACAGCTATAGTGTAATAAAGCGTAAGCGTTACCTCTCTATTTGATTTAATAGCATTTTCTAAGACCCAGAACCAACAACGCAACTAGTTTGAAACGTTTCGTTTCAGTTGCGTCGTATGTGGTTTTCTAAGGAAGTCTATAGCAGAAACTGCGATGCAACTCAAAAGTAGCTAGCAGTTTCAGTTGCGTTGCATTTGCGTTTCACCGTGTGTTTTGGCCCTAAAACAATTCGCAGAATCATGTTTATAAGATGGAATTCACGTATTTCGCTTTAAAGTGGTATCTGAAACTTTTATTAGATCTGACACTCTTTAGCGAAAATAAAAGAGGAGCGACTCAGCATTTTCCGAGTCGATAAGCATCTACAATGTGATAAACCGGTTCCGCTATATATTTTACCAGATTTTAGGGGTCCTTCTCTATTGAGGGTATTGATTTAAATGGATTGGTGAAGCTTGAGTGATTGGAAACTATCTTTGAAGTGAAGCAACTTGGTTTTTGTTTGAAACTTCATGGGTGACCAACTGGGGCCCAAGTCTGCTAATTAACAATTACAAATAAATTCTGAGTTTTGTGTTGACTGAGTGTCAATAGCATTTTTGACAGATTTAGTCGCAATCCACCTTTTATTTAGCAGATTACCAAATGTGACAAAAAATTCCACTGACATTCTGCCGAAACACAACTGAGGCTATTTTAAATTAGCAGACTTGGGTCAATGTTTGCAGCACCCTATTTCCTTATAAAAAAATCGGTTGTCTGTAAAGTCGGTTTACTGACGATAGTTGAACGTGACAACGTCATTAATGCTGCCGAACGCGGCCGATTGTGCCTCTTTGTCGCCCGATCCGCGCTCTTGCTTGCACTTCAAGCCTTAAATGGAACGCCTCAGAGCGAGGTAACGCCGCATGAGTCATGTTTTTTCGTGCGTGCAGCCGGCTCCATCGAATTATAAGACGTTGTCACGTCAAAAGTGTCTATTGCATAACTAGTTGTTGTTCAATTACTCAAAGCGAACGTTTATAAAAAAGAAACCTACGGAACGCTTCAAAGACAACGCGCCTCACACATCTCACTCGCAGATTGCAAAACTCTAATTTTCTGGAGAGAACAATATTGTATTCTACATTCCGTTTTATTCCCTTTTTGCTTCATTCGTTAGAATTTCATGTGTATATTTCTTTTTTTTTTTCGCCGAGTGAGAGATATGAGCTCAACTTTAATTTTGCTATTATCCATTTTGGCGTTGTTTCCCCTGATATTTTTTATTTTTGCCGTTCCGTTTTGTTTGCTTTACCCTATTTGTGTTTTCACTTTTTTTTTTCTTTCTTAATTCAGTTTAATTAAACCGTTTTTAATATTAGGCACTACCTACTCATTAAAATGGGGCCCAAGTCTGCTAATTTACAATATTTTAGATTGTCAATGTAATTTTTGACACATTTGGTCGCAATCAGTGTAAGCATTGTTTAGCAAAAAATGGGTCAAAAAATGCCATTGACAGTTTACTGACACACATCTGAGGCTATTTTAAATTAGCAGACTTGAGCCCCAGGCTCTTAAGTTTTAAATTTAAACCCAATATACCAGATCCAAAGATAAAATTTGATTGTAGAACTATGCGTAAAACTAGCCCATATACATACAACAAAATATCTACACACCAAAGCCGCCGGCTTTTTTGACAGCTGCCATTCGTATGACGTAAAGCCGCCGATCTATCCCGGCGGTATGCCGGCGGCTTTGGTGTGTAGATACCATTAAATTAGCAGACTTAGGCCCCAGTAAGGAACTGTATAACTGTGCGTAATATTAAACCTAAATCAGCGAAAACTACAACATTAAAGATCTAACACCAAAAAATACATAAAAAACAAAACCCTTCGCTTCGTGCAAGCGGATAAAAGCAAAGGTTTCTCTCCTAAGGGAAATAATAAGAAAAAAGACAAATAACAAAGAATGAAGGTTCAGCTTTCTAACTGTTTAGGGGCTTGTGAAAAATGACCGTTACAGTGGACAGATGGTGAAATCTTTCATAGTATAGGCTGTTGTGGATAGTGTGTAATAAATTTAATAATAATAAAGTATAGGTACCTATTATAATGTGTGTAATTCGATTTCTTGCCGTTTCTTTCTTTCGGCTATAAACCCTGTTGTAATGAAACGGTAGTCATTTTTAAATAAAAATTACGTCGAAACGTATAATTAATAAAGTTTTATGGACGTATTCTTAAATTTCTTTTTTTGTTTCGTTTATCAGTTTCGTGATACTAAATTCTTCCATATATACGTATATTAAAAACAGAGAATACGAAACATCTTTTTTTTCCGTTTTTACAGTTAAAGTTATTGATACAAAATATCATTTCCTCGAATAACACAGCTAACCCAAATTAAAAACTAAAAAACTACACGTATTAAATAAAAATACTCCAACCTTACATATAAAACATTTTTATATTATTTGTACGCAAAAAAGATCCATATCATCTTGAGTTTATACCCAAAGGAAATAAAGCATTTTGTACGTATTTCTGTGATGGCCAGACATTGAAAGACGTTTTACTATCTTCAAAAGAAACATTTAGAATAAATAACCAGCGCTTCGTTGAAACCACTTCTTTATTCTCTGGGTTTTTTGTGCGACAAAATAATAACAAAATTTTATGAATATACGTAAGCATGTTAGTTTTAAAATGTATAGGTACTTACTACATGTGACTGTAAGCCCATTTATGTATCCCTATTAAAATGAAAGTTTATAATAGGAATGATGACTACATTAAAAAATTCAAAAAATAATTAGTCCGTCTTTTAGGCTATTTAAAAATATTTAAAACAGATTTTTTACCTGATCACATGGCTAAATAAATACAAAGATACAGAGTATCAAAGTTACGGAGGGGGGATAATTGACGTCACTCCTAGGTAAAAATCGTATCTAGGGGTGACATCACGAGCAATTTTAACCCTGTGTATCTTTGTCATTTTTAGTTTAAGAAAAAAAGAAAAAATACGTGTCGAATATTTTAAAATAATCTATGTGATGGACTAAAAAAAAATTTTTTGTCATCATGACATAGCCCATTACCGAAACCTACGTTTACTTGCTGAATACTCAGAAATACTCAAAATACTCAGAATACTCAGAATACTCAGAAAACGTCTCAAAAAGAAAATACCTACGTTTCCTACTTACTACAACGATATCCATAGAAAATGACCTAGGTCGTTTTAAAAGCCTTTTTAACTATCTACTATATATTTTCATCCAAAACATCGCTTAAAAACCAAGAATTTCCTAAAGAACCTCCTATAGAACCTCACATCGCATTATATTAAATAATTACAGTTTATTCGAGCCGTGAACTCGCTGTCAAACGGTACAGCACCCCTAGACAAGTGGCAAACGCTTCGTAACATTTCTAATTCTAAAAACGTTAACGCTACAACGATAACGTTATTAGATTGGTAGCCAAGATTACACGAACTACGCTAACGCTCATTCTATTCGTTCAGACGATAAAAAACGAAAATTGTCTATGGTTGCGTTCGAGCGCTTCGACGGCAGACGTCAAATCAATTGTCAAATAAGTGTGCGGCGCGAATATTGAGTTCTGTGATAAAATTAAAATTACTTGTGAAATAGTAAGTGCTTGTGAATTTATTCATTAATTTGGTAAGTATTTCGCAAAACTAATAACTCACTTTAAATTAACTTTTACCTTCTAAGCGTATCGTTATTTATTGTTGAGAATGTTTAGAATTGATATAATTTCCATCTTTAAAGTCAACTTAAACTTTCAGTGATGGAACCGAGGTTGCGTGCTTACCTTTACTTCCAGAGGAATTTCTTTAGTTCCTCTTAATGAAGTGCAAGTTCTTAGGTCGATGCAAAGTCTTCTAAATGTACTTTTATTTAACCTAAATTGCTCCCTGAATAATAACTCTGGCATCTCCGCAATTCTCTCCAAGCAACGACGAAAATCGTTTCTTCTTTGACGCCTGAGCCACACTTCTTCATTATGAGCAGCCCACAATAATCTTAACGTATGCATTTTAACAAAAAAATCAATGAATTCGATCACAAATAACACGAATGTCCATCAGCTGCTTATACAAATCGCCATTTTGTAGCGAATTCTACGAGGTGTTGGCGTTCGCCTACCTAGCGTACAAAGAAAACGCTCACGGAGCGTTTTGGGTTGTCAAAAGTGCCACTTGGCTGAGGACAGCGTACGGCTATGCGTTTTGTTTGATCGAATAGAAAATTAATTGACACTTGTCTACGAATTTTCTAATCGTTACGCTTGCTATGAAATCATTTCGTGAGCTAATGTCAATTTCATACATTTTTTATTCTATTCGATGAGCGTATACGTTTTTAGACAGCCACTTGTGTAGGGGTGCTGCACCCCTAGACAAGTGGCAAACGCTTCGTAACATTTCTAATTCTAAAAACGTTAACGCTACAACGATAACGTTATTAGATTGGTAGCCAAGATTACACGAACTACGCTAACGCTCATTCTATTCGTTCAGACGATAAAAAACGAAAATTGTCTATGGTTGCGTTCGAGCGCTTCGACGGCAGACGTCAAATCAATTGTCAAATAAGTGTGCGGCGCGAATATTGAGTTCTGTGATAAAATTAAAATTACTTGTGAAATAGTAAGTGCTTGTGAATTTATTCATTAATTTGGTAAGTATTTCGCAAAACTAATAACTCACTTTAAATTAACTTTTACCTTCTAAGCGTATCGTTATTTATTGTTGAGAATGTTTAGAATTGATATAATTTCCATCTTTAAAGTCAACTTAAACTTTCAGTGATGGAACCGAGGTTGCGTGCTTACCTTTACTTCCAGAGGAATTTCTTTAGTTCCTCTTAATGAAGTGCAAGTTCTTAGGTCGATGCAAAGTCTTCTAAATGTACTTTTATTTAACCTAAATTGCTCCCTGAATAATAACTCTGGCATCTCCGCAATTCTCTCCAAGCAACGACGAAAATCGTTTCTTCTTTGACGCCTGAGCCACACTTCTTCATTATGAGCAGCCCACAATAATCTTAACGTATGCATTTTAACAAAAAAATCAATGAATTCGATCACAAATAACACGAATGTCCATCAGCTGCTTATACAAATCGCCATTTTGTAGCGAATTCTACGAGGTGTTGGCGTTCGCCTACCTAGCGTACAAAGAAAACGCTCACGGAGCGTTTTGGGTTGTCAAAAGTGCCACTTGGCTGAGGACAGCGTACGGCTATGCGTTTTGTTTGATCGAATAGAAAATTAATTGACACTTGTCTACGAATTTTCTAATCGTTACGCTTGCTATGAAATCATTTCGTGAGCTAATGTCAATTTCATACATTTTTTATTCTATTCGATGAGCGTATACGTTTTTAGACAGCCACTTGTCTAGGGGTGCTGATAGCGTATCGCCGTGAGAAATGGTAGCCGCTATCGACCGTTTTTGTGGTCAACGTATATATAAATCAGGAATTTCGAAGTAGCGAAATTAAACGAGGAAACTGGAGATCTAGGTATTATTTACGATTTTTTCAACCTACGTATTATTTTGTGTGTGTTTGGATCGTGGCAAGTAAAAATGGTCTCTGCCTACTCCGACGGGAGAGAGGTATAACAGATGTTAAAACAGCATAAATGACTTATTACAGAAAAATCTAATAAATGTCGTGCTTCTATTGATTCTCGACAATGACTGTGCCGGTCATGGGTCATGAAACTTTGTATGGAGCATTCCCTAAAACTCGGACACAGCACGAGCGAAGCTGCAGATAAAAACTTTTCATTTAGCCGTTAATATCCCACTGCTGGACAAAGGCCTCCCCCGCGACTTTCCATTTAACACGGTCTCCGGTAGTATCCCGCCATTCCCGTGAAAATGCATCCAGATCGTCTCTCCATCTTTTTCTAGGTCTACCTCGGCGTCTGATACCATCTAGTGGCAACCATTCAGTTGTTATTTTTTCCCAACAATAGGTATGTTAATAAAACATATAAATTACTTCTATTAGGATATTTTCAAGATAGTTCGCTATTTAAGGCAATTAAGCCACTTAACCTCGTGCTGTCATCTTCTAATTTTCGACACCGACTGTGTCAGATATATTTTTGATGGAGTGTCATTTTTAATGACAAGTTTTGCGACTGACTTCTAGATGCTTTTTAGTTACTTTCCAGTACTAATAGCCAGCGTTATTTTTAAAGGCATTTTTATTATATTTGCAGCAATTTACTCACTAAAGTTACTTCTTGTGTTTTTCATAACCCGCTTCCTTAATGGGGGTAGAACTTTGTATAGGATATCCTTAAACACCCAAATTAGACACGAGCGAAGATGCGGTTAAAAACTTTTTTTGTTAGCCATTAATATCCCACTGCTGGGCAAAGGCCTCCCCCACGACTTTCCATTTAACATGGTCTCCGGTAGCGACCGGTCATTCCCGTGAAAATGCATCCAGATCGTCTCTCTATCTTTTTCGAGGTCTACCTCGGCGTCTGTGACCATCTAGTGGCGCCGAGGTCTATGACTATCAAGTCTACTATAAAATATAAAAAATCCATAAATTCATTCCCCATAACACCATTCTCGAAAAGAACACACAAATATCATTCAGCAAAAACACTATCTTTCTGAAATAATAACTCGAGAACCTTTTTGAGACTCTCAGGATTTATTCAACGAAAAAATCCGACGCCTGAGGCTAAGGTTTTATTGTTTTTGTCCGGAACCACACACTCGGTCGGGTCTTTTCAAAATAAAATAAGAATATAAAGAAAACTCAGTGTGATCGGGCGAAAAGTAAATTTGGTGAATGATACGGTTAGGTTAGATATGTGGTTTGACCTTTAGATGATGTACTACATAGTTTGGATAAAAACGTGGTTTGATATTTACATACATACATACATATCTGTCACGCCTGTCTTAAATCTCTAATATATTAAATTGCTACTGTAAGTCCTACCAAAGTCAAAGTTTATGCCTATGGCCACACACGCTAGGTTTTGCCTGACGGTTATGCTTGTGAAATTGAACTGTGCAAGCATAACTGAACGTGTGTATGACATAATTTTTTGCCTGCGCAAGCAAAATTTAAATACATACGTTCAGTTATGCTTGTAGGGTTGAACTGTGCAAGCATAAGCGACAGACATAACCCAGCGTCTGTGGTCTGCTTAAGGATGGATGTGAAGATGTTTGTTATCTACTCCTTCACGTAAAAACTATTAAACAGATTTTAATGGAACTTTACAATATTGTAGCTTACACATATCTGTAACACCTCTCGCTAATCGGGGTAGACAGAGACCACTTCCTTCCACTTGCTACGATCCAAACATACTTATTTCTCTTCATCCACATTCATCGCCTCGTACATACTCGTCAGCTCAGGGTGCTTCTGACTTGGTTTGATATCTAGAGAGCATTAAATAAAAGTTTATTTATCTAATTAACAGTTGTAGTAACTAAACGCAAAGCTCATTGCAATAACGAAACGCAAGTGCTCTCCTGGCTTCCCCATGGCGACCATAATGGCGGTTAGCCGTGTTAGTTTTCTATTTAATAAATACCAGTGATTTAATTAATGTCCTGGACTTTTATTATTAAAACCCAAGTATTAAATACTACATTGGCGACGAGGATGGGATCAACGTGTAATTTAATTTCGATTCAAACAAAAAAAATAATCTTCGGCATAAAAGTGAGGTTATCTACAATAAAACAAGTGAACGAGTCAAACTCTAAATAAAATGGTTTGGTTTGTTTGAAGAATCGGAAAGTAAGCGTCAAAAGAAATTAATTTTGATGGATGAAATACGAAATAAGTTAAAATCAGGGAAAACAGGTTGGATACAAGAGTTAAATAAAGAATTATTACTTTGCACAATAAAGGAACTCGAAATAACAACTAGCGCGGACCCCGGCATAGAAGAATTGAGGAAATTGTTGCGTAAATACGTTAAACAACACACAACTAAAATGGCAAATCAAAATATTTTGCTGCCATCAAGTTTAGAGAACTTCAACGGTGGAAATTGGCACAGCTATATAGAACAATTGGATTGTTTTATGCTCCTACATGATATACCAGAAGAAAAGAAAGTGCCTTTGTTATTAACTAAGCTGAGTGTAAATGTATTCGAGAATCTTGCTGGGTTATGTTCGCCGGTATCACCAATGAAGGAAACATATCAATCGTTATGTGCTAAACTGGAAAACTAACACGGCTAACCGCCATTATGGTCGCCATGGGGAAGCCAGGAGAGCACTTGCGTTTCGTTATTGCAATTTTTTGTTTTTTTTTTGTATGGAGGGAAGAGTGTAGTAACTAAACGCAAAGCTCATTGCAATAACGAAACGCAAGTGCTCTCCTGGCTTCCCCATGGCGACCATAATGGCGGTTAGCCGTGTTAGTTTTCTATTTAATAAATACCAGTGATTTAATTAATGTCCTGGACTTTTATTATTAAAACCCAAGTATTAAATACTACAACAGTAAAGACGTTCTTATCGTGAATTTGCAATGAATTTTTATCCTAAGCTCCAATAGAATAACATTTTGTATTAATCTATTCACGTTTGTCGAATGTCAGCATTCATATACTTACCTATAAACGTTTAAACTTCTCGTTTTAATCTATTTTAAAACGTGACATGTCTTTCTGTAATGCTTATGATACAGTAAATTTAATGTTACGTATTTACTCATAAATTGACGAATACATTCTATCTATCTACTTATCTATCTATCTATCTATACCTATCCATAAATTTGTCGTCCTTTAAAATAACAGATTGACTCAAAGCAAAAAAATACCCTAATTTTACTTAGTACAAATAAATAGAAAACAACACTATTTTAATTGCTTTAATTTAACCATAATAACATCTTACTACTAAAATATACCTATTAAAATATTTTTTAAGAAAAATATCCTAGCACCTTTCCCATACAATTTCAACAGTTTCCTACCTCAATATTACTAACACGAAGAAAAAGCCGTACAAAGCTTATTATAAGTAAACAGAAGGTTTTATCTCGAGACATGCTTGCTTGGCTGGCGGTGGTCCAACCGCTACTGAAGTGTTGGGTGTATCTTAGTTTGTATCTTACAAGTTACTTGTAACATAGTAGTAAATTCAAATTCTTTATTTATTGCAAAACTATGAGTTTTTAAAAGGACTTAAGGCCTAAACATACCGGATGCGTATGCGTAATAATATAACATAGACGTAGACGCAAGCGGTGACACTTCCATACATTACAATTCAGAGGTACGCATACGTCTACGCATACGCAACGCATACGCATCCGGTATGCTTTGGCCTTTAGCCCCCTTTCACACTATGCGGCCAGCCGGAATGCGGTCCAGTTAACCAAAATCCACAGCATTAGTTGCAACTGCATCGCATCGCAGTGCGGATAAAAATTTCTTTGTCGTACAAATTGCGCATTCCGGCTGGCCGCATAGTGCGTTGCCTCGCTTAAAATAATCATAAGATAGTATTTCGGGTGGACCCTGTTTGAATGTGGACGAAGCGAAAGAAGTGGGTTTTTATCGCAGCAAGTGGAGCAAAGACTTTTGTAAAAATCTATAAGAATCTGTTTAGTTGTTATGTCACTTCGCGGCGTTATTCAGTTTCAATCATTTCAAGGTCAAATTTCATTCCTTGGTTTTCATCCTAAATTAAATCTCATACTTTTAAGAAAATACTGAGTTACACCCTATGCACACAGCCTAATAAGCACTTGTTTAGGACAAGCTTAGCTAAACGTTTATAACCGGGTTAGGTGCAGTGTGCACTCCGCTTTATCTCTTACGTGCTGAGTACAGGTTAGCGCTTTTTGAGTATGTTTAGATTATAACAACCTGTTTTTTTTCATAACTTATCCAATTTCACTGAAACGAAAGGCTTCCCGGGAGTTTCACCAGTAGGACCGGCAGGACAGCAGGCAGGGCAAATCTGGTCGTAGTGGAGATCCTTGGGGGAGGATTTTGTCCAGCAGTGGACGTCCACGAGCTGACAAAATAACAACAACTTATTGCGACATATCTATTTTTACATGCATACTCCTACATACATATTTGTAACGCCTCTTTCCCATTGGGGTGCTCAGAGGCCACTTCCCTTCTCTTGCTACGATCCAAACACACTTCCTTCACTTTATCCAAATTCTTCAGTCGCCTCATACATGCACGTCGATTAAGGGTATTCTTGACTTGGCCTTTGTTAAACAAGTCCGATTTGCTAATTCACAATATTCACAGGTGTGTGGGCAGAGTGTTAATGAGAGTGTCAATGTCATTTTTTGACGTTTGTTCGCAATCAGTGTAAGCCATTGTATAGCAGAATACCAAATGTGTCAAAAAATGCTGTTAATACTCTGCCGACACACAACTAAGGCTATTTTTAACCTATTACATCCCACTGACCCATTATAAACCCGAACACAATAGATTTTCTAATTGTTCTTTTATTTCTGTGATGTGAACGATTAATTAGCAAACTTGGGCCCCAGATCGAGATCTAGCAAATATGTATAGCTAGAGACTTTGTTTTAAATAGACTCAATTGGACCTATTTATGCAGAAACGTTCCAACTGACAAAATTGTCAAAATTGAGTTAATGATGCCAGGCTAACCCTTGAGGTACCTTCCATCTTTGGGCAAAAAACTGGTTCTCTAAACTTAATCAGTTTTGAGATAATTAATAGCTCAAAAGCTTATAACGTTCCAAACGACACATTTCGCACTAAAAAAACGTTTCAAATCACTATGGAACGTTTTAATTTTATTCATTTGTGGCTGAAAAATGTTCCAAACATCTTTGGAACATTGTTATTTTTAAAAAATAGTTGACAATTCTTTTGTTGAAATGTTTCATGTGGGTTTGGAACATTTAAAAAAACATGTATTTTCAAAATTATTTTTCTTTTAAATATTTCAACTATATTTAAAACACTTAATTCTATTTAAAAGTTAAAAAGTTGATGTTTCACAAAGACCGGAATGTTACCACAGAAATAAAATAGATTTTTCTATATTTTTAGAAAGGGTTCCAACAAGCTCTGGATCACTTGATACAATTACCTAAAATGATAGTTTATTAAATGAGGAAAAACTTTACTATAAACCGAAAAAAGTAATTTGAATGGTGCACAAGACCAATCTTTAATTTTTAATGACTAAATTACCTACAGAGAAATTAGTTAGCTTCTAATATAATTTTGCTCAAATGTATTATTTATTTTTACTCAAGAGACCGTATTTATGTGATATTACTATTCATGAAAAAAAAAATATATTAAGGAAATTTCTCACAAAAGGTGTCTTGTTGACAAAAAGTGGAATTCGATTGATATTTTTACTAGCTTTCATATACTACCTACTTGAAGGAAAATTAAGAAACATCATGCCAGTTATTGTAGGATGATTCACATTTTAAAATTATTTATTTAATTAATTAATAGAAGCCAATCTAAATATATTTTGGTGCCACAGGTAGAGTACAATAGTAAATCAGAAGCTTACTAAAGAATAATTAGGTATATATATTTTTTTTCAATTACCAAAATGTATATTGACATTATTGGTTCAGAAATGATACATTTTTGTCTAATGGTTCGTTGGCTGTGGTTGAATTAAGTAAATTTTCAGCTAAGTACTGCAAATGCCATGGAATATATGCGGTTTATTTGATTTTATTCGTTTATTAAAAAGATGGATTCAATAATTAAAAATCTCTCATTCATGTACCCAGATCTAATTCTATTCCCTCAGATTATTGATTCAGATGTAGGGGACCATTTTAAATTAATAATTTAAGTCATTTGTATCAACATCGCGGTTTTTTTTTTCATTATAGGTAGGTATATATTTTTATTACAAATTGCACCTATACAAAAATGTTTAACTACTTATTTATTTTGTTTTATATTGTTTATATGGTAGCTAATTAAAATACCACAGAGTTGTTAGCAAGTTTTAGCTTAAAAAAGTTTTTAAATAGTCAGCAACAATCAAAAATTCACAAAAAATACCTTTGTGAATCTTATATTTTGTTTTTTTTACGCCTTTGTAATAAAAAAATAAATTAACAAAAACTTACCAAAATAATAGTAAAATTAGCTAGCAATAATTTAATTACATGGTATAATATATTTGAAAAATAGTTGTGAAACCTGTGGTTGAGTTAGTGGTGTGGCAATATATTGATTTGGAAACCAGTAACATTAAGATACCTACTAATATTTTTTCTTGTAGCTTAGTTATGACAAATAGAAGCTTTATTTAGTTGTCAAATAAAAATATTATATTATTTGTACTTATAATTAAAAAAAAAACCGTTTTGGAACGTTTCTGCGAAATGTGCTAAAAAACGAGTTCATACAAAATAGAATTTTCATGAAACGTTCCAAACCGATTTTTCGTAAATATTATCAATTTAATTACTTTTACTCGAATAACGACCCCTTAAACAAATGCATTTTAGTAACATCTTTAAATTAATCAATCATTTTCGACTCTACCTGCAGTGAAAAAAAAGTACACAGCTCAAACACAAAAATGCATTTTTCTCAGTTTCACCTCTCTGTCAGTTGGAACGTTTCTGCATAAATAGGTCCAATTTATCATTGCATAAACTATCGAATTATATCAAATACCTTGACAAAATCAGGCCAACCACTGCAATGTCTATTTCATTATTCATTCATTGTCTAAAAGCGAGGCTATCTGCATAATACACTTCTGGACACCTAAACCGAGCCACCTAGTATGATTGGTTTCTATCTCCCATATCTTAAAAAAAACATATGAATGACCAAAAAGTTTTTATGCAGTTTTGTAGTTGATAGGTTTATCGTCTAGTTGATGTGCATTTCGTTCTAAATTTGAATTTGTAATCGCAAAAAACAAAGGAAGAGCAGTAGTTGTTCATTACGTACAATCCCATAACAATACTGAAACTTAAAAATACGAGCTTTAATTTGTGATTCTTTTGTTACTGTGGATTGAAAATGTTCTGTTAGTGGTTATCGTTAATTTTTATACTGTTTTCATGTTAAAAATGTGGATACTTTGCCTGAAGTAGCTGCTCAATCTGTGGCGCTCCTTTAGTTTGGTTTAAGCCAGAGAAACTTCAGCATACAACTTCACATAAGACAGTCAGCTGTACAAAGAGTGTACCACAGGTTCCTAGAGACTAGGGCATATGATCACCGTTCAGGTAGATCACGATTTTGGGTAACAACGTTGCGACAGAATGGATTTATGATGATGGCCAGTTTCTGAAATCGTCACCTCACTTAGGTTCAGATCCAGGAATAGCTTCGAGACCTCCATGGAGCAAATGTTAGTGCTCGTACTGTGAGAAGAAGGCTTGTAGAAGGTGGATTAAGACCGCATTAGCCAGCCTATGGGCCCAAACTAGAGCGAATTCATCGAATGTCGCGAATTCAGTTTGCGCGCCAACATTCAGGCTGGATGCAAAGACAATGGGGTCAGGTGCTTTTTACTGATGAGACAAAAATCATGCTTTATGGAAGTTATAATGGAAGGAGAAAGGTCTATCGAAGGCAGGGAGACGTTTTGTACAGTGTTGCATAGAAGAGTGAGTAAGTAATGGCGGTAGGTCGTGGATCATCTGGCGTGGCATTTCCGCCGAAGGCAAAACTGCTTTTGAGTTTGTGTCTGGGCCTCGGATGTCATCTCTAAATGCTGAACGCTGTATAAGCCAATGTTTGGAGCTTCATGTAGTACCTTATTCCAAATTTTCAGGCTCAGACTTCATTTTTATACAGGATAACGCCAGAGCACACACATCACGAAAGCGTCGCAAGTTTCATACAAGACCACAACATTACTGTATTTGATTGGCCATCCAGAAGTCCCTACATAAATCCGACCGAGCACTTATGGGACGAGTTGAAAAGACGTGTTCGGGCTCGTCATCCAGCTCCAAAAACAATACGGGAGCTAAAAAATGCAATTAAAGAAGAAAGTAAAAACACTCGTCAATATGCAATTTTTACACTCATAAATTCGATGCCAAATCGGATGAATTCCATTATTAATGCTTTGGGAGGCAATACAAGATATTAAATAAGGCAATACAATTAATGAATAAAAAGATTTTTTGCTTAAAACCATCTTTTTCTTTAAAATTCCAACAAATGACTTTTTCAATTGTTAAGCCAAATCAACACTCAGGTTGACTCGGGCCATTAACTCATTTCTTAAGTTTAAATTTAGAACGAAACGCATATCAACTAGGCGATAAACCTTTCAGCTACATAACTGCATAAAAACTTTTTGGTCATTCATATGTTTTTTTTTAAGATATGGGCGATAGAAACCAATCATACTAGGTGGCTCGGTTTAGGTGTCCAGAAGTGTATTACTCGGATAACTGTAATAATGTATTAATATTCAAAAAGCGTTAGCCACGTACCATCAAATGAGTTTTAGAATTTAGAAATAGTACCTTTGTTTAATGAATTTGCTAACTAAAATAGTTAAAAGGCCAAGTGCGATTCGGGCTCGCGCAGGAAGGGTTCCGTACCATTCACTATTGATAACGAGCAAAAAAGGAAAAAAAATCATTTTTTTATGGAAGCCCCCTTAATTATTATTATTATTCTATTTTTAGTATTTGTTGTTATAGCGATAACGGTAGTACATCATCTGTGAAAATTTTAACGCTCTAGCTATAACGGTTCATGAGATACAGCCTGGTGACAGACGGATAGACAGATAGACAGCCAGGTCTCAGTAACAGGGTCCCGTTATCACCCTTTGGGTACGGAACCCTAATAATGGAAATGCTGAAATACCTTGCGGTTGAAACATTTTCTCTAAGCTACGAAGAAAAAATATTAAATTTCAAATAAAACGCCAATTATGTTGAAATCATAAAATTTAATATAAACACGTAGCGTAGGTAATATGCCGAAAACTAACTTAGCAGACTCGCGTAGCAAAGTTGCTACGAGATTGCTACGACGTTTGGCTACGACGGGCAATATTTCATTTGTCAGTTTTTTGATAGCTAATAATTGAAGACACTTTATTTTTTAATTGCATGCATGATTATAAATAACTAATTCTGAGTTCAAAAATTGAATTTACAGCTGAGCTTTTAAAGGTCAAAACATAAATTCACGACACGACGTCGTGCGTCGTAAAAAGATACGACGCGACGCGACAAGACGCAACACGACGCCACGCGACACGACGTTGTACGACGTCGCATCGTGAAAATCCACGCCATCGTACGGCGTCGTAAAACGTCGTGTCGCGTCGTGTCATGAATTTATGTTTTAGCTCTAAGACTTTCTTTTGTCTCCATCTCCTACTATAATTTTTTCAGTCTGCATTAAATGAATGAAGTTGGCCTGACTAAGTGCCCAAAATTTAACTGACAGATAAACCTAAGTCTATATCATAAAACATGACATTTTAGACAGAGACAGGTATAAAATATCAGTCAGATAAATTTTATCTGTAGGTGCTAAAGATCCCCTTAATTAAAAAAATCCGGTGTCTTTTGATAAAAAAAAAAACCAGATTCACATACGTCAAGCAAGATATAATAATCTCCAGTACACTATAGATACGGAAAACCGTAATTTCATTTGTTTAAACCGGTATAAAAACCGGTTTAAACCGCTTTCCACTTGATATTCATATTGATATTTCACTTGATATTAACACGAGCGTGCAATAAACGGACCGTGTTTTTTAACCTTGGTTAGATTATACGGCTATGGTTCTCAAAGTTTGGGATAATGCATTATTATTATTATAATTTTTTACAATTTTTTTTTTATTGACGTGTTTGTCAAATAAATAAATAAAGAAGGTGAAATTATTTAAATAAAATGGTAAAAATAATTATAAAAATGAGAATTATGGTTAAAGCGAAAAGCGGTCTTTAAAGACCGTAAGGTCTGTCTACACATATCCGGGCCGTGCCCGAAACGTGTTCGGGTCGTGGGCCGTCAGGAGGGAAAACAATTATCCAAAGACATAAACGGCTAAATAAGAAAAGATTACAGCACAGGTAAAGTAGCAAAGTTGTCTCTGCCTACCCCGATGGGAGAGAGGCATTACAGATACGTAACGGGTAGGAATGTTATGAAAATGTTCATACTACCTATTTATAAAAAGCTTCTAACTAAAGGTATACTCGTTTAATAAACCTGATAATCTCTAATCCATAAGTATATAACTATATTTAGGTAGGTATTACTTTTTTAACAAAAAAATATACAGGGTGTAACAGAAAGGGAAATGAAACTGAAAAACTTTCCCCAAGGAATACGGGTCGTAACTCGAAAAAAAATTTTGCATCGCCCATACTGACTCGATCAGCTGATCGGACATTTTGTATGGGGAGGCAACATTTGTTTTTCGAGTTACGTACGACCCATGTTCCTTGGGGAAAGTTGTTCAGTTTCATGAGCATTATCGCTGTGTTTCGGAATTATACTCTCTTTCTTTACATCCTGTAAATATAAAACTTTGAGTATATCGGTCAAAACAACATGACCTGATTCACCTACTGACCAAACGCAATCTTGAAGCAAACATTGTAAACAGATACCGTGCGCTCCACGCCGATACAAAATTATTAATCGGGTTTCCTTTGATTGTAAAGGCACGTATTCATTAGCGAGCTATAAGCGCCAAAACACACGGTGAAACGCAACTGCAACGCAACGGAAACTTTTGAGTTGCATAGAAGTTTCTGCTATAGACTTCCTTAGAAAACCACACACGACGCAACTGAAACAGAACGTTTCAAGCTAGTTGCGTCGTAAGTTTCAGTTGCGTTGCAGTTGCGTTTCACCGTGTGTTCTGGGTCTAACTGTAACCGTTGCAAACAGTGTAACAAAAAAAAACTCGGCCAAGTGCGAGTCGGACTCGCGTAGGAAGGGTTCCGTACCTACCGTTCACTATGTTAACAGTAGCCATTACTGATATCGGGCAAAAAAAGGTATAAAAATGATGTTTGTTATATGGGAGACCCCTTGGTTATTATTATTATATTTTTAGTATTTGTTGTTATAGCGGCAATAGTAATACATCATTTGCATAAATTTGACCGCTCTAGCTACAACGCTTCATAAGACACAGCTTGGTGACAGACGGACGGACGGACGGACAGACAAGCAGACAGCTAAGTCTCAGTAATAGGATCCCGTTTTCACCGTTTGGGTACGGAACCCTAAAAAACAGTTGACAGTCTATCTCAGATTTATAACAAAGAAATTGCTCCATTTCTACTCTTTAGATATGACAAATCAGTATTGCCAAAGCCACTTCAACAAGTGAACTTCGGAACACAGCTGTTACAAACTCTAGAATTGCGCTTCCAACGAGAAATTAAACTCTATGTTCTTGTATTATGGTATTGTTGGCTGTATAAACTATTTTGTTTTGGTGTTTGGTTTAAGAGTTGTGAAAACATATTGAAAATGGGTAGAATTTTAAAATAGTTCAAATGAAGTTAGCATGGATTTGGAAAAATATAGTAAACACAGATAAACTAAAGGTCAAAATACACCGGATGCGTATGCGTAGACGTATATGTACCTCTGAGTTGTAATATATGGAACTGTCACCGCTTGCGTAACGTAGACTTACACATCGACGTGACGCGTAACCCAGTGTCACATCGGTCTACACCGTAACTACGCGCGTGGCTACGCCGCCGTGCTTACGTCTACGTTACGCATACGCATCCGGTGTGTTTCAGCCTTGAATCTAGGTACCAGAAAGGCTAGTTGTTTAGGTTGGACCACAACTTTTATAATATCCAAGTAAATCAGTCGATAATAATCTATAAGACTATCTGGATTTAACAAACATTAATAAATAAATCTGTCACGTCTCCGTACGGCTGACCGCATTCCGGTTAACCACAGTATGAGCCGCAACCGCATCGCAAAAACTCATTTATCGTACTTTTCGACTGCGGCTAGCCGGACGGCAAACCGCATTTTGACTAGCCGCATAGTGCGTTGCTTCGCTTACACACACGCTATCTAGATTTAAAATAGGCTTTAAAAGCTTAAAGCCTATAAATTGCGAACTAAAAACAAGTAGGACAAAACTGGCGCCTCGCCAAACGTCTAGCCTGCGGATGTACAGATAAATGACAAAAGGTATATTGCAACAAAGTTACGTTGCACACAACTGTACCGGATGCGGGTGATAACACGTTCCAATCTAATTTTGTCGTGTTATAATTGTGTTAGGGGTGTGTGAATGGAATATGACGACGGGAATTATGTTCGGGTTTAGGATAATAGAATTAGTTAATGGTTTCGTGTCGGGGTTTTTTTTTTTAAATTAAGAGGATTTTTTTTTGAGGTGTTGTTCCTGTTTATGTTGATTTATTCTGTTTTAATCTTTTTAAAAAAAGAAAAATATTTAGCAAAATTATGTTAAAACTGTTAAGATATTGCCAATTTTTATCAAAATCTATTCAATAGTTTTTGCATGAACTACATCTTCGAATCCACCCATCGGCACAAATATTGATAGATATTACCAACATAATACGAGTATTATATCTATCAAATTAGGCAATTCAGTATTTTACATTAAAAAATAAATAAGACAATGAACAACTTAATAAAAAAAGTTTTTTAGTGTTAAAAGTTTATGAATTTTTAACCACATCACATTTTTTCCACATTCAAACTACCTGCCTACATATCCTAGTAACCTAGACATTAAAGTTTCTATTTCTCTAAATTCCAGGAGGCGAAATAAGCAGCAACAGAGCGGAGCCTTCAGGAGAGGCTTGTGCGGGCCCACCGGTTGGGCGGGCCCGCCACTCTCCACTGCGAGATTATAAGTAAGATTTTTTTTATTAGCCTGCTGGGCTCCACTGCTGGGCTAGGGCCTTTCTCGCATCCTTCTATCTTTTCCTATCTCCGGCAACTTTTGTCCAGTTTGCAAAGTATCCATCTAAAACGTCGCGCTATCTCCCCTTAGGCCGACCTCTACCTCTTTGGCCGTCTATAAGTAAGTCGCCATCGATAAGTAAGATCACAGTTAGATAAGTACATTTATTTATTTAAAATATTTTTGCAAGAAAAGAGTTTTCATGCCTCTTTCCCATAAGGATAGTTAGAGACTTGCTACGATTTAAACACACTATAAAAAAGTAACTTTAAAACCTACTTTATGCCCTTATAGCATTTTAAATGCAAAAGTGTTGTGTGATACATTGATATTATTTATGTACAATTAGTCGAAGGGATAGAGAGAGGCATACTTTACTTTTGTCTCATTCTAACTTCCCACTCTCACTAAATCTACGAAGCCTCGGGAAAGAGCTAGTCTTAAAAAAAAAATTCTTTTATCTTCTTTAAGAACTTCTTAAAGGCAAACATCTGCCTATACTATAAGACGTTTTCGTTTACGAATATAATAACAATGAAAATAAAGTATTATGAGGTATCTAATGGGCCGCATAACATTGGGTAATATCAATTTAGCATCATATCTATTGGCGAAATAGATTGTATGGAAAATTGAGAAACAAAATATAGTTTAAATAATTATCATCACCATAATAGGGATGATGACTACATTCAAAAAATAATAAGTCCGTCTTTTAGGATATTGAAAATATTTGAAACACATTTTTTAACTCATCAAATGCATAAATAAATACAAAGATACACAGCATCAAAGTTACGGAATGGGGGGTATTTACGTCACACCTAGGTAAAAATCCTACTTAGGCGTGACGCACTCGTGACGTCACGAGCAACTTTAACCCAGTGTATCTTTGTCATTTTTAGTTTAAGAGAAAAAGAAAAAATACGTGTAGAATATTTTAAAATAATCTATGTGATGGACTAAAAACATTTTTTTAGTCATCATCACTCTTTTCGGTGGAGCCTACGCCACTCTGCTCTGTTTTCTGCCGTCCTTTTTAGCAACTGATACGACACAATTTCTATTCTCTCTTTCATTTGATCTATGTAAGTCCTTCGTGGTCTCCCTATTAATCTTAGTTTAAATAATAACTAATAATAATAGTTATTAACTATTTGTTAACCGAGTTCAAAAAAGGAGGAGGTTAATCAATTTGACCGTATATATTTTTTAATAGTATTAAGTTGTGAGTTTCCCTATGAGAATTAAAAAATAGTATTAAAGGACTAATATGCCGTTGCAAGAAAGGTAATTTAAGCTAATGCTTGCTATGCTATGCTATGCTATGCTATGCTATGCTATGCTATGCTATGCTATGCTATGCTATGCTATGCTATGCTATGCTATGCTATGCTATGCTATGCTATGCTATGCTATGCTATGCTATGCTATGCTATGCTATGCTATGCTATGCTATGCTATGCTATGCTATGCTATGCTATGCTATGCTATGCTATGCTATGCTATGCTATGCTATGCTATGCTATGCTATGCTATGCTATGCTATGCTATGCTATGCTATGCTATGCTATGCTATGCTATGCTATGCTATGCTATGCTATGCTATGCTATGCTATGCTATGCTATGCTATGCTATGCTATGCTATGCTATGCTATGCTATGCTATGCTATGCTATGCTATGCTATGCTATGCTATGCTATGCTATGCTATGCTATGCTATGCTATGCTATGCTATGCTTGCTATGCTAATGCTAATGCTAAGCTAAAGCTATTACACGCATAGCTGTCACTGTCATTGTCAAAAATCAGAAAAAGACGGCGCGATTTTTTATGGATTATTTTACTTTAGTGCAACTGGGCTATTTAACTCAAAAGATTGAACTACCTAGCTCGGTTCGAACGATAAAAAGAAAAGCTAAAAAAAAACAAGATTAAAAAGAATAACATGGCCTACTTAACAATAAATAAAAAAAAACACAATTTCTTAAACATAACCTAAAAATTCTGACAAGAGAAAACCAGATTCCCGCCAAAACGCAGCATCTTCGCAAATATGCAAATATGGCCGCGGTAATAACAATAAGTTTTCATGACAGCTCCTATAGAACGTAACGATGTGGAACCGCGCTGTAATGTTACGTTCTCAGTTTAAAACCTTGATGTTGAGGATTTGCTCAATCGTGTCAAATAGGCGTGAGGTTGAGTATTGATGGTTGAATTAAAGATATTTTATTTTTTTAAGTTATGTAATCTCTTTTGAAGAATTTTATGACAAAAATTGCTTTAAGCTGGGCGTAATCACGATGTGGCATTTTCTTAGGTGAAAAAAAAAGAAAAGCGTTGTTTGCTGCGAGGTTATAGTTTTTTTTTTTTTATGGCAACTACCATTATTTGTTCTGCCAATTTCAAGTGAAGTAAAGCTTATTCTATAAATATTTATTGTTAACTATAAGTACATACATACAAATACCCAGACTTAACAAACATAACATCACAGAATATTAGTCTTTCATGGGAATCGAACCCACGACAAGGCAAGCAGAATCAAAACAACAAACAAAATATTATTGTCTCTCGAGAACAAACATGTAATTACTAAGTGCCTAGATATCTAGGTATTACAAACGCCTAGGTCACAAAGCACTAGAGACTATAAATAATGTAGGCAATTAACTAAACAGCAGTGGAGAAAAGCTAGACTTTAATAAAACGTTCAACAGCTAGACTTTAGAAGGGAAAAATATCTTGTGTAAAAGCTACAGACGTTTGTAGAAAAAGTTTTTTTTTTCTTCTTTTAAATGGCAAGTACTATTGTGGATTCTGCCACGAAGTTAAGTAATGCATAATATGATTAAGATTATATTATTTATTATTTAACAGTTTATACATAGAGACAGAAAAAAAAGAGAAGTTATACAAAAGGTACAACAGCATATTTCTATAAGAAATTTCTTCCTGCAGACCCCACAGAGAGATTATAATAAAAAAACTATACCTTTCTTATTCTAATTTAGTCATTTGTGTCCCACTGCTAGGCAAAGGCCCCTCTCCTCCTTCTCCATAATTCTCTATCCTGAGCCGCCTTTGCCCAGTCGTTTGTGAAGGTGTCCAGTTCATCTCGCCTCCTTTTCCGTGGTCAGATTATCAAATAGGCTATATTATTTTGAGATATCATGTATATTTTCTAGGATATGACCCTAAGTGCGTTGCAAAGTTGCGGGCAGCCTCTAGTTTAAATAGTAACAAAAAATACTTACCAAAAAAAAATAGAAAACAAAACACACAGAATTATTACAGATAGGCACTTGGCCAGCGTGGTGAATTACGGCCTAATCACTCTCTGTACGAGAGTAGGCTCGTGCCCCTCGGTGGGGACATATATGGGCTAATAACAAACTTTATTATTGATATCATATAAATACAATATATATTTTTCCAATATATTTCCATAAGTGCGTTGCAAAGTTGCAGACAGTAAAGTAACAAAAATAAAGAAATACCAACAAAAAAGCCAAAAACAAAACACCACCAGCCACTTTCTCGAGTGCCGTCCACGTAATTTGCATACACCATTACCGAGCCACTCTCAAAAGACGAGGCCTATTAAACCGTCACTTTCTATAATTGGAAAGAGTCAGGTGTTTTTATTGCGCACGGCCGTTTGGGAAAAACCCTTAATTGAATTTTTAATGCTACACGGATTTTTTCGTGGATTTTTTTACGGTGTGCTTCCTGTTTTTTTATCTTTTTAAGTTCCGAATAAAATTTGTTATTTATTTAAGCCAAGGCGAAAGTATCTCGCTCAAATCGGGGACTAAAAGAAAGGCCAAGTCAAGAGTACCTTAAACCGACGAGCTATGAGGCGACTAATGAATGTGGATGAAGCGAAAGAAGTTGCTTTTGGAGAGAAGAGGTCTATGTCTGCCTATCCCGATGGCAAAGAGGCGTGAAAGATATGTAGGTATATTACAAAAATATGCGAACTATAATATTGAAAAGTGTCTTTAAAATCTGTTTAAAAGTTTTTACGCGAAAGAGTAACCAAACGCACTTACATCCATTCATCGACACAAACATTAACATTAATATATCACGAACACTTACTCTAGTCATTTAAATAATGTACCTAACCTACAATTTCAAAGTTCTTACCAAACTTCTCAACTTGATTCCATAACGATACGATGGGAATAGAACAGTTATAAACAACTTCTAACTCTTAAACATTTCAAGGTCAACTCCAAAACATCTTTCAGTTACAACAGCTTTCTTTTGTTTGGATCGAACAAGGAATTCCTTTGTTCGAATTATGAAGTGCCATCGAACAATCACAAGATTTGTTTATAGGGTGATACTGAAACTGCAAGGCTGAAATAAGCCTAACTGCGCCAGAAGGAGGGTTATGTTTTTCGAGAAAATGTATGTATGTATGTATAATTCTTTGGCACACTGTACAGCCTGAACAGCTTTATGGATTTTAGCTTGACAGCTGTCGTTAGATTTGTATTTACAGTGAAAGTGACACTGAGTACAACAAAATAATAAAATTGCGTTGTTTAAACGCAGTGTAGTTTTTTTTACAATAAAAGGTTAGGTCATTTCCCAGCTTAGTTATCTTACTAAGGGCGGCCATTCACGAACGGTTTCAAGCAGTTAAGACACGACTGCTTGAAGCTGCGTGGTAAAGTATTGATGTACGGCAGGTAATAAATTGCTGTTGTTCACCGCACGGTCGCAGCTTCCAAGTAGGAGCTTAACTGCTTAAAGCTGTCCGTGTACAACCGCACTAAGTTCGATAAAACAAGTTTTTATTACTATATTAATACTTGAGTAATATTAATCATCTTCTCTGGAACTGAAAGGTTTACTCACAGCATTGTTTTGATTTCCCGTTGTTAAAGACAGAAGACGAGAGTGGGTTATGCTATCTACACACCAAAGCCGCTGGCATGCCGCTGGGCTAGGCCGGCGGCTTTACGTCATACGAATGGCAGCTGTCAAAAAAGCCGGCGGCTTTGGTGTGTAGATACCATAACGATAAATAAGTGTGGACTGTAATTTAGCTGGATTTTAATGGAAAATATGTATAATAGTGGATACAAGGAAAAAAGTATGGCCAAAGCAAAGAAAAGAAAAAAAAAAACAAAACTGACACACACACAGAACAAAACTAAACATTCTACTTCTTAAATCTAGAAAAAGGTAAAAAACTCTAAAAAAGGTTGCTGTGAAACACCTGTGTCATTTTGAGTAAGAAAATATTTCTCGGTAGGACACAAATGGCTAGATAAGATAAGATACAATTAAGGATAAAATAAGATATTTATGATAAGATAGAAAATAGAAGAGGGAAGGCCCTATCAGGCACTTGATACGACATGACAGTTTCTTGAGAAACATCATTGAAGGGAAGAGAAGCAAAAGAAGGCCGCGCCGTACTTATTTCACTCAAGTAAAAGAGAAAGTTAACGTCATTTCGTATCAAGAAGTTAAGGCACTGGCAGAGGATAGGCCTGGATGACGAACACTCCACCGACAAGAGTATAACTCATAATTAAATGACGATGATGATGAAGATAAGATAAGAAACCTACTTAAAATAGGATAAGATTACTAACGCTGTATTATGGTTCTACAAGTACTTAATTTCGGTATAGGATTTCTGTAGCATCCTATAGGGACATCAGTCATCACTCAGCCAATGTTAACTTTGAACAGCGCTGTCAATCCTTTCCAAAGTTGTTGTCTGCCAAGTTATTAATTAAACGAGAAATTTTAGGGATGAGCGGTTTATCGACAGGCGAGTGTTGTCGATGATTTGCAAAAAAATAGTTAATCCATCAATTTATGTTCCTATCTTGTAAATTATAATTGCATGTGTTGTTTTGTTTATCTGCCTACTGACATAGGCTAAAGGAAAGGCTAAAGGAAAGGAAAGAAAAAAAAAGAGAAAGGAAAGGCTAAAGGAAAGGATGACCGGTCGCACTGGAGAATCATTGAAGAGACCTATGCTCAGCAGTGGGCAGCAGGCTGAAATGATGATGATAAAGCCTTGATAAAACCTTTCATAATAATTCAAATTAAACAAAACATGAGTTACTCGTCATCTCGCACCCCAAAAACTCGCACCCAGGTTCTTACCTTGCTTTTTAGCTTTGGCCTGGTGCGAGTTTTCGGGTGCGAGATGACGAATAATTCCAAAACATCGATAAATCCACGAGGTATACACAACACTATGGACAAAGCTCTCATAGTTTCGCTCGATGATACTTGGTGTCTGAATTGTTCTATAGAACGGTCTATTGGGTGACTTTCAATTAGAATTTGACACCGAAAGGGTCTGAATTCGTTTTAAAACGGTTTTTATTTAAATACCGGTTCAATAAAACCTTTGATACCATTTACTTGTATTGTCGTGTTGTCCTACTAATATTATAAATTTCAATGTTTGTGCCGATGGATGGATGTTTGTAACTCTTTCACGCAAAAACTACTAAACAGATTAAGATGAAACTTAGCAGTATTGTAGCTTGTACTTTAGAATAACACATAGGCTATATTATTTTAAGATATTGTGTAAATATTCAAAGATATGACGATAATTGCGTACGAAATCGCGAGCACGCTCTAGTATATTAAAAGAAGAATACTATAAGAAGATACCCATGACTTCGTTATTGCAAAGTTAAGCCCCTTCTCCCATTACGATACTTCGAGGCAATTCAAGTATCCTGCAAGCAGTGGCGTGCACTCCATAAAGGCAAAAAGACATTGCCTACCCTACAATATTGAATCAAATCGTAAATAAAATAATACGAATCAATCGAAATAAAATTGGTATAAAATCACAAAAAATTTAAATACACTAACAGCGCCACCTATCTATTGATCATAGTACTACTAAGCCTTTAAGCGAGTTGGCTATTACACCATCGAGCCATCTTCGATTGATCGCGCACCTAGCGCCGCTTCCTTCTGATTGCGGTAAAGGCACAAACTAATTTTGTCTTTCTTGCCTCGTAGTTTACAGCTCGTTTGGTAATGTGCGTGCTTGTAAATACGCAGGCACACTTTGACAAAATCACGCACACAAGCGTCCAAGGTAGGCAGTGCCTTTTCGGTTTTCTATCTATAGTGATTGTGCGACCATTTTAAGGAGTACGCATTATTTCATGCAATTGTGACGCAATTTATGACCATTATTTTTTTGTCGTATTATATTTTGACATTACGCGACCACTATGAAGAGTAGGTAGGTTGGTTTCAGAGTAATTAGACAAAATTATGTATTATTGTTTGTCGTTACTTAACCTTTAAATGTATTTTTGTTGTTGTGCGTTATCACGGATTTATTAATTGATTTTTAAAATGTGAAATGTATTTTAGTTGTGACTTGTGATGATGGGGTTTTGTAAATTATCTTTTAACGATAATCAAGAAATCATGATTTTCTTTTTGCCTACCCTGACTGAAAAGTCTGTGCACGCCACTGCCTGCAAGTCTCGAAGACTAGTCGCGAAGTATCTCACATACATTTGAATGCAGTTTCGCACACTACGATACCGGTATAAAGTATGAGAGATACTTCGCGGTTCGCGGTTCACGACTAGTTTTCGATACTTGAATCACCTGGGCGTATCGTAATGGGAGAACGAGATAAAACATAATGTCTGTAACTAATAAAATAACCTTTACGAAAATTAAAAACAAAGTCATGTTTTTCACAAATATCTCACTCAAACACTGCATAAAACGAATTTTTTCCGCCTTATTAGATTAAGATTGCATTTCATACTAGAGTATTTAAGATAGAAATGCACATGCAAGCTAACAAATAGAGTTTTAGCTTTGATAAATGATGCGGTAAAGCGGCTGCATGTAGCATTCAGCCTTTGCTAAGCACTTCTGACGTTTAATGGCTGTTGGTAGAAAGCTGCTTTTTTTGCTTAAAAACCAGAAAAAAATATAGTCCCAGTTATTTAATTATTAAAATACGTACGTACATAGATATCTGTTACGCCTCTTTCCCATCGGAGTACGCAGAGACCACTTCCCTCCACTTGCTATGATCCAAACACACTTCAATCGCTTCATCGACATCCATCAGTTACCTCATTTTTATAACTATGGTTGCCCGTGACTTCGTACGCAAAGTCATGTTCTAAACATTATAGCCTGTGTCTTATTCTGATATATAAACTTCAATATTGCAAAGTTTCATCAAAATCTGTTCAGTGGTTTTAACGTGAAACAGTAACAATCCTCTCATACATCCATTCATCCATCCATCGGCACAAACATGAACGTTTAAATAAAAAAAAAAATGTAGTCCGGTTTGGACAACGTGCTTAGTCAAAGAGAAATGTCATTAAAAATTTTCTTAAAGTATTGACAGTTAGTCATGCCATCGTTCAGCCTATCAATAGACTCTTTGCGTTTATTATTTTTAATATAATGTAAGTAGAAATAAGGATAATACCAACTGCGTCAATTTTTTAAAACAAAAAAGCAGCCATTTCATAAGTCCGTACGTCCCAAAAGGTCTTGACATGCGGAAGTGAAAAATGAAGAAGTTTAGATAAAGGACGAGGCCCGTAAGACCTTTTTTGACGTTTATCATATAACGGGAAGGAACCGACGACCCTTTTCTGGTTGACTAGTCTGTGTTAGCAAAGCTTAAGTGTTTATTTATGAGTTTTGATGGGTTTATTTCGAGAAGTATTTATTTTGAAGAACGCTTCTTATATTAAACCACGAAGAACTTACATAGACCAAATAAAAGAGGGAATAGAAGTTGTGTAGTATCAGCTCAAACGTACGGCAGGTAATAGAGAAAAGTGGCGTAGACTCCGCCGACAAGAGCGATACTCTATGATGATGACAAAAATTAAACAACTATTGAGCTATTCTACCAATTTAAAGTAAAGTAAAGCTTACTATAATTTTACTATAAGTACCTACATACATAAAGGCCCGGAAACGACTTATAAAAGTGTACATCTGGAGCATTGCACTGTATGGGTGTGAAACATGGACACTGACACAGAGGGATAGAGAGAGGTTAGAAGCGTTTGAGATGTGGTGTTGGAGGAGGATGGAGAGGATTAGTTGGACGGAGAGGAAGAGTAATGAGGAGGTATTAAGTATGGTCGGCGAGAAGCGCTCCTTGTTGAGAACAATAGAAAATAGAAGAGGAAGGATTATAGGGCACTTGATACGACACGATGAATTTTTAAAGAACATCGTTGAAGGAAAGGTTGAGGGAAAGAGAGGAAGAGGAAGACCAGCACGAACTTATTTTGCTCAAGTGAAGGAAAAAATTAACATCGTCGTGTAGTATCAGGAAGTCAAATTGTTGGCGGAAGACAGACAAAGATGGCGATTACTCCACCGACAAGAGCCTGGCTCTTAAATATATAATTTTACTATAAGTACCTACATACATATTTTACATTATAAACACCCAGACTTAAAACAACAAGGTCACTGCTAACGACACCACACACTTTCTTCCACTTGCTACGATCCAAACACACTTCTTTCGCGTTTTGTTTCAAACACGGCCCAGGACAGAGAAAAACACTTCTTTCACTTTAGAATAAATTGTTGAAATAAAAACTAGGTATAACACACTAAGGCTCAGAACACACGATGAAACGCAACTGCAACGCAACTGAAACTGCTAGTTTGAAACGTCTCGTTTCAGTTGCGTCGTGTGTGGTTTTCTAAAGAAGTCTATAGCAGAAACTTCGATGCAACTCAAAAGTAAATAGCAGTTTCAATTGCGTTTCACCGTGTGTTCTGGGTCTTATTCATTTGGTTTAACGTCTTTACTCTAGCACAATTATTGTAATACGTTTTGCGTATGTTAAGTACGCATGCACATAACAATATCTGTTAATATATATTAAAACATCACTAGAAGCTACATATTGTATATTGTAATAATACTAAACCCGCAACAACAGTTTCATACAATTTGACTACACCACACGGTGAACGTTGTAAAAAAGTTTTTACTAGCACTCTGTGTCTGTGAATCAGGGACAAACATTGAGACGGATTTAGACTAAATTCCTGGTTTAAATACGACTCAAGTTCCAAAAATGCTTTATTCAAATTTGGTACTTGTTAGTACACTTTTTGACGCTTTTTGGGCGGCTGTACGTACATGGACTGCTTGAAGCCGCGAACGCGCGGTGAACTATGTATTTCAAACAGTTATTCGCTGCCATACTTGTGACTGCTTGAGCAGTCACGACACGACTGCTTCAATAGTTCACCCAGGCATTCATTCGCTGCCTGCCATACTTGTGACTGCAGTTACGACACGACTGCTTCAATAGTTCACCCAGGCATTCATTCGCTGCCTGCTATACTTGTGACTGAAGTCACGACACGACTGCTTCAATAGTTTACCGCGCGGTCGTGGCTTCAAGCAGTTTTCAACTGCTTGAAGCAGTACGTGTACGGTCGCCCTAAATCTATATGTAACCCAACATTTTATGTAATGTCTTTCAATGTTACATCTTTCATATAACCGGCATTGATTTGTATTTAGTCGGGTTATAAATTGAGTGATTTGACAGTTAAAATAAAGAAGAGGTATCGCAAGGCTTATTCAAAATCCGACTCTGTACTAAATGTCACAGGAGACATT
This sequence comes from Anarsia innoxiella, assembly GCA_947563765.1. Taxonomy (NCBI): domain Eukaryota; kingdom Metazoa; phylum Arthropoda; class Insecta; order Lepidoptera; family Gelechiidae; genus Anarsia; species Anarsia innoxiella. The sequence goes on along the minus strand of OX387401.1, from coordinate 8,380,741 downwards.
TTCGTACCACAACTATGATTAAAACGGATCTGTGTTTATAGCACTTATATGAGCGAACTTTTGCGGGATTCCTGCCGAAAACTGTTCTAGGTTTTGATAGAAGGTTAGAGATTAGGAGACTTTAATTAATAAAAGATGGGTAAAGTAAGAATAGTTCGGAAAGAGTGGAAGAAAACAACGTATCCTGCGCCAGGGTATAAAAGCAATTTATGCACTTAATCCGATTCAATAAAATTGCTATGGAAATAGTTCTTAGATCTATCTATACATCGAAGCATAGATTGGAAACAACATCCAGGTAGTGCGAAAATGCTCTATGTGGATTGCCCTTACACCTAGTTGATGTTGTCAACCAAGCGTCGTCGCGTTTGAAATTCAGATCGGCTTTTGTTTTCGGCAGATGCGATATTTTTTTAACAGCTCATACGGAGCCTAGAACATTTTTTGTAACCCTTCGAACCACGGAAGCGCTCTAGATCAGAGTCTTGCAGACAAATGCCATCAATTTCTCAACACATTTCGTATCTATCAAAACCCATTACTTTGACAAATTTCAATCTTTCCCAGCATTACAAGCAAAGCATTATTAAATCCATTCCATTTTCCACGTGATCCCAAACCCCATCAAGATGAGGCTCAAAGAATTTGACTGAAAAAAAAACCTAATTACGTGCAGCCATTAAGAACAATGAGGTCATTTCGACGGCTCGAAGAAATCCCTTCACATGTAGCTATACTGTGAGTTTGTGGGGGTTTTTGTTGTGGTATTCTTTGAAATAAAGTGGAGTAAAGATGTGTTTTTCTTTAGAAACATATGGCTATCACACCGTTAGCGGAATATCGAGTTAAGTATGCTATTATCTCACAGGAGTTTTTAGGAGCCTGCTGCAGCTAGTGATTTCGTACGAATTTATTGTCAAATATCATGTAAAGTCTTCAAAATATTTTAAAGCTTATGTTATTTTGATGTGAAAGCTACAATATTATAAAATTTGACTAGTTTCTGGTCAGCAAAGAGAGTCAAATATTTAAATTAAAAATTAGAACATTGGAACACTTTTCGATTTTTTTTTTGTCTAAATCTTAGTAAACTACCATTTTGCTACATACCTATTAAGCAAAGAAGAAGAAACGGCAAATTGAATTATTTACTTAAATAGGTATTAGACTAAAGGCAAAAACACACCGGATGCGGTACTACGTCTACGTTACGCAAGCGGTGACAGTTCCATACATTACAACTCAGAGGTACGCATACGTCTACGTATACGCATCCGGTGTGTTTTGGCTTAAGATATTTTACAATTCCTAGATTACCAATGTAACTTGAAGTAGAGGTTTCGATCTTAATGTAACGAGGGGCATCTTTTTAATGCAAATTGTAAGGAGTCGGAACTACGTAGGATAAATTTCGTGAAATTGAAATTCTGAGCTCGTTTCTAGCTATTTTTAGGTTAATGTAGTAAGGTAAATGCGTCTTTGAGTTTTAAATGTATGTACTTGTGATTATGGTTTAAATTCACTGTTTTATTATTGTTTCAGTGACTTTCAAGAACAAATAATTCGTATCACTAAAACAAATAGGTACCTCGATCAAATCGGGGACTTGTTAAAGAACGACGAAGTCAAAGTACCCTATGACTATGAGGCGTGCATGTATGAGGGGACTGATGAATGTGAAACGAAAGAAGTGTGTTGGATCGTAGCAAGTGAATAGAAGTGAATAGAAGTCTTATGTGATGTCAGACTCGTCCTACAAGATTAAATAAATTTTCATTTCATTTCAAGCTGTTTCTGCTTACACCGATGGGAAAGATGCGTGAGATATATGTATATAACGAAGCATCAGGTGGCTCAGCGGGACTATCTCCGTTATCAGTTCATGGCGAGTCGATGGTGTTGGGAACAATGAAATAAGTGCACTGTTTTCACTAATACTAATCAAGGCTTTTATTTAGTTTCGCTGGAACTTAAAATAACACTTGATTGAAAAGATTGGATAAAATTAAGAGCCAATAGGTTAGTACGAGCTCTCCTTCAGTCACCAACTGTCCAAGAATGACAACATTGACAACTGACACCTTGGAGTGGCGCCACTACCCTATTCGGAGTTAACCGCTCTTTAATTTTAAAAAGATAACACATTTCACAAAAGAGAACCAATAACTAAATTAATAAAAATGAATTTCAAGCGCAATATTTATCAAAGCGCCGTCATATATGTATGTATATTATGCATGTAAAACAAATAGCCGTTGGTACTTAAAAGTCATGAAATTGAGACCAGAAACAGGCAAGCGCTGCAGCGCCATGGACGCCAACCAACAAAATAGACATAAAATTGTAAACCTTTATTTTAAAAGATCAACCCAATAGAATTTCTTGATACATTCCTGTCAAAGGAAAACTGCTACCATGCAAATCTATAGTCTTTAATAATATTCAAAGGCTGATTCTCTATCACTTATGCAAAAGGAAAATACTATATTCATTTTATAATACATTGTCACTTCACTCTACTTATTTAACGACCTCCTTATTCTAAACACTGCTCAAAGGATCAATGGACATAAAATACAAAGTAAGTTATTACATCATGTGTTATCTATTATCAGAATAAGTGCTCTTTTAAAGCATCACGTGTATAGTGCTAGAGTAGACTCGGAAAATGTATGTTATCTAATAACACGATAAGTAGGTAGGCACTTTGTTTTGAGGCAGCATGTAATACCTTGATAGGTAGGTACTTAATTTTCAGTTAGTTATACATAGAATTCTTAAACTTGGCTGAAAACTTATAGAAAATGTTGACTAGAAACTAACAATAGTAATGGATATCTGTATTTATTTCTTAAGTATTACACCTAAGTAACTCATATTTCATAAATTACGAGTTAAATTACATTCATTCTCAAAAAAATATTCTCGTATTTCTTAAGCTAGGACTTAAATCTTAGTCGACATGCAAAGAGTTAATAAATCTGGATTATTTAATAAAATGTTATCTAAAACTATTCACTTCTCAAACAGCAATTTAGCAATCACACATACACACAAGCAACAAATATCACTCTTCTTTCTCATCGAGCAAGGCAGTGACTTCCCTCCACTTGCTACGATCAAAACACACTTCTTCCACTTCATCAATATTCATCAGTCGCCTCATACATACACGTCCTTAAACAATAATTTCTGTCTTGATCAACTAATGGTCTATCTACACAGATCTGGGCCGTGCTCGGGACGTGTCCGGGCTGCGGCCCGTCAGGAGGGAAAACAATTACGTCGCGTCGTCGTGACAACGTGTGTGAATGAATCCGTAGAAAATGTATGGAATGATATTTTTTCCCTGACACGTCCGGATACGGCTCGGACACGTTGTCATGACGACGTATTGTTTTCCCCCCTGACGGGCCACGGCCCGGATCTGTGTAGGTAGACCTTAAAACGATTACCAGTAGAACAATAATTTGGTAATGTATCAAACAGAATATTCATACACAACTCCTCAACTACAATATAAGATTTTTATAGCGTTAACAATTACTATCACGTCAATAAAAGTTATGAACCGATTTTATGTCACGTCATAAACTTTGAGCTTCCTCGCTTGTTTATATCGTTATAAATGTTTTATAAAAGATATTTTATATGTGCTGCTTATGTTTATGAGTTTATTGATATGAAATTATATTTGTTCCTTTTTTTTGTATTTAGGTACTTTCTGCTGACCGTTAATTCGTATGCATTTAGGTACGTCGTCGTATCTTGAAAAAAAAAAGCAATATATTGAAGTGATGTAGCTATGAAGCCTATGTGCCTTTTTATGTTCAAACCATATAACTGAAAAGTTTTATTAAAATCTGTTCGCTGGTTTTCTTTTGAAAGAGTAACAATTTTTCCTCATTTCCAGGTGGATAGATATCCATCCATCGGCACAAACATTGACTTTTATAATATTGGTAGGATTTATATAAAAATATATGAAAAAAAAAACTTAAATACAATGCTAATTTGATGCCATTTCTAGTCAAATTCCATGGTGTTTTTTTTCTATTTAACATATGAAATCACTGTGTTTTGCTCGTAACAGGGTTTTCGTGACACCCTGTATATTTTAACGTTAAAAAAACTAGCACAAAACCTTTTCAACCTCGCAAGTCATTATGTATAAAAATTTGCACACGTATAAAAGACGAGAGGGGTTGGACATAGTTTATGGATTATAAAACTTTAGGGGACCCTCCATGAACCATTGAATGGGATAGTGCATGTTCATGACTTTTTTTGACAGGTTTTGGGAATAAATATTGGTTAATCTGAAGGTAAAATATATATATTAGGGGTTTATTTTGAAAATTCAAACTTTGGTCGGAAATTTTTAGTCAATAAAATATGTAAGTAGGTATATACTATATAAGACAAAAAAATGCGATGCGGTTGCGGCTCAAACTGTGGACAACCGGAATGCGGGTCGTCCGGCTGGCCGCATAGTGCGAAGGGGCGGTTGAAATAACCAAGTTACCAAAAACACGCAAAAACAAAACTTCCTTCCATAATAAATGACCCCAAATAACCCTCAACCAACTCCACTTCATTAAAGGTAAACGAGCGTGATTAAATTAACACTCAGTTATGTTGTAGGGGTGTTGTGTGACGTAATAACGTGTAAGTCGAGAAATGACGCTGATGACTGGCTATTAATTACTGCGCGAGGGCTGGGTATGTGCAGACTTGTGGAGAAACAGCAGTTTATAGTATTTACATACATTTACATTATGATCGGTGAGAAGCGCTCCTTGATAAGAATAATAAAAAATATGAGTATAAGAGATGATAGGGCACTTGATACGATACGACGAATTTTTAAAAACGTCGTTGAAGGAAAGATTGAGGGGAAGAGAGTTAGAGGAAGATCAAGACTTACTTTGCTCAAGTGAAAGAGAAAATTAACGTTTTGTCGTATCAAGAAGTCAAATTGTTGGCAAAAGAGAGGCAACAATGGCGTTTACTCTACCGACAAGAGCCTGGTTCTTATGCTATCTACACACACACCGGCATGCCGCCTGGCTAGGCCGTTGGCTTTACGTCATACGAATGGCAGCTGTCAAAAAAGCCGGCGGCTTCGGTTTGTAGATACCATTAAATATATGAATGAATACATATCCGTCATGCTTCTTTTCCATCGAGCTAGGCAGTGACTTGCTACGACCCAAACACACTTCTTTCACATCGTTCACATTCGTCAGTCATACATGCACATTGCACGTCGATTTGGGGTACTCGAATCATGTGTTGCCTTTCCTTATCAAGTTTCAGATACAATATTATATTGTGTCTGTCATATAGTCATATGATAGTTTTGTATACTGAAAGATATTATGAAATCCGACAAGCTTGAATAGGTTCATACAAAATACTGTGTCGCAGTATTTAATCCGCTCGTCTGTAAAGTTAACAAAACTCTTGACATCATAATTAGACATCATGATGTTATTTGCACTTTCATAATGTGGAACTTTACAAAATAACACTCATTTTATATAATTTATATTTTATAAACACGCAGTGGAATATGTACTTATTACGTATTTGGTTAATGATCTGCCTACACACATCCTGGCCGTGTCCGGGACGTGTCAGGGAAAATATATCATTCCATGCATTTTCTATGGATTCGTTCACACACGTTGTCATGACGACGTATTGTTTTCCCTACTGACGGGCCACGGCCCGGCCACGTCCCGGGCACGGCCTGGATCTGTGTAGATAGACCTTAAGGTAGAAAGCCCTTGGACCTGAAATCTATACTAGTTATTTATCTTAGTCCTAATTACAAATGTCAAAATGTATGCCGATGTATGTGAGAATGTTTGTCACTCTTTCACGCAAAAACCACTTAACAGATTTTAATGAAACTTTGTGATATTGTAGCTTACAGATCTGAATACCACATAGGCTATATTATTGTAAGATATAATGTAAGTTTTTTAAGATATGAGGATAAAGGCGTACGAAGTCACGAGAAGCTTAGTAAACATCTTAAATGACAAAGATTTTGCCCATGAGTGCATAGATGTAAGAATGATTTGTTCATTAATAAAACCGGCCAAGTGCGAGTTGGACTCGCGCAGGAAGGGTTCCGTACCAATTATTACCAATATGACCACTATTGATATCAAGCAAAAAAATCATGTTTGTTGTATGGGAGCCCCCCTTATTTATTATAATTATTCTATTTTTAGTATTTGTTGTTATAGTGGCAATGTTAATACATCATCTGTGAAAATTTCAACGCTCTATCTGTAATGGTTCATGATATACAGCCTGGTGACAGACGGATGGACAGACAGACGGACAGCCAAGTCTCAATAATAGGGTCCCGTTTTCACCCTTTGGGTACGGAACCCTAAAAAGAAGCTGTAGAAAAAGTTTTGCAATTGATTTAAGTAATTCTTGATTAACATTATATTCCACTAACCTATAAATAACATGTTCATTTGATGTTAAGTTAAAACGCTAAGAGCGATGAATTTATAATTGTTAGAACATGAAACAAGTTGACAGATTTGACATGAAAAGCGCCAGGTATTATAGGAGTACCTAAGAATTTCAAACTTACTTGAATTTTGTTACGGTACAAGTCATAGAAATAAGCATTAATTTACCGCTATACAGCACTTATATACATACATAACTGTCCCGCCTCTCTCCCATCGAGGTAAGCTGAAACCACTCCCCTCCACTTGCAACGATCCAAACTTCATTCTTTGCTTCATCTACATTCATCAGTCGCCTGTTACATGCACGTCGGTTTAGGGTACTCTTACATATAACATACTTTGACTTATTATATTTTTTGCTGCTTAAATTATGAAACCTTTTTAATACGTCGTCGTCATGACAACGTGTGCGAACGAATCCATCGAAAATGTATGGAATGATATGTTTTCCCTGACACGTCCCAGACACGTCATGATGACGTATTTTTTTCCCTCCTGTCGGGTCACGGCCCGGATCTGTGTAGATAGACCTTTATCCGTTAAAAGTAAAAAAGGTGATCAATGGTCAATGATCAATATAAGTATCAATATTCAATAGTAGTAAGTATAGTTTTGGCCAATTATTCAAAATCCTTAAGCTCCTTTGTCTCTTGACGTTTCATAAAAAACCACACCAAAACTGTTAATCAACTAACTACAGCAATTACCGCCATCTAGTGTAAAAGAACACGAACTTTCATAACTTACGCCATACACTAAAAAGCGACTTAGCCTCAGTTTCAGTCTAAAGTCTAAACTTATATATAACTCACATACGCAACTCAAAATTATATAATTTACCTGTAACACGAGATAAAGAGCACTTAGTACTTTATACTAAGATTTACTCGTTTTGATACTTACATGTTAGGAATTTGCTTTTGAGATTGTGTCTACTGTAGACTTGATAATTATACTATAGTAATCGTGAAAGTCGCGGGAAGCTGTTGGATGCCGGGCAGGACAAGACCAGTTGTTGTGGAGATCCTTGGAGGATTTCTGGGGAGGCATTCATTCAACACTGAACGTCCACGAGCTTATTGATGATGAAGCAGTGAAGTAAAGGTTGTCTTTTTTCGTGTGTCGGGCCAGTTTTATATCGGATGACAATTATTATTAAGAAAGTAAAATAAATGTTAAAAGAAAAACAACATTTTCGTAATCGGCCACTTATTGCTAGATTGAAGGAAAGACACATAGACAAATAAAAGTCATAAAAACCAAAGATAACAAACATCACAGAATGCTGTCACAAGCACCGAAAATTAGTGTGAATGAATGAATAAGGACAATAGAAAATTATTGACCACTCTAGTCGAAAAACATTGACATCTAAGTCAAAGAAGAAGTTGTGTCGTATCAGGTACTCAAGCGAACGGCAAAATAGAGCACAGTGGCGTAGATTCCACCGACAAGAGTGATGCTTTTAAATATAAAGAAAAATATATCCATTGATAAAAAAATTGTAGCAACTTGTGGTATGTCTACTAAGCATATTTAAGTACACTTATGATTTGGTAAATTTAGCTTTGAGGATGCTCTAGTTAGCTTCGAATTAGGGTTAAAGCGATAGGAGCTTTTGTATAATTTAATATAAATGTTATTTAATCTTAGTAAAATGGATTAGTAAATCCTGTGAATAAGGTGTGTTTTAGTCGTAGTAATTGGAGGGAACTAGTTATGTCTCGGCAGAGTGTCAATGGCATCTTTTGGCACATTTGGTCGCAATCAGTGTAAACCATTTTTTAGCAGAATATCAAATGTGTCAAAAAATGCCATTGACACTCTGCCGACACATAACTGCGGCTATTTTTTATTAGCAGACTTGGGTCCCTGGTCTTTGTCTATCTCGATAGGAAAGTGGCGTGAAAGTTATGTAAGTAATTTGCCAGATTTCGCAAGAACTTTAAATTCTTATTGCATTTTTTTGTTTCAGGTAAGTTTTGCTGCATCTGCCTATGGTTTCTACTACGAGTATTTACGTGCTTATGCTTAAGGAAGTTAATTTAATTAAATTAATAAAAATAAGTACATTACTATCAAAATAGTTACATAAACCTACTAACTTATGCTGTCTACATACCAAAGCCGCTGGCAAACCGCCGGACTAGGCCAACGGCTTTACGTCGTACGAATGGCAGATGTCAAAAAAGCCGGCGGCTTTGGTGTGTAGAGAAAAAAGAAAAAAGTTCGTTAACGGTTTTGTTAATTTAAAACGAAGCAATTTTACTTTTTTTTTTCAAAACTAAAAAAAACTCTTTTCATAATTATTACAGTCCCAAACTGCTACTTCTTGTAAATCCCTTCAGATCTTCCGCGTAGATAATCCTCAGATCGCAGTATGATAAATGGTAGACGAACGACGAGGGATTACGTTAAAATATAGAGTTGACATCTACCCTCTTGTTAATAAAGTGTTAGAAGATAAAAATCTTTCGTTTCTTTTATTTAAATGAGAATAAGAGAGACAAACATGTTGGCCCAAGTCTGCTTATTTACAATATAATCAGTTGTGTGTCGACGGAGTGTCAATGTCATTTTTGACATATTTGGTATTCTGCTAAATAATGGCTTACATTGATTGCGATCTAATGTGTTCAAAAATGACATTAACACTCACATTGACTCGCTGCCGACTCACAACTGAAAATATATGGTAAATTAGCAGATTTGGGCCCCTCCTGGTCGAATATTTACGAAATTACAATAATAAAAATAATGGAGAGAAGTTGCAATCATAAGTCATTGTTCAGCAGAAAACCAAATGTGTCAAAAAATGCCACTGACACTCTGCCGACGTACAACTGAGGCTATTTTAAATTAACAGACTTGGGCCCCTATTTCATTCTCCTCATACATGCATGTCAGTTTAAGGTATACTTGGGCGGCCGTAAACTATTAAAGCGGTCACGACTACTTGAGTCACGTGTACGGCAGCGAATTAATGTCTGTAGTGTACCGTGCTATCGCGGCTTCAGCAGTCCGTGTACAACCACCACTTGACTTGGCGTTTCTTTACCAAATCTCCGATTTGACCGAGTATATTCAGTTGTACCAAAACAATATATCTACAAAATGGTAGCAACCCCCAAATAAGAAAGATAAAGACCAATATTTTATAACACAAAACAAGCTAACAGTACAGTACAACATTATACCGCCATTTTATGAGCTGCAACAACATTTTACAATCGTAAACTGAAAGATTTTATACTCGTCGAGAGACGTTTAGAGTTTTATGAACGAAACCGATGTAAAGAAACTTTCTTTAGATATTTTATAAATCTATTCAAGAGCTACCTAAACGACTTGCGTTTAAGTAGCGACTGATGAATGTGGATAAAGCGAAAGAAGTGTGTTTGGATCGTAGCAAGTAGTGCGAAGTGGTCTTAGCCAACCCTATGGGAAAGAGGCATGATAGATACGTTTATGTATTAAATGTAATTATAAGCAACAATATTGCTAAGTTTCATCAAAATTTGTTTAGTAGATTTTGGGTGAGTAACAAACATCCTTACATCCATCCATAGTCACAAACTTTGACATTTAGGAATTTCCTTTCCAAGTGGTATATTTCGTATTCTAGTAATAAAGACAAGTTGACAGATTTATCGACCGGATTAGTTTAAGCCTTCAACATTGTTTTAACTTGTTTAACAGATTAGTTGTTAGATACCCACTAGTATCCTTATATAAACATATCTAGAACAAAACATATTTACATCTAAAACAGGAAGAACGGTAACTTATGAATATTTATGAATTGAGTGACGAAAGTAACAAGATGTCAATATGTGTAGCTATAGGTACAGTAGATGCACTTCGAAAAATATTTCCCTCTCTGTTTATCACCTTTGAAACGAATACGTTAGATAAAGACAAATATAATACTTGACATGTAAGGTTAACTTCCTTGTGTAGACTCATGTCTTATGTATGTTTTATGAAGAATGAATATTGTATTCGCGTCATGTTTTGTGTTGTTCAAGATTTTTGGATATTTATGAATATACCTACTAGCTGTCCCGGCGAACTTTGTCCCGCCTTAGAATGAACTTTATTGTGTAGGAATAAAGTTCAAATTGACTCTACATTTTAGTAAGAAAACATTTGTATGGCAAAAAGAAAAGGTCTGTTTAAGGGCTTTCCCGGCAATTATTCGAATTTTTCTCACCGTAAAAACAATCCTTGGAGTTCAATGAACATTTGAAAAAAAAACAGCTAAATCGGTCAAGCCGTTTTCATGTTATGTCGTGACAACGGAAAACGGGTTTCATTTTTATATATATAGACTAAGAGGTAGCCTCCGCGATTTCGTTCGCATTTATCGTAATATCATGAAAAAAAAACATGCTACCTTAAAATAATATAGCCTATGTGCTATTCTGATATGTAAGCTATTGATGCGAGAGCTGGCAGCTTCCTTGGCCAAAGGATAAGCATTGCTATCCAAAGAGGTAATGCTGCCAGCTTGTTGGGTACTTTGCCTCGTGGGGACGCGTTGGAAGATATATTTTTCCTAATTTTATTTAGTTCTATGTTTGTATTATATATTTTAATAAAATTCATAAACAATTATAGCTACAATACTGCTAAATTTCATCAAAATCTGTTCAGTAGTTTTTGCGTGAAAGAGTAATAAACATCCACGCATCCATCCTTCAGCACAAACATTGACAGTTATAACATTAGTAGGATATTTGTCACTCAACAGTCAAGATATTCCCTAATTCGTATACCGTCAAAGCCTCTCAAGGTAGCAATGTGCGGAATGCATTGTGTTGCTATCGCTGCAAGCTGCAATTAATATGCACTTTGGCATAATCACGCACTCAGTATATTGGCTTGAGGTGCTGTTATACTGGCATCACAATTATTCCAGCGGAGCGCTAAAAAACAAATGAATTCACAATAGTATGTAAGACAAATGAATATCAACCGGGGAAAAGTCTGTAGAATTGTAAATAGGTGTTTTTTTTTTTCAGACCAACTTTGTCAAAACTCTGTAGAAACAAAAGAGAGTTATCTTTGTTTCATTCTTTCATACTTGTAGATAATCGAAAGATGTAATTTGAATCACTAATGTTTCCCATAAATTTAAGTATCATATTTTTTTATTCTATAATTTTATTTGCCATAATATCGTCATCTATATGGTTTTATTTGCTATAAAACTCATAAGACATATTATTTCGTGACATAAGTATGTTTGCCAGAATATAACAAATGCACTAATATTTAAAAGCTATATTTACTTTAAACATAATGACTACATGACATAAATATATATAACCTATAACCTACAACCTACAACCTACTGATGGTATCACCTACATGATAATATTTACATGATCCTGATGAACATGCAGCATGCAAGCAGGCATGCAGCAGGCATGCAGCAGGCATGCAGCATGCAAGCAGGCATGCAGCAAGCAGGGATGCAAAATCATGTTCTAACCTAACCTAACCTATCCTAGCCGTTCTGGTTGGTGTTCCTTTTTTTATTGCGGGGGGGTTCGCCCCCCGAGCCCCCCCTCGGGGGCTGCGCCCCCGGACCCCCCTGCCGCCCTGTCTCGCCACCGCGCTGCCTGCTGTCGTCTAATCAATTTGTAAATTCATTCATAATAGTACCTACTACCTAACACATATTCCATATTATTTAAAATAAAAAATATTATAGTCGTTTGATTTAGTACATATGACGACTATTAGAAATAAATGTTATGGCATTCAAAAGTTATACCTTGCAATATTATGACAAAAAAATAATCGGTGAAACAATAATTATGGATTAAATAAAGTATTGCAATTAATATTAGTGCATCTAATACTTATGTTTAAAAATCATTATGTCAAACAAAAATATGGCATTTAAATTTATGGATAAAAAAAGACTCCCATGTAATTTACTTTTGAAACTGAATCTTTTCTTAAATAACATAGGTCGAAATATAAAATTTAAAATCTTACATCATACAAAGTGTCAGATTACCCGGGGCCACAGTCTGCTAATTTACAAGATTCTCAGATGTGTGTCGGCAGAGTGTCAATGTAATTTTTTGACACATTTGGTCGCAATCAGTGTAAGCCTATTGTTTAGCAGAATACCAAATGCATCAAAAAATGCTATTGACACTCTGCCGACACACAACTAATGCTATTTTAAATTAGCAGACTTGGGTCCCTGATCAACATTATAACCATGTATCTAAGGAAAAGTTGTTATGAAAAAACACTCAACCGTTCACACTCAACCGATGATGCGGTAGTGCGTCAGAAGATACGCTTTACGCATTTTCCGTTAGATTTGAACCAACATTTAACCGCTCTACCAAACAACCTGACATGTGTCGTATCAATACATAGCAAAGTGACAGACGGATAGACACTAATATGAAGAGGTACTTATATTTCCTTCTGAGATTGACTCTGACTGGCCAACGTGGTTGCTAGTGACCTGCTTGTCATGCTACAGGTCGTGGGTTTGATTTTTCTAGAGACAAACATTGTTGTGACGTACGGAGATGTTTGTTTTATGTCTGGGTGTTTGATATGTATGTATTTTAAGTTTTCGGGTTTTTTAACACCGGCCTAGCCCGGCGGCATGCCAGCGGCTTTACGTCATACGAATGGTAGCCGTCAAAAAAGTCGGCGGCTTTGGTGTGTTAATACCATAAAACAATAAATATACAGTTCTTCAAGGATCTATTGGCACTTGAGTGCCATTGTCAGGAGGACGTGGGTGGTGAATAAATAACTCAAAATAATTACAATTTACAAGATGATATCGTTAGTTCCGATTCCGCTACGAGCCAAAAGATCCTTAGCACTACTAGTAGTAATCTTTAGTTACTTGACTTGACATTGACAGACACCACATTGTTCGTAGTCCTTTTTTATAAAAAAAAACAATGTTTGTGTGTACTTCTTACTATTAAACCTGCTAGTTTAGCATGGCACTCCGTGACAAGACGTTGTCATGCGTTTGTCACGCTTACGTCTCTGTCTATAGTTTTAAATGTGATAAGGACAGCATGCGTGAGATAATTGTCGCGGCACGCCATGATAAGCCCCCTGTACTCATTAGTGAGCGGTTACCCTAACCTTTACATGCACTGTATGTAACCAAAAACCATAGTGTACGTTGTTCACTAATGGTTTGTGAACCTGCTACGAGCGTATATAATATTATTATTAAAATGCATAAATTGGTACCCTAAACCGACGACCATGTATGAGGCGATTGATGAACGTGGATGAAGCGAAAGATGTTTGGATCGTAACAAGTGGAAGAAAGTGGTTTCTGCCGACTTCAATGGGAGAGAGGCGTGACAGATATGTATGTGGCTCAATTATGACATCACTGAGCCATAGAACTTCACCGAACACCAATTTTCCAAGAAACCCTTTAAAAAACCTCCCCAAAAAACAAAAGACTATCCAATTAGTTCGCAAACACAAAACAAAGGGCCAATTTCCTTGAAAATTCGACTTGAATTCTGTTGTTTGCCTCCATAAAGCGTATAAATGAAGTAATATTTCATTTTAAGACTGCAAGAGTAACACTCGGGCGTAAATCAGACAGTGAATTTACGAAAATACGAGTATTTCCGCGCAATGTCGTCGTGTGTGGGACTTGCACTAAATATGGACAGTGATACAGTAGAAATATGTGACAGTAAGAAGTTGGTACACTTAACATACGAATTGGACAGTGATGATGGAAGAGCAAAAATAAGCCCCTTTTGTTCAAGTTTCACGAGGTCCACACATGTTTACTTACTGCTACGGTCATTTTAAGTTTCTTAGATATTTTATTTGAAGAATAGAAGAGAAATAAAAGGAAAAATAAATAAAAACTAAAAAAATATACTTTTTTTCTGACATTATTGTTTATATAACGAAGTAAATAGGATGTAAGATTTAAAAATAGATACACTGCAATCATTGTTCTACATGTTTCATGTTTTTTTAAGGTCTTTCTACATAGATTCGAGCCGTGTCCGGGTCGTGGCCTGTCAGGAGCTTTTTCATACCTGTCAGTGGCACGTCACGAGTGAAAAAACTCCTGACAGGCCACGACCCGGACACGGCCCGGATTTGTGTAGATAGACCATTAAACTTAATACTCGAACAAACAATAACATTTATTTTTCCTTTTGATAAATATTTAACAAGTAACATTAGTTTACTAGTAAATCTATGTACTGCGCAAGGCCACAGATACTCTTTGAAAGAATTCGCGCGCAATAACTAGACAGAGAAAGCATTTATTTATAGATAATGAGGTGTTTTGCTGTCCGTTGTGGATATACAATGGATGGGTGGGTTTTGTTTATATATTACTAGCTGTCCCGGCGAACTTTGTCTCGCCTTAGAATGAACTTTATTGTGTAGGAATAAAGTTCAAATTGACTCTACATTTTAGTGAGAAAACATTTGTATGGGAAAAAGAAAAGGTCTGTTGTAGGGCTTTCCCGGCAATTACTCGAATTTTTCTAACCGTTTAGACCTACTCTGGACTACGACAAACATTTTAAAACCAAAATCAGCTCAATCGGCCCAGCTGTTCTCGAGTTTTAATCAGACTAACGAACAACAATTCATTTTTATTTATATAGATTAGCAAACTGATCTTTTGAGGATATTGGTTTTAGAAATAGATCCTTTTTTTTTTAAATGGCAACTATTTTTGTTGATTCTGTCTATGTTAAGTGAAGTACAGTTTACTATAATTATATGTAGGTAGGTATAGGTAGTGTACTATACAAACAAACATCTGGGCATGATGACTAAAAATTTTTTTTAATCCATCACATAGATTATTTTAAAATATTCGTCACGTATATTTCTTTTTTTTTTTAATAGCCTAAAAGACGGGCTCATTATTTTTTGAATTTTAGAATGTAGTTATCATCCCCATTATATGTAATAGGTAGGTGTACTATAAATACAAACAAACATTTAGCTAGAATGAATACAAATATTTCTGTATAGTCTCTAGTAGGAATGAAACCCACCAACTTAAAATGATCATGAAAAAGTCTTTCAATATTTTAATCACGAGTATCTTTAAGACAGTGCATCTTACTTACACTTCACGTATAAAGAGAGACAAAGGATACCTACTGTTGCCCATAGGTTGCCTGCCTTGTTTTGACAATGCAAGAGAGAAAATACAAAGAGATTTATTTCAAATAATAGTCATTCTTTTTCAAATACCATATAGCTAACCACCAAGCTTCGTTACAAATTCACATCGATATATACCAATACCTTAGCTCTTTGGAGGCGACAAAAAAATCAACAGAACAATCTATGCCGATGGCAAGAAGCCAAATGTCGAAACGTACGGAAACACGGGCGTAGTATTTGTCATCTAGTAGGACGGAATGCCATAACTGCTATAAGAAATTCGAATGGACGTTGCGCAAATCTGGTGAAACATACCTACATACCGTGTCTGGTGAAGACTGCATATCGGCAAACCGTAGGACGATCCTCGATAAGGGGCCCAAGTCTGCTTATTTACAATAACTTCAATTGTGTGTCGGCAGAGTGTCAGTGGCATTTTGACACATTCAGTCGCAATCGGTGTTATGCTATCTACACACCAAAGCCGCCGGCATGCCGCCGGGCTTGGCTGGCGGCTTTACGTCATACGAATGGCAGCTGTCAAAAAATCCGGCGGCTTTGGTGTGTAGATACCACAAGCCATTGTTTAGCTACTAAACATTTTTGAGGACTCTCTTACAAAGAGCGTATTATAGTATTAACGATTTTATTAATGACAATAGGGCATGGTGTGTAAATGCTCTAGCTCCACACCATCGTAATATATAAGTTGTTCTTTTGTAAACACATGATTGTAAACAATATTTTTAAAAAGTGCAACCTCTAGTGTTTCTTGCTGGCTTCTTCTCTGGGGAATCTGCCTTCCGAAGTCAGCGTAGCTTCTCTCCTTTATTGTTTTTCTCTTTTTTTGGTTCTTTTAATTAATCATTAAGTATGTTTTTTTTTTTATAATTTTTACTTTGTGACGAATTCAAGTGTAAATTTAATGTTACCTACGAATAAATAATTTTTGAATTTTGAATTTTGGTATTCTGGTAAAATTTAGCAGAATACCAAATGTGTCAAAAATTGAAATTCTGCCAAAACACGAGAATATTGTAAGTTAGTAGACTTGGGGGCCAGTTGGAGCGACGACATACAGAAGGTCGCAGGGAGTGGTTGGATACGAACAATTGAAAATCACAAAAAGTGGTGTGACTTTGCAGAGACGTATGTCCAGCAGTGGACGAATATAGGCTGATGATGATACACAAATATCAAAGTCAAAGTCAAAGTCAAAAATATATTTATTTCATAGGCACAAAAAATGCTCTTGAAACCGTTACATTATTATATAGGTAATTTTTTTAAAGCTAGCGCTAGATTCGCAAGGTGCAGTTTCCCCCAGAGAAGAATCTAGAATCTAGCAAGAAACTCTGTGAGGTTGCTCTTTTCAAATAAAGTTTTACAATTCTTGTCTCATTATCTGTCACGCCTCTTTCACATTGGGTAAGACAGAGACCACTTCCCTCCACTTGCTAAGATCCAAACTTCCTTCGCTTCATCCACATTCATCAGTCGCCTCATGCACGTCGATTTAGGGTACTATTGACTTGGCCGTTGTTTAGCGAGTCCGCGATTTGATCGAGATACGTTCCATCCACTATGTGCCTTATACAGGGTGTAACAGAAACGGGGTATAAAGCCGAAACACAGCGATAGTCCTCATGAAACTGAACAACTTTTCTTCAAGGAACATGGGTCGTAACTCGAAAAAAAATTTTAGATCGCCCATACTTACTCGATCAGCTGGTCGGACATTTTGTATGGGGAGCCGAATTTTTTTTTCGAGTTACGACCCATGTTTCTTGGGAAAAGTTGTTCAGTTTCAAGAAGACTATCGCTCTGTTTCGGCATTATACCCACTTTCTGTTACACCTTGTATATCCCTATTATTAAGTTCAGTCTAATGACAAATAAGGGTAAATAAAAGAAGAGCATCACAGTATGGCAATCCCACTTGTGTTATACTGAAAGCACTGTCAAATCTTTTCCCCGATAAAATACAATAAGTACCAAAACCTTTCAGCGTATAACACAGAGCACCCCCTAATAGAGTGTACTTGCAAGGCAATAGACGCGCACCGTACATATGTCTTTTTCGGCAGATGTAGCAAAGCGAACTATGTCATTCAAGTCAGTACTGACCAGCTGTCACATCCGTACGCACAAGCTTTTTCGCAATTTACATGGCTCTTATTTTGCTTTAAAGCGTAATAAAATGACAGTGTGTTCTGTGAAATGGTACGGGAAAAATTCTGGGACATCTTGCTTTAAGAAAAATGGAATAACTTTTCACCGATAAATATAAACAATTTTTGTTTTATATTACGCGGAGTTCATGTTACACTGGACAACAAATTTTGATTTGCCTACATCCCTTTCTATCACTATGCTAATTACTATGTTTATCCTTTTTCGTTTCCGAAACAGTACTAGAGTTGTAACAAATTTATCGACTGAATGTAATCGATTTATTTTATCAAATACAATAATAATATACACTTTTTGTTGAGATGAGATGTAGATAAAAAATAACTAATAATTATTATTAATATGTAAAGAACAGTAAGTACTTCGATATTTTTTTATTACCTATCATCGCAAATAATAGAATAAAGTTAGTGTTTGTTTTCTTTTAAAGATTTCCTAAATGTCCTGAGCAAAAAAGGTACAGCATATTTATTAGAAGTTTCTAAATAATAACCTAGTTTTGGGTTATTTGGGACACTGAAATTCAGAATTGTTCAACAATAAAAAATGTAACACACTTATGTAAATGTTTTATCGATAAACCTAACTGTCGTCACGGCACATCTCTAAGCGATGCGTTGACCTTGATTCAGCAAATCACAGCATAGTTGTCACGTCCCCCGCACTTCATTCTTGCCGCCTAAAGTTGTGAGTTTTGTTTCGAATAAAATTGTAATGATTCGGGCTCTATTAGGGGGTGCTCTGTGGCGTATAACCATTGAAATAGACATCGATGCGTCGCAGACTAGTATGAGAGTTTTTTTTAAAGGGAAGCCTACTCAACTAGTTTTAATATTTTATTTAATACTAGAGGCAATCCGCAACTCCATACGCATTTATCGTCATTATCCATACTATCCATACTAATATTATAAATGCGAAAGTAACTTTGTCTGTCTGTCTGTCTGTCTCGCTTTCATGCTAAAACGGCTGAACTGATTAAAACGAAATTTGGCACACAGATAGGCTATAGCCTGAGAAAGGACATAGGCTACTTTTGATTTCAATAGCGAAGGTTAAGCAAACGCGACGCGAGCGCCGCCAAACTCAGTATTCCACGCGGACGAAGTCGCGGGTACAGCTAGTATTGAATATCGCCGAGATGCCGAAAAACTTAAATGATATCTCAAATTTATAAACCCTTTGAGTTATCTTGATGACGCATATTTTTGCGTAAAAGACTAACAACATATTCTCACATCCATCAGACTTACAAATAACCAAATTAATAAGGAGGTGGTTTTTAGTTCGGCCGTTTTAATGTTAGTTGTGTGACAGTGACACTGAAAAAAACCAGTGTCAAAGAATTACCAGTCTTTTTTTCCGTATGTACAAAACCATGGTACAAAATGATCCATCACAAGGTTACCCTGTGCTAGCAAAATTTTTACAACTAGAAACTCTCTCTAAGTGCTACTATAATAACAACATCGCAGTAACAAAGCCTCAATAAAATACAACTTCATCTTTATAAAACTCACGACCATATTCATCAGAGTCCGTGGTTTTATACCCGGAATGCATTTTTGTGACATTCCATTTTGTGACGTCCCTAAATCATGTAATTCCATTTCCACTTGGCTCACTCCTTGTTTGTGAGAGCTCCCTCACATAAACACACGACACGATACGACACGACATCGCACTGTTGCACGACGTGACGTCGTGTCGTGAAACGTCGTCGCGTCGTGAAAATCTACAACATATCGGTAGAATCTTTTATACGCCAAAACTTTTTATTAATAAATAATAATTGGCAATTAGCATTGGGCAATCACAACAACCCAATGGCAACCAACCGCCAAAAGACCTCGCGGCAGATCACGGAAAAGGTGGCGAGATGAACTGGACACCTTCACGAACGACTGGGCAGAGGCGGCTCAAGATAGAGAATCGTGGAGAAGGAGGAGAGAGGCCTTTGCTCAGCAGTGGGACAACAATGGCTAGATAAGATAAGACTAATAAATTATTAATTGATAAATAATGATCTTACTAAACACCATAACTTTTTATTAAGATTCTACCAATATGTGTCGTAGATGTCGCGTCGTGTCGTGTTTATGTGTTGGAGCCCTAACGGCTATAAAATGTCCATAAAATTTTTCATCATTTCAACTGCTTAGTTTGTTTTTAGTCGGAATTTAAGTTCGTTTGCTTTTGTAAAATTTAAGGTTATGATTACAAAAAAATACAGTTTGGTTAACATTTTTGAACAGATTTTACATACATACATATATGTGTCACGCCTCTCTCCCTTTGGAGTAGGCAGAGACCACTTCCTTCCACTTGCTACGATCCAAACACACTTATTTCGCTTCATCCACACTCATCAGTCGCCTCATACATGCACGTCGGTTTGGAGGGTTTCATACTACAAATATTTCCACTGTGAGAGATATATACAGGTGTAACAGAAAGAGGGTATAATGTCGAAACAAAGCGATAGTCCTCAAGAAACTGAACAACTTTCCCCAAGGAACATGGGTCCTAACTCGAAAAAAATTTTTAGATCGCCCTTAGGTACTTACTCGTTCAGCTGATCGGACATTTTGTATGGGGAGGCAAAATTTTTTTTTCGAATTGCTACCCATGTTCCTTGGGGAAGTTGTTCAGTTTCATGAGGACTATCGCTGTGTTTCGGCATTATAACCCCTTTTCTTTTTTTCCCTGTATTTCCAAATTCGCAACAATTTATCAACAGAAAAGGTTCAAAAACGTCACCTCAACGTAACCTTTTCTCTCGACAAGATTATCCAAGCCCACCTTGTTTAAAAAGGTCCATAATATGTTTACCTTTCTATCTATTGCAAGGTACACTCGAACGTTGAGTAAATACGGCGAAATAAAAAATAAACACCCTTAACTTTGGTGAAGGGAATTCTTGGCGGTTCAAATATTTACTGTTCCCTTGACCTTATATGACTTAGATGTAACATTCTAAAATCGAAAGTTCATTTGTTGAAAAAAAACGTCTAGTTTTAAATGCCAAAACACACCGGATGCGTATGCGAACGTAGACGTAAGCACGGCGGCGGCGTAGCCACGCGCGTAGTTACGGTGTAACCCGATGTGACACTGGGCTACGCGTCACGTGTTTTGGCCTTTAACGAAAAGAATATGTGTGTACTTTTGAACTATTTAAAGGATTTGTATTTAAATAATAAAAAAAACAGTGCCCTAATATTAATTATTATTATATTGCTGCCCATACATACAGTCATCTTATCTTTTTAAGCTGTCAGTGTCCCACTGCTGAGCAAAGGCCTCTTTCCTCTTTATCCACGATTCTCTACCCTCTACGAAAAAACTGAGCGACGTCGATTGGCAGTTGTAATATAGTACATACATACATATCCGTCACGCCTCTCTCCCATTGGGGTAGGCAGAGATCACTTCCTTCCACTTGCTTCGATCCGAACACACCTCTTTCGCTTCATCCACACTCATCAGTTGCCTCATGTATGCGTCGGTTAAGGGTACTCTTGATTTGGCCTTTCTTGAGTAAGTCCCCGATTTGATCGAGGTACACCATATAGTAAGAACAAATAAAATATACCTACAAGTATGTCGCTGTTAACCTCAAAACCGTAGGCTTTCTCATGTGTTTTACATTCGAAATTCAAGGAATCTAAATATGTAAATTAAATTACATATCTTCGAAGTAACCATCAGACGAAGAACTTATTAATTTTCACAATGTTTCTTAGAAGTTTCACAAAGGGAATGAGGTACCTAAATTGATACAAACGAGTGTATACGACGTTGGCAATTTAAATTTCAAGTACTAAAACATGTAACGACTTTACCATACTTGTATTATCAATGTCAATGTTTGTGCCGATGGATGGATAGATGGATGTGAGGAAGTATATTACTATTTCACGCAAAAACTACTGAAAAGATTATAATGAAACTTTACAATATTGTAGCTTATACATCAGGCAGAATTACACAAAAGCTAAAGGTGCGTACAGACCATGTAACATAACATGTTATTTAACATTGTGATATAACATGTTTTACATAATGTGGACACTGAATGTTATAAAACATGGTATAGTAACGTGTTATTGATATGTACAACAATGTTATATAACTTTGATCGCGTGGATTGTACTGAAGAACGACAAACGACAATGGTTATAATATAACATTGTTATATTGCATTGTTATTCTAATGTGTACAGTATTATTTTATGTTGCAATGTTGAATAAAATGTCTTACACCTAATGCTATAATTTCTTACAATAGAATTCCGATCACATCTCTCCTCGAGGATCGTCCGAGTCGCTTGAAGGATGGTCGGCAAGGTTACATAGTGTGGACGTGTTATAAAACACAAGTTAAATAACATGTTACATGGTCTGTACGCACCTTACTTATTTAAGATATTGTATAGGTTTTCTGAGATATGATGAAAAATGTGTACGAAGTCGTGGGAAGCCTCTTTTTACATATAAGTCTAATATGTATTTTTTTTAAATATCCTATTTCGTCCCACTGCTGGGCAAAAGCCTCTCCCATGCCTCTCCAAACACTCCTGTTATTAGCTGCATCCCACCAATCGTCCCTGAATGAGCGTAGGTCGTCACTCCATCGTTTTTTGGGCCTACCTCGGCAACGTTGGCCGTCTGGCACTCAATTTGTGGCTATTCTCGCCCAGCGTTTTGTATGCATGCGACTTACATGGCCAGCCCAGTTGTATTTTAATTTGGCGGCTTTTCGTCCAACATCTGCGATACTACTACTGTATTTTTATATTATACTAGCTGTCCCGGCGAACTTTGTCCCGCCTTAGAATGAACTTTATTCTGTAGGAATAAAGTTCAAATTGACTCTAAATTTTAGTAAGAAAACATTTGTATGGGAATAAGAAAAGGTCTGTTTTAGGGCTTTCTCGGCAATTTTTCGAATTTTTCTCACCGTTTAGACCTACCCTGGACTACGACAAACATTTTAAAATCAAAATCAGCTCAATCGGCCCAGCCGTTCTCGAGTTTTAATCAGACTAACGAACAACAATTCATTTTTATTTATATAATTCTTTACAAAAAAAAAACACAAATTCAATGCCACGATGTCCTTATTCAAAACCTTGACTTTTATAAATAGGTACCTACTTCGAAATGTCACAAGTCTACACTTCCAGACAATTTTATTGGCTCACTTATTTTTGTACTAAAAGCTTATTAGCATTGGTAAAGTACTCTAGAAAGGTAAGCATCTCAGAAATTTGTTCCCTGAGGCTTTGCATAATTTATTAGTCTGAGATAAAAACCTACTTTTCTAGTATTTGGTATGCGAGAAACGGTTTTTAAGTATTAACATTATGAGCACTAAAGTAATGTTAAGGACTGTTACTATGAATAATTTTGTTGTTATTAATAAATGTTCCGCTATTAGTATTTTAGACTAGTTCTTTTTAGGGTTCCGTACCCAAAAGGTGAAAACGGGACCCTATTACTGAGATTTGGCTGTCCGTCCGTCTGTCTGTCCGTCCGTCCGTCCGTCACCAGGCATGAACCGTTATAGCTAGAGCGTTGAAATTTTCACAGATGATGTAGTACCGTTACCGTTATAACAACAAATACTAAAAATAGAATAATAATAAAAAATAAGGGGGACTCCCATACAACAAACATGATTCTTTGCTTGATATCGATAGTGAATGGTAAGGAACCCTTCCTGCGCGAGTCCAACTCGCACATGGTCGGTTTTTTATTATACTCGTTTTACCCAATTAATCTACTAATAAATATATATTTTTTTCATGAACAAATTGAATTATGATATCTGTTCGTGATATAAAAGTCCTACTTCCTACTAATATCCTACAAATATTAAGGTTGCCTGGAAGATATTGCTACCTAGCAATAAGGCCGTCTGTTGCTTCTTATATTCTTGTTTGTGCCTGTACCTTATATCTTTGTGTGCAATAAAGAATATTTGTATTGTATTGCATTTGTAATATCAATGTTAAAGTTTGTGCCGATTGATGAATGGATGCGAGGATGTTTGTTACTCTTTCACGCAAAAAACACTGAACAGATTTTTATGAAACGTTACTATATTGTAGCTTGAACATCAGAATGGCAAATAGTTTCCTAAAATATGACGATATAAGCGCATGAAGTCGCGAGAAGCCTTTAGTTAGGGCTACCAAACACATATATTCATCTACGGCACGTTTCGGTACAATCTTAATAAGAACCGGTCCAGATATTTATAAAGATTCTACCGATATGTGTCGTAGATTTTCAAGACGCGTCTCTTCGTGTCATGTTTCGAGAGCCCTTAGTAATCTATATAAATAAAAATGAATTGATGTTCATTGTTCGTTAGTCTGATTAAAACTCGAGAACGGCTGGGCCGATTGAGCTGATTTTGGTTTTAAAATGTTTGTCGTAGTCCAGGGTAGGTCTAAACGGTGAGAAAAATTCGAATAATTGCCGGGAAAGCCTTAAAACAGACCTTTTCTTTTTCCCATACAAATGTTTTCTTACTAAAATGTAGAGTCAATTTGAACTTTATTCCTACACAATAAAGTTCATTCTAAGGGGGGACAAAGTTCGCCGGGACAGCTAGTTTTGAATAAAAACCGACCAACAGAATGAGTATCCATATCAAAATAATTGACAATAGAAGAATAAAATCAAAATCTTTTTAACTTTGTAACTTTATTTTTAAAAAGTAGCAGATTAGTCAATAAAGTTTAAATCTATTCTGTATTCGTCCTACAATGGACTGAAATACAAAGATTTTCTACAAATAATCAGTTGGGTCACTTTCAAAGGTCGCAAGTGTACGCAGACAGACAAAGTAACCATGTCCTCAACTGAATATAATTGGCTTTTCTCAAGATATTTTCTGATTTGTTGAAATATAAATAATCTCGTATATTTACGACAAAGAAGTACTTATTTAAAATAATCTTTTATTTCGTACTAGAGACTGCCCGCGACTTTCTTCGCTTTTATTGTCATGTCTTGGATATTTTACTTAATAGGTATCTCAAAATATAGCTAATGCTATCTACACACCAAAGCCGCCGGGCTAGGCCGGCGGCTTTACGTCATACGAATGGCAGCTGTCAAAAAAGCCACCGGCTTTGGTGTGTAGACAGCATTAAGTGTTAATTTGATATGCAAGCCACAATATCATAAGTTAGTTATATCTATAAGTTTCATTAAAATCTTTTTAGTGGTTTTTTCGTGAAATAGTAACAAATATCCTCAAATCATTTGACTAAGTTTGACACAAGTCCTATTCCCTCTCTTACTCGGTCAGTATATCCTTCTCGTTCTTCCTCTCTTCTTTTATATTTCTGATTAAGTTGTCGTATCGTATCAGATGACCCGGCATCTTTCTCTTTCACTCAACAATGCGTTTAAGTCCTACTAATATTATAAATGTCAATGTTTGTGCTGATGAATGAATAAATTCGTACGAAGTCGCTGGCAGCCTCTACAAGGTGTAAGAGAAAGGGGGTATATCGTCGAAACACAGCGATAGTCCCCGTAAAACTGAACAACTTTCCCCAAGAAACATGGGTCGTACGTAACTCAAAAAAAAAAATTCGTCTATAGAAAATTTCCGATCAGCTGATCGAGTACCTAAGTATGGGCAATCCAAAAAATTTTTTCGAGTTACGACCCATGTTATCGTTGTGTTTCAGCGTTATATCCCCTTTCTGTTACACCCAGTATAACTCTATAAAACACTTTCCCCTTCGCATAAAATTATTTGACATAAAACACATGCCCGCATAGCATACAAGCCAATCGCAGGATTGTACCCGTCACATTTAAATTTGGCAGCTTCACTAGTGAAGTCATTGGCATTTCATTGAAAAGGACAGACGGACAAACGGCCAGTATTTCAGGTTGTTGTTTATGTAGATCACCTGCTTGGAATTTGTGTCGGCTGAACATTGTCGTTAGAATATTTAATCTCACATAGAGATAAGACTTTTAAAATTATAGCTAGTTTTTATCTTACAGCTGACATTGTTAAATTACGAGACGCTTTTTAGGGACTGTCCGCACAGTGATTTTTCATCGCGCGGTTTTTATCCGCGCGAGTAATAATCCGCGGTCAAAATTACGCCTAATACCCCTTAAGCGCTATATAAATAACGTTTAATTAGCATCAATTCATAGATTAATTTCCGCCCGATTTTTTTTTCCGCCGGTACGGCTATTTTTTACAGAATTGCTAAAAAAATGCCCTTATTTTATAAGTAACAGTGACAATTTCTGCAATAAAACTCGGTTCAAATGCGTGAGAGTGCAACAATAAAGTAAATTCTAAAGTCAAATTGTGACGAACGATTAACCTATAATTATTAATTAATGTACATGGAAGTTAGCATTCGTTTGTATTCGGAAATGCGATGATAGCCGATGTGCATTCTTTATCCGAACGAATAATCTAATAATTTTTTTAATTTTTAATTTTCATTCAATATTTTTCTCATTTTCAATTGATGTACATGGAAGTAAGCATTCGTTTGTATTCGGAAATGCGATGATTGCCGATGTGCAATCTTTATCCTTGCCTATACCTGCGAGTGTATAAATCCGAGTCAAATGTACCGTAAGAGTTATATGGTGTAGAAAACATGTTTACGAAGAGGAAACACGTCTATTTTGTAACAAAAACAAATAAAATGAGGATAGCGTTCCTAGTTGAAACTCTGAATTTAATCAAACTGATTTTCAGTTGTTTCTTTTGTAATAGAAATACATGCATCCTTAAATACGATTTTATGAATTTGAAAAAAGAATGTCAATTCACGAATTTGTACAACACATTTTTTTGGTTTATAAAATAGTAATTATCAAACAATTTTTCAAAGGTTACTTTGTTTTGAAGAATATAAAGAAGGATTTTCTTTAAATATGGAAAATTGGTGTTGCAATTTCAAAACTACAGACATTTTATAAATATTATGACTACAGAAATACCAACATCCAAATAAACATTAAAAACTGAACCAAGGTTAAACAATTCGGAGCAACGCGAAATTTCCTTCAACGCAAAAACAAAATGGCGACGACATTGAAAACCGCGCCACATAAAATTCACTGGAAACAATCGACGATCGCACCTCATCTGTCCAATGACCTTTTAACGTTCAAAAGTAAACTGTGACGGGAGTAAAATTAAACTTAAAGGAGCGCGTGCGATCTTCGAGTGGACCTAAAAATACACTCCCGCGCAACGGATCGAGTTCCCGTCAGTATTGTCTAGCGCGCTCCCGAGCGCAAGCCACTGTGATATTCCTAGTCTCATTTTAAAAAATAATTGAAAATCGCCGTTCGAAATTTGAAAATTTGAAAAAGTGACACCACCACTGCTGCGATGACAAGTAAAAAAATTCTTACCAGCCAGTGTTGAAAGCCCGAATTAAAAAAATAACTCAATCCTGCTTGTGTGCCCCCAAGTGTGCCAATTAATGTGCCAATAATTACGCTGTAAGTATCGGCTTTGTTTTTAAAATTAACTGCTAAATCATAGTGACGTCACGCCACGTGGACAAAGGAAATTTCGCACTTTCACACCCTTATAATTCTGTTTTTAATAACAGCTACTGATACCTAGTATTTACTAGTTATTTAATGTTCTTTAACTAAACTTTACTTGATATTCTCAATTTTAATAACAAATAATAAAATTATATTTCATTTTAATTTCCTTAGGTAAATATGAACACTTATGATGCGACTGCGGCGCTCTGTGATTGGCTGTTCGCTTGGCGTTTAAGTCCTTTTACTTCTGTGTGACAAGCAACCGACCAATCACAGCGCGGCTGCTTTTCCGCAAGACTTTTTGATACTCTCCCTGAAAATTTCCGAGGTTGGATTTCACTAATACTTTTAACCTACGGTTAAGCTTTTTTAGTGTTTAGTTTTATTCGTAGTTTTTTTTTCAATATAAAAAGGTAGTGAGTGATACAAAGCTCAACTTAACTGTTAGTTACAATTAATTGCAAAATTTAATATTGATTAGGTACTCACTTGTAATTGTAGCTTGTCCAGTATTTTTTTAATTTTGCTTTTTTTAATCAGGTTTTCTAACAAATTTTAGAAATGTTTTATTTTTTCGGAATCCTGATAAAACTATGGAAGTATATTTTACAAAACAAATAAGAGGTTTTAAAACGCTAAGTTTCTTGCGTAAATAACTAAGTTACGTTCACCCGTCTTTGTCTTTCATACGTTTCTAAAACTGAGTACAAAGAGGACGAGTATATTAATTATTAAATAATCCGATCAAGTTAATTGAATTTCGCTATACTGTTGTAATAAATTCTTGTACGCTTAAATACTTACAAGTAACTTAATAAATATATTAGGTTCCAAAATTATTCAGTAAGTAAGGAACAGTTCATTTAGGCTAGGTTTGCAAAGCTGGGTGCAAGAGATTTTCACCCAATACAGGGTGTAACAGAAAGAGGGTACAAAGCCGAAACACAGCGATAGTCCCCATGAAACTGAACAACTTTCCCCAAGAAACATGGGTCGTAACTCGAAAAAAAATGTTGTATCGCCCATACTTGATTAGCTGATCGGACTTTTTGTATGGGGAGGTGAAACTTTTTTTTCGAGGTACGACCCATGTTTTTTGGGGAAAGTTGTTCAGTTTTATGTGGACTATCGCTGTCTTTCGGCATTATACCCCCTTTGTGTAACACTGCTAGCATTTTCATACATAGGTACATACATATCTGTTACGACTTTTTCCCATCAAGGTAGTCAGACCGCTTCCCTCCACTTGCTACGATGCAATCACACTTCCTTCACTTTCTCCACATTCATCAGTCATCTCAAACACTTTTATTATAGGAACTTAGTTTTCTCAAAACACAAAGTCATCAAAACTCTTTGTCTAAATAAAAACTCTTTGTTTGAAAACTTTTTTCTGAATCTACGTAACAAGGAGACCGAATACGATGAAACATTTATTATAATAAACTTGATGAAAAAACACGCACTGTTTGCCAAAACTGTTGGAAGTAATGACGTCACCATACGTGGGTAGATAGATAAACACTACCGTAAAATTATAATTTACGTAGTTCATGATTTGACGGAAGATGTTTGAATGAGATAGGATGGTATTTTCGGCACTTTCACACGTAAGCAAGCTCGTTTTTTTGCATGAAAATTTAAATTTATAATTATCTAACTTCTTATGTCTACGATGCGAATTGAATTTAATTGAAAAATATAATGTTAAATGAGACTATTACTTATCTACCAGTTTTAAATAAAAAAAATAGGTAAAAAAAACTTTTTAAGTTAAACGGTTTTATGTTAAACATACATTGCAATGTTTAAGATAAATGTACTAAAAACCAAAAAATAATAAAATAGATACAGTCGTGGGAATTATAAACATATGCATAGACTAGACTAAAATAAAACCGTGGGGCACGTCAATTGTCTACAATCGTTGATTAAAATGTTTTTTTTTTTTTGTAATGTTACACTATCTATAGGTACCTAATTAGGCAGTTGTTCAACCGACAACGATGGACGTGTGATAATAGACAATTGCCGTGCCCCACGGTTTTATTTTAGTCTAGTCTATGCATATGTTTATAATTCCCACGACTGTATCTATTTTATTATTTTTTGGTTTTTAGTACATTTATCTTAAACATTGCAATGTATGTTTAACATAAAACCGTTTAACTTAAAAAGTTTTTTTTACCTATTTTTATTTTCTAGTTTTTAGTTTTTATTTCGCATTCTGTTTAATTCATTTAGTGCTTCATTATTGCAAGGTTTCTTGCCCGTTACTTTATTGCAGTCCAACTCCTCTATACGTAGTCCCTGCAAAGATCTTACTGTACTAAGAGTCACGTAGGCTTGACCTTCTTCAAACAGTTTCGCACCTAAGTATATTTCAATTTTGCATAGTAAATTATATTCTACTTGTTGAGACCTTTCATTTGATACCCATGTTGATGGGATTGATAAAACCTAAGTTATCCGCCATTTTGTAGAGGCCGCCATCTTGGATTTTAATTTTATATAGTACATTTAATTCTACTGGTTGAGTACTTTCATTTGATACCCATATTGATGGGATTGATAAAACTTACGTTATCCGCCATTTTGTAGCGGCCGCCATCTTGGATTTCAATATTTTATAGTATATTGTATTCTGCTTGTTGAGCCCTTTCATTTGATACCCATATTGATGGGATTAATAAAACCTAAATTATCCGCCATTTTGTAGCGGCGGCCATCTTGAATTTATAATGATAATGAATAAACATAATTGTATTGTCACCAAAATCCAAAGTGTATACAAAATTTCAGATTAATCGGTTGACAGGAAGAGGGTGAAATTTGAATTACTAAATTTGACCCAAGAAAGAATAAAACAAACGGGGTGAGCTAAATAAAACCGTTTAAAAATAGTGACTAGACAGAGTTGTGCCAGTTGCCACCTAAAAAAAAAAAGTAAAAAAAATAATAAGTAAAACAAAAAAACACATCATAGAGAAATAAGTAGATATATTAATTGAAATATATTGATTTTCAAGTAATTTCGAATTGAATTTAATTGAAATATACACTGTTATGAGACTATTTACAGTTTTATATTTAAAAAAAATAGTGTCTAGACAGAGACCATTTTGTGCCACTTTCCACCAACCATACTTCCTTCGCTTCATCTACAGTCATCAGTCACTTCAATAAATGTACGTCGCTTCAATTTACTCTCTCGACTTTCTACCACTCTCGACTAGACTTAACAAATATATTCTGAACGTAAAAAATAAGGAAACTTGAATTTATAAAACCCAAGAAAAATGTCATCAAAATTTCAAATAACAAAGATTTTACTAATAAAATTATCTCAAACTGCAAAACTTCCTGAAAAGTTTCAAGCGATAACACCACGAAGGCGGACACTCGTGAAACGATGACGTAAATGTGACGTCACAGACGCGATTAACGATCAGCTAAAAATATCGTTTTCATCAAACATTTTGGAAGGAAATAACAAAATTAAAATAGACGATAACTAAGCAAGCACTGAATTAGAAAGTTGCGCCATTCATTTGTTTTTGCGCACGAATTTTGAATTTTGAAAATGGAATGGAAGAAAAAACAAAAGACGGTTTATTCTGCTAATATTATAAACGTCTTTTCGTGGCCATTGATGTAATGATTTTTACGTAAAAACTATTGAGTATACATATTTTACAATATAGAAGTTTATAAGTATATAAGAACACGTATTTAGTAGATATTGTGGAAGTATTAAAGATATGACGATAAATGGGTTCAAAGTCAGCTGCTAGTTAGAAAAAATAACATGTTTTTATTTTTATACTCTTAAAATGAAATACGTAATAATATTTTATTATACCAACAGATTACATAAATCTAAATAGTTCACAAGAAACCCTTTAAATCATAGAGCACAAACGTTAACTCTGTGCCTCGGAATTCACAAATTAAACCGAATTGGGGCCCGACGTAAATTTAATTTGAGACCCAAACTTTAAACGACAATTTAGATTTAAGGACATGCGCACTAGTAAATAAAGAAAATGGTTTAAGTTAAGAGAAGCTAGTTTTTCTTCTAAATTAATTATTTAAATAGTCTAAGTGCTCGTTTCTCCATCTAAAGATAAAATTTATCTGGTAGATATTTTATACCTGTCTCTGTCTAAAACGTCATGTTTTATGAAATAGACATAGGTTTATCTGTCAGTTAAATTTTATCTGTGGGTAGGGTTAGTCAGATCGATCAGATCGGGGCCTAGTAAGAAAAGGCTAAGTCAAGAGTATACTTACGCCCGTTATTAATAACCTATCCTGATCCGTTTTTACCAAATCGAGATTGAAAAAACAAAACACAATTGTCACTTGTGTACCAAAAACATGTCAAGAACACAATTGTGTTTTGTTTTTTCAATCTCGATTTGGTAAAAACGGATCAGGATAGGTTATTAATAACGGGCGTAAACCGATATGCATGAATGTGGCGATTGATGAATGTGGATGAAGCGAAAGAAGTGTGTTTGGATCGTAGCAAGTGAGAAGCGGTCGCTGCCTTCCCCGATGAGAATGAGGCGTGACGGATATGTATGTATTTAGTCACTAGTTCAAGACGTATAGGTACTTGGATCTACTAACAATAGTATGACAAACGAGAAACGAAGGTTACAAATATGAATCATTTTGGTGACGGGTTACAAAAACTGTGTCACATAACACACCAGTCATTCGAATTAAGGCCAAAACACACCGGATGCGTATGCGTAGACGTATGCGTACTTCTGAGTTGTAATCTATGGAACTGTCACCGCTTGCGTAACATAGACGTAAACGCAAGCAACTTGTGTTTTGGCCTTAAACTATACAATACTGTCACTGTATAGAAATAGACAAGTTTAAAAAAAAAAAAAAACATATTAAATACCCTAATCTAACTCTAAGTTGAAAGAAATTAAACGATAGATGCCACATTTTATGTTGCTATAGTTGGTGCGGTGTACGAACACACAACCTCCGTGGTTCGTGGTTTTATAAATTGTCTGTGAGATGACTGACATGTATTTGATAACGTTACTCATAAAATAACAATATTAAATATTCAATTAAAGGCAATACTTGTGTTCATTAATATTATATAATAGTTCGTAAACTAAATTCAAATTTGCAAAGAATTAACTAAGTTTAAAACAGCCGGTCGCAAGAAAAGTCAATTAAGCAATTGTCACTGTCGTATTGGTATCTCACCTACAGACGAATCGCTTCTAAATACTTAATAAGCCTTTAAAAATAAAATCTATCTTTGGTACTTTTGGGAAAACGTGTAAAGCATTAAAACGAAATCTCATCCAATTTATCTGAGATTCTACCTTAATATGCATGTAACAGTCAAAACTCATAACTAGTCAAAACCACTTTTAACTGCTAAAATTAGTCAAAAGTGGTTTTGACTAAAAACGTCGGTCAAAACCACTTTTGACTGATTTTGGTAGTCAAAAAGGGTTTCGACTGGTGCCGTCAGTTAAAACCACTTTTGACTGATATAGGTACGTATAACCACCAGTCAATACCTATCATTAAAAAGTTAAGGTGGTGAAAGTTAAGAGGAAAATCATCAAAGTTATATTATATATTTTTTTTACGTGACTTGTGCATAAAGAATCGACTTCATACAAAAGATTCGAGCATTTGACCGATTTGATAAAAAAAATAGCTTTAAGCACAATTTCAATTTTGTGTGTACGTGAACATAGATACGTCTCGGCCTCATACATCAGTTGCCAAATACCCTGTATATTATAATTTTTTCCCCGGAAATTATTTTTATGATTTTCCTCGTAATTTTCACAACCTTACCTTTTTATGGATATTGCCTGATGGTCATTGCAGTTAAAAGTGGTTTTGACTGGTTATGAGTTTTGACTGTAACATCCACACAGATCTTCCTCGATAAATATTGAAAGAACACCTGAAAAGAGTCTAAACATAAACTTCTAAGAACTCATAAACTAGATTTGTCTGCTTACATATTCATAAAGACAAAAAGCATGTTTGTTTTTCATTTACCTCTCCGTAGAGATTTGCATGAGTAAATATGTAGCTGTATCTATCAAAGAGCACTGTACGGTAAATGAAACTTTAATTACCTGAATTTTGGCTTGTTTTTGTCATATGTGGGATCCCATGTGTCGTGACAATAAAGGTTTTTCCAATATCTTAAGATGGTACAAAATATCCTGGATTGTGTACTATTAATACCCACTGATTTTGAATTAAGTACTACACATAGGTATGGATCTTAGCGCCAAAACACACGGTTAAACGCAACTGAAATGCAACTAAAACTGCTAGTTTCTTTTGAGTTGCATCGCAGTGTCTGCTATAGACTTCCTTAGAAATCCAAACACGACGCAACTAAAACGAAACGTTTCTAACTAGTTGCGTCGTGTGTGGTTAAACTAGCAGTTTCAGTTGCGTTGCATTTGCGTTTCACCGTGTCTTCTGGGTCTTAGAGATACGACCTGTGTCGTATAGTAGTAAACTACAAAAATTTAATGAATTTGAAATAAAGATAACTTAACTTAGATTTTGACCAAAGTCGCGGAAGTTCAACCGCATCAAAATAACAGTAAAAAATTTGCTTAACTTCGCCACGCTCCGTAAAGAATATGTCTTAAAACCTTCCTTTAAGAAGAAACGCATCAAAATTTAATACACCTCCGTCTTTGCACTATATAAAAGAAAATTTCCTCAGGAGCAAGTTAGTGATAAAAATTTACATATTTATCCACTTTTTTCCACCTACACTTGCTTACAAACACAATCTTTGTAGGTACATCTTACTTTATACATGATACAATTTTCCTTCAAGGAAAAATTGAGGTTCGTGCGGAAAACATAATTGCTTGATGTTTTATTTGTGTTCAAATTGTAGCCTCAATTTCTGTCCTAAATAATTTCTTGTAACCATTTCCTTTTTGTGTTGTAGATTATTTGTTTTTCATTATTTTGTTGTTTTTTATATTTTATACAAAATTATCGTTATTATTTCCTTTTTAATATAATTCTTACATTAATAAAATGATTTACAAACTTTTAACTTCCTTAGAATGATTATTATAGACGCCTTCTAACATTATCACCGACCATTAGATACTTACAGATAACGTTTTAACTGACAGTTAAAACTATTTTATAAATATCGTTGTTGAAACGGGCCCTTAGAGTTGGTTTTTGCAAATAATCAAGCTTTGTAACTATCAAATAGTCCATCAATTAATTACATAAGTCTTTTACATATCTGTCCTTTACATAAGAACCATAAAATCAAAGCATCTTTTCAAACTCACAATATAACACAAATGATAATCAGTTCAAAAACCAGATTCACTGCTTAAAATATTATGTATTACAGTTTATTGAACGTGCCAGACGTGGGATATACAAAATCCGGCTGGATTATAAATAGAATATATGGTGTTACACTTGGTTTCTGAACGATGCTATCTTTTAGTAGATCTTTTAGTATTTAGTCGAATTTTGCTTGGTGTATTTTCTTACGGGAATCATGAAAAGTTTTTAATCCTATATGAGCAGATACCTATGTACTTGTTTAAATAATTAGTTGAAATATTTGTTAAAATATTTAAGGTATGTGGCCCATATCTGCTAATTTATAATAGCATCAGTTGTGTGTCGGCAGAGTGTCAATGGCATTTTTTAACTCATTTGGTATTCTGCTAAACAATGGCTGATACTTATTGCGCCCAAATGTGTCAAACAATACCTACCATTGACACTCTGCCGATACACAACTGAGAAAATTTTTCCCTGAAAAAAAGTTTCTTTTTATCAACTGTAACCTATCTGTAAACTTTGATAATAATATCCTAAACATTATGAGCATTATGACGTCATAAAATAGATATAACAACGTAGCCGATAAGGTTTTATGTAAAAAGAAACGTGAACATACGCATTATCTTTACAGTATGAATTTATTTGTAGAAAAAGGGAAAGATAAAGGCATTAAAAATGTATATAAAAAACCGCCTTTGCGAGATTTAGGGATCGTTTCACAACCTTCAGATAAAATTTAACTGACAGATAAACATATGTCTATTTCATAAACCGTATTGTTTTAGACAGAGACAAAAAATCTCTGTCGGATAAATTTTATCTGTGGGTCGGGGCCTTAACGGGCCTTTAATCTACTTGGTTCTCATGAGAATATAATAAATGAAATAGGTAAATAATAAATACTATTTGAATCATACATTTTATATTTTAGAAGAAAATTCTACGCATAAAACCTTTCACAGAATTCGCTAATATTAAGAATGTTGTTGAAAAGAGCAACCCAACAGAGTTTCTTGCTAGATTCTTCTCTGGGGAAAACTGCTACCTTGCGAATCTAGCGTTAGTTTCAAAAATATGTTTATTATCGACATGTTCAACTGTAATGGAACGATAATTAGAATTTTGATTTTTGATGGTTTATTTTACTGAAATAAATTATATTGTATGTACTTATACTTCAATATGAATATTATAATAAGTAATACGGTTACGTTATTATCTTGGAATAAATATTAAATAGGTAATCAATAGTAAACTTGAAATCTTGTATAATATCTACTAATTATGACTTTTACTCTTCTCAATGTATGAACAAGTCCCATTTTTTCTACAATTCTGATTTTAAAACTTACTTACATAAATTGGCAACCCTAACCACAGTTGAGTCACATTGTCATACGGCACAAAGACCGAAAAATTGGCAACAGAAATGCGTGTTAAAATTGAGTCAATATTTCGGTTTCGTTCCCGGAAAATTGGTGACTTCACACTTT
This sequence comes from Anarsia innoxiella, assembly GCA_947563765.1. Classification (NCBI taxonomy): domain Eukaryota; kingdom Metazoa; phylum Arthropoda; class Insecta; order Lepidoptera; family Gelechiidae; genus Anarsia; species Anarsia innoxiella. The sequence continues at coordinate 8,344,455 of OX387401.1, read as the reverse complement.
TAATTAACAGCAACAAATTACATTTCCGAACTAAATTTTGTAGTAATTCATGAAATTGTACATTATCGGCCGTTCCCAATATGCTATCTTTCTCTGGTTTTGCCCTACTGGATATAGAAATAGTTATATCTATCTTATGCTATCTACACACCAAACCCGCCGGCATGCCGCCGGGCTAGGCCAGTGGCTTAACGTCATACAAATGAAACAAATACGTCATACAAATGGCAGCTGTCAAAAAAGCCGGCGGCTTTGGTGTGTTACCATTAGAATTTTTCTTCACAACGGCTCGGCGTCGCGGCAGACCACGGAAAAGGTGGCGGGACGAGCTGGCCACCTTCTTAAGTAGCTGGGTGGAGGAAGCTTGAGACAGAAAGTCATGGCGGATGAGGAGAGAGGCCTTTGCCCAGCAGTGGGACACAAATGGCTAAATTGGAACAAACCTACCGCTGTCAAAAAGTCTATGGGATTCTTCTGAAGGATAGATTAAACGTGACAGTTACTTGACACCCGTGACATGCCGATCTCAGACAGTTATCTGTCTTTGAATATTGGGAACAGCCGTGAATTGTACATTAATCAAGTCCAGTTTGAGTGCTACCTTTGAAATGTTTGAAGAACGCCTTTCGATTCGAGAAATTGCTTTTTAAAAAACTTTTTTATTCTCTTTTATTTGCACTTCATTGGAATTTACCGTTTTAAATTTATTTTATTGTTTAGTCTTTTTTGAAAAACGGCAACCTCTATTGTGGCTCATGAGATGCAACATTTTAATAAGTAAATTAACGTCATATTTTATTTCATTTTCTTCTAGACTATTTATTACGATATGACTCCTAGGGGCCCATGTCTGTTCGCGGACGTAAGCGGGAGCGATTCCCGTGTCCCCGTCAATTGGCGGCAAGACGGAACACCATGGGGTTTTAGTCGGTGCGAGTCCGACATAACCCTTCGTCATTCTCCGAGACGAAGGGTATCCATAATGGATTTCCCCATGTTAAAAAAAAAAGGGGCCCATGTCTGCTAATATGAAATAGCTTCAGTTGTGTGTCGGCAAAGTGTCAATGGCATTTTTACGGTATTTTGCTAAACAATGGTTTACACTGATTGCGTCAAAAAATTACATTGACACTCTGCCGACACACAACTGAGAATTTTGTAAATAAGCAGACTTGGGCCACTCTTTCCTTCACTTGCTCTGTATATAAACTACGAGACCTTTTTCAGTTTCTTTCCTCCCAGTACTTTAGACCCAAAACACACGGTGAAACGCAACTGAAACTGCTAGTTACTTTTGAGTTGTATCGAAGTTTCTGCTATAGACTTCCTTAGAAAACAACACACGACGCAACTAGTTTGAAACGTTTAATTTCAGTTGCGTTGCCGTTGCGTTTCACCGTGTGTTTTGGCGCTTAGTCAACTAAAAACCAACAAAACCTAACTCAATTCTTTTCTTCAACAGATACGTGAAACTTTAAGCAAACATGGAGCAGTTCGAATCGCTGCTGACGTGCTGCGTCTGTTTAGACCGGTTCAGGAACCCAAAGCTGTTACCATGCCAACACAGCTTCTGTATGGAGCCGTGTATGGACGGCCTGGTCGACTACGTTAGGAGACAGGTATGCGGTTTAAAAATGTGAATTACTGGCTTTTTTTAAGACGCGTATTTATTGGCGACCTGTAACAAAAAAAAACATAGTGTGCACTATAACAAAAAATGCAGACACGATCGGCTCACAGCGAACCGATTATTGACAGTTTTTGCCGCGCATCTAAGCATTACCTACCGTAACACGTGCACACACTAGAACTTTGTTACTGAATCTGTTCAGTTACAGTTACAGCTCACTAGTGAATACGTACCTTTAGAGGACTTGTTGCTTTTGTGTTCTGGGATCTTTACAAAAATATAATAGTGCAGATAGGTTGCATGTAGAGCATAAAACGTTGTTGACAAACTCGTTGTTGTTGACAAAAAAATAGACCTCGACGTCTTTCTTTTTACCTTGGCAACATGTTTTATACATTTAGTATGAAAGTAAATTAAGAACTTTGCACGTCCTTGCTCCAAATCTTTTTATGTAGCCTCGTCTTACCGGATATAAGTATAATTTCAGTATCACAAATAGCATCTTTTGAAAATTAGTTTTTGGACCAAAAAAGATTGAATATTTCAATTCAGCTATCTCAACTTTATTACAGGTCAAATGTCCAGAATGCCGAGCGGAACATCGAATCCCGTACCAAGGGGTACAAGGTTTCCCAACAAACGTCACTCTCCAAAGGTTTTTAGAACTACACGCTCAAATAGCTGGAGAACTACCAGACCCCACTGCTGGGCAGGTTATGGAAAGATGCAACGTTTGTTCAGAAAAGGCTTACTGTGCTCCCTGTGCGCACTGCGACAAAAAAGTCTGCGAAGACTGCAAAGCGGCGCATATGGAAGTACTTCGACGAGAAATCACAAGAATCAACAACCAAATCCGTCGTGGGGTTAACAGACTTCAAGATATCCTAGCAGTTGTTGAACGTAACACATCCAATCTTCAAACTAATTGCGCGGCGGTTGCGGGAGAAGTCGACGAAATCCACAAACGACTAGCCAAAGCTTTGAAAGATAGAACCGATTTCTTAAGGAATGAAGTTGATCGCTACCTAGCAACTGAACTTAGAAACCTAACACATCTCAAAGATAATCTAGAGTTAGAATTAAGCAACATTCAAAGCAATTGTGATCTCGCCGACAAATATATGAACGATGACGTCGAATGGGAAGACACTGAGCTAGTAGACACCAAGGAAATTTTCCTGAAGACTGTGGAGTTCTTGAGAAACTTTGATTATGAAGCAGGGGACTATAATCGTAGAGTACGATTTATAATGACTCATGACCCTAACCAGCTTGTCTTGCACGTAGCTAGTTATGGAGAACTTAATATCTCTCAACCTAATACCTATACTGGTGGAATGCCTCAGACTCAGACAGGACTGACACGATCGAAGAGTGACCATAGGCTAGCCACTCAGTTCCGTCAGCAAGAAGAATCTAAGGGCTATTACGAAAACGATGAGCCTATTCTTGGTGGTCGTAAATTTGGAGAAAAACGCCCACCGCCACCAGAGAAGCATACTAGAGACTACGGTGGTGATGACTACAGTGGTTACGAATCTGAACACAGACCATCACGCAGATTCCGTTCTAGATTCGTCAGGAGTCACCAACAAGACAATGATTCGGACTCAGAACAAACAAGCCGCGTTGTCGAAGAGAAGAAGAAAGAAAAAGAAAAGGTGACTGATACTGAAGATGCCACTAGAGGTCCTCTAAGTGGAATATTCCGATTGAGTGACTGCCCACGTGTCATGCAAAGGATATTAGATGTGGACAGTGGTAAAAAAAAGGAGAAAAAGGAGGTAGCTCCTCCTCCTAAGCCAGTCCAACCAGCACCGCAAGCTCAACCACCTCGTCGTCCGCAACCCGCTCAAAGACAAGAGAGCGAAGACGAAATCTCAAGACTCAAAAGACAAAATAAAGGCGCAGCTTCTTCTCAAGAACCAGATCGGCCAGCAGCAAGAACCGCTGAAGAAGAACGCAGCTCGATAAACCGTAAACCACCCACACCAGCTCGGGAGGTGAGTTGGGAAGACGAAAGAGAGTGATACAGAGCAACTGAAGTACAACGTAGAATTTAGGAAAATCATCGATACTAACAAGGACAACGCGTTAACTAACGGCATTCCATATAATACACTCCACGTTAACCCATTATACACACAACACAAATACCTACAGTTGATTTTGGTGTCAGAATTTAACTATATTCCTCAGGCATCCAGTGACGGTGAATCCGATGAATCTGTTGGTTCTCTGCAACGGACGCGCAATGAGCAGAGAAAGACTGCTGCCGCTGCACCGAAACCAACTCCAGTAACAGCTAGGAGGCCGTCAGCCACAGACACACCCTCACACCGTCCTGCGGGCCGCGCCGCTAGTACAGAATCTAGCGCTTCTACTGAAAGTTCCGGCTCGGCGGTGAAACATACAGGTGCGATTCTTACCATCGCCGAATTAAAAGCAAAATATAACATCGGAGGGCTCCCACCAAAACCAACTCGTTTCTCTTCCGCAGGCACGGAGAGGCCCGCTGCAGTTACAACGAATGGAACTGCCAGCGGTGCACAGCGGGTGCAAAGCCGCTTCGTGGGTTCGCAGCGCCCCGCGCCCGCCCCGGCGCCCGCCGAGCCGGCTCACGAAGACTCCGATACGAGCTCCGAAGAGGAAACCGACTCGTCAGAGGAGAGTGAAGAGGAGCCTGCTACGCAAAGAAAGCCCGAGAGCCAGGCGATGGCTCGCTCTGACATAGGTCCGCTACTCGCGCGCAGCACAAACGCTCGTAACGACGCTCACGACAACAAATCTAAAGAATCTCCAACTCCTACACGCTACCGCACCAGACAAACTTCTCAGACTGAAGAAGAAGAAAAGCCATCGTCTCGATATGGCAGTAGCAGTTCATCTTACGGCAACCGTTATGGAAGTAAACCTAGAGATGATGAGAATACATCTTCGTTAGACGATGAGTCGAAGTACCCAACCGCTCGTTCAAGATATCTTGCTTTGAAAGAGCGACGAAACCGTCTCGCTAGAAGTAAAAGTAGTCACACCGGATTTGGTGTAGGAGATGACGATGATTTGGATGATCCAGTGTCTCCTACAACAGCATCACCTTCCGCGTACCTCGCGTCTCGATACGGCTCCGGAACTGTCGGATCGGAGTTGTCTCGCAGCCGATCCTCGCACGCGTTGAAGTCTAGAGAGAGCTCGCCGGAACGCGTCACAGCTGGAGGCGAGAAAGACGGAGCGGCCTTGAGTTCTTGGGCTAGATACTTGAAGAACAAATACGGGTCGCGCGGTAAAGAGCGTGACACGAGCGGCACGTCGACGAGCACAACATCTCGTCGCCTGTCTCTCGGGCTGCCTTTACGTTCAGCGAATGAGCTTGCCAGTTCTGATGACGATTCAAAAAACGCGGCAGGCTCCCCCATCTCCCCTACGGCGGCTACAGCAGCGGTAGCAGGTTAGAAACACGAGTGGCGTGTACATAGGTTTGACGCTTGTGGAAGAAAAGAGTTTGTGAAACAGTTTATTTCTTTTTCTAATTGTATTTTTTGGCTTTAGGTTTCGCAGCAGCAGGTTCCTCCCCTAGGAGCCAGTATCTGCAGAAACGCCGTTTACAATTCAGTGTGGGGAGTCGGGGGAGCGAACCCGGCTGTTTTACTTGGCCTCGTGGCATCGCTGTAGGTCCCGACAATACAATGGTCGTGGCTGATTCTTCTAACCATCGAGTTCAGGTATGTCTTATGCATCTATCAATCTTTCTTTTTTTTTAAATTTCGCAATCTTTCAATTGTTTTTATTTCAAATCAAAATCATAGCACTGAACCATATAACCCGACTAAATGTAAATAAACCATGTAGCATAACAATTATGACTTAGAAATGCGTCCATTCAAAATGTTGGATTATACAGTTGAGTGATATTGACAGTGACATTAAACAAAAGAAAATCGCTCCAATGATTTCTGACGTGAAATGTCGATCGATTAGGTTAAACTAAGATATATGCGGATGTTCTAAATTCAAGTGGTTAAAAACAAATTGTTTTCAATGACACAGCCCATTTCAATTAAAAACTTGTCTTTACGAACTTTCTAAACTTTGTATTACAAAATAATCAGATTGTAACAAATAACCGATATAGTTACGGAGAACTATTAAGATTTCAGTGTAAACATCTTGCAAATTTACATCAAGACGAAACTTAATTGATGAAGTTGGCTCCGATTCCAAATTCTTTGAATTCATGTCACACCCAATACTGGCACAAGGTCAGATTCGGAAACTATTTCCGTAATTCAGAGCAAATATATGTACGATGTAGTTACTCAAATTCCTAAGAGTTATTTGAATTTGAGATTCAAAGGAATTAGTTTATTATTTATTGTTATTAAGACTTACTTTTTTAAGACTTATTTGGAATATTTCGGTGCCTTTGTCATACTTAAAAATGGAATAAAATACGAAGCTAGAATTTCAAAAAAGAAAGGACAAACATTCCTGACTCTCGTAGATAGTCAATAAAAAATATGATTTCGTTGAAAACAATTAACTACTTAATAATACAATTTTGCATACATATTTTTTTTACGTAATTTTACAATTTTACCATAACATTTCTTACAAAAAGTACCTAAGCTATAAAAAGTTCAATAAAACGTACACTATTGCTTTGTTTCATGATAAAGGCAAAAATATAGTTCCAAAGAAACCTAATAAAGCCTCTTACTTTCAGGTGTTCGATTCAAATGGCATATTCATAAAGGAGTTTGGCCAATATGGCAGCGGCGAAGGAGAGTTTGATTGCCTCGCCGGCGTCGCCGTCAACCGAATTGGACAATACATCATCGCTGATAGATACAATCATCGGATTCAGGTATGTTACATACATACATATCTGTCACGCCTTCGGGGTAAACAGAGACTACTTATTTCTACTAATATTATAAAATGTCAATATTACGCCGATGGATAGATGTGATGTTTGTAACTCTTTCACGGAAAATCTACTGAATAGATTTTAATGAAACGTTACAATATTGTAGCTTAGCGCCAAAACACACGGTGAAACGCAAATGCAACGCAACTGAAACTTTTGAGTTGCATCGCAGTTTCTGCTTTAGAAACCACACATGACGCAACTGAAACGAAACGTTTCAAACTAGTTGCGTCGTGTGTGGTTTTCTAATAACTAGCAGTTTCAGTTGCGTTGCATTTGCGTTTCACCGTGTGTTCTGGGTCTTATACTTCAAAATAATACGTTTCATTTTAATATACGGCGTATACAAGAATTGTCTAAAAATGCATAGACTTTATAGAATTTATGTGATAAATAACTTTTTAAAATCAAAATAAAAAATAATAACATAGACAAACAATAACTTCGTATAATATTTAAATTTCGAATTTATATAAACCTGATGATGACAAAAAAAAATGTTTTAGTCCATCACATAGATTATTTTTAAATATTCGACAAGCATTTTTTCTTTTTTCTCTTAAACTAAAAATGACAAAGATACACTGCGTTAAAGTTGCTCGTTACGTCACGCCACGTGGCGTCAATCCGTAACTTTGATGCTCTGTATCTTTGTATTTATTAATGTATTTGATCAGGTAAAAAATGTGTTTCGAATATTTTTTAATAGCTTAAAAGATGGACTAATTATTTTTTGAGTTTTTGAATGTAGTCATCATCCCTATTAATACCATAAAAACGATCATCGAAATAAAACCTCAAAACATAAATTCTAGCAATACACAAACGTAGCAAGCTGAAACGCAAGCAAAAAGCAAATAATATTACACGCGAATATCGCTAATGTTTGCTAGGAATGCAAATTCATAGCAATGGAATTGTTATCTCGAACTACACAAGAGTTAAATACTAAAATGATTAACGAGCTTGGCTAACGACTTAGCGAATTCAATTTAAAATGAGAACATTACTATTGCATAGCTTTTGTTTTGTTTGCTAAGAAAGGAGATGCAATATGCTGTTTTAAGTGGTATAGTTTTAAGAAAAATATGTTCTATTTTTGAAAATGTTGTGCGGATAAATTGTGAAGTTAAAAGAACTTTGAAGATATTTAGCGCACGATAAAACCAGAGACTGGTTAAGCAGATTTTATTTAGTTATTTATTGATTTAGGCAGGTTTCATTTACATTCATTCATTTATTTAAGAGCTAGGCTCTTGTCGGTGGTGGAAACGCCATCTTTGCCTTTCTTCTGCCAGCAATTTGACTTCCTGATACGACACGACGAAACAAAACGAATACTTCATTTACATGCATACGAAATTAACTTTTCTAGATCATAACCTACTCAGAAAACAACAAAGCTAAGTACTATTATATGAAGCTAAGCTAAGTACTATAAATTAAAATAAATATAAATTAAATATAAATAAATATAAATTATAAATATAAATTAAATATAAATATACATTTAAACTATAAATTGTCATCCATAGAACATTTTCTACAATTCAGTACTTAGCTTTATTAGGCGATCTAGGTCATTACTTAGATCTCCTAACTTTATGTATAAAATCTAAAAAAAATGAAAATTTTTTTTAAAGAAATTGATTTTTTTTTAAATTATTAATAAGAAATTTTCGTAATGAAATCTATTACGCCGCGCTCCCATCGGAGTAGGCAGAGATCACTTCGCTCCTCTTGCTTCTATCCAAACACACCTTTTGCTTCATCCACAAGCATCGGTCACTTCATACTTAGCTAAAAACAAAAGAAAAACGATATAACACAAGCGTTGCGACTTATAAACGGAAATAAATAACGTCAAAACTAAAATACTAGCAGCAACATAAATTAAACGGACAATATACAGGGTGTAAGCGCCAAAACGCAACTGAAATGAAACGTTTCAAACAAGTTGCGTCGTGTGTGGTTCTCTAAGGAAGTCTATAGCAGAAACTGCGATGCAACTCAAAAGTAACTAGCAGTTTCAGTTGCGTTGCATTTGCCTTTCACCGTGTGTTCTGGGTCTAACAGAAAGGGGTATAATGCCGAAACACAGCGATAGTCCTCATGAAACTGAACAACTTTCCCCAATAAAGGTCGGAACTTGAAAAAAAAAAGCCTCCCCATACAAAATGTCCGATCAGCTGATCGAGTAAGTATGGGCGATCCAAAATTTTTTTTCGAGTTACGTTACGACTCATGTTCTTTGGGGAAAGTTGTTCAGTTTCATGAGGACTATCGCTGTGTTTCGGCCGGGTATAAGGCTTTCTGTTAAACCCAGAACACACGGCGAAACGCAAATGCAACGCAACTGAAACTGCTAGTTACTTTCGAGTTGCATCGGAGTTTCTGCTATAGACTTCCTTAGAAAACCACACAAGACGCAACTAGTTTGAAACGTTTCGTTTCAGTTGCAACTCAAAAGTAACTAGCAGTTTCAGTTGCGTTGCAGTTGCGTTTCACCGTGTGTTTTGGCGCTTACATCCAGTATATAGAAATAAAACCTAAATACATTTATCATTGCAGAGATCTTTCAAAATTTTGAGGTCAGAACGTTAGAACGAAAATGACAAACAAAATATACGATGCACTTTATCCGACAGGTAAAATATGACATGAAAAATGTTCAACGTATATTCGGCTTTGTGTAATAAGCTTATAAGGTTATTTTGCTGTGGTTTTGTATATTTTTTATACAATCGCTTTACTGGTTTTTCCAGTGGTGCTTTTCTTTGCGTCTTAAAAACATACTAGCATTTTGTTTCCTTTCAAGAATGGCAAATGGGGATGATGACTATATTCGAAAATTCATTAAATAATTAGTCCGTCTTTTAGGCTATTAAAAATATTTGAAACACGTTTTTTACCTGATCAAATACATAAATAAATACAGAGATACAGAGCATCAAAGTTACGGAGTGAGGGGTATTGACGTCACTCCTATTTAGAAATCGTACTATGGCGTGACGTCACGAGCAACTTTAACCCAGTGTATCTGTGTCATTTTTAGTTTAAGAGAAAAAGAAAAAATACGTGTCGAATATTTTGAAATAATCTATGTGATGGACAAAAAAAAAAATTCGTCATACCCATTTGATTCTGCAAATGTCTAGTGAAGTAAAACGGTAATCGATTGTTAATCAAGCCATTCATTTGTATAGAAATCCAAACTAAAGAGGCAATTCAAACACGCATATAAGTACCTAAAGGCCAAAACACACCGGATGCGTATGCGTTGCATATGCGTACCTCTGAGTTGTAATGTATGGAACTGTCACCGCTTGCGTAACGTAGACGTACACGTCGACGTGACTCGTAGCCCGGTGTCACATCGGGCTACACCGTAAATACGCGCGTGGCTACGCCGTGCTTACGTCTATGTTACACATACGCATCCGGTGTGTTTTTACCCTTAAGATATAGGTACTCGTAATTAACTTTATTAAAAAAAACGTGCATTTTTTTTAATAAAAACTTTTTCAAGGCGTCCCATAAAGATGTACTTAAAAATTTATTAATAAAGAAAAGCTGCCAATTTCAAGGTTTTTACACCAAACTATAAACCCTAACGTCTAGGTTATAGCTATGAAATCTAATAAACACAACTTATGAACAAGGTCTTAAGGTCTATCTACACAGATCCGGGCCGTGCCCGGGACGTGTCCGGGCCGTGGCCCGTCAGGAGGAAAAACAATACGTCGTCATGACAACGAGTCCGGGACGTGTTCGGGCCGTGTCAGGGAAAAAATATCATTCCATACATTTTCTATGGATTCGTTCACACACGTTGTCATGACGACGTATAATATTGTTTTCCCTTCTGACGGGTCACGGCCCGGACACGTCTTGCTAGCTTAGCATACACTCCGTGACAAGACGTTGTCATGGGTTTGTCACGCTTACGTCTCTTTCCATAGTTTTAAATGTGATAAGGACAGCATGACGTGAGATAATTGTCGCGGCACGCATGCTAAGCCTCTTGGTCACGCTTGGTCACGGCCCAGATCTGTGTAGATAGACCTTTAAGCCGCTAGAAATTTAATTAAGAATTTACGAAACTCGTATCAAAGAGACGCGATTACGAATTCTCGATTCGGAACTCGATTTATTAATATTTACCGTCTCTCTATCAAACACGTCAAAATTACCACAACATTTTATAAAAACGCTGCCTAAATACATGTAGAACTTTATAGCGTTGGTCCAAAGATCAAAATTGGAGGGGTTTAATTTTGCCAGCGGAAAATAAGTTTGGTATTTCCCATCACACGGTATTCAAAGTTGTTATAAACATCTTGAAGGCTCTTAGAATTCCCGGTTGGCCAAAGCCGCATATCCTAACATTATAAATGTCAATGTTTGTGCCAATGGATGTGAGGATGTTTGTTACTCTTTCACGCAAAAACCACTGAACTGATTTTAATGAAACTTTACAGTATTGAAGTTTACACCTTAGAATAACATTAAATCAATTTTATTTGAAGTTTATATGTAAGTTTTCTAAGATACTAGAGGCTGCCTGCGAATTCGTACGCATTTATCGTCATATCTTGAAAAAAAAACATCCTATCTTAAAATTATTTAGCCTATATGGTATTCTAATGTATAAGCTACAATATCGCCAAGTTTCATCAGAATCTGTTCAGTAGTTTTTGAGTGAAAGAGTAGCAAAGATCCATCGGCACAATTATTGACATTTATAATATGAGTAGGAAGTAGAGCAGTAAATGCGAACGAAGTCGCGTGAAGTCTGTAGTTCGATCCTATATTTGATTCCCTAGGGATATAAATTCATGTTTCTATTCAATTTCGATGGCTGTATAAGTTGATGTTTTCAATGAACTGTAGATAAGGGTCAACTCTCAAAGGGTTGGCAAACTTGTAAGCAATTAAATAGTGTCAGTGGTATAGATCCGAATTAATGAAGATCTTATCAAATACTAAAGGCTACCCGCGATTTCGTACGAATTTATCGTCATAAATAAACACATATTCAAATTCAAATTCAAAAATAATTAATTCGTATGTAACATTAACTTTACACTTGAATTCGTCACAAAGTAAAAATTTAAAAACAAAAACATGATAATGAATTTAAAGAACCAAAAAAAAAGAGAAAAAAATTAAAGGAGGGAAGCTACGCTGACTTCGGAAGGCTGACTATCTGTCACGCTCTCCCATCAGGGTAGACATGCGGTAGACAGAGACCTCTTTGCTCTACATGCTACGATCCAAACACACTTCTTTCGTTTCATCCACGTTTATCAGTCGCCTCATACATGCACTAAAAACAATTGACAATCAAAATTTTAAATTCTTTCACACACAAGTTCCTAACACAAGCCAAGACGTTAATAGTTACGTGAAAATAGGCGTTTCAAAAGAACGATTTCTACAAAATGACTTTGAGGTTGGGCCTCTTATGTTGTGAAAAATTTACTCATCATTATGTCTTGAAAAATGTATACGATATCTTGTTAATTGGGTTAAGTCTACATAAAAAGGGTCAGTGTTATTTTGATGTGAATATTGCAAAGTTTCATTAAAATCTGTTAAGTTGTTTTTGCGTGAAAAAGTATCTAAAAAATGTCCATTCATCCATCGCATCGGCACAAACATTGACATTTCATAATGTTACCAGGACATACAGACGTATGAAAGCTGCTGTAACTTGCAGTTACAATTAGGATTAGCGTTGCCGAAAAATCGATAGTTTTACAATCGATTGTTAAACGTCATTCATTCATTCATTCATCGTTGTAAAAACATGTTTATCGATTGTGCTTTCGCTGCAATAGTATCGGTTAACAGCAATACTATCGATACTATCACAAAAAAGCACAAAAAAAAAACACAATCGATAGGGTACATGTTTTTACAACGATGAATGAATGAATGAATGACGTTTAACAATCGATTGTAAAACTATCGATTTTTCGGCAACGCTAATTAGGATATGACGATAAATGCGAACGAAGTCGCGGGCAGCCTCTAGTGTAAAATAAAATATACACCTATACGTCTTAATTGTTCGAAATCCTCGTAGGTACCAAAAAAATTTTAAGCAAAAAATGTTTTCAAAATAAAAACCGGAATAAGAATTGTCGAAACTCTTTTATATTTGTGGCTGCTACTTATGAGGCTCTTTAAAACTTTTTTGTTTCAAAACACAATAAACGTGTGTTTATGGAATAAGTTTGCGGTGTTGACACAATGTTGTCTTTTACGAATCGTTTCCAGGAATACTGATCTCGTTTTTCCACAGCTTAAGAGGTTCTAAATAAGTTCTTTGTTTTGTACATTTTTAGAGGTCTTTATTCTCGTACTTAGAAGTGTCGCACCTCGTAACTTGAAACATGAAACAAAAGACGACGGCTAATAAAACCAAGATTATATATTTCTTGTGTTTTTACGATTTTTTGCGAAATCAAGTCTGGTAAAATCGATTATTTACCTTCATACAAACTGACACGCTCATCGGGTCTCATCGGGGTAGGTAGAAACCACTTCCCTCCACTTGCTACGTTCCCAACACACATCTTTCGCTTCATCTACATTCATCAATCGCCTCATACAGAGGATGATGTCGGTTTAGGGTAATCTTGAAGCCACATTTTGGCTTAATTCTTTTTATTAAACCTACTCGGAAGTATTACATACATACCTCTATTAGTCACGCCTCTTTTCTACTGAGGTAGACAGAGACCACTTCCCTCCACTTACTACGATCCAAACACACGAAGTAATAACTGATGTATTTTCCCCAAAAGGTCTTCGACCCTGCCGGCAGATTCCTCAGGGCATTCGGCAGCCAAGGTACCGGTGATGGCAAGTTCAATTACCCTTGGGGCATCACCACCGACGCTCTCGGATTCATCTACGTCTGTGACAAGGAAAACCATAGAGTCCAGGTAAGAAATTATTCCCGTTTTATGTAGTTATAGATCATGCATAGTCACCGAGTCTTTTTTAAATAGCAACATTGGCGACTACCATTGTGGATTGGGCCAATGTCAAAAGAAGTAAGTTCGGCCGTACACGGACGGCTTTAAGCAGTTAAGACCGACTGCTTGGAGCTGAGAACGCGCGGTGAACTATTGAGATGATACACACGACTGCCCGAGTTAATTTGAATACTCTAAAATACTCAAAAAATCATATTTAATCGTCTTTTCCATCAGGTCTTCCAATCAGACGGCACATTCGTGGGCAAATTCGGTTCCTTTGGCTCCAAACTGGGCCAGCTGGAGCATCCTCATTACATCGCTGTGTCCAGCACTAACAGAGTCCTGGTGTCTGACTCCAACAACCACAGGATCCAGGTCTTCGATGTGAATGGCAGGGTGCTGTCTTCATTTGGAGAGGAAGGATCTGAGGATGGACAGTTTAAGTTCCCGAGGTAAGGATTCATTCATTCGTAGGTACCAACAATTTGACTTCTTGATACGACATGACGCCGTTTCTTTCTTTCATTTGAGCGAAAAAAGTACGCGTTGGTCTTCCTTCCTATTATTTTTACATTAAAGGCCAGAACACACCGGATGCGTATGCGTTGCGTATGCGTAGACATATGCGTACCTCTGACTTGTAATGTAGGTATGGAACTGTCACCGCTTGCGTACGCATCCGGTGTGTTTGGGCCTTTAGGCCTTTCACGATATCTACAGGAATCATCAAAAAAGTACCTGTAATACGTAAAATTTAGTCACGTTTCACAGCTTAGCGCAAAACAGAAGATTTTTGATAGAACATTGGCTAGCCAAAGAAAATGTTTTGTACACCTACACTGCTTTAAAAATAAAACTAGAAGCGACTATTGTATAAAACTTCGCAGACCAATTTACAATTTAACGAGAACGTTGCAACAAAGTGTTTTTACAATGAAACTGTAACTACGCCAACCAATCTGGACCGTGAACACATTCTGAAGAGCATAAACATTGCTCAACTTTCAACTACGGTAATACTAGTATAAGTGGTAATCGTGCACATCTGGGGCCCAAGTCTGCTAATTTAAAATCGCCTCACTGGTATGGCAGAGTGTCAATGGGGATGATGACTACATTCGAAAATTCAAAAAATAATTAGTCCGTCTTTTATAAAAAAATATTTGAAACACGTTTTTTACCTGATCAACTATATAAACAAATACAAAGATACAGAGCAACAAAGTAACGGAGTATCGTACTAAGGTGTGACGTCATGAGCAACTTTAAACCCAGTGTATCTGTGTCATTTTTAGTTTAAGAGAAAAAAAGAAAAAATATGTGTCGAATATTTTAAAATAATCTATGTGATGTACTATAAACAATTTTTTTGTCATTATGCCCATTGTATTTTTTGACACATTTGGTATTCTGTTAAGCAATGGCTTACAATGATTGCGACCAAATGTATCAAATAATGGCATTGACACTCTCATTGACAACCTGACGTCACACAACTATTATATAGAATATAGTAAATTAGCAGACTTGGGCCCCAGACATGATGATGATAATGTAGTTTCACATATCAACCCATAGTATAGCTACACTCGGTCGTAACGTAAGAAACTAGGAATCGGCCAAGTCTTTTATTAGTCCATTCGAAACACGAGACCAGTTTGATTGGGCTATTAACTTTAACTATTTTACAAGACATTTTCTGCTCTATTCGTCAGTTGGTGAAAAGAATTCATAAAGTTAAAACGCTTTATTTAAAAAAAGAAAGTATTCTGTTTCGTAGTCAAAAATCAGATTAACACATACATACACATCCATCATGCCTTTCTCCCATCCCATCGGGGTAAGCAGAGAACACTTCCCTGCACTTACTACGATCTAAGCACACTTCTTTCGCTCCATCCACATTTATCTTGTATTAACGAGTAATGCTGTCTACACACCAAAGCCGTCGGCATGCCGCCGGGTTAGGCCGGCGGCTTTTTGTCATACGAATGGTATATGTCAAAAAAGCCGGCGGCTTTGGTGTGTAGATGCCATAATAGGTAGTCAACTTTTACAGCCTTTTCAGAAACTGGGTGTATACTAGATGATTCTATACTTTTAATGTTATGCATGGATCAACCTCTATCCCCCGTATTACAAAACGAGTTTGTCCATAGCCTAAACGTGAAAAAATTACATTATTCCTAGAACTATATTTAAACCTCGTTTTGTAATAATGGGGTATAGGTTTATCATGCATTACATCACGATACGAAAGAATTATGACTATACTTTTGAAAAAAATCTTGAGGAAATATGCCCGTCTCTGTTGCATTTATAATGAACAGGCGTGCAAAAAACAGATAAAAGAAAGTCTTCAGCGACCTATTTACGTGACTTGTTTACAATATACAATTACAGTCTTTAATTCACATCGTTTGCATTCAGTGTTGAATCATCAGCAAAACTTTCCGCTGTGTAAAAATAGAAAACAATTTAAAATATTTTCAAAACTCAAAAGTATGTACATATTCGTAAATATTTCAAAATTACACAGACCTAGAACACACGGTGAAACGCAAATGCAACGACTTCCTTAGAAAACCTTAAAAATTTTAAATTTTAAATATTTTCAAAACTCTAAAGTATTTACATACTCGTAGATATTTCAAAATTACACAGACCCAGAACAGAAGGTGAAACCCAAATGCAACGCAACTGAAACGAAACGTTTCAAACTAGTTGCGTCGCGTGTGGTTTTCTAAGGAAGTCTATAGCAGAAACTGCGATGCAACTCAAAAGTAACTAGCAGTTTCAGTTGCGTTGCATTTGCGTCTCTCCGTGTGTTTTGGCGCTTAAACATGTAAAAAATTCACACTTACTCGTAATTACAAAAAAAAAATATGGAAAGAAGTTACACTAGATTCGGAAGGCACATTCCTCAGAGAAGAAACCAGCAAGAAACACTGCTGGGACCCAAGTTTGTTAATTTAAAATACCCACAGTTGTGTGTCGGCAGTGTCAATGGCATTTTTTGACACATTTTGTATTCTGCTAAATAATGGCTTATATTAATTGCGACCCAATAAGTCCAAAAATGACATTGATTGACACTCACATTGACTCGCTGCCGACATTGTAAATTAGCACTTATCCCAGCAAGAAACTCGAGAGATTGCTCTTTTATAAAAATATTAAGGTTATAAATACAGTACACGTGCTTTAAATGACTCAAAAAATAAATCTGAAATATCATGAGGGAACTCGCCACCTTGACCGCATTGTATGACCTCAATACGTGTTCTGGTTACCAGATTCCAATGTTTAATAGCAATATCAAGATCAAAACAACCTTGGAAATATTACGGGAAGGATGTTGTTAGGATATTAAATTTTAGAATAATCTTTTGAGTCAGAGTTTTTAACTCTCAAATGGAATAACCTCTTGGTTCCACTTTTTATAGGTACTCTGTCAAATAAAAAAAGATACCAATGAAAAAAAAAACATTTTTAAAAACTGTCAGCATATAATAGGAAACTAAATGCATATTAATCGAATAAAAAAACTCTTTCGATATGATTGTTTGGCCTAAGAAGCCTAAGGCCTAAGGATGTGTTGTTTAGGCTTCACTTTTTTTAACTTTTATTTTATTTCTTTTTTTAAGATTTTCATGATTAAATGACGTATCATTCGACAACACCTTTTTTAAAAACTTGAATTATAAAAACCAAGGCCAAGTGCGAGGCTTACTTACGCAGGAAGATTTCGTAACATTCACTATTGATATCTACAAAAAAAAAACAAAAAAAATCAACTGTATTGTAGGTATTGTTTTCACCCTTTGGGTTCGGAAACCTAAAAACTTTTATTTTTTTCTTTTTTTTTCATTCTCCTTTTTCCCCACAGAGGAGTAGCAGTAGACGACCAGGGCTATATCGTGGTAGCTGACTCCGGCAACAATCGCATCCAGATCTTCCATCCTGACGGCACCTTCCTCAGGGCCTTCGGGTCTTGGGGCAATGGTGATGGGGAGTTCAAGGGTCTTGAAGGCATTGCTGTCATGTCTGGAGGCAACATCATAGTTTGTGACCGAGAGAATCATCGGGTGCAGGTGTTTTAGGAGGTTGGTAAAAGTTATGAATATATTAACGTATATTTATATTTATATTTAAATAAAATATATTTTTCAATGAATTTTAAAGAAACAAAAAACTTATTTTCTTAACTTTTTAAAAATATTTTGAGTATGACGATATTGATTTTTTTTATTTATATTATTCTTATTTAATTTAATATCTTATAATATAATAATTTTTATATTCTCATTTATTTTTTCATGGTCGGTCATGTTTGTAGAATGCATGATCTTTGGGCCAAAATAACAACTGAATGGGCGCCACTAGATGGTCACAGACGCCGAGGTAGACCTCGAAAAAGATGAAGAGACGATCTGGATGCATTTTTACGGGAATGACGGGTCACTACTGGAGACCGTGTTAAATGGAAAGTTGCAGGGAAGGCCTTTGCCCAGCACTGGGATCTTAATAGCTAATAAAAAAAAACAATAATCAAAGTAAAATTAAGCTGGCTAGGTAATTCTGCCCTGAATCGCATTCGATGTAAAAGAGCGCAACATTTTCTTATTTTTAATATGATTTTATTTTTCATTACAGACCATCTCAACCAAAGAATGCGATCATACAAAGAATATTTTAAATCACAATTATAAGTAGTTATAAAGTGTAAATATTTGCAAAAATGCTTTTGTCTAATTTCTGTATCTTTCGCAAATATTTGTAACTCTGCTCAGCAATAAAAATATATAATAAAAAAATATATTATTATCATTTTATATGAAAAAATATATTCATTAGCAAATGGGAAAGTCTTACAACCAATAATACGATCAGTGCTTAGAATCTTAACCCTTATAATATTATGATTCCAGTAAAAGAAAAGGCAAAAATAACGTGACAACTTTGAACACAACTTTTGATTAAATAAATTATTAAATAAATATTAAACTAAAATATTTTTAAATATCGAGTTAGTAAAAAATAAATAAAAGCTAGTCTTAATTTTAAAGTGAAAGTTTTTTTTAACTAAATTAACCTCTTTTTAATTTATTTTTAAGTAACTCGCTATTAAATTGTTTGTTTTTTTATACCAAATCATCAAATATTTTTTCCTGTATTTTTTTTATTCTTAACTTTTTTCAAAATAAGGATCAGTTTCACTGACCAACTTAAAGTTGCCACGTTATACTTCGTTTTTATCTTCCCTTTATGTTTTCAGGCTTTTAGAATATGACTGGAATAATAATAAGACAGATATTTCGAAAAGATACCCTGTATTGTGGGACTCTTAAATGATTTATTCATTACCAAAGGGAATTTGATGCTACAAATTGTTATTGTTAGGGCTTTTCTCACTTTGCCCGATAAGTCAGTTTAACTGCAACATTTTTTTTTGTAAAGATTTTTAAATATTTCATTTACAGTGACTTTGCATTTATTTGTGTCAAAGCGATGATGTTATTGTTTTATATATCATTAAACCTTTTTTTAACAACATTATTTGAAGATTTTATAAAAAAAATATGAATAGTCAATCACTTAAAAAATCAATAAAAAACAATGGAAAATCAAACTCTGTTTAACTTAGAGGAGGAAGTTGAAAAATTACAAGTTCCATTTTTAAAATTGTTTGCAAATAATCTTAAAATCCGACTGTTTATTCAATAAATAACTTCCTTATTTAAAAATGGTGGCTTTTTTTCGAAAGCCATTGCGTAACAAGAATCCATTTTGTTTTTCAATAACATTTTTTCATACATATTTATTGCAAATTTTGTGCTGCCATATTGGAAACTCGGATCATAATGTTTTCTTAGATTTTGAGTATCAAAAAACTCATTTTCTTACTGTTGTTTTACTTGATAGAAACTATTTTATATACTATCAAGGTTTTTAATAAAAATAAATATTATATTTCTAAGTAAAATTCAATAAAGAAAATAAATAAAAAAAAACACGTTCATATATGCTCATTATTCATAAAATATATAAATAGATACAATTAAATGTACAAATAATCAATCAATAAAATATTACAATTATTTATTTATAATAACTTTAAACAGGATCATAAAAATTACAGATTTTTTATATAAAAACATAATTAAAATTTTTGTCTTTAGTATAATTTCAATGAATTTTTCATCGCTATAAATTTACTATTGTTTTTTTAACTTCTCTTCTTTTTATCAATTTCTTCTTCAAAGTAACTTTTAAGTTACTAAAATTGCCTTGAAGCGTGTCCATGGCAAACAATAACCCTTTTTTTAACTACTTTTTTCAATTTCTCGTATATTTAAACGCTTTTTTAAATATCTAATAATTTCAAAAATCTAACTTTTTAAAATTAATTTATTTAAAATAATATTTTAAAATGTTTTTAATTTATATATAATCTTGATTTTTGTGATCCTAAAAATATACTTAAAGTAGGTAGCCAATAAGTATTTATGCATTGTAAGTAGGTATGAAAAAAATATTGTACTTATTTAGATTAATAAAAAAATATATAAAGATCTAGTCAGTCGAAGTAATTTTTTTTTAAATATAAAAATGTATCTTATTAAAATTCATCAAATTATTTATTTCAGATTTTTATTAAAATTGAATTTAAATATATATTTATTGAAATAACCAATCACACAGCTTTGCTTGTCTTAATAATAAATTTACTTTCTTTTCTTAGACAAGTAGCAAAAAGATCACACAAAAATATATTTTGAAAAAAGAACATACAATTGTCAAAAAAAAAAAAATGATACAGAGCGTAAGAGCAATTGGTCGTTTTATAACTTGTCTAAGAATAGAAAAAAATATACAAAATATTACTTAGTGTATACATAATTCAATTATTGTACTTATTTTTACTTTAATTATGCCAAATGGTAATGTTGACTTTTGGATACATTTAAACGGTTTTGAATTTTGAATAAAATGCAAAATGAATTGTTATGGAAATGTTGTTTTATTTATGAAAGAATTTATGTATCAATTTCTTAAAGAAACAAAGAAAAAATAAACAAAATTGGTCAGGCACAGTCGTAAAAAATATCCCCATCTCGAGTCAAATTTGGTGGAAAAGTGCCAAGGATACAGGCAGCATTGCCACGCTGAATGGCCAGTGAAATACGTTGCACCAAAAATGACTCGAAATAATTAAATCCTACTAATATTATAAATGCCAATGTTTGTGCCGATGAATGAATAGAGCAGAGTGGCTAGAACTTTACCGACAAAAGCGACGCTTTTAAATATGTTGATTATGATGAATGGATGTTTGCTACTCTTTCACGCAAAAACCACTAAACTTATTTTGATAACCTTAGCAGTATGTAGCTTGCACATCAGAATAACACCTAGGCTATAATATTTTAAGTTATTGTGAAAGATTTCCAAGATATGACTATCAATATGAGCGAAGTCGTGGGCAGGCTCTATCTTAATATCATCATTAACAGCCCTTTTAACGTCCCCACTACAGGGGACACGAGAGTAGGCTCGCTAGAAATATATAGGGTGACTTTAAATTAGTGAATGATAGAAAAGGATATGTATGTACTCGTGCTAACAAACTACTTTTGCTATGGGACCAAGTACGAAATCATAAAAAAATGTTCCTCCATAGTACTATCAGCTTTTTTGAATGATTTTGACCTTGGTTCCACAGTAAAAGTTGTTTGTTATTACGAGTACTTCATATCCTTTTCTATCGTTCACTAATTTAAAGTCACCCTATATTATGATCTCTCGTATTCTCATACAAATTCTCGTATTTCTAGCAAATTTTTGCATCTGTAAAGGTAATTTTAGCTAGAATCTAACTTATAAAGTATTCAAAACACCCTCTTGAAGAAAATTGGTAATAAATTAGTAAATTTTCAATATTTGACATGAATTGCTCTCATAAAAGTATTCTTGAATAGCCTATCTTTCAATTTATCGTGATAAATCGTTGCTCGATCACATTTATCATTTGTAAGGACTTTATCGTATAATTGGGGTCAGTTATTACAATTTACAATAAAGACACATTACATAAGTAAAGCATTTAAATTAAAAATAGTAAGGAAAATAGTAATGACATGGGCCTAAGTCTGCTAATTTAAAATAGCCTCAGTTGTATGTCGGCAGACTGTCAAAGGGCATTTTTTGACACATTTGGTATTCTGCTAAACAATGGCATACCTACACTGATTGCGACCAAATGTGTCAAAAAATTACATTGACACTCTGCCGTGCCGATACACAACTGAGAATGTTCTAAATTGGCAGACTTGGGCCGTGGATTGAGGCACTTTTTAGGTACCTACCTATTTTGATAGTATTTTTTTAAATATCTTAATTTATTTCTGTTTGTAGATCAATTATTATTTTTAATTTAATTTTATAGATTCCATTACAAAAAGTCTTTATTACAAATTCAATCACGTATTTAACATTTGAAAACGTGTTCTAAATTGGATCTACGATAAAATATTCAATAGATACACAAGAATATCTAATAGCTTTATATAAGTCTTCATTTGTAACACAATACATTGCATACTATCGAGTGATTCCTTATGAACAGTAATCGAAGCTTTCGCGCTCGACTGGGTGTAAATGTATTGAGTGTTGATAGGGTGATATACTGCTCTGTAGATTAGCTAACACTTCAAATATGTACAGATACAAGACATGCCTAAAAAGCATTAAAATTAGCTGCGGATTTTCTTGCCATCAATAAATCACTGTGAAAAATACTCAATAGGCATGATGACTAAAATTTTTTTAGTCCATCACATAGATTATTACTAAATATTCGACACGTATTTTTTCTTTTTCACTAAAAATGACAAAGATACATTGGGTTAAAGTTGCTCGTGACGTCACGCCATTTTTACCTAGGAGTTACGTCAATACCCCCCACTCCGTAACTTTAATGCTCTGTATCTTTGTATTTATTTATGTATTTGATCAGGTAAAAAATGAGTTTCAAATATTTTTTAATAGTCTAAAAGACGGACTAATTCTTTATTAAATTTTTAAAAGTAGTCATTATCCCTATTGGAAAGCTCGTCTGAATTCAATTCAATTTCGCTAGTACGTTGACAGGCATTTATTTTTATGTCAGACTAGAGGCTGCGGCTTCGTACCTACGCCTATGCCTTTACCGTCATATTTTCTAAAATAACAAGATAATATGTTATTCTGATGTGTAAAGCTACAGTAAAGTAAAGTTTTATTTAAATGTTGATATTCATTTAAATGTGGATTTTGCGTGAGAGTGTAAAAACATCCTCCCATCCATCAGCCATCCATCCATTTAAGCAGGCCACACACGCTTGATTATGCCTGCCAGTTATGCTTGCACAGTTCAACCGTGCAAGCATAACTGAACAATACTGAACATGTGTATTTAAATTTTGCTTGCACAAAAGCAAAAAAAATATAACATACACACGTTCAGTTATGCTTGTATAGATCAACTGCGCAAGCTGACAGGCATAACCTAGCGTGTGGTTGTCCCATTGATATTTATAATATTTCTAGGTTTGCAAACCTACGCAGCTGTATTTATCAGTAATTATACGAGGAAAGCAGAGAGTAGAAAACAATGTTCATGGAAACCTCAATATTATTATAGTTTTGTATACTTAAGAATAAACGGGTGCCATTTACTAGCTTTTATGCCATTAGCTTGGTACTAGCCAGTTCTAAATGTTTGTAGTTCTGTTATTCTTGTAGAGTTTTGAGGTTAACAGTCAGTTGCTAGAAAGGTCAATTAAGCTAATGCTCCATTATAGCTATCGCTTTCATTGTCAAAAATTGGAATAAATAAAATAAATAAATATTGGGGGACATTTCACACACGGCCACCTGACCCCAAACTAGGCAAATCCTGTAGGTACTATGGGTATCAGGGACTGATAAACATACATAGATAAATATATAACACCCAGACACGGAACAAACATTTATGCAAAAAAAATTACAAATGGAAATGAAACGGAAAAGAAAAAAATTAGAAATGAGAAAAAAAAATGAGAACGAGAAAAAAAAATGAAAAAAAAATGTGAGGAAATGAGACGGTACGATGTTTAATTGATGATTAATAATCGATTCACTGTTGAGAATACTATTCAAGACCATACTGTAGGTTAGTCTGGATACAAAGTTTAATACTACACTCAAGAGCAATACGAGATAGAAGCACGAGGAGGCAATACAAAATTGTGGCCGTCGTGCGCAAAAAGTCGGCGTCACTTCTGAGCAGAATTCGTGGCGGTCCCAATGGCCTCCTGAGGACGTTAGCTGAGAGGGAGTATGCTCCAATTATGAGGCATTTAATTAATGTAACAAAATCTTGTGTAGTATATAAGTATTAACATAGTTTCTAAGTTTACTTTACTAACACAATATGGATCTATGTTGTCTGAAATAAAGATATTATTATTATTATTAAAATGTTAAAATTCAAGAAAATGCTTATGTTGTTTTAAAAAATTGTTTTTCATTTTAGTTTTAAAGTTAGATAATCAGTTTTTTTTTTACGTAATAAATGTTATTAAAATTTTGTGACTCATAAATGTTATTACTTACATTGAAGGAGTATAAAATTTTCTATTAAACACAATTTATTTCATTAAGCTAGCATTCTTGGATCGCGAGTTTTTTAGATTCTTTAGTGACCCTGATTCATTGCTTTCGAGTGTATAAGTTATTAAATTTGAAAAAAAATTACCAAGCTAGGCTGTGCGTAAGCAATATAACTACATGAACCTCTCTCCTCCTAATATTATAAATCAGGTTTGTGCAGACGGATGGATAGATAGATGTTTGTTTGTTACTCATTCACGCAAAAACAACTGAATAGATTTAAGTAAAACTTTAAAGGCTGAAACTCACCGGATGCGTATCCGTAACGTAGACATAAGCACGGCGTAGCCACGCGCGTAGTTACGGTGTAACCCGATATGACACCGGGCTACGCGTCACGTCGACGTGTACATCTACCTTACGCAAGCGGTGACAGTTCCATACATTACAACTCAGAGGTACGCATACATCTACACATAGGTGTGTTTTGGCCTTAAGTACAAAATTATAGCTTGGACAGCAGAATAACATGACATACGGAGACTAGGTACATTGTTTTAAGATACTGCGTTTTTTTGACGTGACAACGTCTTATAATTCGATAGAACCGGCTGCACGCACGAAAAAATGCGGCATTACCTCGCTCTGAGGCGTTCCATGTAAGGCTTGAAGTGCAAGCGAGAGCGCGGAACGAGCGACAAAGAAGCACAATCGGCCTTTGCGTTCGGCAGCGTTCGACATCCGTTGTCACGTTCAACTATCGTCAGTAAATCGACTTTACAGACAACCATTTTTTTTTAAAGATATTACGATAAAAACGTGCAAAGTCGCGGACAGCCTTTATAAATAAGAGACTGCAAGACTTAAAGCCACATCGAGATATTCGCGGTAACCTCTGGAATCTCTCATTTACAATACCATCATTCAAGCTGACGGTGAAACCGTTTATAAGAGCTTGGAATTGGAATAGGTAGATGTAAGTTGTATAATTATTCTCCTTTGAAGTTATCTATTTTTAAATTAGATAACTACTTATAAAGCGAAGGAAATATAGGATAAGTATAATCAAACTAATTTAAAGACTGATTTAGACATACGTATCCTACTCCAAAGGTTGTCTTTGCGCACAAATGTTATAGTTTTAAGTTTTGTCTGTATCTATTTGTGTGTAATAAAGTATTCCTATCTATCTATCTTATCCATCACGCCTATCCGCCATCGGGTAGGCAGACAGAGACCACTTCCCTCCACTAGCCACGATCGGTATAGGCTTCTTTTGATCCATCCACATTTATCAGTCGCCTCATACAAGCACGTCGGTTTAGGGTGCAAGCAGATAAACCTATATCTATCCCGTTTCTGTAACACCAATTTAATATATGTATAACAAAGTGGTGAGAGAGATTATCATTATTATTTATAGCGAGGTCCTGGTTTATCGCAGACGCTCTGTTTACACAGAATTCTAAATTAGGTATCTGTTAGTTGATGGAGACTCGTGTTTGAGGTTTTGAGTTGGTCAAGGAATTGCTTTGGGATAATAGTTCGTGTTACATAGTTTATAAATTATTATAATAAATAACAAATGTCAATACTTATACCCGTTCGGCATCGTTCTTGGTGCAAAGGTTGGCCATTACCATTCAGCGTGGAAACGCGGCGAGCGTCATGGGCACCTTTGCGCCGGGAACGACCAGTGGGGATTGTTTGATTAGCTATAATTATTGACATTTGTAATTTTTTATAATAATTTGTGTTGTAGTCTCAAATATATCAATTTAGTACTTAGTTTATAAATACTATAATGGATATATTGTCTTAAGAAAATAATACCTACTACTATCCTTTTTATATTATAAAATGTCAATGTTTGTGCCGATGGATTGATGGGGGTGTAGAAGAATGGATGGATTTGTGGATGTTTGTTACTCTTTCACGTAAAATCTACTTATTAGATATTGATGAAACTTTACATTATTGAAGCCTATTTATGCCGACGAATATATGGAGGTGTCGATGGTATATGAGGTGTGTTACTCTTTCACGATCTTACTGATCAGATATTGATGAAACTCTACAATATTGTAGTTTATACATTAGAATAACACATAGGCTATATTATTTTAAGATTTCGTGATTTTTTGCGATATGACATAGTACAATTAAGGGACCTTGTGCACCTGCGGTTTCGGGGCGATCGCGGTTTAATTTTTAATTCTGTCAACTCTCTCTTCAGAGTAGGCAAAGATCACTACCCAGTATTTGTTTCGAACCAAACACACTAACAGCCGTTCCCTATATTCAAAGACAGCAACCTACCCAAGAGCGGCAGGACTTAACTGTCATGTAGCTGTCCCTTTTAATTTATCCTTCAGAAGAATCCCATACATTTTTTGACAGCGGTAGATTTATAAGGACGAATTCTAAGACAGATAACTATTTCTGTCTCCAGTAGGGCAAAACCAGAGATAGATCCCAAGTACCATTTTACTCCATTGAAGAATACACATTTAGTTCCCTTGTGTACTTGAAGCAGTATTATAGTTCACTCGTGATGTATATGCTGAATTATTGCAATTAATTACACTAACAGCGGTCGCATAGGAGCGCAGAGTTATATTAAGGGACGCATAGGAGCGTAGAGTTATACTTTAAAACGGTTGTGGGTGGTATAATACTCTAATAACTACCCTTTAGTCAGCCGTCTGATTAAGGGCATTATAGTAAGGTATTACAGAATGTAGGGAATTGGCGTAAACCGCGGGTCATTCAATTGCAGCAGTCAAATCACTGAATTGTCCTTGCCTCTCTATGCCTAAAAATCTCTACACAACTTCAAAAGAGAAAAAAGAATTCCAAAATGGCAACCTTCACCTTTGGTATTAAGACTGATTATTATTGATAACATTCATTCATACTATTCAAAGACGGCCATTATTACCTCGCCCAACTTAATAATACCTACAATCAACGTATAAAGAGCACACATAAGATCACGCTCTGATGCGGCATTCGCCAATTTATTTAGACCTCTCCCATATTCTAAACTCTTTAGTAAATACGTATCGAAATCAAGGACTTAAGTGTTGTATTGTGATTTAAACAGGTTAAAGTTAAGTTGGTAGAATGAGTTTTTGCCTAATTAAAACACATCTCAAAAAATTTCTGTTTGAAGGTGTATTCTTTAATCAAATGGATGGGTAGATGGATGGATGGATAGATGGATGGATAGATGAATGGATAGATGAATGGATAGATGAATGGATAGATGGATGGATAGATGGATGGATAGATGGATGGATAGATGAATGGATAGATGAATGGATAGATGGATGGATAGATGGATGGATAGATGAATGGATAGATGAATGGATAGATGAATGGATAGATGAATGGATAGATGAATGGATAGATGAATGGATAGATGAATGGATAGATGGATGGATAGATGGATGGATAGATGGATAGATGGATAGATGGATAGATGGATAGATGGATGGATAGATGGATGGATAGATGGATGGATAGATGGATGGATAGATGGATGGATAGATGGATGGATAGATGGATGGATAGATGGATGGATAGATGGATAGATGGACGGATGAACGTGAAGATGCTTATTGTGTCTCGATGCTTCACAAAACACGTTAAGACCCATCATTAAAACGTAAACTCTATAAAGACAGGGTTCAAAGGTGACTGGCCAAGGAAATGTATAGGCGGCCATATATAAGACCTGACAAGGCGTCTATCTTTGTAACCCGCGGAATTTTGGTCTAAGTGACAGCTGAATAGGTGAGGGTGCCGTAATATAAGTAATTAAGCGATATTTTTTGTAGCTTCTAAGGTTTAGCCAGCGAGTGTAAAGATATTCTTGTATCAATATGATTTCGATGCATATGCAAGTACCGGTTCTGCATATGTCATCGTCATGACAACGTGTGTGAACGAATCCATAGAAAATGTATGGAATGATATTTTTTCCAGGACACGGCCCGGATGTGTGTAGATAGTAAGTCTGCTAATTTAAAATATCCTCAGTTGTGTATCTGCAGAGTTTTAATGAGAGTGTCAATGTAATTTTTTGACACATTTGGTTGCAATCAGTGTTAACCATTGTTTAGCAGAATACCAAATATGTCAAAAAATGCCATTGACTTGACACTCAGATGACACACAACTGGGGCTATTTTAAATTAGCAGTTTTAGCATCCTAGTAGTGAAGCTCCAAGTCTTATCAAGTCCAATCTGGACTAGACACCTCGCCTAAACAGTCATGAACAGTCCACTCCTCTTTAATAAATAAAAATGGCAAATATTATTTCAGCAGTTTCCTGCTAATGTTATATTTATGTAAAATATTGAGAAGGACAGAGTATGTACCTATGTAATTAAAAAGCACTAAAGTTTCTGACTAGATTCTTTTCAGTGTTAGTTTGATCAAGTGAAATGAAAGAGTTTATGTTCATGCAAGAAAGCAAACATGTTTCGATGATATTCTTTTACCGAAACCAATTTCGAAAGAAGAAATAAAAATCCTATTTAGAAACTGGTTTCGAACTTTAGTTTCAATAGTGGTTGAAACGTAAAAGATGTTTGCTAAATACTTTCCGCAAGTTTGTCAAACTTGTACCATATGAAATATTTCACAGTATAATGTAGTTTAGTGACACTATCATCGTAACCGACGGCTCTTATGAGGCACTAACTCTTACCGACTATTTGTGACACTATTATGGACTGAAATTACGTGTTTAATGATGTAACAAGTACCAGTAGGCCTTGTAGTTCATATATTATACTGATAAGTGTACTATGAATACATATGCTAGAATAATCGAACCATTTTACATGAAAAAAGCGACTGCGTTTAAATAAACTTTTTTTATTTTGTTATATCCAGTGTCACTCTCATTGTAAATACGAATCTTACGACACCTCTCAAGCTAAAATCCGCCGTTTAGGCTGTAGGACATGCCAAAGAATTATACATACATACATACTTTCGAAAAACAGAATCCTCCTTCTGGCGCAGTCGGGTAAAAAGACTGATA
Source organism: Anarsia innoxiella (assembly GCA_947563765.1). Taxonomy (NCBI): domain Eukaryota; kingdom Metazoa; phylum Arthropoda; class Insecta; order Lepidoptera; family Gelechiidae; genus Anarsia; species Anarsia innoxiella. The sequence goes on along the minus strand of OX387401.1, from coordinate 8,315,211 downwards.
TACACGAATCAAAAGTAGATACATACATATCTGTCACACCTCTTTCCCATCGAGGTAAGCAGAGACTTCCCTCCGTTTGCTACAATCCAAACACACTTCCTCTGCTTCATCCACATTGATCAGTCGTCACACAAATTACCTACAAGATAGACAAAAGTAAAGGCGCATAATCATTATCTAGCTGTTACCTTAACGCGTGTACGTTGATCGCTAATGGTTCGCGAACCTGCTACGAGCGCACACCGTTTTTTGGTAATAAATAAATAAATAAATAAATAAATATTGGGAGACATTTCACACATGGTCACCTGATCCCAAACTAGGCAAATCGTGTACTATGGGTATCAGGGACTGATAAACATACCATAGATAAATATATAACACCCAAACACGGAACAAACATTTATGCTCATCACACAAATGTTTGTTAACCGGCGGGGATCAAACCGGCGACCCGTGCGTATAAGGCAGACTCGCTACCAACTACGCTAACTGGCCTCTAAAAGTGCATGTATGCTATCTACACACCAAAGCCGCCGGCATGCCGCCGGGCTAGGCCGGCGGCTTTACGTCATACGAATGGCAGCTGTCAAAAAAGCCGGCGGCTTTGGTGTGTAGATACCACTACGGTTACAGTTACAGCTCGCTAATGAATACGCGTTAGACCCAGAACGCACGGGGAAACGCAACTGCAACGCAACTGAAACGAAACGTTTCAAACTAGTTGCGTCGTGTGTGGTTTTCTAAAGAAGTCTATAGTAGAAACTTCAATGCAACTCAAAAGTAACTAGCAGTTTCAGTTGCGTTGCAGTGGCGTGTCATCGTGTGTTCTGGGCCTAACGAGTGTTTAGAGGCGCCATTAGGGGATACCAAATTTGTATGAGAAATTCCATATTTTCGACCACGACTAGTTCCAACTCACACCATGCTCGACGACGAGGCGCTAGTGTCCTAATTTAATGTCGAATGAAAATTAGAGAATACGAGTAAAGGCGAGTAACGTCACTCGACGCTGGCTTAGCGCTGTTTCCATCTAGCTTAGCATACACTCCGTGACAAGACGTTGTCATAGGTTTGTCACGCTTACATCTCTGTCCATAGTTTTAAATGTGATAAAGACAGCATGACGTGAGATAATTGTCGCGGCACGTAGGTTAAGCCCCCAGGTCGATGATTTTTCGGGAATCGCAAAGCAACTCGCTAATGAAAACGCGTTATAAGACAAGCAACCAATCAAACCCAATTAATACCACCTAGACAACACACGAAATAAATCGAGGTAATACGCTGTCATTACACAAGCGTAACATATTGTTTGTCATCATTACCGTTCATTACTGCCTTTCATAATTAATTTATCCCCGATGGGCGTTACGATACGATCGATCATTTATCAAATAGATTGCCGAATACATTGGCAAAGGAGATTATGATTTAATCTGTTGCTGGAAAGATGATTAGGGTTTCATTAAACATAACATTTAATGGAATGATTTCGAACTTGCTCATACAGTAAAAGTTATTTATTATCACGGGGCACATTGCTCGCAGAACCCATGTGTTCTCAAGGTTCTCGAGTGGCGACCACGCACCGGCCAGTGTAGGAAGGCCTCTAACAAGGTGCCTCCAACAACTGACGATCTGGTGAAAGTCGCGGGAAGTCGTTGGATGTGGGCAGCGCAAGACCGGTCGTTGTGGAGATGCTTGGAGGAGGCTTTTGTCCAGCAGTGGACGTCCATAAGCTGACATGATTATGATTATTATCACGAGTACATGCATTTATTTTCCTATAGTTCACATTAAACGTTAGCCTGTATATCATTAAACTACATTGAAGCTGCCACCTCCGACTTCAAACGCGCTTATTGTCATGTATTGGAAAACTTACACAGTATCTTTAAATAATATAGTCTATGTGTTATCCTTATGTATCATCGTCATAAATTTAAGAGCGTCTTTCTTGTTGGTGGAGCCTGCACCATTCTAATTTATAAGCTACACTATTGTAAGTATTTCATTAAAATCTGTTATGAAATTTTTGCGTAAAAGAGTAACTATCATCTTGATATCCATTAATCTATCACCACAAATATTGATATCTCAAAAATACTAGCTGTCCCGGCGAACTTCGTCCCGCCTTAGAATGAACTTTATTTTGTATGAATAAAGTTCAAATTGACTCTACCTTTTAGTAAGAAAACATTTGTATGGGAAAAAGAAAAGGTCTGTTTTAGGGCTTTCCCGGCAATTATTCGAATTTTTCTCACCGTAAGAACCATCCTTGGACTTCAATGAACATTTTAAAAAAAGAATTAGCGAAGCGGTCCAGCCGTTCAGGCGTGATGCCGTGACAACGGAAAACGGGTTTCATTTTTATATATTTAGATAGGTATAAATAGAATATTATACTGACAACCTTCTTATGGAACGTTAACAATAAGACCCAGAACACACGGTGAAACGCAACTGCAACTGCTAGTTACTTTTGAGTTGCTTCTAAGTTTCTGCTAATAGACTCCTTTAGAAAACCACACACGATGCAACTAATCTAAAACGTTTCAAACTGCGTCGTGTGTAGTTTTCTAAAGGAGTCTATACCAGAAACTCAGATGCAACTCAAAAGTAACTAGCAATTGCAGTTGCGTTGCAGTTGCGATTCACCGTGTATTCTAGGCCTAACGAAAGTTCTAATTTCATTTGCAAACAGTCAATGATATATACCAAGAAAGCCGTCTCTATCCCTCTCAATTCCCTATTCACATTAACATTTTCTAAATAAAGTGGAACGATATTTAATGTACACTTATAACAAACTTTTCTGCAACGGAAGCTAATGCGTCTTTAGATTAATACCATGGGATATCTCATGGGAATATTAGGAATGCTTCTGAATTATGGAGATTAATTATAAAGGTAATGGTGTGGATGACGTATCTATGGGATTATAACGCCGTGGCTGTGTATTTTATATACGAAAATTGTGTTCTTATGCTAATCCTGCTTATGTTTTAAATGTCAAAGTTGTGCTGATAGAGATGTAACGATGCTTGTTACTTTTTTTGCAATAAAACTACTGAACAGATTTTGATGAAACTTTGTATATTAGACAGATGTAGGGATGCTTGTTACTTTTTCACGAAAAAACCATTGAATTGATTTCGATGAAACTTTGTGATACTGTACTCGTAGCTTGCACATCAGAATAAAACTACGGAACAGATTTTGATGACTTTGCAATATTGTAATATGCACATCAGAATAAAACAAAGGCTTATTATATTGCGTAAGTTTTTTTAGAGATATGATAATAAAAACTTACGAAATCACGGATGGCGTATGAAATACAGAATACATAAAGGTAGTTAAAATTAAAAAAGAAAAAGTTAGAGCAAAATAGTCTGCTTATCCTGACGGTGTGACAAATCCGTATTATTCGTAAATGCCAAAACACACCGGATGCGTATGCGTTGCGTATGCGTAGACGTATGCGTACCTCTGAGTTGTAATGTATGGAACTGTCACCGCTTGCGTCTATGTCTACGTTACGTTACGCAAACGGTGACAGTATGCGTACCTCTAAGTTGTAATGTAATGTATGGAACTGTCACCGCTTGCGTAACGTAGACGTCGACGTAACGTAGACGCAAGCGGTGACAGTTCCATACATTACAACTCAGAGGTACGCATACGTCTACGCATGCAACGCATGCGCATCAGGTGTGTTTTGGCCTTTATTCTTTTAAAATAGTCCGAATTATCCAACTTTCCCCTAGACCAGAGGTAAGGTTTTACAAACTCTAGATAGATATCTTACAAACTGTGCAAGTTACAATTATGTAAAGACTTACGTATCAATTTATTTATTTGTCGGAGAACATCTGAGATTACGTTCATTAAGGCTATTTTGGAACCATTTACAAACTCTTTACGACTAAAATGCAAGAACTGGCTTGTTTCTGACTGGTTGTCAGTTTGGCGCTTTCATATTTGAGATGCTGTCATGTTTGATGGATTCTGTTTGATTATTAATTTGATATCGGTCATGAAGAATGGACATCGGAAGACATCACGTACATCTTGTTATTTTATAACGTGATTGGAAACTACGCAATAAAGCCAGTTTGTTCAGTACACGCCCACTGTCTTATTTTAACGAAACTCCTTGTAATGGACGAGCATCAAGCTTCATAAACGCCCCTTCTGATGTCTCGTCGACATATTTAACAGTTTATTGTAAGATGATAGTACATAGAGACAGAAAAAAAGAGAAGGTATGTTATCTTTGTGTTATCTATATTATGTGTGAGATATTACCAACTTTAGAAAGATATTTAAAAAACTTACGCAATCAGCATCCAAATGACGAGTCTATAGTACGTAAGAGTGTTTCCAAGCCGCTCGTTGAATAATCGCCAGTCTGATTGTTCACACAACGCGGGAAAGCGGTCTTGTTATAGAAAAATCGTTGTGGGGTAGTACAAGTTAGGAGGTGATAGAGGTTTCATGTCATTTTATTACTTGTAAGGTCTATGTTCACAGATCTGGGCCATGCCCGGGACGTGTCCCGGCCGTGGCCCGTCAGGAGGGACATCAATACGGCGTCATGACAACGTATGTGAACGAATCCATAGAAAATGTATGGAATGATATGTTTTCCCTGACACGTCCCGGACACGGCCCGGACACGTTGTCATGACGACGTATTGTTTGCCCTCCTGACGGATCTGTGTAGATAGACCTTTATAGGTAACCGTCAACCATATAGTGGTCTCTGTCTATTCCGATGGGAAAGAGGCCTTGTAAACGTGAATGATAAGACAAGCTAGTGTAATGTTATTCCTTTATCGATATGATTCCACTACAGCAAAAACGTGATCGATGGGGTCTGCACCCATCATCTACCAGTAAAACATATCTGTCAACATACCTACATATCTCTCTCACCTCTTTCCCATAGCGGTAGACAGAGACCACTTCCCCCCACTTCCTGCTATCCAAACACACCTATTTCGCTTCATCAACATTCATCACTCGCTTCGTACATGCACATCGGTTTAGGGTTTTTACTCGTGACTTGTTCTTTCTTCTCGTTATTTCTTGTTCTTTCTTAATATTATCAGGCCTTTCCCACTCGCGGGAGTAGGTATCGAACTGCAAGTAGCAACGGCTGCCACTTCGGGGTGACAAATCAGTAGGGGCTCATAAGCGAGCGGCGACGCACGCGCGCTCGAGAGATGGTCGTCGCTTTAATACGCTACCTACGAACGCACCGATTCGACCGCTGCTGCGCTGCTACAAAATACTTATTATTCGAAACCTCATTTGTTTACAAAAACAACTATTTAAATATTTAGATTATATTATTTTTCAAAAGGATACCTTGATACCGTCAAAAAAGAGCGAGCTACGCGTTAGAAAGAGAGCGCAGTTGTAGAGGTATGTAGCGTTGCGCGGTCGGAATTTGAACTAAATTAGTATAGAAGCATGAGTCGTTATTTCTTTGAACGGGTTTTAGAAGTGAGATTCCTGTACCTACTAATAAGTATTCTGTGATACTATTAAGAATTTCAATAAATACGCTTAAACTCATAACTTACACCACAACATCCGAGAAATCACCCTCTTACAGCAGTCGTTAGAGGCGATAAGAAAAATAAAAGAAGTTTCCTCCTCGGTCAGACGATTATGACACGTGCCCGTTCGTAATAAAGATTGGAATACCTTCAGCTAACCACTGGCCATATAAATGTACCATTTCCAATTACTAGAGGAAATGTGTTTCTGCCTTCTGTATCTCTCACGTTTGCAGGGATTTTAATTGAATGGTAGTCTTCATATTATTATGTTACATCCATACTAATATTATAAATGCGAAAGTAACTCTGTCTGTCTGTCTGTCTGTCTGTCTGTCTGTCTGTTACGCTTTCACGCCTAAACTACTGAACCGATTTCAATGAAATTTGGTAAAGAGGTTGTCTAGACCTTGAGAAAGGACATAGGCTATATTTTGTCGCGAAAAAAGGCTTAAGAGGGTGGTAATAAGGGATGAAAGTTAGTATGGGAGATCGTCATTATTCAAAGATAACACCATGAAACTATATTTAGGCACTTAATACTAAATCCATACTATCCATACTTAATATCCATACTTAATATTATAAATGCGAAAGTAACTCTGTCTGTCTGTTACTCTTTCACGCCTAAACGGCTGAACGGATTTTGATGAAATTTGGTATGATGATAGATGATAACCTAGAAATGGTAATAGGCTATAAATAATCACGCCATCGTTCTTAGGGGGTAGGCAGTAGGTAGATAACTAAATTGAGTTAGTGATTTTTAGTCGTTTTTGTTGGGACTTTTGCTCTTTCACGTCTAAACGGCTGAACGGATTTTGATGAAATTTAGTAAAGTAATAGATGGTTACCTAAAAACGGATATAAGATCAAAATGATCACGTCATCGTACTTAGGGGGTAGGAAGTAGGCAGAAAACTGAATTGAGTTAGTGATTTTTTTATGGTTTTTGCTGGGAGTTTTGCTCTATCATGCCTAAACGGCTGAACGGATTTTGATGAAATTTTGTAAGGTACCAAAATTCAGACTACTTTTTACTTCGGGAAAATATCTCATTCCCACAGGAACGTATACATAGCTACCTATCTACAACATTAAAACTCTGTCTAGAATCACATTACGCCAAAACTATTGATCTGATTTGTATACATCGGGGGTTGGCAGGTAGGTATAGTTAGTAGTATTTTAAACCGATTTACATTATTTACTTTTTATATTTACTAAGGAAACATTCGGAGCTATCCATTATGTGCTTAGGTTGCTTTTGAACAAATTTTGATGTGAAGTTGAGGACCGGAACACGATAGAGGGACATTGTTGCAGGGGGACTTACAGCCGGGAGAAAACAAAAAAACTTATGCGGACGAAGTCGCGGGTAAAAGCTAGTCAAGAATAAAGGTTAGATAAATAAATTGGTCTGTAGTAGCGCGCAAAGACCAATTATGCATGATTCATCTAAGAAATAAATAAAATGATATAAATTTATTTATAAACATTACTTACTTAACTTATATAAATTAATAAACATTAATAAACACAAACAATAAACATTAGTTACTTAACTTACTTTTGCCTGATGATAAAAGCTAATAAGTTTTATTCTTTAAACACACAATAACTAACATACTTACCCATTTATATGTGTAGAGCAGAGACTATTTCCCCTACTACAAGTATGATCCAAAAACACCTCTTTTGCTTTATATAAATTCATTCGTCGCTTACATACATGTCAATTTAAACTAGATATAGGTACTTAAATTGCATTAATTATTATCATCAGCACACACTCACTCTGTAGTGGGGACGAGACCTGATGTAGTGTAGTGTTGCCGAAAAATCGATAGTTTTGCTATCGTTTGTTAAACGTCAAAAATATGTACCCTATCGATAGGACAATCGATAGTATCGATATCTCTTTCGCTGCAATATTATCGGTTAACAGCAATACTATCTATAGTATCGATACTTTCGTTCGCTGCCAATCAATGAACTATCGACAGTATCGATAGTATTGCTCTCCAATATTGAATATACTATCGATACTATCGATAGTTTTGCTCTATCGATCGGCAACACTAATGTAGTGTGCCCTAGTGAGCACGAGCCTACTCTCATACGAGAATACTCCACATTAAACAGAAATAAAGAACATAAATAAGCATAAAACCTTCACACACGTAACCTTAAAGGTTACTCTACTTAGGCTCACCTTCACGCGATTTAAAACGCACCAAGGAAGTTACGTGTGGGCGATCACTCAAATGATCTCTAATATTAATGCCTTCAAACTTGAGGTACAGTTAGGATCATAATAAAGTACTAATACCCGTTTTTACCAACTAGAAGTGGGATAAAACGTTATTTTGTTATCACTGTGACTGTCGTTCCAGTTCCAAGAAAATCACAGTGAAAAATCACCGTGATTTTGTCACGTCGATCACTCTGATCACTAAATATGAAATGGAATTGATAATTGATTCCTGTGATTAAAAATAACTTGACAACATTGTCACAGGCTTGGGACTGTCTTTTTAAGATTTTTTACTTTAGTATCTCCTGCTTATAAAACTGACTGAATATTAAAACGACATATTTATCATTTTCGGAAGTTGAGAAGGAACATAAATATGATATTTTGGAACGTTGTTATTTCGTGACCAGTCACAGTGATAACATGCGACTCCAGATCACGGTGATTTTTTCACCGTAACGTTATTTATCACTTACCTCTATTACCAATTAACCCCTAACGTAAGGGCTAAGCCATACAACTGATTTTGACAGACGTCAGTTTTACTGCTAAGGGGTCGTTAGTCTATTTATGTGACGGCATTTGAGTTTTTAATTTTAATATTTTTGAAAACTGTATCTTGGTGAGCCACTTTTTGTAAATGGCTCACAGAGAGCCGCTTAGCTACATTATCAAGTAGAGAGAAGTGGTCTCTACCTACTCCGATAGTAAAGAGGCTTGATATATCTTTATGTCACTCTGCCGACACACGACTGAGGCTGTTTTAAATTAGCAGACTTGAGCCCCTGGTGAGTCGCGGGAAACCGTCGGATGAGGACACGAGCCTACATTCACTCATACGTGTGTTTGATTAGGAAGCTTTCATCCTTGACGTCCGCCAGCTGATTGATTGATACAGATTTATAAAATAAAACATATTATAATTATTTGATGAATTGAAGTCCAAAACCAGGCTCTGCGAAGTAAAGTTGTAAACTGTTTAGAGGACAAAAAAAAGACTATTCATATCATCGTTCAAAAAACCCAAAACTAAAGAATAACCACAACTCACTGTACTTCGACGAAGCAGGAAATAAAGCAGTCAAGTCACGTCACAGGTTCGATATAAAAGAACGACGTGTGCGTTCAGAACGCGCTTTATTTTTAGTAAAGCGATTTCAAAGAGTAACGCTGCCTTTTATTTGCACTTGAGTTTACTTTTGTGCCGTTGACTTGGGAATAAAACAAAAGATAGTTTGAAATGTGTATATTGAATATTTATGTATGTGTATTTATCGAATATATATGTGTAGGTTTATACTTATATATTTATTGTTTATTGTAGTGACTATCCTGCCTTTATGCTATCACTTCTCTCTTTGTGGGGTCTGCAGGAAGAAATTTCTTTTAGAAATATGCTGTACCTTTTGTATAACTTCTCTTTTTTTTCTGTCTCTATGTACTATCATCTTACAATAAACTGTTAAATAAAATAAAAAAAAATTGACTGGCCAGTTGGTTAAAGTGCAACAAGGATCTTTTGGCGCGTGGCGAAAATCGGAACTAACGATATCTTCTTGTAAATTGTCATTTTTTGACGTTATTTTGAGTTAGTGATTCACCATTCATGCCCTCCTGACAATGTCACTCAAGTGCCAATAGATCCTTGTAGCACTGTAAGTTCATGCCTGTCGTACTTTATGTCGTGGTGCAGACGTATAAGCACTGTGGGTCGTGGGTTCGATACCCACTAGTGACACATATGTAGGTATTACTGTGATGTACAGATATGTTTGTCCTATTGTGGTCCTATTGAGGTGCTTGTGTTTAATATGTACTTATAATAAAACAATTATGTTATTTATTATACTGTTTCTTATCAAGAGTAATCACTTGTTTAAGTATTTTTGTCTAATTAGGAATCACCTTATTTTTCACTTTTTTAAGTATTTTTGTCTAATTAGGAATCACCTTATTTTTCACTTTTTTAAGTATTTTTGTCTAATTAGGAATCACCTTATTTTTCACTTTTTTAAGTATTTTTGTCTAATTAGGAATCACCTTATTTTTCACTTTTTTAAGTATTTTTGTCTAATTAGGAATCACCTTATTTTTCACTTTTTTAAGTATTTTTGTCTAATTAGGAATCACCTTATTTTTCACTTTTTTAAGTATTTTTGTCTAATTTGGAATCACTTTATTTTTGTGAACTATTGAAAATGTATTTTTTTAAAGAATTTTACTGAATCACTATTTACATGCAAATATTCTTACAGCACTTTAGCCCCCTTGTAATTTCATACTAAAAGCTTCATTAATTAGTTTAAGCAAATTGAGTTAAATTAACCACTTTGTTTTTTAACTAAAAAACAGAGTTCGTGAAGAAACCTTTTAAGAAACCTGCGTTTAGACAAATATTTTACACCTTCGACTTCTTATAGTCTAGATGTCTCTGTCTCTGCACATATATTATTATGATAACTACATTAAACTTCATTAAAAGGTGATATATTAAAAAAATGCAGCTCGGTATTATAGACAGTAGCGTAGTTACAATTTGCAAAGATCATTCTCAGAAATCTTCATTACGCGCTATTATATACTATTTTATGCTATCTACACACCAAAGCCGCCAGCTTACCACCGGGCTAGGCCGGCGGCTTTACGTCATACTAATGGCAGCTGTCAAAAAAGCCGACGGCTTTGGTGTGTAGATAAAACCTAAGGTGTCTTTTACGAATACTGAACAGCGATGACATTATGCGTCGCATACGTTGCGTACTTGGGACCCGTAGCCTATCTCGCGAAAAACTAGTAATCTATAAATGTCTACAGTGATTGATAATCTCACTATAAACCATTTCATTACAGACAGACTAAATTATCTGTGAACTAAACGGCGGCGCTAGTAGTAATACAAAATTGTATTTCTACCAATCAGCAGCAGTTAAGCAGCTAAGCAGCAATTAAGCAGCAGTTCTGGAATTTGACATTTCCGTATTAGTGACCGTAGTTCCAATATCGGCCGTTTCACAGATAACTTGGTAGCAATGTACAGCAAGATATTTTAAAACATTTTGAGAGATGGTTTTTTCTGTCCAATGATTGGTGGGAAGCAGCAACTGACAGGAATCTATGGAAAAGCATGGGCAAGAGGCTTTTGTCCAGCAGTCGGACGAAACAGGCTAATAAAAAAAAAAGATTTTCTTAAACCATTTACGTTATGTAAGCCTTATATTTTAAGGTACCTACAGTCTAGACTTTGACAAGTCAATAGACCAACACCAGCCTACTTTAAGCATAATTACCTAACTCACTGTTTACAAAACGGCTTTCAGAAAAAGGTAATATTAAGGGAACTTTACCTAACAGCACTTTTCACTTACTGTTTTGATCTTGTGAATTAATTTTGAGGGTACAAATTCATAATCAGTTTATCACTTGGCTTGTTAAGATTTTAGCGTTAATTATGAGGGTTGGATTATATGGAGATAAAATATAATTTGTATGTGTTGATTAGAATTAATTAAATTAAATTATTGTATTAAATTATATCATTAATAATTAGCGTCACAAAAAAGTAAAACATTCCGTTGCTGAAAGGCGTGACAGATATTTATGTATATAATCTAAATGTTATGTTTATTATCAATTCATAAAGCACGCTACTAGTGCTGAATAATACTTAGTTTTATATGCGAATTACTTTTTTATTGGTTGTTAAATAGATAGTCAAATCGATAGACTAGTAGGACTGATAGTCTAGTAACATCATGTAGTGTAAAGACTCTTTGACTGCAGCGTATTAGTGAGTGCAACATGTGATGCGTTTGGTATATCTAAATATTGATAAACTATTACTTCAATTGTTGTTTGTACTTATTACGAGGTATATCATGGCATAATAACTATCTTTCCTTTAAATCTATCGCCTATGGCCCTCTTAGCATAGTATTATAATTAAAATAAAGTTATGTTCAAGTGTTAATCACAAGCTACTACAACTACAATAAACCCTGAATCTTTTAGTCCTTTTATCCATAGTCAAATAACGTTGCAAATTTCCTCATGTACCCGCCAAAAGAAATTAGCAGCACCTTTCTTACACCTTAGCATTATGAAGAGCTATATACTAAGTATTTAATGTAAAATCTTCCGCCGCTTAACTAGATACTAGATTAAAGCTTAATGAAGAAGAATCGTGGAGTTTAAATTCAAATATACATTGGATTGAGATGTAGATGTACTGGAATGGTGCTTGTTCTTGTAAATCTTTAGGTAGTGATAGACTGTAACATTTCCTCGAGCTTTTTTGTATGAGGGCAGGCGATGCACGGTTGGTATAATGTAAACTCGCTGTGAGCATTTACCTGTAACATATCGTCGAGCGTTCGCACGAACGTCACATTACATGGAAATCTTCGAGGAAATGTGGTCTACTTGAAAGAGCAACCCAACAGAGTTTCTTGGTAGATTCTTCTCTAGGGAAAACTGCTGCCTTGCGAATCTAGCTTTAGCTTTAAATATATGCCTAGCTTTGTTATCGATATGTTCAAGCGCAATTAGATTTGCTTATGAAATAAATATAATTTGACTTCTTTATATATAAAAAAACTAAAATTAAACCACGCTACCTTTGTGAATCAAACGTTAATGTGTAAGATCACAAAAAAACAAAATACTTTATTCCAAGCCTTCCAGTGTTCTAAAGCGAAGGAGTAGACATTATAACGACATTATTCTGTTCTTATCTCTTCGGAATAAAATGGGTACGGAGTACCTGTTAATTTTATTGCTTCTTTTTCTTTCCGGGGCTTACGCCACGATATTTATATAGCGATAACTTTCTTTTATATTCAGCGAAGTTTTTAACGGTTTTAGGAATAAAATTTATTTGTCGATATTTGGATAGAAAAGAGATTCAGATTATAATACTTTTTATATTATGATGAATAGATGAATATCTTTGTTGTTGTTGTTAGCCCATAAAGTTCCCACCGAGGGGCACGAGCCTACTCTCATACAGAGAGTAATTAGGCCGTAATCCGTTACACAGTTTTAATCTTCAATGATTTAATTTTTAATAAATAAAAAACACCAGGCTAGACGACTAGACGTAACGTAGAAGGATTTTTCGCTTTTGTTATTAAAAACGTTTTAAAGCTCTGTTTCCACCAAAGAAAACTTTAAAAAACAATTAGTTATTTACCACGCAAGAAAAGCTAAAATTCAATTAGTTATTTAAGTACGTTTGCTTCCTTTTGATTAAAAAATAGAACTACAATTATTATAATATTGATCTTCAACTCAAAATACAGAAAACAATTTATTAAAGTTTATGTAGGTAGGTAATATGTATATATATATTGTATGTGTATGTTTATGTGCGTTGTTCAGTTTTTGTTTCTATATGTGAAAATCTGTAATTGGCTCGTCTGTTACTTTATAATTTTCTATGTATATAATAAGCTATTGGCTAAATGGGGCTGAAGGCCTAAATGGCGAATGCTCCACCGACAAGAGTCTAACTCTTAAGTTAAAGGATGATGATAATGAAGCTGTTGGTTTTCCAACAAATAAATAAATAAAACATAATATTTATATCAAGTATAACCATAATAATAAACAAATAAGATTTCGATTTCCTTAAACCAAATCGCGTGAAGAAAATAATCACCTACGAGTAATAACGCACTCATATCTCACAGACAGACACGTAGACAGGGGATAAAAATAGAAATGTGGCCCCGAAAATGAGCAATAATATCCACGAATTCTGCCCACAATAAGGAAAGAGTATTCGTTTATGTGAAGGCAATTAACTGGCCGCCTCGAGAACCGTAACAGAATCGCTCGGTAACGATGAAATAAGACGCTATTAATAATAATTTACAACGGAGGAAAAATATGGCATTATGGTGGGATGGGGTGGACTCAGGGGGTTTTTCTTGGGCCACTGTTTTTATTTATCTGTAAATCACCTTTCTTAAAGTCGAAATCCAATATTTTTTTACTAATACTTCTACTATCCTGTTTTTGAAATTGTCTATCAAAATTTTTAATATTATTGAAAGTTTGACTCTTTAAATATTTTTACTATGACTAGTATACAGTCACGTGAACAAAAGATAAGTTTTTTTACATTTTTTATTAAATTTCTATGTCAAATATCCACTAGGTAGGTACTTGAAAAAAATTGTTATTCTCCACAGAAAGATACGATTCGCGTTGTCAATAGTTCTTAATTCACGCCCAAAAATATAATAGTTTTTAACTTACGAAAGACAGCAGTTTTCATTTGTTTTATCGCCCCCCAACCTTAATCCGGCCCTGCTAACAAAGGGCAATGGGCCCTCAGGGTTTTTGTCTGGATAGGAAGGATGGGCCGTAATTAAAAAGGCTTCAGGGATCTTCTGATTGGGCGCTAATATTACATTAAGGGCGCCCAATTTGTTTTTTAGAAATACCTAATGATTCTTAAACGAGAGGATTTTAGAGTCATTATTCTTTGGCTTTGTTGAAATAAATGTTTGGAATTTTAATGCGTGGTGTGAATTGGCTTGAATTATTGGTTTAAGAGCTAATGGGTCTTTATTAACCAAAAAAAATATATTTTCAGTACCTTAATAAAATTAGTATATATATCTCGACCCTTCAGAAAGTATTATTTCTCAACTATGTATGGTATGGTAAATTAATTATGAAGAAGATTAAACAATGGTTAATACATACCTGTCTTTCCTATCAGGATAGGCAGATACCACTTGCGTCCAATGGATGGTTAATGGAAAATTTGATTCTCTTTTCAACAACTGCCTACGAGTACGAACACCACCGTCTATTTACATCACTCCAAACGGTATCCTATTACCTTTTATCCCAAAATAACCCACGTGAAACGAGTCTTGCTATTCTGATAGTGTCAACACTAGAGGTCAGTACCTCTAGCGCTAGGGCGCTAGGGACGCTAAGGCGCTGCCTCCACGAGCGAGAGAATCTCGGCGCTATTATCGTGCCACGTATTTCTATACACTATCTATGGAGCCGTAGTCACGGCGATATTATCGCCGCGATGCTACGAGTGGCTACGAGCGTGCGAAATGTCACGCCACGGGCCTCCCTAGGCTGTCTGTCTATTGGAGTGGAGCTAGCTGGCGGAGCGGAGGAATGGAGAAATATTAACCAATGGGTCCTGTGCATAAAAATGCAATCCCATTGGTTAATATGTCTCCGTTCCTCCGCTCCGCCAGCTAGCTCCGCCAGCTAGTCTAAGACGCGGTAAAACGGTATCGGTCAAATTAAAGTTACACTAAAGTTTCTATTCGTCCTTCCGGTCTGTAGTAAAGTTTAGTCAGCCGGTATGTTATGGAGTCAATTTTTCACAGTATAAGAAGGCCCAACCTCAAAGTCATTTCGTAGAAATCTTTCTTTAGAAACGTCTATTTTCACGTAAGTATTAACGTGCTGGCTTGAGTTAGGAATTTGTGTGTGAAGGAATTTAAAATTTGGAATTTATTTGTCAAATTGTTTTTTGTGCATTTACGAGGTGACTGATGAATGTGGATGAAGCGAAAGAGTTGTGTTGGGATCGTAGTAAAAGGATGAAGGGATGTGGTCTCTATGTACCCTCATGGGAAAGAGGCGTGACAGATATTTGTGCCATTTTTAAGGAGCTCTATCGATCACGATTTACACGTCTATCCTAAAATAATATAGACTTTGTTGTATTTTGATGTACATTGTAAAAAAAAACATTAAATTCAGTCAGTTCAATATTTTTTTCATGAAAGAGTAAAATCCATATCTCAAAATGTTTTTTTCAAATCAGGTGCTTATATGTATAGTAAGTACACTTTTAGATATTGTTTTTTTTTAGCTAAAACTTCTATCTACTGTTTCATTACTTTAGCCGAGAGGAAGAAGACATCTTCACATTCATCCATCGTCATAAACATTGACATTTATAATATTATTAGGACTAAGTAGTATAATTGACAAATAGTCGAAATTATGTAACGCTGTAACAGTCAAACTTCGCCCAAAGTTCCCAACTCATCCCACAAATAATCACCCCGAGCCCTTAGAGACCATTCCTCCATCGTTTGTTTTATCTTTAATATAGCCATTTTATCTGTAACGACTTGACTGACGACTCGGCTTAAAGAAGCTTTTTCCTTTTTATTGTGCCTTCAGCTACGTTTATTTCGAAATGAAAAATGTGATGTTTGAATGTTTGAACGGTTTTCGGTTGTTATCGGGTTTTATGGTTGTTTACAATTGTATGGTTGTTACAGGTTCTTTATGGTCTTATTTAAATAAAGAGTTGTGAAAGGCCTAATCGCTCTCGTATGCTAGACTCGTGCCTCTATAGTGGGGACGTTAAAAAAGAATGATGATTTTAAAATACAAGTATTTAATTTTTACTCTTCTAAAACAAAGCCAAAATGAGAATACCTATATCACAGATAACTATTTAGTAATTATCTATTTAGCTACTGACGTTCTATATGATGTTGACCGCGATGTACAGTCAGCAACATAAGTCGATTAACACATTCAGATTTTCAAAAGTAATATACACCATTATTAGACATAAAACCTTACTTATTTTCCTTATTTTGAACCTTATTGGATGTTCATTTAACTCTGAAGTATTTTTTGCTAAGCGATTTTCGTCTTATAATCATGTATTTTTCTTTTGAAAATCTGAATGTGTTCGACTTATGATGCTGACCGTACCTACATGTAGGTACACGTATTGTTTTGATAGCCGAATGGCTATTTGGCTATTAGCCACTCATTAATTTAATTCATTCTAACCTTTCTTTCCAATCGTAACGGTTTTACAATTGTATTTTATCATAGATTTTTCGTCTTTGGTAAGACATAAAAACGTTCTTCACTTGACAGCCTTACAACGAATAAATAAGAATAGGAATCCTAATATTTATACAAGAAGCCTACAAGAAATACTAAACTGTACTAACAAACTATTCATAAGTAGTATAGGTACTTCATTCACGTATTTAAACAATATGTTCATTGACATTCGATGTTAAAGACTGACATGTCTTTGGTAAACTCTCATTTTTAAGACATCGTCATAAAAATATGACGATAAAGGCTGAAACACACCGGATGCGTATGCGTAACGTAGACGTAAGCACGGTGTAGCCACGCGCGTAGTAACGGTGTAACCCGATGTGACGGGCTACGCGTCACGTCGACGTGTACGTCTACGTTACGCAAGCGGTGACAGTTCCATACATTACAACTCAGAGGTACGCATACGTCTACGCATATGCAATGCACACGCAACGCATATGCATCCAGTGTGTTTTGGCCTTTGATGTTTACGAAGCTGCGGGCAGCCTCTAGTAATTAATAAATATAAATATTTATCTACTTATTTGTTTATTAGAATTGCAAAACTTCATTTGAAAAAAGCAACCCAACAGAGTTTTTTACTAGATGTTTCTCTAGGGAAAACTGCTACCTTGTAAATGTATGTAACCAGCATGTTCAAATACAATAGATTTGCCTATGAAATAAAGATTTATTTTTAACTTAAATTGATTTAAATAAGTATTGTTGAATGTTCACTGCTTGTACGCAATCTCAAATTCAGTTATGTATAAGGGGCCAAAGTCTGCTAATTTCTGCAGAGTTCGGCAGAGTCTCAGTGTCATTTTTTGACACATTAGGTCGCAATCAGTGTAGGCTAATGAGGAAGGAATATAAGGAGTGGCCCCATTTTTTTTCATGTACAAATGAGTTTATGACAGCGTGCCAAGGCTGTGCCAAGTTTTTTCATAGCTTTCTTGGAAGATGTCCTGTCAAACGATACAAAATGTAGCCATTTTGCACCAGACCAGGCACGCAGATCGAGACGGTATTTCATATCCATAAGTTTAGCAGAATACCAAATGTGTCAAAAATTTCATTGAAACTGCCGACACAAAACTTAGGCTATTTCAAATTAGCAGATTTGGGCCTCTGGACGTTTAGTCTGAATCAGTCTTAAACATTGTAAGACAACGAATAAGGGCGAACAAACGTACAGTCGTCCAAGTAAACAAGCTCTTAAGACTCGACTCGGCTCTATTAAGTGAGTTAATAAGGAAGATAAGCATACCAACAATCTCTGGAGGGGATAAACGAGATCCGATTCAAAGTAGGGTTGGGTAACGCTAGTATTTCGAAAGAGTATTGAAAGTAACAGTGATAGTACTTAGCATAAGTTTAAACGTCAAAATGGTTGTTCTGTTTCCTCGGCAGTTGTTTTTTTACCCTTTTTTTGTTATCGTGACATAACTCAACTGTTAGCCGACGTTGAGTTATGTCAAACAAAAACGCCCAAAACTGAAAAGAAAATAGTATTTTTTGAGTAAAAAGTTTGTTATTGATAAATGTAATACGTTGTTTCAAACGCCAACCTATTACTTTCTAACTCTTTTAACTCGTTAAAAATGTAACTAATACCCATACCAGTTATAAAATCACTTAATATTTCCAAACTTACATCACTGATTTAAGAAGGAAAAACGAATTAACGCGATCCTTGAATCGTAAGCCATTTATTGTGTCCGTGATGGTAGCACGCCACGCCAAGTATTGGGACCAAGGGATTTTCTATTCTGGTCTTTTGATAAGAAGTCTCTTCCTATTAGAAAACAATCCCTTTAAGCGGCCCAAGTACGTATTGTAAGACATTTCTAACAAGAATGCCATTAAAAGCAGCATGCCAAGTATTGGGACTCGGGGATTTTTTATTCTGGTCTTTTGATAAGAAGTATCTTCATATTAGAGAACAATATCTTTAAGGAATACAGGGGTCCAAGTCTGCAAATTTAAAATTTTCTCAGTGTGTAACGGGAGAGTGTCAATATAATTTTTTGATACATTTGGTCGTAATCATTGTAAGCAATTGTTTAGCAGAATACCAAATGTGTCAAAAAATGCCATTGATACTCTGCCGACACACAACTGAGGTTATTTTAAATTAGCAGACATAGGCACCAGTACGTATTGTAAGCTATTTTTCAAAAGAATGCCACAAAAAAAAACAAAGCTTGCTATGTTATAGGTACCGAACTCAAAAATGGAACAAAAATGTGCCAACGACAGCAAAAGTGATGTTTGCATCGACAGCACGTGTATTTTAGAAAGAGGCAACTGATGTGGTTGAAGCGAAAGAGTTTGGATCGTAGCAAGTGGAGGGAAGTGGTCTCTGTCTACCTCCGACGGGAGAGAGGCTTTGCGGATATGTATGTATCACCCTACAGAGTCCCAATATGGATCGTAGCAAGAGACGCGAAGTTGTTTCTGCCTTCATCGATAGAAGAGAGGCTTGACGGATACGTAAGTAGGTATGTATGTAAGTATGTATCACCTACAGAGTCTTAATACCACAACCGTTTAGCAAGTTACACGGTTATGTAAGCGAGTTCAGTGAGCAATCGCACTAAAAGCGACTCAGACTCGCGACGCACCTGACCCAACACTATCGCAATCTGTTATAGAAGGATAGCAAAAAAAAAACAATCTTATTTTGTCTTTTTTTTTAAAGATAGAAGATGGCGCGACGATGTGAATGCCAGAAGTTGGCAGAGATAGAAAAGCGTGAATTAATTCTGGGGAGGCCTTTACCCAGTAGTTGGACACAATAGGCGGTGGTGTTTTTTGGCTGTACTATTGAAATAAATATATAAATAAATAGGCTATTAAATCATTAAAAATAATAAGATTTCTTTTTTCTTGGATCAGAAGACATAATATAAGTGGTGACTACCTTTTTCATATCACGTTGTGGCCACGTGTTATAAGTCTAACTAAAGATATTAAATATCCTTAGACAAAATTAAGGAAACGCAGGGATGGATGCCCAACACTTGCTTCCTCCCAGCTTCATTACTTTGACTCACAGGAAAGGCAAGCCTATGTGTGGCGCTAATTTAAAAAAATATGAATTATTATTATTATAAATAAATTACCAATTATATAAACTTTTTATTTCCAAAAATATCCATCACACTTAGTGCCCGTTTAACTTTACAGATAAACCTATATCTCATTCATGAAACATGATTTTTTAGACAGAGACAGGTATAAAATATCTGATAGATAAATTTTATCCGTAGACGGTGAAACCGGCCCTTACAATCTACGTAATAATGTCATAAATAACATTATCTAAAAACTTTCCTCAAAAAATTGTAACAAACAACCACATCCGGACCCTATTTCAAACCCTCAATTCTCAAGCGACTAATGTCGGCTTAAAAACTTAGATTGACCGACGAACGTATATTAAACCTAAATGTGTTTCATTTGTTTAACTGGCCTCTAAGGACAGCCACCCTTAAAGGCGCGTATTCATTGTGGTTATTCATTACATATTCCGGTGGCATGCCGGCGGCTTTGGTGTGTAGATAGCATAACATGCATACACACCTGCTAGCTTAGCATACACTCCGTGACAAGACGTTGTCATGGGTTTTTCACGCTTACGTCTCTGTCCATAGTTTTAAACGTGATAAGGACAGCATGACGTGAGATAATTGTCGCGGCACGCCGTGCTAAGCCCCCTGAACTTTGTTACTGTATCTGGGGCCTAAGTCTGATAATTTAAATAAGTTTCAGTTGCGTGCCTATTGAGTGTCAATGACATGTTTTGACACATTTGGTCGCAAACAATGTGAGCCAATGTTTAGCAGAAAAGCAAATGTGTCAAAAAATGCCATTGACACTGTGCCGACACACAACTGATGCTATTTTAAATTAGCAGACTTGGATCCCTGATCAACATTATAACCATGGTATCTAAGGAAAAGTTGTTATGGAAAAACACTCGATCGTTCACACTCAACCGACGATGCGTAAGAGACATTGCAGACGTACGCGCGGAAAACGCTCCGCAACTGCTTTTCTAACGGTTATAGTTACAGCTCGCCAATGAATACGCACCTTAACTAGCCTCTGAGGACAGCCATCCTTACATACTTTATCGTTCTAAATGAGAATCTCGCTATTCCTGTAAATGGCCTTTTTTGTGGCTTTTTGGCCTTTATTGCTAGTTAACCTAGTTTTAGGGGAAATGATGGAGGTTTGATGAAGTAGGTTTTATTAAAATTGAGTTCGTTATTTTTAATGACGGTTTAGTGTGATGGCTTATTGCTGGAAGGACCGTGTTTGTTCATTTTCTTTTTCAATAGAAAAACGTACCTTTAAGGCCAAAATACACCGGATGCGTATGCGTAGATGTAAGCGGCGACAGTTCCATACATTACAACTCAGAGGTACGCATACGTCTACGCATACGCATCCGGTGTGTTTTGGCCTTTACAATGTATGTATACCTACTATTGCTGTCCTAAGTTGTCTAAGTCATGGATAAGCTTGAATTAATAATAGAGGCGCCTGATGAACGTGAAAAAGCGGAGGAACTGTGTTTAGATCGCAAGTACAGGGAGGTCTCTGCCTACCCCGATGGGAATGAGGCGTGACATATATGTACATATATGTCACGCATTATACGTATGTAATTATAAAGTAAAACTATTACTAAAATCCTAAACCAAACCCACTGTTTCTACACCAAAGGTTGTCTGGAAGAGATCACTTTTAATAATAAGACCGCCTTTGCGCAGAATGTTATTGTTTTAAGTATTTTTGTGTGCAACAAAGTATTTCTAAATAATATCTAATGGTATCTACACACTAAAGCCGCCGGCTTTTTTGACAGCTGCCATTCGTATGACATAAAGCCGCCAGCCTAGCCCGGCGGCATGCTTGCGGCTTTGGTGTGTAGACAGCATAAAACTGAATGAGAAATCAAACTAAAATAACATTTCTCATCTCATTTATCTGCTATCCCTCCCCAGCGTTCATTAGTCGTATTGTGAGGCGTCGATTTCTTGGGCAACCGCCGCGTGCCGCCATCTTTGTTCCGTTAAAAAAGGCGCGAATATCTTCCTCGGCCTTTTATTCTAAATTCAAGTCTTGGGAATTTCTAACGGTTAAGTCTTTTGAAGTATTTGAAGTAGGTATGAACTGGTTAGTGCCTATCGACTTTCTGAAACAAAGGTAGGATAAAGATAGGACAAAAGCCGTGGTATCTGTTGACAAAAGATATCTGTCGACAGGCCTGTTAGCGTAGTCTGTAGTGCGTCTGCCTTCTACGCACGGGTCGCGGGTTCGATCCCCGCCGGTTACAAACATTTATGTGGTGAGCATAAGTGCTTGTTCTGTGTACTGGGTATTAAAATATATATTTATCTATTTAAGTGTATTTATCAGTCCCTGATACCAATAGTACAGGATTTGCCTAGTTTGGGGTCAGGTGACCGTGTGTGAAATGTCCCAAATATTTATTTATTTAAAAGGTGTAAAGGCGCACACTCATAAGAAAGCTGTAACCAAAACCATTGTTTACTTTGTAACCAAAAAACATAGAGTACTCGAAGCCGGTTTGCGAACCATTAGCAAAAAATTACACTCTGGTTACAGTGCATGCAACAGTTAAGGTATCTACACACCAAAGCCACCGGCTTTTTTGACAGCTGCCATTCGTATGAGGTAAAGCCGCCGGCCAAGCCCGGCGGCATGCCGGCGGCTTTGGTGTGTAGACGGCATAACGGTTACAGCTCACTAATGAGTACTTTTGACAGGTTCGGCTCAACCTGCCAAAAACGTAAATAAGATCGATACAAACTTAAGTACCTAACTAAAATAATAAATCGAATTGAGAACCACCTCATTTTTCGATTGTTTGTTTTTGATTTCAAGTCGGTTAAAAACGTCAAACTCGTTCGGCGTAAAGATCCATAAATCTCTTTTCAGTTGACATTGGCAAAATCATAATAATGATAGTTATAATATCGACGCCCCCCCAGAATAATCCGGTAATAGGCTATTATGGAGTTATTCGTGTTATGCGTTTTTCTGAATCCTGGGACCGTATTACACCTTGTCAATTTTTTTCAGATTTTTCCTATTGTTATTTACGGAGATATAAAAACTTACGGGTTTATTCTATTCCAACAATGTAAACGATTTTTACACGAATAACAATATAATCGTATGTTACTATAACATCTTTACAAAGTTGAGGACAGTAAAAGTCATAACGATATTTTTCTAGTAAAAAGTTCAATGGGACTTGTACGGTAAACGCTAATTACGATATTATTCGTGTAAAAGTTTTATTAGTGGTGGCGAGTAATATAATATAACTATAATAAGAGCATAGAGGTTGTTTATGGTTGTAGTTAGTACCTACGCTTTTTAATTTTGATATTCAAACAGTTTTACTAATTAATCGATCTGTATTATTCTGTATCATCTTAATTTCATGTCATAAATATCATATCCTATTACAAAACAGTGTAATACGCCGGCTGGTGGCAAAGCTTGGTTGTTCTGCTATATGACAAACTTTTTTTATCCTGTGCAAGTTTTTTTGGCACACCACCGCGGGGATGCGAGGTCACTAGTCGTACGCATTGCGTGACGGGGATGTAATTATTAAAAAGACGTTAAAACGCATTTAATAGTGTGTGATAGTGTCGAGAGAGCCTTCGTCAACATTGACCGATGCGAGGGATATAATTCCTTTATCAAGCCCTTTTCTTGCAAAATATTACGTCTTCCTCACTATTGAGATCAAATTGCGTCTAGAGTTGGAGCACAGCAGGGAGATCATCTTGGGCGACTATTGTTCAGCTTAAATATTAACCAATTACTTAATATTATCTTCCTTGGAGGCGCCGATCAATGTGTCGTATTTGGATGATGGCACGACCTGTGGGCTCTCGAAGGTTGTTGCCAGAGACCATGAGAGATTGATTGGTGATTGGTGAGAGCCCAACTCCAGCAATCTAGGTTGCTGGAGTTGGGCTTGGTTATCAACAGCGCAAAGTATGGGTTGTACCCGTGTGGAAGCGGAACCGACCAGTACTTGTCATCTTCCCAGAATTTACTCTAGGATGTGAAAACCTTGGACCGGCGGGCCTTTTTGCCTTGGAGCAGAAAATATTGATGCTTACCCGGAGTCGTCAACGTCTACAGCAGTTGCCAGCTCATGTAGCTCTCACTCTTTTTCGCAATTGTTTCTCAGTCCCCAAGTTGACTTATACCACACACCTTGAGAACTTCTCCAACATGGTTGTTTCCTGAGAAGATAGGCCAGGTGGAAGTCAACATCACGACGACTTTGGTGATTATCTTGAACGTACGTCTTGATGAAGTGCAGTGGGTGCAAGCGTCGTTGCCGATACGTTATGGTAGACTAGATTTTAGGCGAACGGCGGACACTGGTGTATGGACGTTCTTGGCTTCTTCCAATGGGGCACACAGATTAGTTGCTAACATACTGAAACTTCATGATGATAATCTAGTGATCTCCTAAAGGCCTTGAGCGTCTGGTGTTCTATGTGCCCCGACTTCGTGCCCCGTGAAAGCAGAGCTTCGCAACACCAGTGGGACGATCCGAAGTGTAATGAGCGGCTGATTGAGGATGCTGTTGGAGGTGATGTCGCGCGGCTAAAAGCAGCATCTTCTCCTTGGAGCTTGGCTCCATGCCCTTTCGTCACCGCATATCGGGACTGCTTTAGATTACTCAACTATAAGAAGAGCTGTGATTCTGAGCCTCGGATGTGATGTTTGTGAGCCAAATATTTGTGTTAGTGGGGCACAGGCAGACGGCAAAGAATATCACGGACTGGGTTGCAGGAAATCAGCAGTACAGTTTCCGTGCCACCATTTGCTCAATGAAGTCATCAGACTGGCTTTGGTGTCTATCTCAGTGCCGTGTAATCTTGAGCCCCCAGGTCTGTCCCCCCTCTCGGGCCATGGGAAAGGTCACTTTGCTTGATATAGGAAGCTACATGTGTCAGCAGATTTGCTTTTTCCCACCTGTCAGACACTTTGCGAACGGCTGGGCCGGTAGGGGAGTGGACGGCATCCCAAAAACAAGCAAACAAAGTATGTGCTCCTTCTGCAGACCTATTCCTTTGTGCAATTCGCAGCGGAGGTCAGTGGTGTATGGTGTTCAGAGGCAAAAGGTTTCGTGCGTGGGTTTTGCGAACGCTCGATATAGTTATATAGTTATCCATTAGTATGGAGAAGATGGCCAACTCGCATCGTACCTGGTGCAACGCATTGCTTAACTTAAGGGGGGGAACAGCGAGGGAATGCTGCTAGCGTTTTGGGTACCTTCGTTTGCGCCAGGTGCTATGCGGGATGGTCTTTTGTCTGATTCTTTTATGGATTTTTTTTTGTATTATAGTTTAATAAGCTGTAATTTTAAAATATATATATTATTTTTTGTTTAAAATATGTTAGTATTGTACTAGTTAATAAAATAACACTTTTAGAGTTCAATATTATGACAACATAACAATACAGCAATACCTTAATACAAATTACATATTTTTATTAAACTACAGTAACAAGCAATGCTGAAAAATGAAATCTATCTAATCGAGACGAATAATGCTGTACTTGCGTATTACTAAATTTAATAAAACATAAAAAATCATGGAATAATCAAGTAATATAACATTATTGTTTAAAGCAAACATGTAAATTTACACGAATAATATCGTAAAGCATCATTACCGATCAGAGGAACTGCAGTTTAATATTGTAAAATCTTTGAAGCTAATTTATTAAAAAGCTGTTTTAGATAAGTACACGTGAATATTATAAACAGATAGCGACAAAAATTACCTTTAATTTGATGTATAAATATCTACGGAGACTTATTTTGTTATTGAGTTATTAACAAAAATTGGTATTTTGCTTCTCCTGTAAAATTTTGATTTTCCTATTACCGGATTATTCGCGGGGGGCGTCGATATGTATCAATGGCAAGATAAAAATAGGCATTCTTAGATATCTTTTAAATATTTTAAGCATATTATCATGAACCATAACAAAATAGCAACTTTATCAACCATGTCTCATATCAAAAACAAAAGCAGTTAACCTCAGTGTAATGAAACAAACACTCAATAGATAACTTGGGATCCAAACTACATGTACCAGCACTTTACAAAGGTGTCTAGTTAATTCTTACAACGTCGTGGTATTTAGAGGTGTGAGCGGACAGTGTCACATCTCACACTATGGCGGTTAGTTTATGAAATTAAACGTGCGAGGGTGTTTAGAAGGCACAATTTTTGCTTTGAGTATAGAATATATAAGGTGCCAAGTTTGGCGCAAGTTTTTCATAGTTTTCTTGGTAGATGACCTGTCAAACGATAAGAAATTCCAAACAAAAAGGTAACCATTTTGCGCCAGACCAGGCACGCAGATCCAGACAGTATAGCATCTCCTTATATATATTCTATACTCAAAGGATTTTAGTAAGAAATCTTGGTGGATATTGTTTATGTTTATTTTGTAGCAGTAGTAAGAAAAATTACTTAGGTATGTATTTATACTTAAAAGGTCTATCTACACAGATTCGTGCCGTGCCCGGGACGTGTCTAGGCCGTGGCCTGTCAGGACGGAAAACAATACGTCGTTATGACAACCCTTTGAGACCAATCAGAGAGCCCGGAATGGCCTAACCTAAACTAAAACCCAACTTAACCTATGAAGAAATGATGAGAATGTTGAGTTTCATAATACCTACATATTTATTTGACTTTCAGTTAGGTTTAGGTGAGATAAGGTTTCATTGTAAAATAATAAAAAATACTGAAACAAGTTTATTATCACTCTGCCCAATAGGTGACGGGCATTATGCATAATGCCCGGGCAATTTGATTAATTGCACAGTATTTATCACATTGCCCGCTTACATTGGGCATTATTCATAATGCCCGGGCATTATGCATAATGCCCAATTAATCACATTGCCCGTAACACATACACTGTTTGCGACTAAATGTGTCAAAAATGACATTAACACTCTGCCGACACACAACTGAGAATATTGTAAATTAGCAAACTTGGGCCCTTAAGCGCTACGATATATATTTATATTTATATTTAACAGTTTATTGTAAGATTATAGTACATAGAGGGGTGATTATTTTAAAAAATGACCATTTGGATGAAAAAAATTGTCCATACGCGATATTTTTTATTAAATATACTTTTAAGTATCAAAAAAGTACCTATTATTGTACAATGTTGTATTGTCTAGTAGAATTAAACAGTTTTATGTATTAAATATTACAATTAAAAAAATAATACTTATTTTTTCTCAGTGGGTTCGGATGGTCCCTATACAAAATTATTTGTCCTCTTCACGAGATACGTTACAAAATTTGACCTAAAAAAGTTACTGGAACCTTTATTTAATTATGAGTGAATATATCGCCTAGACAACAGTGAAAGCGTATTTCTTCAGTATACATTATTTAATTTAAATAATTTTAAATATATATTTTTTACTTACAAAACATCGTCCGAAATTTTGTTCATTTTTGTTTATCATTTTTGTAACAAATAAATCTGGTAAAAATTGAAAACTAGAAAAAGAAACACTTAGCAGTTTAACGAGTCAATGGCACGCCAGAAACGAATTTGAATCGGTCATTTCGTTTACTGTGTGAAAAAGTGCACGACGCGTGTTTTTTTGTCGACCGGAAAAATTCCAGTTTTAATTTATCCATTTTGTGTTGTTTGTCAAAATACACAGGTAAGCGGCTCCTTTTTCATTAATTGTTTATTGGAATAGTTTATTATGTATCTTTATAAAAATGCACGGTGATTTCACTCATTGAGATTTCTGTTGGCATAAACTATTTGAGATTATTTTCAAACAATGTTGCTTCTTCATTTTTGTAACAATTTTTGATGACGTTACAAATATGACGTTACAAAAATGAAGTAAAGCTGTAATCACATCGGTGACTATAATGTGGACCACTAATTTAAACATTATAACCGGAGCGTGATTGTGCATGCGCACCCAAATGCAGTAAAAAGCCTCAGCCACATATAATTTTTACTAATTCTATTTTATTCTGTCAATGAAATATTTTGTTTGATTATGTTTTCTTATATTTTAAGTTAAAGAGAATAATCTTTTATGTTGTTATTATATTATAGTGACTTCATTGATTTCATTATTGATAAAAAAAATACAATTTGTGTTGATTATTGGTATTGTGTTTCATTTCATTGCATGACATTTAATACATGAGTAAAAGAAAATAGTAAAAGATAAAGTGTGCATTGTGAGTAAGCCCTAATATTACATTTTTGTTATTTTTTGTAACAAGTTTTATTTTTGTAACACTTTCATTTTTGTCACAATGGTCATTTAAAAAAATAATTACCCAGAGACGGAAAAAAAGAGAAGTTATACAAAAGGTACAGCCATATTTCTAAAAGAAATTTCTTCCTGCAGACCCCACAGACAGAGAAGTGATACCATGAAGGCAGGAGAGTCACGATATTGTGTTCTTTTATCATGTTTTTGTAATCGTCTATTGTAAAACTTTACTTGATAAAGGTATTAGAACCCTGTAAAGGATATTCTGCTGAGATGAAGGACCCTTGTCTCCCTTAAGTTATTTTTGAATTAAATACTTGGCTTTGTAAACTAAGTTTAATTTAAATTTTAAGAATAGAACTCTCTTTGTCTGAATGAAGTATGAAACTTTTATTAATAATTATTTGTTGAAAAATTGACACCTCGATCAAATCGGGGACTTGCTCAAGAAAGGCCAAGTCAAGAGTACCCAAACCGACGGGCATATATGAGCCGACTGATGAGTGTAGATGAAGCGAAAGAGGTGTGTTTGGATCGTTGCAAGTGAAAGGAAGTGGTCTCTGCCTACCCCAATGAGAGAGAGGCGTGACGGATATGTATGAAAACTTGAATTCTGATGGTTGTCCCTTAAAAACTAAAGCTGGCTTTGATTGCCGAAGATAAGCAGAAATTGTGTTATTTTATTATGATTATTTAACTTTTATGAAAGCCCACGAACGACAGCAGAGTTTGGCGTAAGGGGTCGCCGTGAACGAAAACTGTCGAATTCATTCCTTCATGAATGACCCTTTGTGCGTATTTAATACATTTACTTACCAATTTAAGGTTGAAACACACCGAATGCGTATGCGTAACGTAGATGTAAGCACGGCGAAGCCACGCGCGTCGTTACGGTGCAACCCGATGTGACACCGGGCTACGCGTCACGTCGACGTGTACGTCTACGTTACGCAAGCGGTGACAGTTCCATACATTACAACTCAGAGGTACGCATACGTCTATGCATACGCAACGCATATGTACACGGTGTGTTTTGGCCTTTACTACATACGTACACATCTGTCACTCCTCTTTCCCATCGGGGTAGAGAGAGACTAGTTTCCTCCACGTGTTACGATACAAACGCAACTCTTCCACTCCTTTTCGTTCGTCGGTTTAGGATACTCTTGACCTGGCCTATTTACTAAATACTGAGTTTCACTCATTAAGGGCATAAAGAGCATCCAACTTAATTGGTATAGTAAAAATTTTCGGTATCAATCACACTACACATCCCCTATTCGAGCTAGTATGGAGAAATAAAAGTTGGCGGCCATTGATGAAACTAACGTCAATCGATAGAGAAAAATATTATAAAACGAAATGTTCACATGTAACAATTTTCAAAGTTCTTTCATTTTTAAAGTTCTATATCTCCAAAAGTATATCACTTTCGACATTTGTCTAAAATACTATCGTTTTATAATATTTTTCTCTATCGATTGACGTTAGTTTGATCAGTGGCCGCCAACTAATTGATACCGAAAATTTTACTATACCAGCCTCCATACAAATATGTTCGATGCCATTTAGATATCTTAGGGCCCGTTAAATTCCAAGGGATATTTTATACCTGTCACTGCCTAAATTTATCATGTTTTATGAAATAGGCATAGGTTTATTTGTTAGTTAATTTCGTTTGTAAGTGGTGAAACTAGCCCTTAGTTTCACTCATTTAGAGTATCTAGATATCTTAGTACATATTCAGGACATCTAGACCTCTATTTGGAGCCTAAACTACGCACTAGTGTTACGAGTCGGACTTAAAGGACGGATATGTTGTTATTAAATTCTATTACATGCAATGTTGTTAGTGAAACGTTTGGTTGGTAATTTTAGTTAAGTGGAATGTCAGTTTGAAGTTTTAACCCGAAAAGAAACTGCTGCCATACATGGGGCCCAAGTCTGCCAATTTAAAATAGCCTGTCGGCAGAGTGTCAATGGCATCTTTGACACATTTTGTATTCTGCTAAACAATAGCTTACACTGATTGCAACCAAAAAAAAAAATGACATTGACACTCTGTCGACAATCAACTGAAAACATTGTAATTTATCAGACTTGGGCCTCTGGACTAATGTTACTTTTAAGAGTGGTTACGCAGCACGTCCAATAAAATACATAACTTGAACGTATGGGGCTGTGCTGAAGGTTTCTTGCCGTTTCTTCCTCTCGGCTATACAGGTTGTGAAACAGTAGTAGTTGTAGGCCAAAAAATAACGTTCAAATAGTGTTCCAAAAGACTTTTGAATTTCGAATTTCATGTCTGATGTAAATTCAGTAAATATTCAAAGTTACCTATTCTTGCCTTACTTGTGGCACTTAATGGCACCTCTTTTCCACAATTCCATAGAGAAAAGACAAACTTAATTAAAACACTCTAATTAAAGACTAGTATTTATCTAACTAAACAAACAGGGTCAGTACCCGGTACGTAGCAAACAAACGACACACATTGAGCGAATGGAACAGTGAAATAATTTACCGTACGAGACTGTTTCTCTACTCCAGCTATGTAGCATATGAGCACGTGACTGCGTCTTCTCTAAAATTAAATAACTTAACCTAACCTTTTCATTTTTTTTAAACCCGACTGCGTTTAATAAACGCAATTTTTTTTTACCCAGTGTCACTCTCACTGTAAATACGAATCTAACGACACCTCCCACGCTAAAATCCGTCAAGCCATTTAGGCTGTAAGGCGTGCCAACGAATTTTACATACATACATACTCTCAAAAAACATAACCCTCCTAATAGCGCACTCGGGTAAAAATCAGTGTAAGCCATTGTTACACAGAATACCAAATGTGTCAAAAAGGCCATTGACACTCTGCCGACACACAACTGAGGTTATTTTAAATTAGCAGACTTGTGCCCCTGAAGTAAGGTTACAAGTCCTAGTTAATGTTTATTCAGTGAGTTTTGGTATGTATTATTCAATGTTTCTGTCGACTGTGCAATGAAATCTGCCCTTCGTTGAGAATACAATGTGTAAGTGAATTCATTTTATGAAAACTATGATTAAATGTAGAATTGAAAAGGTAGAAATGATGAAGTGACGATAATCTGTCTGGCTGTTTTTAACCCCCGACGCCAAAAGAGGGGTGTTTTAGTTTGACGTCGATGTCTGTCTGTGTGTGTGTCTGTCTGTGGCACTGTAGCTCCTAAACGCGTGGACGGATTTGGATGCGGTTTTTTTTAAATTTAAAGCTGGTATTCCTGGGAGTGTTCTTAGATATAAAATATGCAAATCGGTTCAGCCATTTCAAGGTCATCGGCTCTTTTGTCAGCTGTGGTGGGATTGTAGATCCAATGTAATAGCAGATTATGTCGTGTTTGGATTCATTTTGATCCGAGTTTAATTCTTAATATAATGCAATGTTGGCAACAGATGAGGAGCTGACGATGGAGCCTGAATTTCCAGCATTCGATTTATTATTGAAAAAATGTAACAGCAGAGTTGTCGTGTTTGGAGTCGTATTGATCAGTGTTTAATTCTTAATATAATGCAATGGTGGCAACAAATGACGAGCTGATGATGGAGTCAGAATTTCCAGCACTCCATCCATTCTTGAAAAATTTAACAGCAGATATATCGTGTTTGGAGTCGTTTCAATCAGTGTTTAATTCTTTATATAATGCAATGGAGGCAACAGATGAGGAGCTGATGATAAAGTCAGAATTTCCAGCACTCCATAAATTCTTGAAAAATGTAACAGCAGCGATGTCGTGTTTGGAGTCGTTTTGATCAGTGTTTAATTCTTAATATAATGCAATGCTGACAACAGGAGGAGCTTATGATAAATATAATAAAAGTTTAAAAACTTCAAAATAAAAATTAAATTTAAAATTTAAAAAACCCCCGACTATAAAAAGTAACAAATAAGTAATATATAACTTTCATACAAACTTCATTTTGTCGGGGGACCGCTAAGTAGTTTGGTGGGTACGCGAATGAAAGTAGGTACCTATCATAAATAATAATCATAATGTGATATCAAAATTTAAAAAATACCTGTGAAATGTTTTAAATGAATCGATAAGTACAATTTAATATATTCGTACAAAAATAGAATGCGGTCCCCCGACGTAATGAAGTTTGTATGAAAGTTAAATATTACTTATTTGTTACTTTTTATAGTCTCGGGGGTTTTTTAAATTTTAAATTAATTTTTATAAAAAACATATTTTGAATGTCTTTATGTCCTTGTGTAATTAAGAGTATTTGAATTGTTACCCGACTGAGTCAGAAGGAGGGTTATGTTTTTCGAGAGTATGTATGTTTTTATGTACCTATGTATTTTATCTTTGGCACGCCCTACAGCCTAAACGACTTGACGCATTTTAGCTTAAGAGGTTTCATTAGACTCGTATTTACAGTTAGAGTGAAACTGACTACATCAAAACAAAAAAAAATATTTTATATATGCAGTTGTTTTTTTTTAAATGAAAAGTTTAGGTTATTTTACGTATTGTATTGCATTTCTAGAAAAATACATATTTTGGTGTCTTTATGTAATACAGAGTATTTGTATTGTATTAAAGGTAATGTATTGCATTTCAAAAGCTTAGAAAATGCATTTTAAAAGTATACCTTCGTATAGAAGAAAAAAATGGAAAACTCCATTTGTTCGAACAAAACTAACTTGTAAATTCAAAGTTTACGTAAAATAGCATAAAATTAAATATAATTGAAATGAAGTTAAGTTTCCAAGTTGTTTTCTTGCGTGTCCAGCCTCAAAAGTAAACAAATAATAAGGTGCCTAATTTAAAATTAATTTCACAAATTGCACGGAAGTGTAACTTTCAAGGGAATAAAGTTTCAATCTTTTTATAAGTTTTTGTATTTACCTTACCTATTTTATAAGAATAGGAATGATGACTACATTCAAAAATGCAAAAAATTAGTCCGTCTTTTAGGCTATTAAAAAATATTTGAAACACATTTTTTTCCTGATCAAATACATAAATAAATACAAAGATACAGAGCTTCAAGGTTACGGAGTGGGGGGTATTGACGTCACTCCTAGGTGAAAATCTTACTTACAATGTATCTTTGTCATTTAAAGTTTAAGAGAAAAAAGAAAAAATACGTGTCGAATATTTTAAAATAATCTATGTGATGGACTAAATTTTTTTTTTGTCATTATGCCTATAACATGTATTTTTCTTTATAATCAATCAAACAATAATTTGATGACGAACAACCTAGTAAAAACCGCTGGATACAGGTGCCAATGAACCTTTCGCGTTGGAGAGCAATTGTACGAGTAGAGGCCTATGCTCAGCAGTGGGCAGCTATGGACAAAATTGGTGATGATGATGACAATAATTTACAGCCAGCATTTTAACATTTATTTATTTATTCGCTTATTTACTCGCTCACTCGCTCACTTGCTCATTCACTTATTTACTTATTCATTTATTTATTTATAAAAGGCGACTTTAAATTAGTGAACGATAGAAAAGGATATCCATGTACTCGTGACAACAAACAACTTTTACTATGGGACCAAGTTCGAAATCATAAAAAAAAATTGTTACCCCATACTATCAGCTGATGCATTTTTTTATGGGGAGTTCAAAGTTTAACGATTTCTACCTTGGACCCATAGTAAAAGTTATTTGTGATCACGAGTACATGCTTATCCTTTTCTGTCGTTCACTAATTTATAGTCGTCCTATACATTTTATAAATTCACGATGGCAGCTCGCTGATGAATACCAACATACCTTACTACCAAATGCAATCATCCCTAAACTACAATCGATCGATTAAATCCCTATTGAGAATCAATCACAGCGAGTCTTCAATCAATGTAATTTACAATGGCGTATAACCCACTCAGTTGATATTGAACAATTTCATTAACTTGAGTCCGTGGCTAGCGGTTGAATAATTCACACGGCCATATAACCTTGGGGTAGGCAGGGCCGGATTTAGGTGAGCCTCGGAAGTAAATGGGGCCACGTTTAAAAAATATTAGGTCCTTAACTTGATGTCAAAGTATTTTAGCCCACTTATAGCTCCTCACAAAGTTTGATAAAACTATTTGTGTCAAAATACTGTAGTCATTTATTTACTTTTTTGGCATTTGTGGCTACCCTATCTATTGTGCTGTGGCTAGTTGTCTACGTTCAAAATGCATTGCCTATAAGGTTTTCTTAATAAAAGCCCTAACTGTTCTAAATCCGGCTCTGTGTGAGGCAGCAGTATATAGGTAGCTCCGGATTACATCGAAGTACATTTTTTTATTGAAAATGGCAACTACCTACTATAGATTCTGCCAATGTAACGTGAAGTTTCTATAATTGATTTATTGTTCATAATGCTATAGTTGCAGTTGACTTTACTCATCTCTGTTTCACACATAATTGTAAAAAGAGATAGACAGAGAAAATACTGGGCATACAGAGCCGGCGTATAGTACACTTACAAGTATAAATACATACCTATCTCTCATTGGAGTCTGCTGCCTACTTCCCATTGGGATAGGCATAGACAATTTATCATAGTCAAGTTAAGTCAAAAATATATTTATTTCATAGGCACAAAAAATGGTCTTGAAACCGTTTCATTATTATAATATATGTATACATTTTTTAAAGCTAGTGCTAGATTCGCAAGAGTGCAGTTTCCCCCAAAAAAGAACCTAGCAAGAAACTCTATGGGGTTGCTCTTTTCAAATAAAGTTTTAGGTACAATTCTTACATAATGGTTGCACCATAGCATAGTACTCGTATTATAAAATAAATCGATACACTTAAACAAAGGTCCTAACTACTCTCACTACCATCTTACTACGCAAACTTCTTACGTCACTAAACAGAGTTCTGGAAAGCAATTCTAATAAAGTATGTCGTTAAAAAAACGAACGGTCGATAGTTTCCCTTCCAATAAACGAGGGTCGCAGCTGACTGTTAGCAGAATTACACTTCGGAGTTGTCAATTGTTTCGTGTTTCTTTGGGGTGTTACCAAATAGTTTAGAAGAATTTTGAAGTACTAGGTTATAAAATTCGGAAAGCAGACAACATTTAAGATTTAATTGATTTTATCTTTTTAGTCTTTTTTTTATGATTTAAACTAAATCAGATAAAGTTTATGTTGAAATGAAAACGGAAAAAGTGTTCAGATAAAAAAAAAACATAAAAAGCAAACAATAAACAGGTTGAATGTTCAATTTTCTACTTATCTTTTTTTTAACAGCCATTCAAATCCCACTGCTGAACAAACTTCCCCGAGATCAATTCTTAAATAAAAAAAACAAACTTCAGCAGAAAAAAATCAACACCCTCCAGTCACAATTAATAGAAGTTTAAACGTATCCCAAACTCGTTGAAAGTTCAAAAGAAATCTTTAAAACAACTTAGATAAAGTTCAATTTATATTGTTCTTTATGAAAAAAAATCTTATTTCCGCACGCGTTTGGGTTCCGCCTTTAAAAACTGTTTATACTTACCAGTTGTTCGAAGTTTTCCCGCTTTTTTAGGGTTCAGTAGTCTTAAAACGATGGGTTCGAGACACTGTAAAAAAGGTAAGTATTTTTTTGGGTATTTTTAGGTAAACTATTTTTTAAATTCCTTTTGGTGACACATACACTATATTACGAGCAAAATCGACCCTTTTAGGTGTATGCCATTTTTTAATTTCCATTTTTTGACACAAGAACACATCTATGTAACAAACAAAACTGACACTTCAAAACACTAATGTGTCACTTCTAGAATTCTTTTCAACGTTATTTCAACTTCGTCATATAAAATTAAAAATTTCCATTTTGTGACACAATCATCTATGTACCAAATAAAACTGACATTTTAAAACCCACGGAACTCAAACCCACAACAACAAAGCAGCCTTCTGCAGCCTTACAGATTGAAGCAATAATAGCAACCGAGCCTTTAGGCAAGGATGTCCCTAACTCCCTTAAATATTGTGATATAGTCCTTTGCGTAATAGGATTACTTGGGTAGGGTGTGATGTGCTATGATAATATTGTTACAGTCCACAATGATACTGAAAAAGCTTAGCTTCCGTTGTAGAAAACGGTATTAAAGTTAACTTTTAATTAACCGTAACTTATAACTGACACTTTAACGTTATTGAAGTGTCATTAAATGATCTTTCATGAAACTTACAAAATTTGTAAAAAAAAATTACCAAAAATTCAAAATTTGTTTTGAAAGGTCAAATTATTTATATCTTGCAACAAATTTTTTGTGGCTTCTATATTTTGTAGGTATTGAGACGATTTTTTTTAATTAACTGTTTTAACTTACTTTTGAAACTCAATTTTAACTAGCTTAAAAATTAAGATTTAAAATTTTGAACACGAATGTTTTCTGAAAATAAAATAACCCGTCGTAGCATATGACTACGGCGTAGCATTTGCTACGGCGTAACACTTGCTACAGCGTAGCGATCTTCAAAACTGTTTACTTTTCTACTCTCAATCGATTACACTAAAATATCATCATCGCTGTCACTATCATTTTCATAAAAACAAAAGGAGATAGCTCGACATTTAATGGATTTTTAACGCATGTTTTAAAACTGGTGAAAGACTCTTTAAAGTTTTAACAATAAAAGTAACAGGTATAGTGGGCTAATACCATAAAATTGTCGTTTTGGCCAACAAACACTTTAGGGTGTTTGTCCTAGTTTTGTGCGATAAAACTTTATAGTTAACTGCTTTTGTCGATTGGGGAATTGCTCTGACGTTACAGGAATTCCTCAAAATGAACACAATATAGAATAACTAGAATTGACACACTGATAGAGGATCAGTGTGTCAATTCTAGTTTCAAGTTATAGGTCTATCTACACAGATCCGGGCCGTGCGCGGGACGTGTCCGGGCCCTGGCCCTTCAGGAGGGAAAACATGACGTTGTCATGACAACGTGTATGAACGAATCAATAGAAAATGTATGGAATGATATTTTTTCCCTGACACGTCCCAGACACGGCCCGGATCTGTGTTGATAGACCTTAATGCTAAGCCACTCCACCATATTTATAACGATGTCTAAATGAGAAGTCGTGGAAGACTTTGGAGGTGGCCTATGTATGGAGATGGCTACAAGAGCTAGGATGATCATGATGATTCTAAATGACTCTCGTATGAGAGAAGACATAAAAAAATACATACATACATATCCGTCACACCTCTCTCCCATCGAGGTAGGCAGAGACCACTTCCTTCCACTTGCTACGATCCAAACACACCTCTTTCGCTTCATCCACACTCATCGATCGCCTCACACATGCCCGTCAGTTTAGAGTACTCTTGACTTAAAAATGGACGTTGAAAATCATCATCATGATATTAAATTAATATTCAGCGTGGCAATGCTGATAGCATTCCTGGCACTTTTCCAACAAATCTGACTCTGTGGCCTGATTTTGTGTATTTTTTCTTTATTTATCATAATTTTTGTCGTTATTTTTTACCTAAATTGTATATTCTAATGTTACCAGCGTAAAAATATATTTCTCAATTAATCCTTGCATCATTATATTAATCTTTCACATCACAGAAAAAAAAGAACAATAGAAAATGTATTGTGTGTGGATTTATAATGGATCAGTGGGATGTGAGAGGTTAAATAAATACTTGTCGACGTATAGGTATTATGTATGTATTTTCACTTGCCGCATATTATCCAACTGAATCAATATTTTTGTTCACATTGATTTAACGCAATAAAGTAAAACAACAACTCGATCGAAAATAACTCTAAATAAATTATTTGTGCTCTTTCTTTAAATTTTGAATTATATTCCAACCGATTTAGGCTGGTTTCTGGCAGCTCAATTGATTTATTTTATTGTGTAATAACTCTTCTGTGTTACGTCTACAAGTTTAAATCTTCATCATGGACGCTGATATTATGCTTAATAGAAAAGCGTGAATCGCATTAATAAAAGGCGAAACGTGAGTCTCAACAGGAGCCCTGCTAATTTAGAATATTTTTTAATTGGTTGTCGGCAGAGTTTCAATGAGAGTGTCAATATAATTTTTTGACAAATTTGGCGGCAATCAGTGTAAAACATTGTTAGCAGAATACTAGATGTAACAAAAAAGTCAATGACACTCTGCCGACACACCACTGAAGCTATTTTAAATTAGCAGCCTTGAGCCCCTTAAAATTGAAAGATTGTCATTTCAGCTAATGTAAAATAGCTCTCAATTTTAACTACAATTGGCATGATGACTAAAATTTTTTGTAGTCCATCACATAGATTATTTTCAAATATTGGACACGTATTTTTTCTTTTCTCTCTTGAACTAAAAATGACAAAGATACACTGGGTCAAAGTTCTTTGTGACGTCACGTTTGAGTACCTACGATTTTTACCTAGGAGTGACGTCAATACCCCCCACTCCGTAACTTTGACGCTCTATATCTTTGTATTTATTTATGTATTTGATCAGGTAAAAAATGAGTTTCTAATATTTTTTAATAGTCTAAAAGACGGACTAATTATTTTTGGAATTTTTGAATGTAGTTATCATCCCTATTGATAGCAAGAATATAATATTGATGATATCCGTCAGAGTCCAAGTAAAATAGGTTGATGTAGTGCCGTCAACGTCGCACGTTATCGGCTGAGTGACGGATTGTTTCCCTGCAGCGAATTCCGGGGTATTCCTTACCGACTGGCTTATATTTACTGAAGTATGTATTGTTTTATATTTTCGTAAAATCACTTTGAGCTTTCTTACACATTTAACGTCATATTTTTGAAAATTTCTTACCGGCTAGCTTATTTGTATAAGTATTTAATCTTTCACATCCCAGAAAAAAAAGAACAATAGAAAATCTATTGTGTCTGGGTTTATAATGAGTCAGTGGGATGTAAGAGGTTAAGTACTGAAATATAAATTGCTTAAATTTTTTAATACTTGTGGCTGCTTGCAACTTCGTGCGCATTTATAGTCATGTTTTTAAAACACAATATCTTAAGTAATATGGCCTATGTGTTATTCTGATGTGCAAGCTACAATATTGTAATGTTTTAATAATAAATGATTGTGTATTTTTCGTGTGAACTTATAACATGCGTACACACTAAAACCTAAAAAAAAAAAATACACACTAAAAAGTGTCTATACACGAAAGCCGCCGAGTTAATGTCAGAGGGCGAAACCGACGGCTTTTGACAGCTGTCATTTATATGACGTAAAGCCGCCGGCTTGATGTTTAGCCCCTTAGCCCTGAGCCACAGATTACTTAATAGTTACTAAACCTGAGCTTGCCCGGCGGTTTATGCCACCAGGCCCGTGGCTTTTGTGTGTAAACACTTTTACAACTCGCCAATGAGTACTCGCCTTTGGGAAATGCTAATTCGGAACCTATCAAGCCTAGTGGCTATTTTTAAAATGAATTTGATTCCAGACTAAATTGGAAATCTATTATACCGTAAAATTGCGCCTTCATGAAAACTTTGATAAGGATATCTGGAGAATTATTTTTAAAATGAGAACGCGGTGGTAGGTAACCGTAAACTTTTCAACGGATTTCGAAAAATAATACTTTACTTATAAAATGGCTGAAACATAGATTGATAAATAGATAATGGGAAAAGATGTGTTTTATACTGTTATAATCAAAATACTAGTAAGCCTGTATTATGATACTTTGGCGATCTAAAAACATATCTACCAATAAATATAATGAGCCTTGTAGAAAGACCCTTATTATAGGTACTTATACCAATGTTAACGTTTGTAACTATTTAGTTATCTGTTCCAACGTGAACGTATGGACCCGTGTCGTTAGATTTCTTGCCATTTCTTCCTCTCGGCTTTAAAGGTAGTAAAATGGTAGTAGTTTTAGGTGAAAAATAAAGTCAAAAAGTGTATCATTTTCCAGATATAACGATTAATGCGCTCGAATTAATGCTATTTACACACCAAAGCCGCCGGCATCATACGAATGGCAGCTGTCAAAAAAGCCGGCGGCTTTGGTGTGTAGACAGCATAACAGGCTATTTGCTAAAAATTTTTTACAAGACAATACAAATATTCTTTATTGCACACAAAGAAATTTTTTTTTGTATTTTAAATAAAAGTTCTACTATTTTGAATAATACTATTTTTTTATACTATTTAATATTTTTTTTACATTTTTTTTTTCTATTTTTTCTATTTTTTCTACTATTTTATAATTTTGATGTAAGTACTATAACAGGAGTATACCCACCCAAAATTTATCTGCCTGCCTTTGAGTTCGGCTAACTTTATTCATTTGTCAAATTTGAATATTTCAATCGTAAGATTCGTAAGATCTTTCGGCTTGTTTACTTGTTATAGTCGAATTTATCTTTTTGTGTCCAATTCCTTCCAATTATTTAACTTTCTTCGGTTTTGTTGCAGTGTTTTGTTTCCCTTTCCATTTGTTTTATTACAAGCAAGGCTTCATTTGTTTTGTTGTGCGTCCAGTTAATGAAAGCATGAGGAGGGTTGTATTTTTGATTCTGTTTTGTACGGACTTTCAATGACAAAAACTATACTATAAATATCACAAATTGAAACGCAGTATTTATTTATTTACCTATTTTATTTAACAGTTTATTGTAAGATGATAGTACATAGAGACAGAAAAAAAGAGAAAAGTATTTATTAATTTATTCAGTAAGAACTCTTAACAACGCATACTTAATCCTAATATTAATCTATGTACTTAAATAAAAACATAGGCAATTATAAAGAGCAGCAAATTAAAAACTAGTAGTAGATTAACAGATAAACAGACAGTATTAAAAAAAACTTAGGTGGACTATTAACCGAAGAAGAAAAAATAGATTAAAATAGGTTAAATCAATATAGAAATTAATGGATCAATGTGTATGTATGTGTGTGTGCGTGTTTGCGTGTTTGTGTGTATGATCATATTTTTCTTAACTATTGTTTTTTTACCACCAGCAAAACCAAAACCGTTTCTGTTCTGGGGGCTTAGCACGGCACGCCGCCGCCGCGACAATTATCTCACGTATGCTGTCCTTATCACATTTAATACTATAGACGGAGACGTAAGCGTGACAAACGCATGACAACGTCTTGTCACGGAGTGCCATGCTAAGCTAGCTGTACCGTTGTTTTTTCTTGAAAGAGTAACAAATATCCTCACATCCATCTATCTATAGGCACAAATATTGACCATTATAATATTAGTAGGATTTTAACAAAGTTTTAGGTAGGTATATATCATTGCTACAAAAATACCGGTGCTCAAGAAAAAAAAAATGTTTTTCATTCCACGATATGAATTCCAAGGGAGGCTTCCATTACAACTTTGCTCGCTTCTCATCCCTTTCTAAGTTCTTCTTTATAGGGTTCCGTAGGTTAATGTCTCTAAAAATTTCGAAAAATGTTTTTTTAAAACAAAATTAGATATTATGGCAATTGTTTTTTGTTACTAAGTTTTTATTTAAGTAACATTACAATTGAAATATTCATAATAAACTTAAAGTTATTTACAATACTAATAAACCAAACTAAACCTTAGGGCCAAAACATAAATTCAAAACACGACGTCGTGCCGTGCGTCGTCGTTTTCGTCGGCGCGTCGTAACGCGTCGCGTCGTGTCGTGTCGCGTCGTGTCGTGAATTTATGTTTTAGCCCTAAGCCCCTACCTAATTAAAATATCTATGTACCAAAATAATAAATAAAAACTGGACCCGAAACATACAAAAGATCTATTTATGAGAATCACTTGAGGCTGCCCGCGACTTCGTTCGCATTTATCCTCATATTATTATCTTGGTTAGAGAGTGCGAAAATAAATAACGTAGTTCTAAATTCAAATTATGATGAATGACTCTACGAGTAATAATTGATACATGGAAATTAGCATTCGTTTGTATTCGGAAATGCGATGATTGCCGATGTGCATTCTTTATCGTCCTTTACTGTAGATGCGTAAAAGCCCTAGCTGTTCTATATTTAACTAGAAAGAAGATATTTCTCAACTACAACCGTAACTATATTAACAAGCGAGAAGAACCAAGTGAGTGATTCTCATTGCCGTTGCTTCCTCTCGCTCGGCTATACAGGTAGTGAAATACTATTTGTTTTAGAAAAAAGAAAATACAGGACCTACGTCTAAAAATATACATTAACAGTTTAGGTAGGTAAGTAAGTAGTTGAAACATAGTGTATAATATTTGCATGTCTAATCTAATCTAATTTAGCCGTTCGTGTCCCACTGCTGGGCAAAGGCCTCTCTCCTCATCCACCATGAATTTCTGTCTTGAGCTTCGTCCGCCCAGGTACCAAAGAAGGTATCCAGCTTGTCCCGCCACCTTTTCCGTAGTCGGCCGCGACGCCGTTTGGGAGATGGTAGCCATTGGGTAGCTGTTGTTTAGTATTGTTGCTAGCAATTGTAGTTAAAATTTAGAGCTATTTTAAATTAGCTGAAATGACAATCTTTCAATAATAAGGGGCTCAAGTCTGCTTTTTATAATTTTCTTAGTTGTGTGTGATGTGTGTTTTGATTTGTGTGATTTTCTGTCTCGAGCATCCTATAACATTCATGAAGTAAATAAAAATACATACTTATTCATTTATTTGAAGCATGCTCACACCAAAAGCATATGGTTGTTATAACTACTAAACACGTTTTACATTTTCTTAAACATCGAATGAGATTTATTTGGCTATTTTCTGCAAATTACAAGCATTTTACCAAATAAATGGAGTGACGACCTACGCTCATTCAGGGAAGATTAGTGGGAAGCAGCTAATAACAGGAGTGTTTGGAGAGGCATGGGAGAGGCTTTTGCCCAGCAGTGGGACGTAATAGGCTTATAAAAAAAATTACTGAGTCACTCTATTATAGGATCGATTTGGGTCTAGATCATCTAGCTTAGCATACACTCCGTGACAAGACGTTGTCATGGGTTTGTCACGCTTACGTCTCTGTACATAGTTTTAAATGTGATAAGGACAGCATGACGTGAGATAATTGTCGCGGCACGTATGCTAAGCCTAGATCTAGAAAAATCTAGATCAAATTGGAGCGCGACTTGCATCTAATGCACATGCAGCTAAGATGAGGTTTTAGTGCTAAGCGGGCCACACACGCTAGGTTATGCTTGACGGTCATGCTTGAATAGTTGAACTGTGCAAGCATAACTGAACGTGTGTTTGATATATTTAGGTAATAAAATTTAGTTTAGTTATGCTTGCACAGTTCAACTGTTCAAGCATAACCGTCAAGCATAACC
The DNA here is from genome assembly GCA_947563765.1 of Anarsia innoxiella. Taxonomy (NCBI): domain Eukaryota; kingdom Metazoa; phylum Arthropoda; class Insecta; order Lepidoptera; family Gelechiidae; genus Anarsia; species Anarsia innoxiella. The sequence continues at coordinate 8,271,894 of OX387401.1, read as the reverse complement.
TAACGTGTGTGGCCCGCTCTTGAATAAGTGACCAGAATCAAAGACAGGTACAAACTTTAAACTATGTCATCTAACTTTACTTCACTTAATGAAACTAATTTCAACTTTTACTAGACTTTTATCAACTACTAGCGGTCGCCCGCAACTCCGTTTGCGGTATGTATTTGTATAGTACCATAAATATACTCCTTCCAAACTATGCACCTATTTGGAGTATGGTTAGTTATTTATAACATAAATTAACTTTTTAAAGTTTACATCAAAGTCAAGAGAAAATATATGCGGGGGCGAAGCCCTTGTGTTATGATGAAAAAGTACAGAGAAAATAAGTGAGGGGGGCGAAGCCCCCCATCCATGTCAGAAATATACTGAGACACGATGTGCGGGGGCGAAGCTTCCCATCCATTACGGAAAGTTACCATGACGAAAAACTACAGATAAAATAAATGAGGGGGTAAAGTCATGACACATATCCATGACAGAAATATAATGAGAATCGATGACCGGTGGCGACGCTCCCCGACTTTTACGGAAACTTGCAGAGAAAAAATGGGGGAAGCGAAGCCCTCCATTCATTTATGAAAATGACAGAAAACAGAAGAGCGGGGGCGAAGCCCCCCATGCATAACAAAACGGTACAGAGAAATGAAGTGAGGGGGGCGACGGCTCCCTATACATTACGGAAATGTACCTACAAAAAAAGAGGAGTTGAAATATTAATTGATGATGATTCATTGATTCATTCATTAATGGAAATTACAGCGAAAAGTATAACGGGGGCCAAGCCCCTATCCATTATAGGAAGATTCAGTAAAAAGACGTTAGATTGGATGAGAAGCTTCACTCTCCGCTCGTCGCTTCTCTGTACTTTCCTTCAATAGATGTGAGGGCTTCGCCCTCCACCGTTAATTTCTCTGTACGTTCCAATAAATGGACGGGGGGCTTCGCCCCCTGCTCGTCTCTTCTCTGTAATTTATTTTAAAAGAGGGGAGGGCTTCGCCCTCCGCAGCTCATTTTTCTGTACGTTCCAATAAATGAATGGGGGGCTTCGCCCCCTGCTCGTCTCTTCTCTGTAATTTCTTCTAAAAGGGGGGAGGGCTTCACCCTCCACTGTTCATTTCTCTATACGTTCCAATAAATAGATGGGGGGCGGCAGCCATCTTGAATTTAGATTTTGAATAGGGCACAGTATTCTATTTGTCAAGCCCTTTCATTTGGTACCCATATTAATAGGATTGAAAACAGTAAAAGTTTTTCCTCCATTTTGTTGACACCCATATTGATTGTATTGAAAACTAAAAAAGTTTCTCCGCCATTTTGTTGCGGCCGCCATCTTGAATTTAAATTTTGAAAAGTCCGCTGTGTTCTACTCGTCAAGCCCTTTCATTTGATACCCATATTGATTGTATTGAAAACTAAAAAAGTTTTTCCGCCATTTTGTTGCGGCCGCCATCTTTAATTTAAATTTTGAAAAGTCCGCTGTGTTCTACTCGTCAAGCCCTTTCATTTGATTCCCATATAGATGAAATTAAAAATGAAAAAAAAATTACACGCTATTTTTTGCTTAAAAATGGTTATTGTGGCAACACTGTAATAGTTGGACCTATAGTTTATGGACTTTTATGCAGATATTTATGTCTTCATGAAAACTGTACATCACTTTGCTCTAATATCAATAGTTTTCTCAGCAAACGCGATATTGTGATTTTTTTTATACGTTTTGCATACCTTGGGTTACATTATCGAATATTTGACACGGAACCCTAAATATTTTGACATTTTTATATAGCCTATGTTACTCAGGAAGAAAGTAGCTTTCCAAAGGTGAAAGAATTTTTGAAATCGGTCCAGTAGTTTCGAAGCCTATTCATTACAAACATACAAACACACAAACATACAAAAATAGGTACAAATCTTTCCTCTTTATAATATTAGTATAGACGACATCTGTAATACTATTCTATTCTACATTACTAATGTTTGTTCAGTTGTCGTTTTGAATTTAAATTAAATTATTTATTTATTTATTGGAAAACCAACAGCTTCAATATACAAAATAGAAAATTATAAATTAACAAAGGAGCCAATGACAGGTTTTCACAAATAGATACATAATAAAGTATTGACAAAGCACTTATACATTGATTATAAAATGTGTGTAGTAACATAAACACGCACGCACCTACACGTCATAATTGCCATGTAATTATGTATGTCGGAGATTACGTTCATGAAGGCTATTTTGGAACCATTTGCAAACTCTTTACTGCTAAAATGCAAGAACTGGCATGTTTCGGACTGGTTGTCACTTTGGCGCTTTCATATTTGAGTCGCTGTCATGTATGATGGATTCTGTTTGATTATTGATTTGAAGAGATATCGGAAGACATCACGTACATCTTATTATTTAATAACGTGATTGCAAACTACACAATAAAGCCAGTTTGTTCGTTACACGCCCACTGTCTTATTTTAACTAAAAGCTTAAACACTACTTCTGATGACTCCTCGTCGACATGTAAATATACAATTTAAAATCCTACAAATATTATAAACTAGTAGCTGCCCGCGACTTCGTTCGCATTTATCATCGTATCTTTGAAAAAACACAAAATATCTACAAATTATTTAGCCTATGTGTTATTCTGATGTCCAAGCTAAGGTATTGTAAAATTTCATTACAATATGTTCAGTGGTTTTTACGTGATGAAGTAACAAACATCCATCCATCCATCGGCACAAACATTGACATTTATAATATTAATAGTAAATAGGATGGATGGATTATATACGTTCTAATTTTTGTGCCTATGCCCATGTATGGATGCAAAGATGTTTGTTACTCTTTCAGGCAAAAACCACTGAACTGATTTTGATGAAACCTTAGAATGTTGTAGACTAAACATCAGATAAAAAATATTATGTACTAAGTGTTTCAAGATATGACGATATTCGCGTGTAGCGTCTAGTCATAAAATATTTTAGTAAATAAAACAAAACTGATATCTCATTTCTAAATGCATACAGAACCCTCAATTATAACTTCAACTCACGCTTTCTCATAAAAACTTTCTGTTTTTTACACTCGAAACCCTTTAGTTTACGTGATCTCGAGTCTTCCATTTAAATTTGAGCTCTGAGTCTACTTTATTAGTTTTCTTTTAGGCTACTTTGCGGATTGCCTGTTCTAAGTTTTCACTAAATCTTCTTCCTTAGGGCTAAAATATAAATTCAAGAACCGACGCGACACGACACGACGCGACACGTCACGACGCGACACGACGTCGTACGACGCCGCACGACATCGTTTCGCGTCGTGTCGTGAATTTATGTTTTGGCCCTTAGATTAGAGAATTTTGTACCTGATTCAATATTGACAAACAAAAAAAATGCAAAAAGGGACCTTGTTTTAGGAAATAAAATGAAATCCTACCAATATTATAAATGTCAATGTTTGTGCCGATGGATGGATGTTTGTTACTCTTTCACGCAAAACCTACGGGACAGATTTTGATGAAACTTGACAACATTGTAGCTTATATATCAGGATAACACATAGACTATATATTATTATGAGATTTTATGATTTTTTTCCAAGATATAACGTACGAAGCTGCGAACGGCCTCTAGCTAGCCATTTATTACGAAAGTGGCATAAGAATGAAGCAATCGGTTAAAAATAATTATCATTATCATTTAATTTAAGTGTTAGACTCTTGTCGGTGGAGAGTTCGCCATTTAGGTTGCGTCCCCAGTAGGCAAACTGTTAGCGGCCGACTGAGTGAGCCGCAAATTGTGGCGAACTGAAATTTGAGTTAGCTACAAACTTACATAAATTTTCATGCGTCGTTGCAAGCAAACAAAAAGCAAAAAGCAAGTTAAAGTTAGTTAGTCGCTTATTTAGATAGCGCGCGAAACATTGCAAACTGCGTAGAGTGAGCGCAAAACTAGCAAACTATGGACACTCCATTTAAAATATATGGATGGGCTTACTAAATCGATACGCCGCAACCTCAGTCAGCCGCTAACAGTTTGCCTACTGGGGACGCAGCCTTAAGCCTATCCTCTGCCAGTGCTTTAAAAATCATACTCTCCATTTTTTATACATATCGGTATGAATTTATTTTCTAATGAATCTTTGAATGTTACACCTTTAATCATCTGCTCAGCAAAGAATACATTTCATATTACACGCAAATACGTTCTTAACAAAATAATCCGACTAAATGCAAATGTCGTTTCCCATGACAAGGGTCCCATAGCTTCAACCGCATGCCTATCGCAGCCGTATAACTTTTCCTTTGATGTAGATTACAGGATCTGGGTGTTCGTTACACGCTTATTAATGACGTTCCTATGACCTTTTGATTATTATATTAACCTATGACCTTTTGATTTGGGCGTTTAATAATAATTGGTACATGGTATGTACATTGTACACACCAAAGCTGCAGGTTTTTTTGACAGCTGAAATTCGTATGACGTATAGCCGCCGGCCTAGCTCGGCGGTATGCCGGCGGCTTTGGTGTGTAGACAGCAGTCAGGACAAAGATCTTTTGAGAGGAATTCTTACACTGTGTTTCCATCATTAATGTGTTTTTACCACTTTTTTTCAAAGAATCATTTTCATTTCAGGTGATAACGTTTCCTAACCCGTAAACCTATCCGTTATAAGATTTTTTTTGGTATCATCATGACAACCGGATACGTTGTCATGACGACGTATAGTTTCCCTCCTGACGGGCCACGGCCCGGACACGGTGTCATGACGAGACGTATTGTTTGCCCTCCTGACGGGCAACGGCCCGGACAAGGCCCGGACACGTTGTCATGACGACGTATTGTTTTCCCTCTAGACGGGCCACGGCCCGGACGTGTCCGGGACACGGCCCGTATCTGTGTAGATAGACCTTGATTCAGAAAACCTTAATGTAGGTCCGTACGTTTTGGTTTTTGACACCGACGACGTGCATGTATGAGATGACTGATGAAAGTGGATGAAACAAAAGTGTGTTTGGATCGTAGCAAGTGGACTAAAGTGGTCTCTCTTTAGCCCGATGGGATATTTTATCCCATATCATATTTAATGCGTGATGCAACTATACATGGATTAATTAATGTCCGTTTATTGTCAACTTTTCCTTAAACAGTTTCTTTACATGTTATTTTACAAAGGTATCCACTTGGCATACTATAGCTGCTATAGCTTAAAGGCTGAAATACACCGGATGCGTATGCGTAACGTAGTCGTAAGCACGGCGGCGTAGCCACGCGCGTAGTTACGGTGTAACCCGATGTGACACTGGACTACGCGTCACGTCGACGTGTACGTCTACGTTACGCAAGCGGTGTCAGTTCCATAGATTACAACTCAGCGGTACGCATGCGTCTATCCATACGCAACGCATACGCATTCGGTGTGCTTTGGCCTTAAATATCATTCCAAGTATAACCCAATCAACAAAGGGAATGAAATCAAAACGGGCTCAGACCAAAATTAAATTTTTAAATATCTGTTTCCAATAGCGAATGGCCTAAAGAAAACGTTCGGAATCAAATGATCCGACTCAATTAAACATTTGATGAAGTTTCATAATCGAATAAGCTGAAGGAAGATTTCATTCGGATGAACCAAATTGGATAAAGCTTGTGTCTCTAATATAGATGGTAAAGAGATAGAATATTTCAACTCTGCTAAGTAAAAAATCGGCCAAGTGCGAGCCGGACTCGCCCAGGAAGGGTTCCATACCAATTACTACTTATATCGAGCAAAAAAAAACAAAAATTTCACGTTTATTGTATGTTTATATATTTATAAAATTTATTGTATGCTTATTTATTTATAAGTACAATTTTATTTATCAGTAAAGTCATCGAAATGGGACTAGCCTGTAATGATGTCGTGAGTTTAGATTGTGTTAAAATTAATAAATAAATAAAATAAATAAATAAATGTGAGTCTACTATTGAAGTTATATACCTACTTTTAATATAGTTTTGCCTCCCATACGGTCCCATGCAAAGACTACTCTTTCCAATTACTTCAACATTCTCTGTTACCTACTCTTCTTATTTATTTATTTAACAGTTTATTGTAAGATGATAGTACATAGAGACAGAAAAAACGAGATGTTATACAAAAGGTACAACATATTCATTATTCTTCTTCGTACAAGATCTGCTCTTTCGTCTAAAAACCGATCAATTCCACAAACATCTACAAACATAGGTACACTAGGTACCTACATCAAAACACTAGCCTAAAAAGTTAAAAAAAAAAAAAATGTTGTTTTTTTTGTTGTTGTTTTATTGTTGTTGTTGTTTTGTTGTTGTTGTTTGTTGTTTTTTGTTGTTTGTTGTTTTGTTGTTTGTTTGTTGTTTGTTATGTTTGTTGTTGTTGTATGTTAAATGTTGTTTACTTATAGTAGAGTTTTGAGTTAAAGAGGAAAGTGTAACTAAAATTAATAAACTGAAAGCGAGGGTTTAAAAGCCTAAGTTTCGATTTTAAATTAAAATGAGCTTATCCTTTTGTAGAATTCTAACAGTATTGTTTTAAGATTTGTATTTATTAGGTTTGGATGTTATATAATGCTATCTACACACCAAAGCCGCCGGCTTTTTTGGCAGCTGCCATTTGTATGACGTTAAGCCGCCAGCCTAGCCCGTCGGCATGCCGGCGGCTTTGGTTTGTAGATAGCATTAAGTTTAACTTTAGATTGATATAAAAGACTTTAGATTGAAATAAAAGACTCGCGGCAGACCACGGAAGAGGTGGCGAGATGAACTGGTAAGGCTCGACCGAGATCTCGGTCTCGGTCTCGGTCTCGGCATTCTTGGCCAAAAATCCAGCCGAGAATCTCGGTTCGGTTTTCGGCCCATTTTGGCCGATATTCTCGGCCATGGCCGAGACAAAATTTTGTTCGTTTCAAAATTTAAAATTTGATCAGGTATTAGTAAAAATTACTTTTTTATGTTACAATATAATGTTATTCAACTTTGATTATTAAAACTTTACTAAAACAGTTATTTTTTATAAACAATATGTAGTGTTTTAATGTTTTTTCAACGCTTCGTCTATTCTCGGTCTCGGTTCTCGGTCTCGGTCTCGGCCGAGAACGAAAACCATGTCTCGGTCGAGCCTTATGAACTGGACATCTTCACAAATGACTGGGCAGAGGAGGCTCAGGATAGAAAATCGTGGAGAAGGAGAGAGACGCCTTTGCCGAGCAGTGGGACACTAGATAAGGCTAGATAAGATAAGGTAAGAAAAGACTTGTTAAACGAATATTTTAACGCCGAAGCGTACTTAAATTTTCAAAAGAGTTAGTTTCATTAGAGGCTGCCCGCGAATTAAAATTCACCTTCGAATATCTTCTCTAATGTATACAGGTTTTCTCATGATGTTTCCCTTCATTGTTAGCGAGTGGTAATCGAATATTCGATCTGTACATGAGAAAAACTTCAAAATATTGTATACTCAGCAAAATCCCCCTTTGAGTATAGAATATATAAGGAGGTGCCATACCGTCTGGATCTGCGTGCCTGGTCTCGCGCAAAATAGCTACCTTTTTGTATGGTATTTCTTATCGTATAACAGGTCATCTACCAAGAAAACTATGCAAAACTTGGCGCAACTGGGCACGCTGTCATAAACTCATTTTTATATGAAAAAAAAGGGGAAAATCCTTATATTCCTTCCTCATTGAAATCCCCCAAAATTGTCCATTTCCAAACTTGAAATCATCAGCTAAACTGTCGAGGTCAGCTGTCAACTCCGAACTTTACCGACGACATCCGAACTTATCCGAATGTCTCAAACTTCACCCGAAGTTCCCCGAACTTTGGTGACATCGGCCTTTCTTAACAGTCATTACGTGGTTGAATGACCGTTTGTATAATTGATACACTGTATTGGGAAACGCTGAAGGAATAAAATCACAAAGATTTGGAGCTTATACTGTTATCTTAGAGTTGATATAAAAAAAACATGCATAAATATATATGATATAAGATAAAATATAAATAAGTAAGTAAATATTTTTTTTATAGTGCTGATGATGTAATTTTACTAATATTAATAAATGTTCGTGCCGATATAGGGCCTAAAGATAGATGAATGTTTGTAACTCATTCTAGGAAAAACAATTAGGCATGATGACTAAAAAAATTTTTTCAGTCTGTCACAGATTATTTTAAAATAATCGACACGTATTTTTTCTTTTTTCTCTTAAACCAAAAATGACAAAGTTACACTGGGTTAAAGTTGCTCGTGACGTCACGTTTGAGTACGATTTTTACTCAATGGTGACGTAAAAACCCCTCACTCCGTAACTTTGCTGCTCTGTATCTTTGTATTTATTTATGTATTTGATCAGGTAAAAAATGTGTTTCAAATAGTTTTTAATAGCCTAAAAGACGGACTAATTATTTTTTTGAACTTTTGAATGTAGTCATCATCCCTGTTAGACGTGCTTTAATTTTACTTTACAATTTGTAGCTTGCACATCAGAATAACAAATAGGCTAATTACTCGTATTTTAAGACTAGAGGCTGCCTGCGATTTCGTACGCATTTATGTATTTTAAAATTTTATAGTTCTGTTATTCTGATGTGTAAGCTACATTATTGCAAAGAAATACGTTCGGTGGTGTTTGCAAGACAGAGTAACAAAGCATCTCACATCCTTCCACCTAGCCATTAATCTTTAGGTTTTTTTTATTTAAATAAATAAAAATTCATAATACCTATTATCGTTCAGGGAAGATTGGTGGGATGCAGCTAATAACAGGAGTGTTTGGAGAGGCATGGGAGAGGCTTTTGCCCAGCAGTGGGATGACATAGGCTAAAAAAAATAACTATTATTAGGAAGTAGGATATTGTGCAAGTTTTCCAAAATGAGACGATAAATGTCTAAGAAGTTTTAAGCATCCTTAGTGTGGTTGAAGCAAGTTTCACTCCAAATTTTGAACTTTTTATTATTCTAATAAGGTACAAACTGCCGCGATTTCTGACACAGTATGTTCTGAACCCTAAACTTGTCAAGACTATTAGAAGTTAAGATATCCTATTACAAGGAATTAAGGTCCCAATTTGCATAACTCGTTACGAAGCTGTTTCGGAGTTTAGTCCCAAGATTTAATTTGAAAAAGTTTTTCGTTTCTTATTTCTTGGATTATTATTATTAGAATTCTGAACTTTGTCATTTTAAAAAGGATTAACATAAACTGGGGGCTGTCCGCTACTTCGAACTAATTTTTCGTCATATCTTAAACAATATCTTAAAATACTATTATCTATTGTTATTCTGATGTGCAAGTTAGAACATTGTAAACTTTCATTACAATCCATTGAGTGACTTTTGCATGAAAAAGGTACCCTCAAAGATATACCTATCCTCAAAGCCATCAGCAATTCTCAAGAAATGTTCTCCATAAAACATAAATATTAAGCTCTAAGACTTAAAGCTTAATATTTGTGTTTTTACTTAATAACTTAGAGTCTGAGTTGTTAAGAATTATATATTTATAGAATTTTTAGTATCTTTAGAATTTATAGTTATTAAGAATTCTATAGGTACATGATAAAGAACGTCTATTCATTTTTTATGTTAAAGTCTTGTTGTTAATCTTTAAAAGTCGACATTGTAATTATTCTGTTTCATACAAGAATATTCTGCCTCTAACTGTTTACGCTAGTTTTTACGAGACGCTTATCATTATTTTCCTACAATCTATAATAGTTCATCTACACAGTTACTGCATCCATAAATACTGGACAACAATAACAACAGTTTTCAACACATACAATAGTTTGACAATAATGAAACTCTTTCTATTGAATCGTTTATTGTTAGAAAGAATATTGTTTTGCTGAATGCCGGGATAGACATTGATAACTTGGGACTTCGTTTGTGTGACCGTGCATATTGTTGGGGTTTCAAGTTTAGTGACGTGAGGTTTTGCATTGCATACAATAAGACGATACTGCAAGTGTGTTGCAATATTTAAAAGTCCTGTTAGTTTTAACTCTTGTTTAAATATATACTAGACTAAAGGCTGCCCGTGATTGAGTACGCATTTATCGTCATACGTTAGAAAACTTAATTGATATCCTAAAATAATACCTAATTATAGCTTATTTCATGCTATTCTGATGTGCAACAATATTGTTTTTTCATTAAAAACTTTTTAGACTCATTCACAAAAAAACACTTCAAGAACAAAGAAAAAGATTTTTTTTTGACTTCGACAATTCTGTCCAATGATTCTGTCAGCCAACAGATTCCGTCAAAGAAACATTAAAATAAATATTACAAAACTTTAAAAATTAAAAAAACATTTTTAAAACCAGAAAACCTTTCTAAAAACTATAAAACAGCATGTAGTTACTTATCCAGACTTCTATCTATGTACCTCCGATGCAATTGATTTCCACAGTCTTCTACCTAATAGTAACGTAAGGCAATCATCATAGCTCTATTTGGGAATAAGGTCATTGCAACAGAAGTGAGTTGGAAATCATAAGCACGTATTCATTGGCGAGCTGTAACTGTAACCGAACAGATACAGTAACGAGGTTCTAATGTGTACGCGTGTTACAGTTAGGCCCAGAACTCACGGGGAAACGCAACTGCAATGAAACTGCAACTGCTAGTTACTTTTGAGTTGCGTCGTGTGTGGTTCTCTAAAGGAGCCTATAGCAGAAACTTAGATGCAACTCAAAAGTAACTAGCAGTTGCAGTTTCGTTGGAGTTGCGTTTCTCCGTGTGTTCTGGGTCTTAGAGTGAGGTCATACCTGCGTAACGTACTGCGAGGAATGTTCTGTTCAATACGCTCGCAATGTGTTTCAAGTCACCTATGACACATCAGCCGAAATAACGTCGCATACATTTACTCCAGCCGTGTAACGTACCACGCGGTACGTTACGCAGCAGGTTTTTTGCTATCTTAACCTTTGATACGCGACGAAAACCGACAATCGTCGACTTGCTGCGAGCCGCTCGCGTCGCGTTCGTCGCAGGCTCGCGTAGTACGTACACACTATGTTTTTGTTACAGTAAATATATCGGTAACAGTTACAGCTTGCCAATGAATACGCGCTTTTAATTACTAGCGGCCAGGATCCAAACACACTTTCACTTCATCTACATTTATCAGTCGCTTCAAGAACGTTTTGTCGATTGCAAAAATTCTATTCTAAAACACCTGCGCCCCAACAACATTCAACAATCGTTTCAAGCAACACGTTTGTTCCATTGATTAAGAAAAAAAGAACAATAGAAAATCTATTGTGTCTGGGTTTATAACGGGTCAATAGGATGTGAGAGGTTAATTGCAAAAATGAATCCTTTAACCTGGCTTAGAACACACATAGAATATCCAAACATTAATTAATTAACTAAAACCCTCATTTTCTTCAACAGTCCCAAACAGACATGAACGAAGCAAAAGACAGGATAGCTTACTGGACCAGCAGGTTTCAATTTGGAGACGGCAATGGACCTAAGACTATTAGGAATTGGAAGATCTTTTCCGGCGTACTAGGGGCTGTGGTCGTCTTTCTCGTCACGTGTTTGGCTGTTTCATAAGACTAGAAGACTGTTCAAAATGGAGATATTTACACTAGTATCAACCCCAACTGGCTGTATTCAACGATGATTTTGGACTATAAAATGTAATTTAATACTTAATTCCTTACGACAAAAATTGTTTGTAATGTCAGTTTTTCACAGATTGTTCCAATATTTACTTAAATTTTGCTTATGTGCTAATTAAACAATTAAAAATAATCAAATGAATGTTTTATTTAATATTTTTGTAGAAATATACAAGGCAAGAGTGGATGGAAATGTTGGGAGGGGAAAGCCAAGACGTACGTACCTCGATCTAATCGAGAACTTGCTCAAGAAAGGCCAAGTCAAGAGTACTCTAAACCGACGGGCATGTATGAGGTGACTGATGAGTGTGGATGAAGCAAAAGAGGTGTGTTTGGATCGTAGCAAGTGGAGGAAGTGGTCTCTGCCTACCCCAATGGGGCAGAGGCGTGACGGATATGTATGTATGTGTGTTAATGTATCCCACTATGTCTGTTAGATATTTCTATTGATAGAAATACTGGGCCTGATTGGTATGGTATAGCGCACGTCGCAAAGCGAATTGAATCGCAAGTTGAACATGAAAACGAGGACGAAAGTGCGCTAGTGGAGACATACCTATTCAGACTTATTGTCCCACTATTTCTAAATTAGTGTCGGCTGCGTTAAAAAAACGTTGCATTAAGACTTAACATAACTGCCTTTTTTGCCGCAGTAGAAATAGCAGGGCCCACAGCCCGCTATTTCAGTTTTGTATTTGTCTGTTAAGTTCCAGGCATATACCGATTACAGAAAAAAAACAAATCTTTACTGATAACCAAAGAGCATATAATCTTCCGAGATATAATCCAAAGATATAATCCTCAATATAATCACTACGCCATGGCACTACGCTGTTAACTGTTGGATAACCAATGATTTTTTTGGATAACTGTGACCTTTGAGTATAGAATATAAGGAGGACCCATACTGTCTGGACCTGCGTGTCTGGTCTGACGCAAAATGGCTACCTTTTTGTATGGTATTTCCTCGGAAGGTATCCAAGGGTACATAGAATAATGCCTAGTTATTATAATCCAGTCATTATAGACATTCGAAATCGAAAATTTAACAATAATTCCAAAAGTTTTCAAACTTCGGTCAAGTGAATGGTACATTGGGACGACAATCAATCTCATTTTGCAACCTTGTCCGCAGTCCGGAACATTGTTAAAATTGCAATTAAATTAATTTTTGCTCTATGGTCGTGAAAAAAATTCCAAAAGTTCTGCAAACTTGGGGAAGTTTTCGATATAATATTTCATATCACGTATTAAATTTGCAACCAATTTAAGTGTACGGAACATTTTTTGTTATTAAAAATTAATGTTTTTCTTTATTAAACTGAAGCAAACGTTCCAAAAGTTCTGCAAACTTGACACATATATCGGAAAAATATACCGAACGGTTGTATAAATTTGCAACCTTTTTCGTTGACCGGAACATGTTTATTTATAATTCTTTTTAATTCGTGGTCATTTTTTCGAGTAAGCTGGTCTCGGAATAATTACAAAAGTTTTGAAACTTGGTTGCAAACTTCGAAAACATCTATTCTGATGTATTTACAAATTTGCAACCTCATACGCTATCCGGAACTTTATGCAATTTGCAAAAATGTAATTTTTTTATTTTTTCACCTTCAAGAAAATTTCAAAAGTTTTGCAAATCGAGCGGATGGTCTTATTTTGGGATAGATACCACTATTCAAATTTGCAACTTCGCACGAGACCCGGAACCGTGTGTTATTAGCAAAAATCGACTTTTTTAATTTTATTACCGTCGAAAAAATAAATAGACATAATAAGAATTTCAAAAGTATAGACAAAAAGTATGAGGACATCAAATATTCGTAAAAAAGGTAAGTAAACATTAATGGACGACAATGCGTAGGTGAGTAACAGTGTATTTAATCCCTAGATTCGTTTGCAAATTTGAATAGTGGTATCTATCCCAAAATAAGACCATCCGCTCGATTTGCAAAACTTTTGAAATTTTCTTGAAGGTGAAAAAATAAAAAAATTACATTTTTGCAAATTGCATAAAGTTCCGGATAGCGTATGAGGTTGCAAATTTGTAAATACATCAGAATAGATGTTTTCGAAGTTTGCAACCAAGTTTCAAAACTTTTGTAATTATTCCGAGACCAGCTTACTCGAAAAAATGACCACGAATTAAAAAGAATTATAAATAAACATGTTCCGGTCAACGAAAAAGGTTGCAAATTTATACAACCGTTCGGTATATTTTTCCGATATATGTGTCAAGTTTGCAGAACTTTTGGAACGTTTGCTTCAGTTTAATAAAGAAAAACATTAATTTTTAATAACAAAAAATGTTCCGTACACTTAAATTGGTTGCAAATTTAATACGTGATATGAAATATTATATCGAAAACTTCCCCAAGTTTGCAGAACTTTTGGAATTTTTTTCACGACCATAGAGCAAAAATTAATTTAATTGCAATTTTAACAATGTTCCGGACTGCGGACAAGGTTGCAAAATTTTATAGTTTGTTTTAATACCATTCCCGACCTTACATCAAAATTTGAAAACTTTTGGAATTATTATGAATTAATTGTCTTGACTGACTGGACTATTATTCTATGCAAGGGTATTTCTTATCGTTTGACAGGTAATCTACCAAAAAAACTATGAGAAAACTTGGCACAACCTTGTTACGCTGTCATAAACTCATTTGTATAGGAAAAAAAATGGAGCCACTCCTTATATTCTTCCTCGTTGCTTACACATGACTTACCGTACGTCAAAATAAAACTATCAACATTGTGTGAGAAGAAAACTTTAAATAAAATTCAAGTATGTATAATAAAATTAAATTATCAAAATTATGCTAAACACATAAGCAATTAAATTTATCGTCGCTTGGAATCAATTGGTATGTATTTCGAATTGTTAACAAAGATTGAACCTAATAAGCTAATAAAATTATATTGTTTTAGATTATGTAAACAAATAAAGGCCCGTGTATTTTTATTTTAATATCAGCTAGTTACACCAATTATTTATTATTTTGTATGTATTAATTCACTTTCGTATGTGAGAGGGTCATGCCCCTGTAGTGGAGTCTTTAAAAGTGCTAATAATGATGAATGATCATTTATGAATTAATAAGTTTGGTCTTCTATCTCAACAAAATCTTAAATTCGTAGTGAAATGAAACACTAATTAGTAATCGGTATGTCTTTTTCTTCTGATTATAATATTTTTAATGCTCAGTTCAGGCAATTGTCATCTTACTGGAATGCCACTCCGTCCTGTTTGAACTCCAGCTGGGCAGATAATTAATTGACGAGTTAAATATCTGTTTAGTGTACTCTTGACTGGGCTTTTCTGCCTTGGCATGTATAAGGCGCCTTCTGAATGTGGATGAAACAAAAGAAGTGTGTTTGGATCGTAGCAAGTGGAGGGAAGTCTCTGCCTACCCGGATAAAAAAGAGACGATGCGGATATGTATGTATGTATATTAAATATCTGTTTCAGGTCTCGTCGTTTGTTATGTCTTTGTCCATGGCACCCAGAGAAAAAGTAAACCTAATGAGGACCGTTTTTTTAAACAATAAGGGAGTGTAATTATAACCAAAAGGTTTATAAAATCATAAACGTGAAACTTCTAAGTAATATTTATTCTAAAATGGACAAAGAAAAGGAATATACTGATTCAGAGCGTAGCGAACGAATATTTTATTGGACTAATAGATTTAATACTATTGATAAAACTTACTTAAAAGCAATAGTGTGTCAGATTATAGCTATCATAGAATTCTTTATCATTTTAGTGCTCCTAGTCTTGTATATGGTATAGATGAATTTCTTAATAAATTATTTAATTGAATTTTGTTTGCTGATTTTTCTAAATTCCCCCCTTCCTGTTTAAAATTTATTTTATTTATTTTATACTAGCTGTCCCGGCGAACTTTGTCCCGCCTTAGAATGAACTTTATTGTGTAGGAATAAAGTTCAAATTGACTCTACATTTTAGTAAGAAAACATTTGTATGGGAAAAAGAAAAGGTCTGTTTGAGGGCTTTCCCGGCAATTATTCGAATTTTTCTCACTGTTTAGACCTACCCTGGACTACGACAAACATTTTAAAACCAAAATCAGCTCAATCGGCCCAGCCGTTCTCGAGTTTTAATCAGACTGACGAACAACAATTCATTTTTATTTAAAATCTTACTTAGGCGTGACGTCACGAGCAACTTAACCCAGTGTATCTTTGTGATTTTTGGTTTCAGAGAAAAAAGAAAAAATACGTGTCGAATATTTTAAAATAATCTATGTGATGGACTAAAAAAGTTTTTTTCGCCATCATGCCTATTGTGTCCTTCGCATACGTGGGATCAGTCTATCTCTAGGGATGTCAATGACCTTTTGCCACTAACCCCCAAAAACTAATATTCACAAAAGCACTTTCCTTCAAGAAAATCCAATGTTCTCAGCCATCAATAATGCGACCTAACGACTGATTTGTACCCACTGAGGGAATAACCCGACAAAATGAGAATGGAAGAAGGTTTCGTCGTAATTCTTCTTGTTTTATGCGAACTACGAGGTATATTTTAATAGCTGGATTACATAAGCATAAGGGCTTGATTTGTAGAAACTAGAAAGATTACATAACGCTCTAGGATTCAAATTAGTTTTTAGTTATGTACTCGTACTTATGCTATTATTGTTCTGACTTATCGCATTAGAAGTGGTCTCTGCCTACCCCAATGGGAGAGATGCGGGACAGATATGTATGTATTTATGTGTTGTTATCGCATTTGCATAAGATACTGCAAATCTATAACTTCTGAAATTCTAAAATCATGAAAAAATACATTCAAACTATATTTTTCAGATTTATTTTAAAATTCACCATTTAAAATCACTCAAAATAATTGCAAAAGAAACGACTCGAAGGCAAACCATTTTGTATAAAATTCTCAATACGCCTACTTTTTATATCTGAGCAATTTATTGTTTAGACCTTTTTTATATTATGTTTGCATTTAGCAGGCGCTCTACTTGGAGTAAGTCGACAATAAAACTAAAATGGGGCCACTTAGACCGTTGCATAAAAGGCCGTAAAATTTAATTACTATTTAGCATCGTGCCGTCTCCCTCTGATTTGTGACAATGAAAGGGTTAGCTAAAGGTTTAATGGGGAGTTAAATTTGTTGACCATTTCTGCTACAGAGTGTAACTTGGGTTGGATTGATGAGAGCATTTTTATAATAGTTACCTTGGTTACGTATGTAGGGTACGGTTACATCAGTATATTGGAATAAATACGTTTTAGTATGGAAGAAAATTCCCACAGTTATTAGTATACTTGTTTTAAATAAAATATTTATTCTGCTGATCGCAAAAAGTCAATTTTTTTTATACGTAAAAAGTGAAGGTACTTATAAGTTGTACCAAAAACTTTTAAGTACCTTTACTTTTTACGTATCAAAAAAATAAATAAAAAAATGGTGTCTTATTTTGTCAGCTGATCAAAATAATTAAAAATATTTTTTTTATATATGGACTCATTTTCATAGGTGACCGGTTTCACTATCTACAGATAAAATTCACCTGACATTTCATAAAACATGAAGTTTTAAACAGAGACAGGTATAAAATACCTGGCCTTTAGTCCTAATGTTATTTTTAGCAGCATCATGTGTTTCAATTTAGTACACCCTATGTTTACTCTGTATATAATATAACAATACGTACCTATTCACTATTTAATATAGCCTAACCTTAAAATCCTAACATTGTCCCTACTCTCTCTTATGTTAAGGAAAACAAAGGGAATATATTTCGTAGGAAAGTGATTAAATTTCGCCGTAGAGAGCTCCTTAATGGAGGCAAATGGATGTGGACCTATACCGGATTAATAATGAATCGTTTATA
Source organism: Anarsia innoxiella (assembly GCA_947563765.1). Lineage (NCBI taxonomy): Eukaryota > Metazoa > Arthropoda > Insecta > Lepidoptera > Gelechiidae > Anarsia > Anarsia innoxiella. The sequence goes on along the minus strand of OX387401.1, from coordinate 8,254,356 downwards.
CAGGCCTTGTTTGGTGATAGGCTTTGACCTTGAATTAGAATAAGGCCTGTATGGAAGCGTGTGTTTAGTAGTGGTTTGATTTCTTTAGATTTTATTTAGCTAGGGGGCTTAGCACGGCGTGTCGCGACAATTGTCTCACGTATGCTGTCCTTATCACATTTAAAACTATAGACAGAGACGTAAGCGTGACAAATGCATGAAAACATCTTGTCACGGTGTGCCATGCTAAGCTAGCTGTATAATACTTGTTAGTTACGATAAAATTGAAAACAAAGAAGCTGCTACAATAGGGATGATGACTACATTCAAAAATTCAAAAAATAATTAGTCCGTCTTTTAGGCTATTAAAAAATAATTGAAACACTTTTTTTACCTGATCAAATACATAAATAAATATAAAGATACAGACCATCAAAGTTACGGAGTAGTCCCCGTATTGGCGTCACTCCTAGGCAAAAATATTATTTAGGCGTGACGTCACGAGCAAATTCAACCCAGTAGTGTATCTTTGTCATTTTAGTGTGTTCTGGGTCTAAGTTTTCCTATGTTATATTCCATGATGTTCTCCGACATTAAACTCCAATACATTTCCCCTAACGGCGCGGCGCATCGAAAAAATAAAATAAAAAAATGTCTAAGGCCGAACTAAAAATAAGTAGCGGCCTTGGAAAAATTTAAAAAAAAAACTTCGGCCATCTTTGTGTTCGTGACAATGGCGTATCCGAAACTTGGCGCCAATGAATAGAGCTTATATGGACAAGTATATTTTTTTATCTTATTTTCTATAGTTTACTAGTTTTTCTTCTTGTTCAAATAAATAGATATTATTTTGTATATTTTTGTGTTTTATGTGACTGGTACACAAAATTATGCTGATCTTATAATTTGACGTAGACGCGTAATCATTTCGTAAGTTTTGACTAGGTTTGTAAATAAATGTATTTTTTACTACTTTAAGATTTCAGAGAAAAGAAAAATTGCAGTGCTGGAATGGTAAAGCTGAAAAAATATTCGGTTCAAAAACTGTTGAAATAAATGAAGCGAAATAACTTTGTTTGTATCATATCAAGTGGAGAAAAGTGGTCTCTGCCTACCCCTATGGGAAAGAGGCGTGACAGATTATGTGTATAAATAAAAAATAAATTCATTTATCTCATACGATATGTATGTATGAGATAAATGAAAAAAAAAACTGCTTCTTGATACACCAAACCGGAAAAAAAAAACACTGAAAAACTAACATTTTTTAATTTTTTAAATAATATTTTAGTAGTAAAACTGTGATTACTACCGTAACCTTACCTTTACTTTATATTGATAGTAAAACTTAGATTACTACCTTAATATTTTCAAATGAATCCTGTCTTCTATTTGAAACTAAACTCCGGTAGATAAAAAAAAGAAAAAACCTACAGAACCCGCCTCAGGGGACTATTTCCGACGGCGACGATTAAAAAAAAAGCTCTTTAGTACGGAAAGATGCTTGGGTTCCGTAGTTATTCAGTGAAATACGTAAATCTTTATTTTTAAATACAATAGATAATTAAAATGGTACTTATGGTTCTCGATATAAGATTAATTAATACTAGTAGATAGTAAAGTAATAGGAATAGAGTACTAGTAGATAATAAAGTAATAGGAAATCTTTTGATGAATTACTGTGTAATTAATTTTTAATGATCAGCTTACCAAAGGCGACGATTTAGTTGGCGTTGTCACTATGCTGCAATACCATTGAGAGAGTCTTGGATTCGAATCTCAGTTGGGAATTTTAAACGATGCATTTAAATATCTGTTTTTTTAAATATAACTATCATTATAGATTCTTCCAATAATTTCTAGATGGGTTTTGACAATTATAGTACACTAATTAATATACTTTAAGTTATTTTTTTTAAATCAGCTGTAAATACCTACATTGATTCTCTTATATTTTACCTGTGTAAGTACTAATGTTGGGCTGTGAATAAATGTATTTTTATTTATTTATAAAATACCCATTTGTCCAACGTATCTCTAATAATACTGAAGCAAGCCAACCAAATCGGGCACGGAAATTATTTTTCGAAATCAAAGCGCTTCCTCATTAACGGGCGAAACTTTTGTCGCGAGCTTTCCCTCCAAAAAAACGCCAGAATTAAAGCTTTGCTTAATTACACGAAAAATTACAACTTTTTTTTTGTATTTACACTTTTTTTTTGTACACACGCGGGGTTGACAATCTTATTCGTTGGTTATGATCTGTTAATTTGAATTTAGAATTGATACAAAGATGAATTGCAAGTGAGAAGTGGTCACTGCCTATCCAAATAAAAGAGAAACATGACGAATATACTTAGAAAGAAATTATTAGAGGCTGCCCGCGAGTTCGTACGCATTTATCGTCATATCTCGGAAAAAAATCATGATATCTCAAAATAATATAGCCTATGTGTTATTCTAATGTCCAAGCTAAGTTATTGTATAGTTTCATCAAAATCTGTTCAGTGGTTTTTACGTGATGAAGTTAACAAATATCCATCCATCGGCACAAATATTGACATTTATAATATGAATAATGTATGTTTGTATGTTGAATTGATACCCAGTTTTTTAATACAAAATACACTCCTTTTTACATTTTTACATACATAAGTCAGACGCAGTCGCCACAGCATACATGAAAAGTTAATAATAGTAAAACCGTCCTTAATGCATAATGAAGATTTTACTATAAACATATTCTCTTATATAACCTCATAATACATCCATAAAAATAAAATGAAAACTCTAACTACGGCGTAGTAACTATGCTACGTCGTAGCAAACAGCTACGATCTTGGCTACATGAACTATTATGTGGCGTAGCCGGAAAATATGCTTTGTTTTGTTGTAATAAAGTTCAGAAACTTAATTCTATAACAACCCTAATTAGCTTAGAGGATAAAGGCGGCGCTAGTTGACAATGTTCGGGATACAGTTAATACGTCAAGAGAAAACTTAGATGGCGGCACATGTATACTGAAACGCGCTATAGAGGTGTACACTCGTTTTGGTTACCCCCGAAACCATATTTTGTTTTGATCGAGTCTTGCTTGATCGAGTTTGTATCGAGACTTAGGGAATAATACACAGCATTGGAATGTGCTTCCACCTGGTGGCACGCATCTCCATGAACGTATATTACTTCTCGCCCTCAGTTGTTAATTAGTTAAGTTTTACAATAAACGCTCGTATAAAGTTCGTTCGTGTTTCTTTTAGCGGCAACGCCGTTATAATTCTTATTACTTGCTTGCATTAGTATTAATTGTAACTTCAGACTTATGTAAAAAAATGCCAAAACAATACAGTTATTTTTCAAAAATAAGTTAAAGTAACATTTCAAAAGAAGAAAACAAGTCGAAATTAGTGTGTTTGGATCATAGCAAGTGGAAAGAAGTGATTTCTACCCCGATGGGTATTAAGCGTGACAGATATGGATGTAACATTTGTGTTATAAGCTTTTAGGGTGCCTTCACATTAGCGCGACAGCCGCGCGGCAAAGCATTGCCAACGGCACGATAAGTAGCAGTCAGCGGCTGTCAAGCTGCTGTTTCCATACAAAAATATATATACGGTCGAATTGAGAAACTCCTCCTTTTTTAAAGTCGTTTAAAAAAGGACTGCCGCGCTGCCGCCGCAATACTGGCGATCTAAAGTAAAGGCGCTCTTGGAAATGTCATTTCAGATAATGTTGTGTTGATTTTAAGTTATCTGATTATATTTTGTTTCCTTAATCTATAATTTTAGCAACTATAGATATAATAATATCGATTCAAAAAGGTTTCGTCGATAATGACAATCTTTGAAAAAAAAACTGTAAATGACACCAAATAAAAGCCTTCAATTCCAAGAATTTCACTTGAAGGCGTCGAGGTTTCTTTCCATTCAACGTATAACAAAAAAAAACTCAAAATCCATTATTATATTTCTCCAATTAGCCTTTTAAAATAAAAAACACTCGCAACAAAATAATAAGAGAGGTCTATCACAGCAATGCTGATTAGCTATTTTCCCTTTTTTTCTCATTTTAGGCGCATTTTCATTGGCGAATTGTAACTGTAACCGAACAGATACAGTAACGAGGTTCCTGTGTGTATGGTTAAGGAGGAAGCAGCTGCTCAGTCGGGTACAGTAACTCACCATCGGTTTGTAAAGAAGGAAAAAAGATATGTTCTTCTCTTTTGTATTTGTCGGAAGCGTTCGGCACGCGCAAGTGCAAAAGAGATGACCGTATCTCTTTTCCTTCTTTACAAACCGATGGTGAGTTACTGTACCCGACTGAGCAACTGCTTCCTCCTTCACCCTACAGTAGTGTTACAAGTTACAAGGATCTATTGACACTTGAGTGACGTTATCAGGTGGGCGTTGGGTGGTGAATAAATAACTCAAAATAATGACAATTTACAAGAAGATATCGTTAGTTCCGATTTTCGCCACGCGCCCTAAGATCCTTGCAGCACTTACGTGTGCTGCAGTTGCCCTTTGATACGCGGCAACAACCTGCGAGCCACGCGTTTTGAGTTTGTCGCAGGCTCGCGAACCACGTACATTTTTATTTATTCATATATTTAAAAGCAAGGCTCTTGTCGGTGGAGTAAACGCCATAGTTGCCTCTCTTCTGCCAACAATTCGACTTTTTGATATGACACCACATTCATTCATTCTTTCATTCATTCATTCCTTCATTTGAGTGAAGTAAGTACATCTTGGTCTTCCTGTAACTCGCTTCCCCTCAATCTTTCCTTTAAAGATGTTCTTTAAAAATTCGTCATGTCGTATCAAGTGCCCTACCATCAAGTGCCACAGTGCATACAATGGTTAGACCCAGAACACACGGTGAAACGCAAATGCAACGCAACCGAAACTGCTAGGTACTTTTGTAACTGCAACGCAACGTTTCAAACTAGTTGCGTCGTGTGTGGTTTTCTAAGGAAGTCTAAAGCAGAAACTGCGATGCAACTCAAAAGTAACTAGCAGTTTCAGTTGCTTTGCAGTTGCGTTTCACCGTATGTTTTGGCGCTTACAGTTACAGCTCGCCAATGAAAACCCGCCTTATCATTTGTCGCGTCCCGTGACGCTCCAATTTGCATAAAACCTTTGCTGAATAAAAAAATATACTCAATTCAAAATAATGACCGACCATATCGTGTTCCGACTCTGATTTTATAAAGGTCACTCATAAGTTATTTGCGTTTTAGGGATGGGATTGCGTAATTGTAACTAGTATATAGTACTAGGTATTTCACTGTAATAAGTGGTCATAGTTGAAAATACTTCAAATTAAAATTCAATAAAGATTTATTCGTAGGTAACCCAAAATTACACTTGAATGCGTCAGAAATATAGAACAACAAAATAACAAAATTAAAAACAAATAAGTTAATTCTACATTTTGAAGTATTTATTTTAATAAACATTTGTTCAAGTAGAAATAAATAATAAAAATTTTATTAACCTCTAGCGAATCTAGTAACTCAATATTAAACAAGACACAATTCATGTTCTATTGTTTCTGAGATGCTGGGAGTTGACCAGTTAATATGAAACTAAGTAGATACCAGCTACTTAGTTTCGTTATAAGATTTTAAGTCTTATTTACTTTATATTTTAGGGTTGTATCTTCAAAAGTAATACAACATAGCCTATGTTAGTCCTAGGCTTAAATGGCGAATGCTCCACCGACAAGAGTCTGACGCTTAAATGAAAATGATGAGCTTATGTTAAAATATTGTAGTTTTTGTGCGAAATAGTTACAAACACCTTCACATCTGTCTATCCCCACAAAGATTGACGATTATAATTTAAGATTTTTTTTAAATACAAGACTTAAATAGAAATGCAAATTTTAAACAGCATTTTGGCCGTTATTAACATTTTATAGTTTCAATAAACCATTAACGTTAAAATGCGGTTAAGCGGTTATTACGTTAATTAATGGCTTACTAAACGGTTTTATTTTACAACCGGGATTTTTGTAATGATCCTATATATTTCAATATAAACGGATAAGTTTATTTTTTATAAGAATATACACTACCTATTTTAAATTATCGCTAGTCATATTACTTCGTATTTTCTGGCATTTTTAAATAATTTTAAAAATATAAGTAATACCTACATACACTATTAAAGTCAAAAAAGTAAAAACATTACCCATCCTTTTGGCTTTGCCGTAGTCGGGTAAAAAGTAAAAAGATTTTTTTTAAATGTCTCAATTTTTTTATAGAATGTGGTCATGTCAGATAATGTCACGTTTTTTGACATGACATTACACAATTCTTATGTCGATTAAATCCCTTCAAACAAAATGCAAACAAATCTATTTTTTTATAGTATAGTTACATAGTTCGGTTCTCTTGCCATATGCCCATAAGTACAATACAATACAAATATTTTTTATTGCACAAAAGATATAAGGTACAGACACAAACAAGAATATAAGAAGCAACAAGCGGCCTTATTGCTAGGTAGCAATATCTTCCAGGCAACCTTAGGGTAAGAAATAGCGAGAAATAGTTAATAATAAGTGTGTTTGAAAAAATAACAATGTGTATTTCAAATCATTCTCATCACTAGTAACTAATTTGTTTCCTTTTTTTGTACAATTCAGCCATTTTTGTGCTGAGTACGAGTTAGGCGGGGTCGTATTTACATAGCTTCAAAATGTTCACTCAGACATAGGAAACTAATTAAATATTGATTTCTTTTTATATATTTTTTTTATTAGAGTCTGTCTGCGACTTTTGGATGGATGTGAGTGATTTGTTACTCTTCCACACAAAAATTACTGAAGATATTGTAATGAACCTTTATAATATAAAGGTTGTCTGGAAGATATTGCTACCTAGCAATAAGGCCGCCTGTTGCTTCTTATATTTTTGTATCTTCTTATATACTTATACCTTATATCTTTTTGGGCAATAAGGAATATTTGTATTCTTCTTCTTCTTATTTAAGAGCTAAGCTCTTGTCGGTGGAGCCTCTTCCATCCCTCCCTATTTTCTGCCTTCTTTTTAACATCTTGATACGACACAACTCGCCTTTTCCTTCACCTGTTCTAGGAACGTCCGTCTGGGTCTTCCTCTCTTCCTTTTCCCTTCAATTTTTCCTTCTATGATGTTTTTTTTATAAAGGAATCATGTCGTATCAAATGTCCTAGCATCTTTCCTCTTCTGTTTTCAATAGATTTTAGTAAACTTCTCTTTTGTCCCACAATCTGTTATACCATTTTTTTTAAATTGTATTGTATAAAACATAGTCAAAAAGGTTGGTACGTATACATTTTTAACCTATTTCGTTCCAATGCTAGGCAGAAGCATCTCACATGACCCCTCCACAGACTTCTATCAGTAGCTGCCTCCCACCAACCTTCTCTAAATGTGCTTATATCGTCACTTGTTTCTTGGGCCTACCTCGGCGGCGTTGGGCGTTAACGTAGGTTCGCCTATATAGGGTGACTTTAAATTAGTGAACGATAGAAAAGGATATGTACGTAATCGTGATAACAAACAACTTTTACTATGGGACCAAGTTCAAAACCATTAAAAAAAATATGAACTCCCCATACATAATGCACCAGCCGATAGTATGTAGGAACAATTTTTTTTAATGAGTTCGACTTTGGTGCCATAGTAAAAGTTGTTTGTTTTGTTATCATGAGTATATGCGTATCCTTTTCTACCGTTCACTAATTTAAAATACCCCCATATAGGGTGACTTTAAATTAGTGAACGATAGAAAAGGATATGTATGTAATCGTAATAACAAACAACTTTTACCATGGGACCAAGTACGAAATCATAAAAAAAATGTTTCTCCATAGTACTACCAGCTGATGTATTTAGTATGGGGAGTTCAAATTTTTTTAATGGTTTCGAACTTGGTCCCATAGTAAAAGTTGTTTGTTATCACGAGTACATGCATATCCTTTTCTATCGTTCACTAATTTAAAGTCACCCTATATAAAACTGCGGAAAAACCGTCTACCGTTTTTTTTATACATATAAAGATAAAGAATATTTATTGCCATAAAACGTGCTTAACATGATAGGTACCTATCTAAAATATTGTATTGTTACCCTGAGGTTGAAAAAAACATCAATAGACCCAGATCCGGGACGTGTCTGACCTAACTTACAGTAAAATGGATAAAACAGGTTATCCATAGCTTCTCATGTGCCTTGAACATCTGCAAATTTGTGTAACTGTAACTGGGGAAGTTTAGTAGGTATCGGATGACGAAGGTTACCAAAAGCTTGAGTAACTTAACTTGTTTTTAAATGGCTGATTTTTATATATGTCTTAGAGAATACTATTTTAAGGTCGTATCATAAGTATCGGACAATTTCTTTGGGCCCAAGCTTCTGTCAGACGCTTCAAAGGTTACTTGTCTCTCAGCCTTTTTTATCAAAACAAAATTTCACACGCAAAAAAAACATCGCAGCAGAAACAATTCAATTTAAACAAAATTTTCGAACGATACAACTCCGGGAGATCGTATTTCGTAAATAATAATAACCCGAACAAAATTACTTATTAACATTGAACACAGCACTTCAATTCCGATCAATTCGCCGCGTAATAAACTTATTAATTTGCAAATGGCGGTTCCCACGTGGAAAATGCAGCCATTTTCTTTTTTTCTTTTTCGATTTTTTGTGTTATTATTTTTTTCTTTGTTGTTATTTCAATTTGTGCGAAATGCGAAAGTTTTGAAGATAAATTTGCTGTTGTTAAGCGGATTTATGTGCATTTTTGTATCGTTATTTAGTTTTATTAAATGTACAAATTTACACAATTGTCTGTTTGCCCATATAGAACGAGGTTCCAGAAGTGTTTGACTTATCAACTCAGCAAATGTATAGAGCCTTTGCCCGGTAGTGGGCCGTGACAGGCTAACTGTACCTGTCTCGGTATAATACAGTATTTTTTTTGTTTTAAATACTTTTATTTAAGAAAATAAATACGCATACGTATATCTATAATAATTAAAATGAATTCATTATATTAATGGATTACGGTCTAATCACTCTCGTATGAAAGTAGGCTCGTACCCCTGTAGTGAAGATCTTAAAACAGCTGATGATGATGATTATAAAAATTAATAGCTAATTTAAAAAAAAAAAAAAAAACAAACAAACAAACAAACAAACAAACAAACAAACAAACAAACAAACAAACAAACAAACAACACACAGCAAAACAAAACAACAAAAAACAAGACAAAACAACAACCAAAAACAAACATTAATTTAATTAATGTTTTAGTTTTAAGTTGTATTTGTATTTCTTTGTGTGCAATAAAGAATTTATATCTATCTATCTATTTAGCTTTATCAAATGTATAACATAAAATCACGCCTTCAACTAACATCTAACACAATCCCCCAAAAAATACCCACGCAAAAATAAAAAAAGCAATAACACAAAAACGCGGAAGCTCTTTCACACAATCTAGTGATACTGTCAATACTTCAAATAATATTTTATCGGATACAATGCGTAGGCCATCATATTGCGTGTTGCCGAAATTATCCACCCATTGTGTATCGATATCACACGTTCACTTGACTTCACATTGACAGGGTATATAACAAGGATGCTTCCGTATAGAGTTGGTGGTTTTGATTTCCTTACACGGAAAAGGGACGTCCTCAAAGCCTTTTTTTTTTCAATTATCCTTATACCAAACTACTTCTGTTTATCAAATCAATGTAAAAGTATCATACATTATATATTAACCAGGTTAGTTTATTTTATAGTTTAAGACAATGCCAATAAAGACGCATAAATGGTGATAGAATTTGCAAGCTTCTTAAAAGATACGCACACACATAGATATAAATATATGTCGGAGATTACGTTCATGAAGGCTATTTTGGAACCATTTGCAAACTCTTTACTGCGAAAATGCAAGAACTGGCATGTTCTGGACTGGTTGACAGTTTGGCGCTTTCATATTTGAGTTGCTGTCTTGTATGATGGATTCTGTTTGATTATTGATTTGATATCGAGGATGAAGAGACATCGGAAGACATCACGTATATCTTGTTATCTTATAACGTGGTTGGAAATTACGCAATAAAGCCAGTTTGTTCAGTACACGCCCACTGTCTTATTTTAACTAAAAGCTTAAACGCCACTTCAGATGACTCGTCTCGTCGACATATGTATATCAGTCACGCCTCTTTCACGTCGAGGTATGCAGACCTACAACTTCCAATACAGTCTTCAGCTTTATGTACATTCATCAATCGCCTCATTCATGCACGTCGGCTTAGTGTACTCACTATTGACTTAGTCTAGATTTACATTGGAGATTTTACAATACAACAATACAAATATTCTTTATTGCACAAAAAGATATAAGTTACAGACACAAACAAGAATATAAGAAGCAACAGGCGGCCTTATCGCTAGGTAGCAATATCTTCCAGGCAACCTTAGGGTAAGAAATAGCGAGAAATAGGTAATAATGGTTGCAGGTTGTGCAAATAATACAGAATACATAGATAACTACATAATATACATACCAAAAATACCTAGTACCTATAGATTTTAAAACCTCTAAACCTCAGCTGAAATCAAAGAACTCTGATGATCTCAGTCACCAATATGAATTTCACTTTATAAAGAATTCAATATAAGTCGTTACTGTCTGTTCCAATTCGATTGGGTGTGTCTCAGTGTTTACATAGAAAAAATGGAAGAAAATTGTGTAAGTAAGTAACACATTTGAAACACAATAAATACATTTCAGTACTCTCAATACGTCAATGTATTTTTTATTTTTGTGTTTTTTTTGTATGTTTTTTGTGTGATTTTTTTCTTAAATAGATATTAAAAAAGTAGAAAAATAATTGTCATCAGACGAAAATTAAAAACTATAGCCGCATTAAGGGCCACGCAACAGCACATAATTATCACTCCTACGCAGCCCACACATTATAAATAGTGTACACAGTAGTTCGGCGATTACACATGGAAATAAAATATACAGTACCTTATAAAAACGGGAGTAGGAAATTGGCGAATAGGTATCTATTTATTTTTACGCCCCGTAGGTAGTCGCTATCTTGTGCGACTGCTCACAGAAGAAATAATGGGACAATTTGTCCCAATTTTCAGGAAATAGTAAAAAGACGTTTATAAAGTTTAATTATGTTTATAACACTACTTACTTACATTATATTTACTTAAATGTCATAAAAAACTGTACTTATGTAAAATCATCTTAAACTCTGTATATAGTACACAATGAATACTTAGAGTTTAAAATAAGCTCATTTCTATTAATACAAATACAATTACTTTCTTGTCTTATCTTATTTAGCCACTCGTGTCCCACTGCTGAACAAAGGCCTCTCTCCTCATACGCCATGACTTTCTGTCTCGAGCTTCCTCTGCCCAGGTACTCAAGAAGGTATCCAGCTCGTCCCGCCACTTTTTCCGCGGTCTGCCGCGACGCCGTTTGGCAGTTGGTAGCCATTGGGTACAAAATACAAAATGGTATTATTAGAACACACCCGGTTCGGTTATGAAAAAGGACAAGAAATGAATTATGTATTTCTGAGACCGACGTTTCCCGATGTCTTTTAAACTTTAAAAAGTTCTTCGATTAAAATCGGAAAAAAGTATTCACCATTTTAAATTTTACATTTGAAGAGATGGAAAAGACAATGCAACTCGGTCTAAAGGACAAAACACACCGGATGCGTATGCGTATCTCTGAGTTGTAATGTATGGAACTGTCACCGCTTGCGTACGTCTATTTGTTTATTTTATTATAGGTACTAGGTATTTTTGGTATGAATATGTAGTTATGTATGTATTCTGTATTATTTGCACAACCCGCAACCATTATTACCTATTTCTCGCTATTTCTTACCCTAAGGTTGCCTGGAAGGTATTGATACCTAGCAATAAGGCCCCCTGTTGCTTCTTATATTCTTGTTCGTGTCAGTACCTTATATTTTTTTGTGCAATAAAGAATATTTGTATTGTAGACGTACACGTCGACGTGACGCGTAGCCCGGTGTCACATCGGGTTACACAGTAACTACGCGCGTGGCTACGCGGTGCTTACGTTTACGTTACGCATACGCATCCGGTGTGTTTCAGCCTTTAAGACTTCTGGGCCCAAAAAAAGAAACTCACTGCCCAGAAATGAAACATATGCCGTAGTATATACCTAGACTGACCCGACATTTCATTATTATGGAGTCATTTGGGTCCAGAATTCTAGGCAGAGTTGCGTCAAGTTGTCTTTTATATTTTTCTTGTTGCACAAAGGCTAACGATCCATTAACGTATAGCTGTCACTTTTATTTCCAAACATTAGAAGAAGATAGCAATATGTTTAATGGGTAACTTTAATGACATTCTCTGTGAGTTTAGATAATAATTCTTTACTTTGAAAAGATGACTAAAGAACTATGGTTACAATCAAGTACTATACAAGATTTTAATTTGATTACGATTCATTATTATAGAAAAAGTTTAATGTAAATGAAGATATAAAATGGAATATTATAATATAAAAAGAATAATTCATTGTCCACTACAATGCTACTAAACTTCATCAATTTATCGCTCCGTCTGCCGTGAAAGACTGACAAACATAATATACACACACAGTAGTATGGATTTAAAACCATTAAAAAACCACCTGTCACATACCACACTATAAAACGCAAAAGAATACACTCAAAAATACATTTTCCTTCACACAATAGTTTATTCCAAACCCGAGCGTTACGCATTATCATACAAATGACGACTCAATTTAATTCTTACATGTAATACGAGTACTTTCGCGCTACATTGTAACATATCTTCATCGTGTCGTTCGAGCAAATATAATCCTTAATGACAGTATAATAAAGCTTGAGATATTGTCCCGATAATATTTTTGCTCGCAGCCGGTTCAGCTGAATTATTAAATTATTCGTACCATCCCGCTATGCTTTGTTTAGATGGTGACAGGAAGTTGTTAAGTTAATGGGATTAATAATAATCTTTATTGTGCTTGTACAAAGTTACAGAATGGTCTTAAAAATAATTTACAGTACATGTTATGTACGTACAGTCGGTAAGTTGTTTGATGGTTTCTGTTGTCAAGATTACTCTAAAGTTTAGGGCCTAAACCGATGCATGTATGAGGCAACTGATGAATGTGGATGAAGCGAAAGCTGTGTTTTGGATCGTTGCAAGTGGAGGGAAATGGTCTCTGCTTACCCCGATGGGTGTGACAGATATGTATGTATGTAAGTTGTTTATGTGCATGTGATATTGTACTTAACAGGATTGATATTATAATCTATCTATACTAATATTATAAAGAGGAAAGATTTGTACCTATTTTTGTATGTTTGTATGTTTGTAATGAATAGGCTCCGAAACTACTGGACCGATTTTAAAAATTCTTTCACCTTTGGAAAGCTACATTCTTCCTGAGTAACTAGGCTATATAAAAATGTCAAAATATTTAGGGTTCCGTGTCAAATATTCGATAATGTAACCCAAGGTATGCAAAACGTATTAAAAAAATATCACAATATCGCGTTTGCTGAGAAAACTATTGATATTAGAGCAAAGTGATGTACTACAGTTTTCATGAAGACATAAATATCTGCATAAAAGTCCATAAAACTATAGGTCCAACTATTACAGTGTTGCCACAATAATCATTTTTAAGCAAAAAATAGCGTGTAATTTTTTTTTTCATTTTTAATTTCATCTATATGGGTATCAAATGAAAGGGCTTGATGAGTAGAACAAAGCGGACTTTTCAAAATTTAAATTCAAGATGGCGGCCGCAACAAAATGGCGGAAAAACTTTTTTAGTTTTCAATACAATCAATATGGGTATCAAATGAAAGGGCTTGACGAGTAGAACACAGCGGACTTTTCAAAATTTAAATTTAAGATGGCGGCCGCAACAAAATGGCGGAAAAACTTTTTTAGTTTTCAATACAATCAATATGGGTGTCAAATGAAAGGGCTTCACGAGTTAAATACAGCGGACTTTTCAAAATTTAAATTTAAGATGGCCGCCGCAACAAAATGGCAGAAAAACTTTTACTGTTTTCAATCCTATTAATATGGGTACCAAAAGAAAGGGCTTGACAAATAGAATACAGTGCCCTATTCAAAATCTAAATTCAAGATGGCTGCCGCCCCCCATCTATTTATTGGATCGTACAGAAAAATAGCTGCGGAGGGCGAAGCCCTCCCCCCTTTTAAAAGAAATTACAGAGAAGAGACGAGCAGGGGGCGAAGCCCCCCATTCATTTATTGGAACATACAGAAAAATGAGCTACGGAGGGCGAAGCCCTCCCCTCTTTTAAAATAAATTACAGAGAAGAGACGAGCAGGGGGCGAAGCCCCCCATCTATTTATTGGAACGTACAGAGAAATGAACGGTGGAGGGTGAAGCCCTCACATCTATTAAAAGAAAGTACAGAGAAGCGACGAGCGGAGAGTGAAGCTTCTCATCCAATCTAACGTCTTTTTACTGAATCTTCCTATAATGGATAGGGGCTTAGCCCCCGTTATATTTTTCGCTGTAATTTCCATTAATGAATGAATCATCATCAATTAATATTTCAACTCCTCTTTTTTTGTAGGTACATTTCCGTAATGTATAGGGAGCCATCGCCCCCCTCACTTGATTTCTCTGTACCGTTCTGTTATGCATAGGGGGCTTCGCCCCCGCTCTTCTGTTTTCTGTCATTTTCATAAATGAATGGAGGGCTTCGCTTCCCTCATTTTTTTCTCTGCAAGTTTCCGTAAAAGACGGGGAGCGTCGCCACCGGACATAGATTCTCATTATATTTCTGTCATGGATATCTGTCATGACTTTACCCCCTCATTTATTTTATCTGTAGTTTTCCGTCATGGTAACTTTCCGTAATGGATGGGGAGCTTCGCCCCCGCACATCGTGTCTCAGTATATTTCTGACATGGATGGGGGGCTTCGCCCCCCCTCACTTATTTTCTCTGTACTTTTTCATCATAACATAAGGGCTTCGCCCCCGCATATATTTTCTCTTGACTTTGATGTAAACTTTAAAAAGTTAATTTATGTTATAAATAACTAACCATACTCCAAATAGGTGCATAGTTTGGAAGTAGTATATTTATGGTACTATACAAATACATACCGCAAACGGAGTTGCGGGCGACCGCTAGTTATTTATAATTTATTGTAAGAAGATAGTATAAAGTGACAGAGAAATTGAGAAGTAAGTATTAGTATTGTAGTAGTAGCAATTGATGTTGTAACACTCTGGGTACCTAACAGTATCTCGCAGAATATTTGTGAAGAACACCTAAGTATACGTTCCAATATTATAAATGTGACGATATTCGTTACTTTTTCTTTCAGGCATGACACTTGGTAATATTATAGCTTGCATATCAGAATGAAACATAAGCTATATTTAATTCAGACATTGTAAAAGTCTATCAAGATATAACAATAAATTCGTACGAAGCCGAAACTTAAATCTATACGAAGTAGTTTGTAGTCTTTATAGTAACCAACCAACCAGGTAGATATGTTTTCGGACTCCCTATCAACATATAAGAAAGCAATAATTAGGTTCTTGAAAAACCGCTTAGACCAATAACTTTATCTTTAATTTAAATTTTTAATGTGTATACGTAGATACGAAGTCTTTGTTTGTTTGTATTTTTTATGTCGCATGCTGTGTTCACCTGTAATTGGTTACGCAATTAGCTATTAGTGCCTATTTTTAAGTTATATATCTAGTACTTATTGTTGTAGTAACTGTTGGTGTTCCTTTGATAAATAAATAAATATAGTAACCTAATAACTATGTAAATACTGTCTCAATGAAAACACAGCATAAAAACCGTTTGCGTGCGATCTCATATGACACGGCGCAAAATAATGAAAGCATTTTGAGGCAAATTCTTTCGGGGACCGACGATTTTGCGCAACGTGCATAATAATGTAAATGACGATGTCTGATGCTTTAAATTTAATATCAGCGAAAAAATGATGCTGGATTAAAATTGGTTAGCTCGTTTATTATTACCTACTAGCTGACCCGGCAAACTTCGTACCGCCTAATTATTGGAGGCATATTTATCGTCGTCTTACTCTATCTTACTCGCATTTTTTCCTTATTTGCTCACCGTTTAGACCTACCCTGGACTACGATAAACATTTTAAAACCAAAATTAGCTCAATCGGCCCAGCCGCTCTCGAATTTTTATCAGACTAACGAACAACAATTCATTTTTATTTATATAAAAGATTTCTCGCTATTTCTTACCCTAAGGTTGCCTGGAAGATATTGCTACCTAACAATAAGGCCGCCTGTTGCTTCTTATATTCTTGTTTGTGTCTGTACCTTATATGTTTTTGTGCAATAAAGAATATTTGTATTGTATTGTATTGTTTATTTAGGTTTGATTTATCGCGCTATACATTGTAAATGAAATAGGTTTTTCAACGAATATTTTGAATACTGACAGCTCACTGACAAAAACTGCGACGTAGCATAATTGTCCATTGTCGTGATCATTTATTGTGAAGTGAATATTTTGCTATGCCATTATTGATACATAGAAGAAACGTCTGGCACTTTATAAATAAACTAGAGGCTGCCCGCGACTTCGTACGCATTTATGGTCATATCTTTTAAAAAAACACAAAATATCTGCAAATAATATAGCTTACGTGTTATTCGGATGTCCAAGCTAAGTTATTGTAAAATTTCATTAAAATCTTTTCAGTGATTTTTACGTGATGAAGTAACAAACATCCATCCATCGGCACAAACATTGACATTTATATTATTAATAGGATATAAATAATACATAGTCCATTTTTACGAGACTTGTTTTTGTTTTAGCATGTCAACATTGCATAGAAAGTAATAAAAGTATTCCAAAATTAAAAAGTGTCTTTGATTCCAAAACCTATAGCTTCTATCACACGCAACATTTTGAATAGTATCTTTGAATTTGTTTTGAATCTTAGCAAGTGAAGAGAGAGAGGCGTGACAAATGTCATATGTATTTATACAACACATACATTATACAATATTTATATAATACTTACATATGTATTAATATAACACTTTCAAAAACGATTTCACTTCAAACACAACAAGCTAATTCCGCCAAATAATCGCCAATCACCCGAATTCTATCAGTTGAAACGCTCATTATCTGACCTATCTATCGAGTTCGGCTTATTTGAAGTAGAAATTAACAGCACGCGTGCACTAGACCACATAATTTCCATAGTAACGTGAAATTCTCGCTATATTTCGAGCTACGTTTAAATAGTCGGTTAAACGAGCTTACACGCCGATCTGTCTATTATGCGTTTTAGTTTTAGTGTACGCATGTGGCTGTAAATATGCTATGTATTTTTTTGTAGGATTTACTGTTTCTTTGTCCGCATCCGTGCTAAAGTTACGATGACAAAAAGTAAGTAAATAAATAATTTATTCCCAGTTCACTTTCAGTAGGTAAAAAATCAAAAATAAATAAAACAAAAACATCAAATTAAAAGAAAATAATATGCACCTTATGCTAAAAAATAATAATAAAAAACAATAATTACAAGAAAAATACAAGAAAGAGATTAGAGAAGGATAGAACTGGGAAAAGGACTCCACTCTGCATAAGTATGTCATGTCACTAAACAATGACATGACGCTGATTTTCAAGCCAGTGAAAAACTACTATGTATTGGACGTACTCAAGTATTAAGTACCTTGCTAATAATAAAAATATAAGTCATATTAGCCGGGCGTATTCTTATTTTTCATATCCTAAAAATATTATAAATGTCAATGTTTGTGCCGATGGATGGATGTTTGTTACTTTATCACGCAAAAACTACTGAACTGATTTTGATGAAACTAGGAAATATTGTATCTTGCACATCAGAATAACACATAGGCTATATTATTTTGAGATATCATGATTATTTTTCAAGATATAACGATAAATGCGTACGAAAGCGCGGACAGCCACTAGTAAACTTATATATCGAACTTAATTACTTTAAAAACATTGATAAAAATATTACAAGTAGTGATCTTTGCCCGACTGGACCAGTGAGTTTATTACAGTTAAATATTTAGGTTTTTGTGTTTAAACTTATTGAACCTCTCACATCCCACTGACCCATTATAAAACCAGACACAATAGATTTTCTATTGATTCTTTTTTTCTGTAAAATGTGAAAAATTAAGAACAATTTTGGGCCTCGACAATACATTGTGTTTTCTGCGTGAGACTCTATGAATCACATAATCTAGAGCCTAATCTGTGCTAGCTCTAAATTTGTCGACCACTGCACCCTACATTTACATTCAAATGAATGCTATTATATCCGCGCATAATTTCCTTCATGGTTATGTACTATGCATTCTGATTTTGCAATTTTAGTAGCTATCTCTGAATTATTTGGATTCTCGCTCAGGGTGATGTAATCTGTTTTGGTAGGTTATAAAAATTGTGTTACGAATTAAATTCTGCGTAAGTAGGTAATAAGGATGATGACTACCTACATTCAAAAATTCAAAAAATAATGAGTCCGTCTTTTAAGCTATTAAAAAAGGTATTATTTTGTTTTTCATAACTTAATTTGCAATAATTTCACATGTCATAATGTTCTACAGTCATAAAGTTCATATGCTATAATATTATTTATACTAACAACGATGGACATAATGGTTCAGAAGTCATAATTAACATTAGCCATAGTATTATGTTTCATAAACAACAAGGGCCATAATTATAATTTTCTATAACTATTAAATACATAATCAACTACATCAACAGATGACATATTATAATTATATGCCATCATGTGCGTATTATATACAAAATGAGATGAATGTACTTACAACAGAAGAAACTGGACGTGACAGAGGGGGTCCGGGGGCGGAGCCCCCGAGGGGGGGCTCGGGGGGCGAAGCCCCCCGCAATACAAAAACAAAACAGCAGCAAAACCAATAGGATAGGTTAGGTTAGGTTAGAACATGTTTTTTGCATCCCTGCTTGCTTGCATGCCGCATGCTTGTCTGCTTGCTGCATGCTTGCTTGCATGCTGCATGTTTGCTTGCATGCTGCATGTTTGCTTGCATGCTGCATGCTTGCTTCCATGCTGCATGCTTGCCTGCATGCTGCATGCTTGCCTGCATGCTGCATGTTTGCTTGCATGCTGCATGCTTGCTTGTATGCTTGATTTAATACATCTATTTCTTTGAATAGTTTTTTAATTATAATTATTTTATTTGTATTGTATGTAATGTAAAATTATTTATTATGAAGATTATGTCTTTCTATTAGTTATGAATATTAAATTTATTGCAAGTAATTTTATTGCTTTCGTTAGTTATGGCACCTAAATCATTATGTCAAATAAAATTATGGCTAATGAAATTATAGCCAATGAAATTATTGCAAATTAAGTTATGTCAAACATTAGTAAACCATTAAAAAATATTTGAGACACATTTTTTATATGATTAAATACATAAATAAATACAAAGATACAGAGCATTAAAGTTACGGAGGGTATTGACGTCACTCCTAGGTAAAAATCGTACTTAGGCCTGATGTCACGAGCAACTTTAACCTAGTGTATCTTTCTCATTTTTAGTTTAATGCTATCTACACACCAAAGCCGCCGGCTTTTTGCGGCATGCAGGCGGGTTTAGTGTGTAGACAGCATAAGAGAAAAAAGAAAAATTACGTTTCGAATATTTTAAAATAATCTATGTGATGGACTAAAAAAAATTTTTTAGTCGTCATGCCTATTACCTTAGTTGAACAAGCGCTTGGCTGCTGAAGTTTTGATAAACTGAATACTAGGTAGAGACAAAAAAAAAAAAAAAAAAACTAGTCTGCTAATATACAATATTCTCATTATTTAGCAAATATCAATTAAGTCATAAAATTCCATTGGGACTCTGCCGACACACAACTGAGGCTGTTTTAAAGTAGAAGCTTTGGGACCCTGGTCCCACTTATAACTTGACGCAAGAGCATAATGGACATAAGGATTATGCATGTACTCGTGATAACAAACAACTTTTACTATGGGGTCAAGGTAGTGATAACTCAAAAAATTTTGAACTTCCCATACAAAATGCATCAGCATCAGCTGAACATTTTTTGTATGATTTCGAACTTGGCCCCATAGTAAAAGTTGTTTGTTATCACGAGTAGGGTTAAGGAGGAAACAGTTGCTCAGTCGGGTACAGTGACTCACCATCTGTTTGTAAAGAAAGAAAAGAGATACGGTCATCTCTTTTGCACTTGCGCTTGCGCGTGCCGAACGCTTCCAAAAAAATTCAAAAGAGATGAACATATCTCTTTTCCTTCTTTAAAAACCGATGGTGAGTCACTGTACCCGACTGAGCAACTGTTTGCTCCTTAACCATTAGGGTGTCCCGAAAATCTTTTTTTTCGATTTTCGATACACAAGACCCGTCAAAAGTTGCGTAATTAGACATAGATTACGGTAAAAATAATTTAAAAAATATTTAAAAAGATCCTCAGGGCTCTACTGGCATTTTTATTTTGTGAAAATTCGAAAAAACAACCTTCTAGTCAATATCGCCTAATCTATGTTCTACTCATCAATCCCGTTCTATTTTGTTATTTTATCGTTAAAAATACCTTCTGCTATAATTTAGAAGCTCTGATAAGTTAATAACAGCGAAGAATTGGTTTGGGTCAAACTTACAAAATTCCTATAAAATTCATGCCTTGACTTGATTTTCAAATATGTGCTACTTCTATGACAAGAGAGTTGGGCTCATTTCTATTGCAATTTTGTTCCTATGAGCAGCGGCTCTGTACTTCTTTGTAATAAAATACGTGGTTTTAGTAGGTATTTACATACAAAAATGAGTTCAAGACGAAATGAAACTACATGTGTTTTTGGGGTTATATAGAGAACTTGACGATCGCCAATTACCTGTTATAAATTATATAAAGGACGTTATTACGTTGATATTATTTACTAAATATGATATATAACAACTAAGATCTATTGGTAAGTCAGTGATTGAGTGAAACACTTTTGCTCACCCAGAAAACTTATTCATTACATTACCATGTTATTCGACGACAGAGAGCATATTCGAGAGCTTGCTGTTCACAAAATATTAAAGGCCAGGAAAGCAGAAAAGAGCAATATTCGCGAGGTTTTTAAAGTACCAAAGCTTTACTTTAATGAGCAAGATCATATTGACTTGATATTTTGGCAGAATGTGAGAGTCCCGCCCCACTGATTTCGCGAAAAATGCCCGGCGATGAACTGAGACTGAAGGCTAAAGGACACAGCCTCGATATTGCAGATTTTCTCTGTCGTACAGAATCTATGGAAAGTTGTGAAAAGCTAGTGAAGAAGGCTTCTTAGAGTGTCACAGATGCTACAGCTCAGGATGGGAAGATTAAAGTCTCGCGCGGAAATGCCTAGTTTTTGGACACAAAATACCAGTCTCGTAATTAAAGTTAAGAAGTCATTTGTAAGTATTTAAACTGATTAAAACTTTAAAATGTGTCATTTTGTATGGATAAACTGAATAAAAACCTTAAAATTATTGTGTTTGTATGATTTATGGATTTTGTTCAATACCTCTCAAAATGGCAAATTTCTTAAACTTCTCGGGCCGGTAGAGGCCTCAAAAAGATAGATATTTAATTGATTTGTTTTGTATTCGTAATTTATGCATTAATTCGCAACTTTTGATACCTCTTGCGTAGCTGTAAGTCTAAAAAAAATTTTTCCCATACATTGACGGGACACCCTATTAACCATACATGCATATCCTTTTCTATCGTTCACTAATTTAAAATCACCCTATATAGATTCTATATCGTACCTAGGTATTTATAAAAGTTAAATCGAAATAAAAAAGGACTTCAAAACATTCTACGTTGATTAAAAAAAAACTGACCTTCAATAATTTCTACAAAATAATCCAGTACGAAACACCAAAAAAATCTCCAGTTTTACAACCAAAAACTGCATAGCACAAAAATATTTCATCCACCTCCATTACGGCTAGCGTACTAATCTCATTGAGTTTAGCCAACAGCTCGGAAATTGTTTCAAGTGCTCATGTATGTGAAACTAGTAGTTTGCGATTTATCTTTCTTTATTCCTCTTTTACAACGGAATTGCGGCCTGTCGGCAGTTTGATCTGAGGTTCTACATACATATCTGTCACGCTTCTTTCCCATGAGAGTAGACAGAGATCGCTCTCCACTTGCTTCCATCCAAACACAATTCTTTCGCTTCATCACATCCACCTGTTGCCTCATAGATGCATCGATTTAAAGTACTCTTAGCGCCCCTTCGCACTATGCCACATTAGGAGCCGCAACCGCATCGCAGTGCGGCTGAAAAGTCATCGTACAAATTTTTGATTGCGGTCAGCCGGACGGCTAACAGCATTCCGGCTAGCCGCATAGTGCGTTGCCGACTTGCCGCGCTAAGTCTGCCACGATCTCGTTTCACGATCAATACCAAAATAATTAAAGCAAAATAGATATATGTTAAAAAGAAGGCAGATAATAGGGAGGGATGAAAGAGGCTCCACCGACAAGAGCTAAGCTCTTAAATAAGAAGAAGATCTAGTCTACTCCAATACATCGACCCCCACAACCATTAAACCAAACCTCCTTGCTAACTTACCCATGAAGGTCACATCACAATTCAACCTAACACAAAGCTCCGCCAATTTACAGAATGGCGAACGAAAATAGATTTTTAATTCGGCCAATTTTTTACGCGCCCTTCGCTTTATCGAACAAAATACTCGAACGGTAAATTATTCAATGGCTGAGTTAAACCAGGGCTGGATTTAGGGGATATTTATGGGGGTCAAAGATATTGAAATCAACAGGGTCACTTTTTGGTTGGGAGTCTTACCTTTACCTACTGTGGCTGTCTTGTTGGAGTATATTGATATTTAAACTTATATTTTGTTAAAAAGTTTTGGTATTTTTTTATTGTTTAAAAACGTAATGCTGTCCACATAACAAAGCCGCCGGCATGCCGCCGGCCTAGACCGGCGGCTTTACGTCATACGAATGGCAGCTGTCAAAAAAGCCGGCGGCTTTGGTGTGTAGATACCATAATATAATAGGTTTCCGAAACTGATTTTAAAGGCTTACCTAGTCCACCTAGCTTTAGACAATTTAATTTAACTCAGGAACTGTCTAAAAGCTATTTTATGATGACTATGGTGACCTATTTGCATTTTCCAAACATTTGGGCCGAATGAGCTCGGAAATTGTTGAATCATCCAGATTCCAAAATATTTCTCGTAATATTACGAAATAATTTAATATACTACAAGATACACTTGAATGTTTGAAAAAGCATTTTATTTTAAATATCAATTTTATTAAATACTAGCTGTCCCGGCGAACTTCGTCCCGCCTTAGAATGAACTTTATTGTGTAGGAATAAAGTTCAAATTGACTCTACATTTTAGTAAGAAAACATTTGTATGGGAAAAAAAAAGGTCTGTTTTAGGGCTTTCCCAGCAATTATTCGAATTTTTCTCACCGTAAAAACCATCCTTGGACTTCAATGAACATTTTAAAAAAAGAATTAGCGAAATCGGTCCAGCCGTTCAGGCGTGAAGCCGTGACAACGGAAAACGGGTTTCATTTATATATATATAGATTTAAAGCCCCTTTAATCAACAAACAATTAATCCTCAATAAGTATCTGTGTAAAAGGACGATTTTCGCAATTCGTAATAGCCGAAGGGTACTCGAAATGAACATTGGTATTGATATAAAATATCCAATACCTCGACACTTATGAGGGCGATATCCTGGGGCCCAAGTCTGATAATTTACAAGATTTTCAGTTGTGTGTCGGCAGAGTGTCAATTTAATTTTTTGACACATTTGGTCGCAATCAGTGTGAGCCATTGTTTAGCAGAATACCAAATGTGTCAAAAATGGCATTGACACTCTGTCGACACACAATTGCGGCTATTTTAAATTAGCAGACTTGGGTGGGCCCCAGTGTAAGCCATTGTTTGGAAGAATACCAAATGTGTCAAAAAATGCCATTGACACTCTGTCGACACACAATTGCGGCTATTTTAAATTAGCAGACTTGGGCCCCAATGTAAGCCATTCTTTAGCGGAATACCAAATGTGTCAAAAAATGCCATTGACACACTGCCGACACACAAGTGCGGCTATTTTAAATTAGCAGACTTGAGCCCCAGTGTAAGTTATTGTTTAGCAGAATACCAAATGTGTCAAAAAATGCCATTGACACTCTGCCGGACACACAATTGCGGCTATTTTAAATTGGCAGACTTGGGCCCCTGTTCGTAAACAAATCCAGACGATTTCGGATTTCCAACCTTCATCTGTTGACTTGTCGTATGAGTTGTCGACACTTTAATCGATTTCAATCGGCATTTTTCTCTCGTTAAATTTCAATGGCAAATATTTAACACGGCAACTGAAATCCTTTTTTGGCGACTTTCTATTAAGTCACAAAAAAACTAACTTTGCAGTGATTAAATATCTTAGCAACTATTAAACTATACAAGGAACAAAAGGCTAGGATCAAAAAAACTAAAAAACGGCTGCTACTGTAAGGTGTCAAATATATCAAGCGGGATCAGTGTAAAACTGGTTAAGGTATTATAAAACCTAATGTGGCGACTAATTTTTCCGAGGGGATATCAAACATTCTTCACTGGCAACTACTGGCTTTCATTATAAAAATAAACTTTTGGCAGCGATTGTTAGGTAGCTTTAAAACTGAAAATGGGTATTATAATAATGTATTTGGATATTAGAAAATATATTAAATATTTTTTATTTTGGAAAACCGATCTACCTAGCGCAGGATGGGAGCAAGGCACATGCACCTGCCCTCAATTCTTCAAAGTTTACATTTGCAAGCATACACTGGGTCTAGCCATCCGACTAAAACTTACCACCCCGCCTATCGAGGCAAAGTCAATACCGATCGGATTAAAAAGGAAGAGAAGACGCCCTACCAAATCAAAGCCTGCATTAATAATGCAATAGGTAGTTTTTTTACATTTTTTTAAAAACTTTTTTCGTTTTAGTGACTATTATGTAAGTTAAATACTAATTTATTTAGGTAGGTTCATTTAAAGTTCATTTAAAAGAGGGAAGGTTAATAATAAATAAGATAGTCAAGAAAAAATTAAATAGACCAAGAATAGTTTTTTAGCATATCACAATTTGGTTTATTTATAGACAACCCCATTTTAGAATTTATGAAAGCCTATTTTAACTTTTTTATCCGGCAATAATTTGTCGCCTTAGAAGAAATTCAATTGCCACAAAAGAAAATCACTGCCAGATAAAATTTAAATAATACCTCAAAACTCATTAAAAAGCCGCCGCTTTCTAGTTAAGATGCTACCTCAAATTAGTCGCCAAAGTAGTTTATTTACGATCCATTTTCAGTTTTTTTAAGATCCGGAATGGTATCAATTTGTCGCCGCGTTAAATACATGCCAATTTCAATTTTGTTTTGTTGTGTTTTGCTGAATGACATGTTATTATGATTTTTGCGAGGATGAGTAAATTGATATTCTCTTTTACAGTTTTAATTAAGTCTGTTTTTTGTTTAAATTGCACTTAAAATGTTACAAATTACTGTCGATCATTTTGCACTATTTTGCAGTGTCAGTTTATAACAATTTCAACCTATCTGTTATTATAAAGTATTTTTATAATAAACATTCAAATTGGTTGATAATTTTAATATTATCTTATCTAATCTAATTTAGCCACTCGTGTCCCACTGCTGGGCAAAGGCCTGTCTCCTCATCCGCCATTATTTCTGTCTCGATCATCCTCCGCCCAGGTTATTATTTATTTTATCTACTAAAGGTTTATATTTAGGTATATTAAAATAAAAATACCTACTCCAGTAAGTACACAAGAAAGGCAAAGATGAAGATTAAGGAGAATACTGTACCGATAAGAGCCTGACTCTTAAAAACATGAATGAAAATATGAATTTTAGAAAGCGATTGCAAACCAAGTCAGTGACCCTGCATTAAAATAATTAACATTTTTAACGAACTAAAACTTGTCTTATTCGAAAAAACATCCACTAAAAGAAGACATCTTATAAAAAAGTAATAAATTAAAATTTCTTAATAACAAGAAGTTATATAAATGAGATTAAAATGAAAGGATAGCTTAAGATGGAAAAGGTTTCGAGTTCTTTCGACCAGATAAACCTCTAAAGGTGATTAAAAGTTTCATAAAATAACTTAAAGCTATCTTCGCTTGTAATTTACCTCTTCGTTGGACTTTAAAAGCTTTTTATGAACTTAAAAACTTGATATCTTAGGATATTTCAGTTGATTTGTATTTTCTCGTATTATTCGATTAATATTGCTATATTTGTACCTTTTAAAATAAAAAGCAGTAAAAGGTATTTAGTGCTATACTAATACATACATACATATCCGTCACGCCTCTCTCTCATTGGGGTAGGCAGAGACTTCCTTCCACTTGCTACGATCCAAACACATCACTTTCGCTTCATCCACACTCATCATTCGCCTCATACATGCCCGTCGGTTTAGGGTACTCTTTACTAATAGTAGTTGTAAAGAAGGTTTTAAGATATCAAGGCCTTTTACAACGCGACGGAAATATCTGTGCACCTCGCTGGAATGCGCTTCCCCCGTTTTTACATATCCAGGGGCCCAACTGCTAACTTAAAATAGCCTGTGGTGTATCAGCAGAGTTTCAATGGCATTTTTTGACACATTTGGTATTCTACAAAACATGGCTTACACCTTTGAGTATAGAATATATAAGGAGGTGCCATACCGTCTGGATCTGCGTGCCTTGTCTGGCGCAAAATGGCTACCTTTTTGTATGGTATTTCATATCGTTTGACAGGTCATCTACCAAGAAAACTATGGAAAACTTGGCGCAATCTGGTACGCTGTCATAAACTAATTTGTATATGAAAAAAAAATGGGGCCACTCCTTGTTCCTTCCTCATTAGCTTACACTGATTGCGGAAAATGATATTGATGCTCTGCCTATACACAACTGAAAATATTTTAAATACAGACTTGGGTACCTGTACAGTGATGAGTACATACGAATTGCATGACGTCACTAAGCCCGATGCGCAGATATTTTCTACGGGTGCTAGATAGGTACCCAGGTATTTAAAAAATTAACTTAGAAAGTTATCAATTTATCTTTTTCATTAAAAACTTTTAATCTAACCTTTAAAATCAAAATAATTTTAACAAAACCAATAACAAACAACAATAACAACGAAACTCCGATTCAAACACGTTTTCCCAAGAGGATACCCATTGTGATTCAACAACTGGCCGGTTTCGGCAATAAATAAAGATTCAGCGATCAAAACCTTTGTAAACAATATTAATTGGATGGAACTAATTAATTTAATCTAGTGTGTTGGTACGGGCAAACGCATTTTTTCAAAAAGGTAAATTTAGAAAATAATATGTACCTACTTACATACATAAACATACATTTCAGTTAGCGTAGTCGGTAGTGAGTCTGCCTCATACACACGGGTCGCGGGTTCGATCCCCGCCGATTAACAAACATTTGTGTGATGAGCATAAATGTTTGTTCCGTGTCTGGGTGTTATATATTTATCTATGTATGTTTATCAGTCTCTGATACCCATAGTACAGGATTTGCCTAGTTTGGGGTCAGGTAACCGTGTGTGAAA